>CM024763.1:90064534-90723085 GCA_014218235.1 Colocasia esculenta | reverse complement strand
CAAGACTCCAGATGTCATTCAGTCTAACGACTACTCAAAAGAGAGACAACGGACACTTCAACGTCAAGATTTCAAATTGAAGATATAAATTCAAGTCAGAAGAACAGAAGAAAGAAAGAGATCATGTATTCAAGCATTCAATTTCTTTTGAAGAAAGTCCAGAGCCAAGAACTTCATTCCTCTTAGCTTTTGCTCCTTTGCTTTCCACAGTTTGTGAAAATCTTGTGAGAGCCCGTGTAGTTCTGAGAGTGTGCTTTGTTTAGATCTTTGCTCTCAGTTCTAGTTGCTTCAGATCCTTGCTTATCAAAAGCTTGATCTAGGGACTTAAATTTCATTCACCCTTTATGTTGTTCCCTTCGATTGTTTAAATTTCATTCACCCTGTGTGTTGTTCCTTCGGTTGTGAAGGAAGACCTGGTGTGGTATCCAGGGTGTTGTTCCCTTCGGTTGTGAAGGAAGACCTGGTGTGGTATCCAGGGTGTTGTTCCCTTCTGGTGTGAAGGAAGACCAGATGAGCTGGGTGTTGTAGCGTCATTAGGGGGACTGTACCCTAGTTAGTGAAATCCTGAGTCGTTGCTCAGGGACTGGACGTAGGACTCCTAAGGAAAGGAGGTCCGAACCAGGATAATCCTTGTGTTGTGTGATTGTCTTCTTTGTGTGTTTGATATTTAAACTAACAATCACTAATCTACTTCGAAGAACGTTTGTATGAATGTTTTTAGTTTCAGGTATCTTCTAGATTAATTTTTAAAAGACCCAATCACCTCCCTCTGGGCTCGTCAACTCGGCAACAAGTGGTATCAGAGCGAGTCTCTTCGACAAAGAAAGGATCCAACGATCTGAAGAGTAAAAATCCATTGCAGCCCAATGTAACTTTGAAGGTCAGTCTGTCAACCGACCCCCTCTCTTTGATGGTGAAGACTATCCTTACTGGAAGACCAGGATGGAATATTTTCTACAAGGCCACGATTATCAAATTTGGTCAATAGTAGAAGAAGGTGACCTGGTTGTCACAAATGAGAAAGCACAATGGACAGATGATGACAGGAAGAAAAATTCCTTGAACTACAAAGCTAAGAGCATCCTTTGCTGTGCGTTGAGTAAGAAGGAATTCAACCGAGTTTCAGCCTGCAAATCCTCAATGGAAATGTGGGAAAAGCTCAGGATTACTTATGAAGGTACAGACAAAGTAAAGGAGACAAGAATCGACATTCTTGTCACTCAGTATGAAAGATTTCAGATGCAGTCAGGTGAGTCAATCACTCAAATGTTCAGTCGATTCACCGATATCACCAATGGTTTAGCCAGTCTAGGGAAGACTTATGAGATTGCAGATATGGTAAGGAAAATTGTTAGATCCTTGCCATCCTCGTGGACACCAAAGGTCACAGCTATAGAAGTAGCTAATGACCTGAAGAGAATGTCAGTAGAAAAGCTCATTGGGTCCCTCATGGCCGATGAGATCAACATGGAAAGGCTAGGAGAGTCTTCTAGCAGAAAGAAGCACTCCAATGCTTTGAAAGCAGAAGAAGATTCACCAGAAGCCAGCTCAAATGAAAGTGAAAGCAATGAGGACAGTGAGAATGAAGAAGCAATGCTCTCTAGGAGATTGCAACGAATCTTGGCCAAAAAGAAAAAATTTCAATCCGGCAGAAGGAACTTCAAGAAAAATAAGGACTTCAAAAGATCAGATGGTAAAGAACTGAAGAAAGGAGAAGCCATCTGCTACGAATGTAAAAAGCCTGGACACATCAAAGCTGATTGTCCAAAATTCAAGAAACCAGAATTCAGGAAGAAAGAGAGCTCCAAGAAGTTCAGAAGGTATAAGAAGAAGGCAATGGCAGCATCATGGGAAAACAGTAGCGACTCAGACAGTGAGTCAAGCTCCTGCAGTGATGATGAAGAAGCCAATTTGGCCTTCATGGCTAATACTGAAGAAAAGGTAACCTCTGACTCTTCTTTTGATTCATGCAATGGTTCAGATTCTGATAGTTTAGAAGAGGCTTTCAACGAACTATATGAAAAATATAAAGAAGTAACCAAGTTATTAAAAGTAAGCAAGAAAAACATAGTCTGTATAGAAAATACAAACTCAGATCTAAAATCAAAAAATTAACAATTGGAAAGTCAAATGACTGAACTTAAAAGAAGAAATGAACTGTTATGTGAAGACCTAAAAGCTAAGAATGATCAAATAACTAAATTAGAGAAACAAGTAAGTTCAGATGAACTGAAAACTGAAATCAAAACACTAACAGAAGAAAATATACAGTTATCTGACACATTAGAAAAATTTACCAATGGTAAAACTCCCTCAAATTAAAAGGTGCTAGAAGATCAGGTAAGAAGAAAAATGGATTAGGATATACACCCCCAGATAATGAAGAAACCATAGTTTATCCTAAAACATATCCAACACCAAAATTTGTACCTGAACAAGATGTAGCATACAAAGCTGATTTCAAATACATAGAAAAAGTAACCAAATTATCCTGCTGTAGTCACTGCAATAAGTTAGGACATATTATAACTACATGCCCAACAAGACATAAGAAATGGATAATAAAAGGTAAAATCAATGATACTAACAAATCAGGACCCAAAAGAATTTGGGTACCTAAAGCTTGATGTTTTTATTTCAGGTTAACCCTCGAGCATCCAAATGGTACTTGGATAGTGGGTGCTCAAGACACATGTCAGGAAACCAGAAGTTATTCTCGCATCTCCAAGCTAAAGAAGGAACAGTCACTTATGGAGATAATGGGAAAGGAACAGTGATAGGCAGTGGCTCCGTGAATAACAAAGGAAAAACAGTCATAGAATATGTGTTATTAGTCAAGGGATTGAAGCACAACCTTGTTAGCATCAGCCAGCTGTGTGACAGAGGCCATCAGATCAAGTTTCAAGAGTCAAAATGCAGCATACTAAAGGATGGATCAGTCATCTTTGAAGCAAATAGAGAAAAGAACTTATATGTGCTCTATCTTGAAGAACTCAAGGTTCAGAATGTTTGTCTGGCAGCAAGTAAAGTCAAGTCTACAGAATTATGGCACAGACGACTTGGACATTGCAACATAGATGGCATGAGAAAACTGCTGAAGAAGAATCTTGTGGAAGGTCTACCTAAGGTTAGTACAAAATTGGATGGTGTATGTAAACCTTGTGCTAAGGGAAAGCACACCAAAGGCTCCTTCAAGTCGAAGACGGTGGTGACCACCTCAAAACCCTTAGAGCTCCTTCATATGGATCTATTTGGGCCAATGAGGACTACCAGTCTTGGAGGAAAGAATTTTGGATTTGTCATAGTTGATGACTACTCAAGATTCACATGGGTATCATTCCTAGAGCATAAAGATGACACTTTTGAAAACTTTGTTAGTTTCAGCAAGAAGGTCCAGAAAGATCAAAAGTTCAGCATTGTGTCTATCCGATCAGATCATGGTGGTGAATTTCAAAATGAAAAGTTTGCTAGATTCTGTGATGATCAGGGAATTGAGCATAATTTCTCAGCACCAAGGACACCACAACAAAATGGTATTGCTGAGAGGAAGAACAGAACCCTATTGGATATGGCAAGAACTATGCTCTCAGAATATGATCTGCCAAGATATTTTTGGGCTGAAGCAGTCAACACAGCAAGCTACATTGTAAACCGAGTAATGATCAGGCCAATCCTAAAGAAGACTGCATATGAATTGTTCAAAGGGAAGAAGCCAAAGATCAGCCATTTCAGGACTTTTGGATGTCCTTGCTTCATTCACAACAATGGAAAAAGGGACATTGGTAAGTTGGATGCCAAATCAGATGAAGGCATCTTTATGGGGTACACCTCTAAACCCAAAGGCTATAGAGTATTTAACAAACGTACTTTATTGATTGAACAGTCTGTACATATTATTTTTGATGAAACTAACCCTTCCTTGAGAAAGGAAGTAGATAGTGACAATGATGATGCAGATGAACTATCCAAGAAACTAAAAGATACATCAATTGAGGACAAGGATGATCCACCTCTGGAAGAATTGCAACAAGAAGAAGCTACTCATGAAAACCTTCCAAAGGAGTGGAGATACAAGAAAGATCACCCACTTGAGAATATTATTGGTGATCCATCCATAGGGGTAAGAATAAGAGGTAATGTTATTCCTTGTGATTACCTAGCTTTTGTTTCTCAAATAGAGCCTAGGACAGGCAATGAAGCTCTTTCTGATGAATCTTGGATAGTAGCCATGCAAGATGAATTAAATCAATTCAAGAGAAACCAAGTATGGTCACTTATTCCTAGACCATCAGACCATCCAGTCATTGGCACCAAATGGGTGTTCAGAAATAAACTGGATGAAACTGGTGCAATCTTAAGAAACAAGGCCAGATTGGTAGCTCAAGGCTATTCTCAAGAGGAAGGCATATATTTCGATGAAACCTATGCACCTGTAGCTAGACTTGAGGCCATTAGAATATTACTTGCATATGCATCTGCTTTGAACTTGATATTATTTCAAATGGATGTTAAATCTGCATTCTTGAATGGTTTCATAAAAGAGGAAGTTTACGTGGAACAACCTCCGGGTTTTGATGACACAGAATTTCCTAATCATGTTTTCAACCTTCATAAGGTTTATATGGTTTAAAACAGGCACCTAGAGCATGGTATGAAAGGCTTAGTTCTTTTCTTTTAAACCATGGTTTCAGTAGAGGTCAGGTAGATAGCACTCTTTTCATAAAGTCAAAGGTCAAACACATCCTATTAGTTCAAATCTATGTAGATGATATCATTTTTGGTTCTACTGATGAATCTCTTTGCAAGTATTTTGAAAAGTTAATGCAGGGAGAATTTGAAATGAGTATGATGGGAGAACTCAACTATTTCCTTGGATTACAAATCAAACAAGGAAAAGAAGGAACTCATATTTGTCAAGCAAAATACAAAAAAGAACTCTTGAAGAAATTTGGATTCGAAAATACCAAGCCACTGTCAACACCAATGAGTACATCAACAAGAATGGACAGCGACAAAGATGGTAAGAAAGTAGATCAAAAGATCTACAGAGGTATGATAGGTTCACTCCTTTATTTAACAGCTAGTAGACCTGATATTTTATTTAGTGTATGCATGTGTGCTAGATATCAGGCAGATCCTAAAGAATCACATTTAATTTCTGTGAAAAGAATATTTAGATATTTAGCTAGAACTCATGACTTAGGTCTGTGGTATCCAAAATCTTGTGAAATCGATTTAATAGGATACTCAGATGCTGACTATACTGGATGCAAGATAGATAGAAAAAGCACCAGTGGTTGTTGTCAATTTCTTACAGGATGTTTGATATCATGGTCTTCAAAGAAACAAAACTCAGTGGCACTATCAACAGCTGAAGCTGAATATGTAGCTGCTGGAAGTTGTTGTACACAACTCCTATGGATAAAGCAACAACTTGAAGACTTTGGATTAAGTATCAAATCAATCCCATTGCTGTGTGACAACACCAGTGCCATTAATCTCAACAAGAATCCAGTTCAGCACTCAAGGACCAAACATATTGAGGTTAGATATCATTTTATTCGTGATCATGTTGCAAATGGAAATATTGAAATATCCTTTATTGATACAAATGGCCAATTAGCAGACATTTTCACAAAAGCCTTACCAGAAGAGAGATTCACATCTCTTAGAAGGGAACTAGACATGTGCAATTTGTGATAAAAGTTTGCTTACAATTGACACATTAAATTTCAGAATTAAGTAATTTTTCCCTCCATGACGTTAAGCAAAAGAAATTCAAATTATCCTTTGTAACCGCTCTCTCATTGAAGTCGGTTTGAATAGTCAACACCTTTGTCGTTTTCCACCGCCTTTTGGCGCCTCACTTTCCACATCGCATTAATTTATTCATAAAATCAATGACAGAACGATTCGTATCTCATCGTCTACCTTTTCCCCTTTTCATCCTGTCGCATGAGCCGATGCCCTAACAACTCATATCTCAACCCTCAGCAAATTTGAACCTTTCCTCCTCCTTCCCGCAAAATTTCTTGGAGATTCCTTCTCTTCTCCTTCCGTTTCAAACCTCCAGAGACCTTCCCACCTGAATCCATGGCCACACCAGTCATCGCCGGCAGTTTGGGAGGCTACAGTGCCGAGTTTCTCACTCCTGAGCAGCAGGAGAGGTTTACCTTTGTGAAGACGAAGCTCTGTGGCAATAAAGAAGTTGATGTTGCTAATCTGAGGAAAAATGGAATGTGCAGCGTGGCAGACTTGATCAATCAGATGCAGTGGGCGGGAGTCTCCACCTTTTCAGAGGTCAGTTATCCGGACCTGGTAAAAGCTTTCTTCGTGTGTATGAGAATAGAGGAAGATGGGTCCCTAGTTTCTTCAGTGAAGGGAACCATGATTAGAATAGACCCTGAGTTGCTGAAGATGCTGTTTGATGTGAAGACTTCCGGATTTAGTGGGGTTCACACTGTGGATGCCCAAGTGAAAGGTTTGGGAATTGTAGGACCGGGCTTCAAGCTAAGGGATGGCAAGCTGGATATAAATCAATTAACTGCTTTCAACCGCCTCCTTCGTTTTATTGTCTATCAAATCTTAGTTCCCAGAAGTGTAACTTTTTCTTCTTGCACAAAGGCCAACTCAGACATGATGTACTGGGGCATTCAAAATAAGGAGATAAATATGGCCGCAGTGATGATGGAAAGAATGAAATTTGCCAGAGATCAGATTTGGGACACCAAGAGTAAGTTAAATGTGTCCCTGCCTTATGCCCACCTACTTACCAAGATCTTCAAACACTTCGGTGTTGATCTTTCTGGGGCAGTTGTAGAGAAAATGGGCCAAGCAATCAGGTCCAGGAACCTAAAGAAGAGTGGCTTCTCTGTGGAAAATGGTGTCTGGTTCAAGGCTTCTGTTGCTGAAGGCGAAGCCATCATAAACAACACCTCAGTTGTTTATCAGGAGATGGGATCAGCAGATATGATTCCAGAAGTGCCAGTGGAGTCAGTTTCAGCTCCAGTAGTTGGAGCAGCAGAATCATCAGGCCCCTCTTTAGCAAAAGTTCAGTCTGAAATTGCAATGGAAGAAGAAAGAATATCAGCACCAGCTTCAGAATTTCCAGAAGAATTAGCTGAAAATTTTGCAGAGAGGAGAATTGAGGATATTCTCCTAGAGGATATTATTTTAGTTGAGGACCCACTACCCTCAACTGTGGTCGCATCTATTCTTTCAGACATTATTGATTTGATTCCTTTCACCTCTAGTGCTCCAGAAACCAGTGGCAGAGTTGTAGAAGAAGCTGTGGCATCAGGCCACATTGATGAACCAATGGAAGATGTCCAAGTAGAAGTAGAGCACCCAGCTGCTCAGGGTGACTCTGTGATGGAAGATGCTCCCATTCAGGGGGAGCAAGTATCAAATGAAGAAGATGCTCCTGTTGAGGGGGAGCCATCAAAAGAAGGTTCAGTAGAAGCAACTCCAGTTGTTGATGATCAGGAGGAAAGGCATGAAGATTCTTCAAATTTGGATGTCAGAGAAGGGGAGACTGCAAGCTCTTCAAGCTCAGATGATGATCAACCTCCTCTAGCAAAAGAAGGTAAGAAGAAAGGAAAAGAAGTTGCCTCTAAAGTTCCTCTCCTGGCTGATTCACCTTTGAGAGGCAGGTCAAGCAGAAAATTGTCATAAATTTGAAGCCAGTGATTGAAAGGCTGAATGTACAAGTTGAGCTATTATGTACTCTCCAGTCAGATGTAAATTCTATATTTTTGAGTCAAGCTTCAGCCAACAAAGAATTGGGACAAATCAGAAATTCTATGAAATGGTTTAATAAAGAAATGAGTAGCATGAAAGGCATGCTATCGGATATTATCAAGGTATTTGGAGTTCAAGCTCCTCCTCCTCCAGAAGCTCAGGAGCCTGGAGAAAATGTGTCTGGGCCATCAGGGCCAGCACCAGCACCAGCAGTAGCACCAGAAGCAGCAGCAGCACCAGTAGCAGCAGCAGCACCAGAAGCAGCAGTAACACCAGAAGAGGTAGGGCCAACAGGGCCAGCTGATCAGGTTGAAGGGCCTCCAGGGCCATCTGAGCAAGGGTCAGGGCCATCAGGGCCATTGGAGAGTGAGTCTATGCAGTTGGAGGCAGAAGAGTTCTTGGCACCCAAGCCCCCAACTCCCTCTTCTCCCTCTCACACACCTATTCCTCCAACTCCACCCTCAGCTCCTACAACACCTCCTGCTCCTCAAACATTCAAGAAGCCTCAATCTAGACCAATTTCTTCTCCTACACCATTTCAGTCCACCTCATCTCCTGCCTCCTCTACTTCCATTCCTTCTCCTTCTCCTATACATGAGGCCCCTCCAGCATCCTCAGCTGGAGCATCCTCCTCCTCCTCTGGTCCCTCCCTTGGACCAGTTGATGACCTCCCTACTACTTCTCACTCTTTTCTTCATCCTACTCCTCCACCATCTTTCATCACTATCATACCTGAACAAGCTCAACTCACCTCTCCCTTTATGGAAAAGATAAAGGATGAGTTTGAGGAAGGCATCCTCAGGTCTGTGTTGAAAGTTGGAGAACATATTCACAGGGCAGACCCTTCTAGTCCTGTCCCCAAGAAGAGGAAGCTTACTTCTACTTCCTCCCTCTCCTCTGAACCCAAATACCCACCTTTGTGGTTTTCTCTTACAATGGACAACAAACATCCCTCACTGTACAGAGAATATCTCTCAAAGGTTGTTTTTGCAACCATCATTAACCTTCCCTTTCTTGATCTCACAGATCATTTAAACACCATTCTACCCTACTCTTCTCTTTCCAAATCCGAAAAATCCAAAATCTTCTCTCTTGCCCACTCCAAATCTGAAGAGCAGTGGGGCAAAGGTCACAAGGATCTCCTAAAGAAATTCATTCTTGCCAAATCTGCTAGATTCCCTCCAAGGGACCACTCCCTGACCTTATCAGAGTGGTTCAGGATCTACCATAGGGAACTTTGGGCAACCTATATTCAAAAGGAAATCAAAATGATCAGGCACTTCATGCTATTCAACAACTACAGATATATTCATAGACTTCCAGAAGTTCAGCTCTGTCAGTTCAGGAAGGCCATTTCAGCTCTGACTCCGGATATCTATCAATCTTCAGATGTTCAGGTAGATTTTGCTACCCTCCAAGTACCTGAAGAGATAGCCCTTCCTCAAATTCACTTTCTAGTCATGGAGTCCTCTGTAGGATCCATTATCTTTGAACGTTTTTCCAGAGTAATGGGCAGAATTAAAGTGCAGAAAGGCTGCCTGGTTGCTTTTCCTAGATTCCTATTTAGGGAATATCACCAGGGGCATGTAAGTGCTGCAGTTCTAGCCCCTATTCTGTCTGAATGTGAAAGGCTGTCATCTTCTGAATGGTCCAAGTTCTACCCCTTGTCAGCTCAGCAGCTGTTTGACATCAATGAAGCTCAAGCCAGAGAAGGCAAACCAGCCATCTCTCCAGCTACTTTCCTAGATATGAACTCCATTCATCTTGTTGATGACCCCTTCAAGGTCTGGGAGGAAAGATACAAAGAGTATGTGGCTATGCACAAGGTTCTCAGAGATAACCACAATCACTATCCTGTAACCATGTACCAATTCCTCACCTGTGCCAGCTTTGGGACTCGTCGATTTCTCAAGATGAACATGGACAAGAATGCATATGCTGATCTTCTCTATCAGCACCTAGATCTTCATCTCAAACGGATGGCTTCCACCATGGGACTATCTTACTCTTCGTCTTTTGGAGTTTTTTAAAACTCATTTTGAAGAACAAGAAGCACAGGCATGGGAAACCATCTCCCATTTTGCCTCTCTTTTGTCTCCTGCCATCTATTTACCTGTACCTCCACAAAGTTAATGAAATCACCTTCTTTGTGTACTCCTGTTTTCTTTCTCTCTTCTTTCTTTGTCCCAGATTGTCTTTTTGCTCAATGACAAAAAGGGGGAGAAACTTAGCATGTCTGAAATACATCCACTAAGTTTTCAAAAAAAATCAGCATTTCAGATACTTTTCATCCATGCTTATTGTTCAGTTTTGTCATCACCAAAAAGGGGGAGATTGATGATCAGTCTATCCCCATGTAATTTTAATTAATTACAATATATATTTTGATGATTAACAAAACCAAACAAGAGTTTATCAATTATATCTAATGAATATTTCATAAGTCTTAATTACAGGAAAAACACCAAGGTCAAACAAGCCCACAAAAGGTATGCATTACTTCTCTGAAGCTTTAATCTTTTCAACATGATATTTCTCTAAGTCCATATCGACTTCTATTGAAGGCCATAACGATTTCTTTATAAGCATATCGATTTCAATAGAATTATCTTAAAGATTTCCTTATAAGACTGAAAAGTCATGCTGTTTCACAAGTCAATGTCACAACGACTCTATAAGTTACCGTAACGATTTCTTTAGAGACCGTAACGACTTGCTCGTCACAATGATTCTATAAGTTACCATAACGATTTATTTAGAGACCATAACGACTTGCTCGTCACAACGATTCTATAAGTTACCGTAACGATTTCTTTAGAGACCGTAACGACTTGCTCGTCACAACGATTCTATAAGTTACCATAACGATTTCTTTAGAGACCGTAATGACTTGCTCGTCACAACGATTCTATAAGTTACCGTAACGATTTCTTTAGAGCTCGAAACGACTTGCCTGTCATAACGACTCTATAAGTTATCACAATGATTTCTTTGGAAAGCGCAACGACTTGCCTGTCATAACGACTCTATAAGTTATCGCAATGATTTCTTTGGAAAGCGCAACGACTTGCCTGTCATAATGACTCTATAAGTTATCGCAACGATTTCTTTAGAACTCGCAATGACTTGTTTGTTGTAACGATTCTATAAGTTATCATAACGATTCCTTTAGAACTCGCAACGACTTGCTTGTTGTAACGATTCTATAAGTGCTCATATCGATTTGCTTTGTATAACGATTTGTTAAGTGTTTCACAACGATTTCTTTAGAGCTCATAACGACTTTATAAGTGTTCACAACGATTTACATCTTACAACGATTTTTCAAGTGTTTCACAACGATTTCTCCTGTGTCATAACGACTTGGTCAATATGACGTATTCATAACGACTTCATAAGTCATATAGCCATCGATTTCATATCTTGATATCTTATTCATCTTAAAAGCGTTGACTAGTCAAAGTCCACATAGACATCTCTCTGACTCTCTTGCATTTATGAGATCTGAACGTATCTCTACATGCATGCAGACCATATCATCCTTTATCGTGCCTACTCTGATTATGTCTTTTAGCTTTAAGCTATTTTGCATTACTATTTTCATGTATGTTGCTACTGACGTTGACTGACATCAGAGACAGCTTAGCTGTCTGCTATTTGAGATTGACATTTGTGCAGACCTCTGAACTAGCTTCATGGTACAACGTTAAAGAAAATAGAAGCCAACAGATATTTCTGAAGATCTCATCTCTTTGCGTGCTCAAGTGATCAAAAGACTGTTGACTGGAAGCTTCCAAGACTCCAGATGTCATTCAGTCTAACGACTACTCAAAGAGAGACAACGGACACTTCAACGTCAAGATTTCAAATTGAAGATATAAATTCAAGTCAGAAGAACAGAAGAAAGATTGATATCACGTAATCAAGCATTCAATTTCTTCTGAAGAAAGTCCAGAGCCAAGAACTTCATTCCTCTTAGCTTTTGCTCCTTTGCTCTCCACTAGTTTGTGAAAATCTTGTGAGAGCCCGTGTAGTTCTGAGAGTGTGCTTTGTTTAGATCTTTGCTCTCAGTTCTAGTTGCTTCAGATCCCTGCTTATCAAAAGCTTGATCTAGGGGCTTAAATTTCATTCACCCTTTGTGTTGTTCCCTTCGGTTGTGAAGGAAGACCTGGTGTGGTATCCAGGGTGTTGTTCCCTTTGGGAGTGAAGGAAGACCAGCTGAGCTGAGTGTTGTAGCGTCCTTAGGGGGACTGTACCCTAGTTAGTGAAATCCTGAGTCGTTGCTCAGGGACTGGACGTAGGACTCCTAAGGAAAGGAGGTCCGAACCAGGATAATCCTTGTGTTGTGTGATTGTCTTCTTTGTGTGTTTGATATTTAAACTAACAATCACTAATCTACTTCGAAGAACATTTGTGTGAATGTTTTAGTTTCAGGTATCTTCTAGATTAATTTTTTAAAAGACCCATTCACCCCCCCTCTGGGCTCGTCAACTGGGCAACACATTTATCTTTCTCTCTCTCTTTCTTTGTCTTAATACTTTATCTTTTTGCTTATTGACAAAAAGGGGGAGAAATATTTAGCATTTCTGAAATACATCTCATATGATTCCGAAATGTCACTAAAGTTTTATTTTAGATCATCTTTGTTTAATGCTATGTTTTATCATCACCAAAAAGGGGGAGATTGATGATCCAACTGTCTCCATGTAATTTATACAAATTACTTATCTATTTGGTGATTAACAAAACTATTCTAATGAATTTTCTATAAGTCTTGAGCACAGGAAATAAAACAAAGAAAATCAAGCCAAATGGTAAGCATTATTCCTACTATAGCAATTTTGTTTCAAAGTATGAAATCTATCTAAGTCCACATTGACTTCTTTATGCTACAATGATTTCAGTAGAGTTGTAACGATAACGATTTCGTAAGTGCCTTATCGATTTCGGATTCATAATGTTTTCTCAAAGACTGAAACAACGTTTTGGATTCAATGAAGTCGATCTCACAACAATTCCTTAAGTGATCATAACGATTTGTTTCTCACAACGATTAGTTAAGTGATTGCAACGATTTGCTCTCACAATGATTCATTAAGTGACTACAACGACTTGCTTTCGTAATGATTCCTTAAGTGATCATAACGATTTGTTTCTCACAACGATTCGTTAAGTAATCATAACGATTTACTTTATGCAACGATTCGTTAAGTGATCATAACAATTTGTTTCTTGCAACGATTCGTTAAGTAATCATAACGATTTGCTCTCACAATGATTCGTTAAGTGACTGCAACGACTTGCTTTCGTAACGATTCGTTAAGTGATCGCAACGACTTGCCCTCACAATGATTCATTAAGTGATTGCAATGATTTGCTCTCATAACGATTAGTTAAGTGATCGTAATGATTGTTTTCATATCAATTTCTTAAGTGAAGAACAACGATTTGCTCGTAACGACTTGGTTCACAACGATTTTCCTATACCGTCATAACGATTTGATCCATGTAACGATTCGATAAGTTACATAACGACTTGTCACTGTAACGATTCATCAAGTTACATAACGACTTGGTCGTTGTAACGATTCGATACAACAAAAAATGATTCATTCACATTGTCTTTAACAATTTTCTTATAATGACTTGTGGATAATGATTTGCTCTTAGATCATAACAATTTATCTATATAACGATTTGTATGTTCATCGGTTTACTTATGAATGCACAACGATTCACTCATTTGCACAACGATTTCATAAGTCATGCATATAATGATTTTGTGGAATATAATGATTTGATTTTTGAGCTAATTTTTTAATATGTTGAAAAGTCAAAGTCTTCACGTATATCTCTCTGACAACCAGGCATTTATTATGACTGAACGTATCACTGCAGTGCATGCAAATGATATCTTCTATTATCATGCTTCCTCTGTAAACATCTTTTTAGAAGAATAGAATGAAACTTCTATTTCTGTATAAAATCAATCTAACATTGACTGATAGCAAGAGACAACTCAGCTGTCTATTGTTTAAGCTTGTAATCCGTGCAGGTCTCAAACAGCACTCGTTGGACAAAATAGAAGCCAATGGTCTTCTCTATGTGCGTGCATGAAGACCGTTCAACGGAAAGCTCTACAGGACCATGCAGTCTAACGTATAACAAAGCTTAAAGACAACGAACACTTCAACGTTCGAATTTCAAAAGGATGATATATAGATGAATGAAGCTCCTAAAGCATTGAATGGTTAGATACCAACAAGTAATACAACGCTTACAATCTTCTGCAAGCTTTCCTAAGGCCAGGTAAAAATTCCCATTTGTTCAAGCTCTTGCTCTCTGTGCTAAGTGTAGATCTGTGAGAGAGCCTTTAGTTCTGAGAAGAGTCCTTGTTGTAGGTCTTTCCTTCTCAGTTCTTAGCTTCAGATCAAGCAATGTTCTAGAAGCTTGATCTAGGGGCTTCATCCCTAAAACACTTTCTCGTGTGTTTGTTCTCTTCGTGTAGAAGGAAGACCTTGTGGGTTCCCAGGTGTTGTTCCCTTCGTGTGAAGGAAGACCTGGTGGGATCCAGGGTGTTATTCCCTTCGTGTGAAGGAAGACCAGCTGGGGTGCTGGGTGCTGTAGTGTCCTTAAGGGTGACTGTACCCTTGTTAATAAAATGCTGAGATATTGCTCAGGGACTAGACGTAGGACTCCTAAGTAGAGGAGATCTGAACCAGGATAAATCTTTGTGTCGTGTGATTGCTTTTGTGTGTTTGACTTTTCTTTCACTAACACTAACAATATGCGAAGTATGTTTTTGTGACCATTCTGTGAACAGGCTTTAAGTATTAAATATTTTTAATATCCCATTCACCCCCCTCTGGGCTAGCTAGTTGGGCAACAACATTAACAGAATGGATAAGAGGCAAAGAGTGAGAGGTATACACAAATGTGGAGAACAAAGCTATAATAATTTCTGTAAGATACAAGGTTACACTCATGAGGCAGACAAAGAACTGGGAAAATACAAAGAAGGAGGGATCTGAGCTAGGAAAGGCTGAAGAAGATCCCAAAGCTTCTTCTCATTGCTAGGGAAGAAATTCTCAAACATAGAGAAATCTATGTTATAGGATGGACCTATAGAAGGGATCTTCCTATAAGACTTGATATGCCTACGATGAAACCAACTAACTCTCCTATGGTAACCATGCCGCAAAGTCTGCTTCAGTGGAACAAACTTCTTGCTGGCTACTAAATGGAAAAATTCATGCACAATTATGTTCCAATGCAGTCCCTGGGAACATGCTACTTCCTAGGCTTGATAGTATACCAGATATCTCTGCTTCCATTTATGTGCAATAGACTTCCAAAGAGTCTCATAATCTTTGCTGAGATACTGAGGAATAGAAAGTTTGAGCTTCAGGTAGTCAGAGTGATCTTCAGGGTAAGCTACTGCCCCACTGGTCTTTAGTAAATCTCTCAGATTCAGAAAAATAGTTCTAAAAATCTATCATGTGCTGAGAGTTATTAGGAGCATGCATGAGGGCAAACCTATGAAAAGACAGAATGAGGTTGTACTTTATTCTGAATCTTGCAGCTATTCTGATATGTCTGTTGAATCCAACCTGGGCAAACTGCTTTCTAGAAGATATGGCTCCTATAAGACTGGGATGCAATCCAGAGGGTAAACCAACTACCATGGAAGGAGTGATCTCTCTTCGCCCACGAATAAGCATCTCCCACTGGCCTTTGTTCACATCAGGTGACCCCATCCCGAATCTTGCTTCATTAAACTGCTTCATCCTTGTATACTTGGACTGTAGCTCTCTAAGGAGGTTGCCAAAAAGATAAAAAAATCTAAGGTTCAGGTGAAGGGGAACATCCATAAACTGATTTCTAGCCTATGTGGTTTGCAATCTAGAAGCTTCATCATGGTAGAGTTTTAAGAAATCTGAAGTGGAGAGACTATGGCTTTTTTGGGTGATGAGATTTATATCAGCCAATAGTACTTGAGAAGATTGGATTAAGGAAGGAAGCTAGTCTTCAAAGGCATATCCTGGCATCTCATGCACTTCAAGAAAGACTTTGATTGACAAGAATTCCTTGAAAAGGTTCATGTGATGTTAAGAATGGTGAATGAATGAATACCAGAAAGGAGGAAGAAGGGTACTAGGGTTGTCTTTCAACTGGCGTCCAACTCTTCAGGATAGTACCACAGTAGGTACAATCTCAACAAGTGAAAGAGTGGTTCTGCCATAAGAAGGAGTAGAAGAAGTCGGGAGAGAAGAAAAGAAGTGGGGAGCTAGAGTGTGAAGAGTGGGAATGGTTGCCTTGGAAGGCTAGAAAGTGTACTTTAAAGGATACATAGAGAGTGAAGTACTTGAAGAAGGATTTTGTTCTTTAGGATGAGAGCTAGATGGAGGAGGATTGGATGAAGTAGAGGGAATAGGTTGAGAGGGAGGTGGAGGTTGTTGTTCAACAATTGGAGGAATAGGATCAGTAGGAGGAGAGGAAATGGTCAAGGGCTGAGAAGGGAAGACTAGTTGACCAACTTTAAGGAGTTTCTTTCTAACCCTCCGCTTAAAGATCTTGACCTTTGGATTGGCATTTACCTCCATAGGTTGATCCTGAGACTCTAGAGGCTGCTCAGACACTGACTCCTTCTGCTTCTGCTGCTGCTCATTTGGCTCAGCTGTAAGAATATCTAACTGTGCAGGCATTTCCTCAGACTGTTGTTGCTGCTGCTCATTTGGCTCAGCTGTAAGAATATCTAACTGTGCAGGCATTTCCTCAGACTGTTGCTGCTGCTGCTCTTGTTGTTGCTCCTCTGGTGGTTGCTGCTCCTTTGGATGTGTAGTGGGGGGAGCAGGAGACTTAGTTGTGCCCTCTTGGCATACCAATTGCAACAAAAGGTCCTTCATTTGTTGGACCTCGTCAGACAGAAAATCAAACTCGACATTTATCTGCTGGACTGGCATTTGCAGAACTATCAAGATTTCTTACTGCTTCATCATTAGATCCATCATATCATCTGTATTTCTACTGGTCTCCCCTAAGCTATTGGTCGGGTATCAACAAGTGGTGGAGAGACTTGGTGAATTCCTTCAGATGTAGGCTCAATAGGAGTGGTGCTGGGGATGTCTTCTTCTTGTGCCACTCCTTTGCCCCGCAAATCCCTTAGCACTTGAGTTATAGTATCTTCTGGTGCATCTTGCTTTGGGGATGGGACAAGATCCTGGGCTTGTTCTTGTTCTAACATAGGCACTTCTACTCTTACTTCCTCAGTGCTAATCTATGGAGGCTGGACTACTAAAATAGATGAGGAGCTCTGTGCCTCATCAAGAAACACTTCATGAGAGCACTTTGGCACAGAGTCCTTGGTCCAAAAATTTTGTGACTTGCTCTCTAAATTGTAGTGGCTTCTCCTTAAGGTTGGCAGACCTATCTTTTCTTTCACAGCCACAGAAATTTCATCATCTAATTCAACTAAAAATCTTCTTAAAAGAAGGGTTAGAAGGGGTCCATAAGGGAGAGACTCCTGCCAATTCCTAGACCCTACCATCCTCTTCAAAGTGATAGAGGGCAGGTTGACCCTATGATTTTGTATAGCCCAGAACAACAAACTCCCATCTCTGGTGGTGATTGAAGAATGGGTGCCAGCCCTAAGAGTGATGATTGTAGTAATAATGGCGTGCATAATCCTCTTCTCTGCGGATAACTCATTTACCAACAGTCCTTTCTTAGATAGGGATTCTAGATTTCCAATGACCCCCACTCTCTGCTTCTCCAGGGGCACTGTCTCGCTGATCCGGTGCCCTAAACTGGGGCAATCCAGGATGTCTACCAACAAATCCTCAGAAACTGTGATGACCTTCCCGTTCACAGAACCAGAAACTGACCCATCTGCGCTAAGTTGGAGGGAAAGGTAAATGCCTTCATGGCAGCCTCGAAAGAAGGCTCACTGATCTGACAGAGTTTGGACCAGCCCATGGCATCTAGGGTTTCTGCTACGCACCCAAGCCTACCGGTTAACTAACCAAAATCTACTACTTTTTCGGGACAGGTGGAGGCCTTGGCAGATGACAACCGTTGAAACTATTCATGGGTGAAAAGAGTTCCTTCGGAAGCCCTAGAAGATGCCATCTAGACAAAAACGAAAGAGGAGACAGAGAGGGATGTCAAAGGAAATATTGTAACGCCCCTCTTGGACCAAGTACAGTTATTCCAACTCACATTGAATCCAATGGAGGTATTACAGTGGGAAAATATCCAACAATAGACGGTACAAATTGAGACATACATAAAAGACAATTTAATTCCAATAAGATGCAATGGAACATGGAACCAAATACTTTGCAATCAACATCATATTCAAATACTAAGTCTAAAGCATAAAAGAAGGATAACAATAGTCCAAACTTAATACATTCCATAAGTTCAAATGCATAAAATCAAAGGTACATATTTCCCTCACATACATAATCACTCTAACACTCCCAAGCAATGCTCTAAGTCTCCACGTCCTCACGCTCTGAGTCAGAATGTACTAAGTCCTGAGTATCCTCTGTCTCTCTTGAAATGTTAATCAAGTGTGAGTCTAAAAGACTCAACAAGTCACATGAAAGACAGTTCAAGATATAACATATACTAGGTTTAAAATCATGATAACATATTTCTTTCACATTCTTGATATCATATAGTTCTTCCTATCAACATGTTCTAAGTCATTTGGCAATCGTTCTTTACATATCATGGTTATTTATCATGGAAGTAAAACAATTCAAGTACTACATATAACTTACATCTCATAATATAACAATTGATCTAAATATGTACCTATGTCATACCATGTAATCAAATTCTCATGGTATATGCTTAATGTCAAGAAACATGTAAACAATTTCAAGTTCTTTTAACCTATATAATGTAACATGCAATTTAATCATCATGTAGCAAGTAATCATTTAGCATGTAAAACAAATGACATGTAGTTCATGTGGCATGTAACATGTAGTTCACGTATCATGTAGACATATATCATGTAGACATGTAGTTCATGTACTCATTTATCATGTAGTTGCCAAGACATAGCTCACACTATTGATAAAGATCATGTAGCATGTAGTCATTCACTTATTACCTAGGCAAAGTAGTGATGAAGTCATGGTCATTGCGCAATACTGGGGAAAGTCCTTCCCACCTTAACTAGTAGAACATGTCTACCGCCAAAATTTCAATCCGTTGCCCACAGATTCATGTAGGTCATTTCATGTAGGTGAACCATTACCATAGGGGCATTCTATGGTGTAGTTCCTTATAGTTATCTCTATCATAGAAATGTCTTATTGGCCAATTCATTTCAAATGCATTAACATGTATGCAATCATACAATCTACTTTCTTATAAAATTCTATCATTCTTTCATACATTCATGCATAACTTATCAAGATGATAATGAAATATCGCATAGCATGCTTTTCTCAGTCTAAAATTGAACTTTACTGTATAATAGAACCTATCATGGTACTACTTATATCACATCCATTCATGCACATATACTCTCATGTTTATTCAAATTCTATTTGCATTCTGCCATTCATAAAATCATAACAATATGTATAGTGATCTAAAAATCCAGAAATTTTGACAATAAATCTGATTCAGATCATACCATGCACATGCAAAATTCATAATTTTATGAGTTCTGTAAACATTTTTCATAATTAATCTTCACAAATCTGAACTACTTAACATGGTACAATAGTGATTAAATTATGCAATTGATATACAAGAATCGAATACAGTGGATCTGTAGTTCCAACTAATAGTAGGATAGTCTCTAATTTCAGCAATACAACATGGATCATGTTTGTATCTTTTCATGTTTCTTTTACCAATTCAATTCAAATCCAAAAGAACAACCATACATATATATATATAGATATAGCCTATTCATCATTGCAATGTCCTGTCCATAGTATAATAGCACTAAAACACACCAAATATACCCTGGCTGAATACTTCATACAAGCATGATTCACAGTTGAGCAAATATAATCAAATTACAAAAAAATAGCATTGATAAACTTAACGGCCAAATATGTGGCGTTTAGATAGAGTCAACATCCACATATCCAGTCGTTAATATCAGTAGACGGCGGCACATAGCGCCGTTACATATAGTAGACATCAGAAACTTAGTCGTTTACAAGAAATCAACGGTGGTCGATACTGTCGTTTACAAAAACTTAACGGCAGTCGATATGGACGTCAAGTTCATACGTCTAGAAAACACAGAAATTTCACATAGAATGACAGAACTTATACCCTTTCCCGCACGTTATTTTCATGGTTTAAAAATCTGTAAAAATAAAAATACTAAAGATTAAACTATCCTAAACCGATCCCCCATGTCACTTGCTTTTAACCCTCCTTCTGGAGTGATGAAAAGAGATCTGAAGAAGCCTGCCGTGGCAGTAAGGCAGTCCTCCTCCACAACTTCAGTCGCTCAGAAACCACTTGTAGCACAGCTCCCCTGCTTGGAGAAGCCCCTGATCTCGATGCTGGATGATCCTTCTTGGTCCATAAAGCTTCAAACTGCACGAACAAGCTCTGCAACCCCTTTCTCTTGGCCCTCCGTTCTCTCTTCCCAACCAATGCGAAAAGCCTCTCCTAAATGCTAAATCCGGGTCTTATAAAGATCCCTACGAATTGCCTAAGCCTTAATCCTAACCATTAGATCAGAAACCCATGAATCTACGCATTAAATGCTTTTAGAAACGGACAATTTCTCTCCCTCGAAACGGTAACATCAAACATAGATAAGTCAGGTTAACGTCAACCTAAGTTGTCGTCAGCCATGATGTAGACATCATGGATTTAGTCGTTAACATATTTGCCCGAAAAATCCATTATTCCAGAAAATAATAAACGACACAAAAAGCTGTTGTTAACAAAAAGTAAACGAAAAACGGTCATGCCGCTAACATCAGTCAACGTCAGAAGATCTTGACGCCAATATCAACACAGAACATCATGCAACTAAAAGCAGAAATACATTCACAATTGCATTATATGATTCAATAAAAATTCTAGGGCACTACATCCTGTCCCCCTTAAAATAATCTTCATCCTTGAAGATTGAGTTAGAACACTCACGAAACAATGACGGATATTGCTTCTTCATCCTTTCTTCAAGCTCCCACATCGCTTCTTCACGCGAGAAATTCCTCCATAAGACTTCCACAAAAGAAATGGACTTCGATCAAAATTCTTGTACCTTCCGATCGAGAATCTCCAGAGGCTGCTCCGCATAGGATAAATCTGACTGAAACTTTACTGGCTCATAACTAATCACATGAGCCGGATCTCGAACATACCTTCTCAACATGGATACATAGAAAACTGGGTGCACTACTGCCAAAGATGGAGGCAAAGCTAGCTGGTATGCCACATTCCCTATCTTCTTCATTATCTCAAAGGGACCAATAAATCTCGGATTCAGCTTGCCTCTCTTTCCAAATCTCACCACACCCCTGGTTGGCGATACCTTGAGAAAAACATGATCTCCTACCTCAAAAGCCAAGTCTTTCCTTCTCGTATCCGCATAACTCTTTTGAAAATCATGAGCTGCCTTCAATCTCTACAAAATCATCTGGATCTTTGCTGAGGTCTCCTGCACTACTTCTGGTCCAACCAGATGCCGATCTCCTGCTTCTTCCCAACACAACGGGGATCTACAAGGTCTCCCATGCAAAGCCTCGAACGGCGCCATACCTATACTTGAATAGAAACTATTGTTATATGCAAATTCCACAAGAGCTAGGTGGTGTTCCCAATCTCCTCTCTAGTCCAGAACACAAGCCCTAAGCATATCCTCCGACGTCTGAATAGTCCTCTCGGACTGTCCATCCGTTTGTGGATGAAATGCCGAACTCAACTTCAATTGGCTGCCAAAGCCTGCTGCAAAATCTGCCAAAATCTAGAAGTAAATCTTAGATCACGATCTGAGATAATCGACTTTGGAATCCCATGCAGCTTCACAATGCCATCAATGTACAATCTAGCCAAGCTCTCTATGGACTGCTTCTTCTTCATAGCCAGAAAATGAGCACTCTTTGAGAATCTATCAACAATCACCCATATAGACTCATTCCCTATAGCCAATCTAGGCAATCTAGTCACAAAATCCATAGTCACTTGTTCCCACTTCCACTAAGGAATATCTAGCTTCTGCATCAAACCTGAAGCTCGCTGATGTTCTGCCTTCATCTGTTGACATATCCAACATTTTGCCACAACATCCCGCTTCATGTCAGACCACCAGAATAAATGCTTCAGATCCTTATACATCTTTCCACTGCCTGGGTGAATAGAGAATTGCGATCTATGCGCTTCCTCCAAAATCTCCTTCCGCAGATCCGCATCATTAGGGACACATACATGATGATTCAAACGAATCACACCATCTTCATCTCTAATAATGCCAGCCTTTCCAACCAACTCCTATAATAGTGGATAATCTTTTTGCAAAGCAATAACCCTATCATGAACAGAAGATCTAAGGGACAACTGAGCTATGAACATGTTGCACAACCGTGGCTCTAGAACAGCCAAAGATCCTGAAGCATCCTCTAACATCTTCCAATCTTGTCTCATCATTTGCCTCTTCCTGCTGAAAGCATCCACCACTACATTAGCTTTCCCTGGGTGGTATGAAAGCTCAAAATCATAATCCTTTAGAAATTCAATCCATCTCTGCTACCTCAAATTCAACTCTTTTTGGGAGAACAGATATTTGAGACTCTTGTGGTCTGAGAAAAGCTCAAATCTGACTCCATACAAATAGTGCCTCCAGTTCTTTAAAGCAAAGACCACTGCCGCCAGCTCCAAATCATGAGTTGGGTAATTACGCTCATGCTCCTTGAGTTGCCTAGAAGCATATGCCACAACTCTACCTCCCTGCATAAGAACATAGCCAAGCCCAATCTTCTAAGCATCTGTGTAGATAGAGAAAGAATCCACACCATTGGGTAACATTAGCACTGGCGCTGAGGTCAATCGAGTCTTCAGCTCCTGGAAACTCTTTTCGCAAGCCTCTAACCATTCGAATTTCATTCTCTTTCTAGTTAACCTTGTCAAGGTAGACGCAATAGAAGAGAAACCCTCAATGAATCTTCTATAATAGCCAACCAAGCCAAGGAAACTCCTGATATCAGCAGATGATCTCGGTGTCTCCTAGTCAAGGACAGCTTCCACCTTAGCCGGATCCACAGATACACCATCTCTAGAAATGACATGCCCCAAGAAATGGACTTCCTTCATCCAGAAGTTGCATTTACTGAATTTAGCATAGAACTTGTGCTCCCTCAAGATTTCCAGCACAATCCTCAAATGCTTTTTGAGTCTCTTCATCAGGTGAGTAGATCAGCACATCATCAATGAAAACCACTACAAAAGAATCAAGATACTGCCGAAAGACCCTGTTCATCAAGTCTACGAAAACTACAGGAGCATTTGTCAAACCAAATGGCAAGTCTAGGAACTCATAATGACCATATCTCGTCCTAAAAGCCGTTTTAGAAGCATCCTCTGGTTTAATTTGGAGTTGATGATAGCCAGAACGAAGATCGATCTTAGAAAACACCGAAGCTCCACGCAACTATTCAAACAAGTCATCAATGCGGGGTAAAGGATACTTGTTCTTAATAGTCACCTGATTGAGCTTGCCGTAGTCAATACACAGCCTCATCGAACCATCCTTCTTCTTCACAAAAAGCTCAGGTGCTCCCTAAGGTGAAACACTCGGCCGAATAAAACCCTTATCAAGCAATTCCTGCAGTTGCTTCGGAAATTCCATCAATTCTGCTGGTGCCATAAGATAAGGAGCAATAGAAATAGGTGTTGTGCCAGGTACTAACTCAATGCCAAAGTCGACCTCCCTTGCAGGGGGCAAACTAGACAAATCCTTAAGAAAAACAGCGCTGAAATCTCGGACAAAATCAATATCCTCCACGGACATGACCTTCTTCGAATCTTCGGATACAACCACACTAGCAAGAAAGCCATCACAACCATTACTCAACATTCAGGCTGCCTTTAGAGCAGAAATCACGAACGTACCCGACATGTTCTTGGGTAAGGGATGAACAAACTCCTCCTTACCAGGAATCTGGAAAATAATAATATTCCTTCTACAATCTATAAGGGCATAGTGCTCCTCGAGCCAATCTAAGCCCAAAATAGCATCGTAGTCCTTCATCTTTAATAGATAAAAGCTACTAGGTAAAGATCGCTCTTCGATATTCACACGAAGAGATGAAAAACACTGCCCAGTCAACATAGTCCTGGCTGGAGTATGAACAGACAAGGGAACCTCCAACCCTTCTTGAACCAAACCATTCTCCTTCATCAAAACCTTCGCAAAACCCTCGGAAATAAAGCTATACGTAGCACCAATATTGAACAAAACTCGAGCATGCATTCCCATAATCAAAACTGTACCTTGTGTGTTGGGTTTTCAATATATCATGTTTTTGATGATCACATTAATATCCTTGAACATTGATTTAATGCAAAATTGATGTGTTAACTAACATGAAAAACACCATGAAAGTGATTATGTTAAACATTGCTAAATCATACAATGTATATCACTAACAATGTATTTACATGTAGGTGCAAGCATGAAAGATGGAGCATCAAAGAGATGAGCAAACAGACCAAGGTAATGTCAAAGAAGTGTATCTGTCGACAGGCCCAGGGTATTGTCGACAGATACACACAGACAACCCAAGACAGACTTCAATTTTTGTATCCCTGAGTGCACCTGTCGACAGATGCAAATTACCTGTCGATAGATACACACAGAAGTTTAGATTTCTAAAACCCAATTCTCAGACTGATCATGGACTGAGTTCATCTGTCGACAGATGCAAGTGCACCGGTCGACAGACGACGGAAACATGAAGTTCTAATTTCAGCCCCATTTGGGTGTCTCCTTCCTCCACGACCCCCACCTTTACCTAACACTATATAAGCATCCTTTTGGAGCCAAATTCGCACAGCAGCAGCCCCCAAGCAAGAGCCTCCAAGGGACCAAGAGGAAAAGCCCCAATTTGCTGCCCTGCTTCAATCCTCCGCCCAGATCGTCGTGGAATCACCATCCATGCGGAGTTGAAGCCGGATCGTCGTCAATTCAACCTTCTACATCGATCAGTCTACATCCAATCGAAGTTTGAAGAGCGTCTGGACGATCCACGAGAAGAATTCCAACTGGATTTGTTCCCCAACTCTAATTCTTCTCCATTTCACAATTTCCATTCTATTGTGTGTGTGAGGTTGTGTTTCAAGCATCCCTTGTGCTTGATCCACGAAATTGTGGTTGTTCTGATCGTGGTTCATCATACAACGTGTGTGTGTGTGAGTTGTTGTATTGAACTCGCTCATAAGCAGTCGTTTCTGCGTGTGTGTGTGGACGGTGGATGTAGGATACACGAGTTGTGTACTCCGAACCACCTTAAATCATCATGTCCTGTGGTTTGTTCGCATTTTGCGATAGATGATTGGTAGGCACGTTGTTCATACGCACGTTTGATACCCTGTTCTCATTTATATCAACTCAAGCTTTCTTATATTCAATCGAATTCTAATCAAGTTTCATTAAGATGCTGTAGCACCGAAAAGAAGCCATCAGTAATTAGAAATTCCGTAATCTATTCAACCCCCCTTCTAGATTACCATATTGTGTTATTCCGCATAACCCTTCAATTGGTATCAGAGCAAGGTTTCTCCGATTTACAGTTTTCGTAATTTGATCTAGCGATCAGGAGATTCTCGATCTTATGGATTCTAGCAAAGGGTATATGGCCGAGGGACATTCAGTAACCAGGCCACCCTATTTTGATGGCACTGACTATCCTTATTGGAAAAATCGTATGCAGGTATTTTTGAGAGCTCAAAATTACGAGCTGTGGAAAATAGTCAGCAAGGGACCATATGAGTTGCCCGAGGACGAAGACACCTGGACGAAAGACCAAATAGCTAAAGGAACTCTCAACTGGAGCGCACTAAACATGATGCAATGTGCGGTGCATCCAAAGGAGTTCTCAAGAGTCTCCACATGCTCAACAACAAAAGAGATGTGGGACAAACTTGAACTCATCTACGAAGGTACGTCCGAGGTAAGGGAAACCAAAGTTAGCATGTTAGTGTCTGAATATGAAATGTTCAAGATGAAAACTGATGAAAACATATCAGACATGTTTGCAAGATTCATGCTAATAATTAACGGGCTAAAAGGTCTTAAAAAGGAATACTCTGAAAGTGACTTAGTAAGAAAGATACTTCGATCTCTTACTTCATCTTGGAATACTAAGGCCACTGTCATTGAGGATTCCAAAGACCTTCTAAAATGAAATTGGATGAACTAATTGGCTCCTTAATGACATATGAAATCAACATCAAAAGAAAAGAATTAGAAGAAAATCCTAGGAAGTCAATTGCTTTAAAAGCATCCAACAAAACATCAACAAGCTCCAAGAAATCCATTCAACAAGATAGTGATGAGCAAGAAACATCTAGTGAGAGTGATAATGATGAAATGGCAATGCTCACTAGACAATTCAAGAAATTTCTGAAGTTCAAAAGGAGAGACACAGGTAACTCCAAACCTTTCCAAAAGAAATTTTTTCACAGAAATATGAGTCCAACAAAAAATCTGATATTGTTTGTTATGAATGCAAGAAACAGGGGCACATGAGAGGAGAATGCCCGGAACTCAAGAAGAAGCTGAAGAAAGAAAAATTCATCTTCAAGAAAGCCAAAGCAATGTTGGCAACCTGGAGTGATGAAGATGAAGATGAAGATGCACAAGAAACATCCGATGATGAAGAAGTAAAATGCTTAATGGCAAGGAGTGATGACTCCACCGAGGTAAACTTCTCATTTGATAATTACACTGCAAGTGAATGGGAGGAAGCATACACTACTCTATTTGAAAATTTTGTGAATATAGATCTGAAAATAAGGCATTGAAAAAGAAATGCAACTCCCTTGTGCATGATAAAAATAACGATGAACGAATTGCATTCCTGACAAAAGAAATAGAAATGATGAAAGTTGATGAAAAGACTCATAGTGAAGAGATGGATTGCTTGAAAATGAAATTACAAGAAACACAAAAAAAAAGGACTGTTTAAGCCATTCTCTTGAATTCCTTCAAGAAGAACATCTAGAAACAAGGAAAAAGTTGGAACAAACTGAAAAAGAATTGAAAGAAAAATCTGAGGACTTAATGAAATTTGTAAAAGGAAAGCAAAATCTAGATGCGGTTTTGGGTGCTAAAATACATGTAACCAAGCATGGGTTAGGATATCAACCTGTCAAACAAAAGAAAATAGGAGAGTCATTGATCACTTCCTTTGTTATCCTAGCCCAAGCACAAGCAAGCATGTTCCCACAAAGCATAACACAAGTCAATCTCAGACCAAAGTATTGCAACCCAAACAAAATGTTCCCAACAAACAAAAGAAAAAGCCACCTGTCGACAGATGGAATGGTGCCTGTCGACAGGCAAGAACAACTTCAACTAATAAACAGTCTATCAAGCAACAAAAAATTGAAAAGAAAATTCCTTCATGCAATGTGTGTAAAAAGATTGGTCATGATGAAAAACAATGCTGGAATAATCCAAAGAAACAGAAATTCAAACAAGTTTGGATTCCTAAGCATTTACTTTGTTGCATGAATGAAATTTTGGGACCCAAAGTAATTTGGGTACCAAAACCTCTTGTCTGATCCACATATGCAGGAATGCCTAGCAGCCCAACATCAAAACAAATGGTACTTGGATAGCGGCTGTTCGAGGCACATGACGGGCGACAAAGCTAAATTCTGTTTGCTAGTGGAGAAAGACGGAGGACAAGTTATTTTTGGAGGTAACAACAAAGGCCAAATCATTGGCACAGGTAATGTTGGTAAGTGTCCCTCCAATTCAATTGAAAATGTACTGTTAGTTGATGGCCTTAATCACAATTTGCTTAGCATAAGTCAATTATGTGATAGAGGTCACAACGTCATCTTTGAATCAAATTCATGTCAAATTGTTGATAAAGAAACAGGAAGTGTAAAATTTTCTGGAAAAAGAGTGAATAACATCTACTTAGTTGACTTAGATGATCCAGAAAATGACAATTTGTGTCTTGTTGCAAATAGACAGGATGAATTGACATTGTGGCATCGTAGGCTTGGCCATGCGAGCTACAACGTATTGCACAAGATCATGAAGCTCAAATTAGTAAATGGACTTCCTGACATTTCTTTTAACAACAATGAAAGTTTTTGTGATGCATGTGCACAGGGAAAACAAACCCGGAAGTCTTTCAAATCCAAAGCACCGGTAAGCACATCTAAACCATATGAACTGTTGCACATGGACCTTTTTGGACCAACTAGAACTTTAAGTCTCAATGGCAAACGTTTTGGTTTTGTCATTGTAGATGATTTTTCTAGGTTCACATGGGTCAAATTCTTGGCACACAAAAGTGAAACACTTATAATCTTCCAAGAATTCTTTAACAAGATTGAGCATGGCAATGTGAATAAAATATGCTCAATCCGCACCGATCACGGGGGAGAATTTGATAACAATGCATTTTCTGATTTTTGCAGGCACCAAGGGATTGAACATCTGTTCTCCTCCCCAAGGACTCCAGAACAAAATGGAGTAGTGGAGAGGAAAAACAGAACATTGGTGGAAATGGCTCGCACTCTTCTGGTTGAAGGCCAACTCACAAGAAGCTTTTGGGCAGAAGCAGTGAACACTTCATGCTACATTCTAAACAGAGCCATGGTAAGACCTGTGATAAAGAAAACCCCCTACCATTTGTTGAAAGGTAAGAAACCCAACCTTGGGTACTTCCGAGTATTTGGCTCAAAGGTATTTATTCATAACAATGATAAATCTGATTTAGATAAATTTGAAGCCAAAAGTGATCAAGGTGTTTTTCTAGGCTACTCCGAACACTCTAGGGCATATAGGGTGTTTAACAATAAAACACGCACTGTGGAAGAAACTCCACATGTAATTTTTGATGAGACTTATGCCAAAACTAACAGTTTGACTGTTAATAGAACTGAAAAAGAAGATGAAGGAACATCACTTGAGGACCTACAAGTCAAAGCAAAAGACAAATCTGAAGAAGGTTCCAAGACCAAAGGTGGATATCTTCACAAGGACTATGATGAAGATGATGAAAAAGCCTTCAGAAAACAAGATGAAACACATGAAGAAAATCCACTAGAAGGTGAACCTCCTGAAGAACAACATTCACAAGATCAAATTCCTCAAGGACAAGATGCTCCCGGCCCTTCAACAATCACAAATGTGAGGTATTCCAAAGATCACCCACTTGATGATGTGATAGGTAGTTTAAATGATTCTGTTCAAACAAGGTCTCAAGTTAGACAAATAATTGAACATGATCTTTTTGCTTTTGTCTCTCAAGTGGAACCCAAAAATGTTGAAGAAGCCTTAAAAGATAACTCATGGATTGATGCTATGCATGAGGAACTTGGTCAATTTCAAAGAAATAATGTATGGAGTTTAGTTCCTAGAACCCCTGAAATTTCTATCATAGGAACTAGATGGGTGTTTAGGAATAAACTTAATGAAGAAGGAAAAGTGGTCAGAAATAAAGCTAGACTCGTTGCAAAAGGATATAATCAAGAATTTGGTGTAGATTTTGAAGAATCCTTTGCTCCTGTAGCCAGATTAGAAGCAGTCAGAATTTTATTGGCATATGCATGCTCCCATAAGTTCAAACTTTATCAAATGGATGTTAAAACTGCTTTCTTAAATGGCTATATCAAAGAAGAAGTCTATGTCTCTCAACCACCAGGTTTTGAAAATTCTGAAATGCCTAACCATGTGTATAAATTGCACAAAGCTCTTTATGGTTTGAAACAGGCACCTCGAGCTTGGTATGATAGACTAAGCAATTTTCTGGTAAGCAAAAACTACTCAAGAGGTAAAGTGGACCAAACACTCTTCACTAAGAAAGTTCGCAATCACATAATTGTTGTTCAAGTTTATGTGGACGATATTATATTTGGTTCTACTAACCCTTCACTGTGTGAAGAATTTTCTAAACACATGCACAGTGAATTTGAGATGAGTCTAATGGGGGAGCTTCAATTCTTTCTTGGTTTGCAGGTGAAACAACATGAAGACGGCTTCTTCATAAATCAAGAAAAATATGTCAAAGAGCTTCTCAAACGATTTCAATTTGAGCAAGCTAAACCGGCCTCCACCCCAATGAGCACAAGCATCAAATTGGAAAATGATGAGAAAGGTAAACCGGTAGATGCAAAGCACTTCCGAGGTATGATTGGCTCACTCCTTTATCTTACTGCAAGTAGACCGGATATACAATTCAGTGTTTGCCTTTGTGCTAGATATCAATCTAGTCCAAAGGAAAGCCATTTAATTGCAGTCAAGAGAATTTTCCGATATCTCTCAGGTACATGCAATTTGGGTTTTTGGTACCCAGCAGGCAGTAGTTTTGATTTGATATCATATTCTGATGCTGATTATGCTGGATGTAAAATTGATAGAAAAAGCACTAGTGGATATTGCCAATTCCTTGGCGGTTGCATGGTTTCGTGGGCATCCAAGAAACAACACTCGGTTGCACTCTCCACTGCAGAGGCAGAATATGTCGCTGCAGGAAGTTGTGCAGCTCAAGTGTTGTGGATCAAAAGTCAGTTAGCTGACTATAATGTTGAAATTGGATGCACACCTATACTATGTGACAACACAAGTGCTATCAACCTTTCAAAAAACCCTGTCCAACACTCAAGGACTAAACACATTGAAATCCGTCATCATTTCTTGAGAGATGAAGTTGCCAATAAAACCTTGGAACTTAATTTCATTCCCACAGAAAAACAATTGGCTGATATTTTCACCAAACCCTTGTCTGAAGATAGATTCACATCCTTAAGAAGAGAATTGGGTTTGTGTAAAATGCAATGAAACTAACTCTCCATATTGGAGTACATGCTCTTTATGTGTGAATGACTATGTGGTATATCAAATGGTGAACTGTGGAAGAACAAGTTCGGCTTGTTTGGAAACTATCATCATGCGTGAGGAAACATTCTCCGCCAAGTATCCATAGTCCCATTGCATATAAAGGTCCTGTACTTCACATAGGATTTTTAGTTTCCTTACATTTTATCATGTTAACTCCATGAAACAATGCTTTTTCTGTGACCATGTGCTTGTGTATGATATTCTTGAAATGAACATGTTTGCCTTGTATCAAATGCTTGTGTGAATCCTTGACTAGATGTTGTGTCAACACGTGCACACACTATGGGGGAGTAAGTTCAGGGTAGATGAGTATTTTCATGAGGAAACTCTTCCTACACTTCAATTTTTAATCCTCACTTCCTTGAACTTCATGTGCACTCAAACTGAAACCAGAAAAATCCACTCTGTTCATATCTGTCGACAGACACATTCCATCTGTCGACAGGTACACTCAGACTTGCTCTGACTGAAACTTCAATTCATCAGTCTGTGTGCATCTGTCGACAGACAGATTCCTGCTGTCGACAGATACACACATTCTCACTTTTTCTCATTCCTTCTTCATACTTTTCAAGAAAGTGTTCATTACTTGATTTAAAGGTAAACATTGGATTGTTTTGTGCAATATAACCTTTCATATCCACTTCATGTCAAAGTCGTGAACCAAGTCTAAATGATGTTTGATGCAACACTTGATTGAGGACTATTTAGATCATTTTGAACACAATGAGCAAACCAAATGATTTTTAAACATCTCCTTTGAATAACTCCCTTGTCATTAAACATGAATCCAAAATGATTTGAAAAATCAGAAGGTCCTTGAATTTAATGTTCTACATTATCACTTGCCTAAAGAAATCTCATGTACTTGACGAAAAGTAAAAACAAAATAAAAGGGAGAAAAGCTACCTATTTCTAAGTTTCAAACAAAAAAAAATATCTTTCAATTATGGGATGGAGGTAGAGCAATGATGAAAATCACTAAGTAACCGGGGACATGGGCATCACCAATGTCGGTCTTCGCGTCAAAAGGTTGTTTCATTATCTCTATACAATGGCTTGATGGACACTCACATTGAGTAACTGGGGGTATTGGCATCACAAATGTCTACCTTCACATGAAAAAGTGAAAGTGCTCCTCATTGCCACTCTTTCCCATCTTCGCTGTTTAAAGATCCTAAAATCATACTAGAAATAGAGTGAAGCCTCCGAAAAATTTTTACGTCAAGTCCAATGTGCTTCTTATGGGTAAGATGTTCTTGTGGCCATCTAATTCAAATTTCATCTGACTATCATCTCTATTTTGATGCATGTTTTTCTTCAATGGCCTTAATCAAAAGAGTTATTTAATTTTCACTGGCTTTTGTGAAATGTGTTCTTTATGATCTAATTAAAGAACTCATCGGTTTTATTTCAAAATCATTGTAGAATTGTGTCATGTCTTCATCATAATGGATATGCATTTTTATCTTGTACATACACCTATTTTACCCTAAAATGCCAAATGAACACTTGACCCTTTGAAAAATCTTGAAAAAATCAAGTTTCTGCCAAAAAGTAGTTATCTGTCGACAGACAGATGGTCATCTGTCGACAGCCGGCGGCCCAGATCCGTTTTTGAAGCAACCGTCGCGCCGGTTCAAGTCTTTTGTGTGGGGCCTCTTCTATAAATCCCTTCTAAACCTATTCTAAAGGCCTCCCACGACCCTTTCCCCTCATTTCCCTCTCATTTCCATTCTCCCTTCCCAAACGCCATTCTCACCCTCCTTCTTCAGATGGCACCCAAGACCAAGATTCTCACTCGCCGTCGTCGCGCTTCGACGGACGCCGGAGAGAGTTCCAGGGCTCCTTCAGAACATCGTAGCAAGCATCGCGAAGATCGTTTGCCGGAACTCATTGTTCCTCAGGGTCTCCATCTCATCCGGGTACACGGCACCTTCAAGAAACTCGTCCAATCCCGGTATGTGGACTTTGAGTCCTTAGGATCGATGTTCCCCTCACTCCTACCCTACTTTGACACTCAAGGGTGGACATCCTTTCTGTACTCGCACTTGCAATATTCTCCAAATGCCGTCACAGAATTTTTCAATAACCTAGGGCTTTCCGATCAGGGAGATCTTTTCTCTTCGGTGAAAGGCACTCGTTTTCGCCTCACCGCAAATCTTATCTCGACGGCCCTTCAAATCCCAAACTCAGGAGTTGAAATCTTCAACTATACTCCTTCCGCTTCTGAGTACTATGAACTTCTCACTTTGCAACCTTATGATTCCACTAAGGAAATTGCTCGTTTGAATGCCAACTCCTTTCCTCCTTTGATCCGGATGATCCATCATATCTTCACTACTTTGATCGTCCCGAAGGATGGAAGCCGAGAATTAGTCACTGAGGTCCATAAGTCTTTGTTCTTATTCTTCCTCAATGTCAACAAATCAATCTACCTGAACTCATGCTAAGCCTCATTCGTCGGTGTTTCTCCAACACCAAGAGATCAATGCCATATGCTTGCCCCATCACCTCTCTTCTAATTTTCATTGGCATTCCTATTCCTTCAAGTGAGCTCGTCTCCTTAAAATCCCGCAGTGCATTTGACCTCACTGCCGCTCACCGAATGGGCTACAAGTTTGTAGACGGTGTAGTGACAAGGACTCTCAAAGGGAAAGAACAACAAGGTGTTGAAGAGTCATCTGATGAAGAAGACAATGAAGACAATGAAGACAATGAAGACAATGAAGATAATGAAGACAGTGATGAAGAACCTCAGGATGAGCAAATGCCTGATCAACCTCAAGAATTTGCTGATGTACTTGTGCCTCAAGAACAATCCCTTCGTGATTACTTGGCACAATTGCATCAACAGATGACCTCAGGATTTGCTCAACTGAACACTAGATTTGATCAAGTGGATGCTCGCCTCAACTCTCTGGATGCGTCTCATGTGCATATCCAAGACCGGCTTGATTACCTCTACTCCGAGAGAGCTGGATCCCGTCATCCTCCACCTACTGGACATGACGATGAATAGAGGGTCTCAGGGTCCTTAGAGGTCGTTAAGAGTCTTAGCTGGGAGTTAGTCTCACTAGTCCTATTATCTTTTTGCTTGCTCATGTTATTTCTCTTCCTTTTGATTTTTATTGAGTCATGTAACGGTTGTCTCTTGTACTGTGTAATTTGAATGATCAATCAATGAAAAGTCACAGTTCATGTTTATTTGTCTCTTATATGTGCATGACTTGACTTTTTGTATGTTGTCAAAAAAGGGGAGAACATCAATATTATGCATCAATTGAATTTTTTGTCATCATCAAAAAGGGGGAGATTGTTGGGTTTTCAATATATCATGTTTTTGATGATCACATTAATATCCTTGAACATTGATTTAATGCAAAATTGATGTGTTAACTAACATGAAAAACACCATGAAAGTGATTATGTTAAACATTGCTAAATCATACAATGTATATCACTAACAATGTATTTACATGTAGGTGCACAAGCATGAAAGATGGAGCATCAAAGAGATGAGCAAACAGACCAAGGTAATGTCAAAGAAGTGTATCTGTCGACAGGCCCAGGGTATGTGTCGACAGATACACACAGACAACCCAAGACAGACTTCAGTTTTTGTATCCCTGAGTGCACCTGTCGACAGATGCAAATTACCTGTCGACAGATACACACAGAAGTTCAGATTTCTGAAACCAGTTCTCAGACTGATCATGGACTGAGTGCATCTGTCGACAGATGCAAGTGCACCTGTCGACAGACGACGGAAACATGAAATTCAGAAATTCTAATTCAGCCCCATTTGGGTGTCTCCTTCCTCCACGACCCCCACCTTTACCTAACACTATATAAGCATCCTTTTGGAGCCAAATTCACAGCAGCAGCCCCCAAGCAAGAGCCTCCAAGGGACCAAGAGGAAAAGCCCCAATTTGCTGCCCTGCTTCAATCCTCCGCCCAGATCGTCGTGGAATCACCATCCATGCGGAGTTGAAGCCGGATCGTCGTCAATTCAACCTTCTACATCGATCAGTCTACATCCAATCGAAGTTTGAAGAGCGTCTGGACGATCCACGAGAAGAATTCCAACTGGATTTGTTCCCCAACTCTAAATTCTTCTCCATTTCACAATTTCCATTCTATTGTGTGTGTGTGGTTGTGTTTCAAGCATCCCTTGTGCTTGATCCACGAAATTGTGGTTGTTCTGATCGTGGTTCATCAGACAACGTGTGTGTGTGTGAGTTGTTGTATTGAACTCGCTCATAAGCAGTCGTTTCTGCGTGTGTGTGTGGACGGTGGATGTAGGATACACGAGTTGTGTACTCCGAACCACCTTAAATCATCGTGTCCTGTGGTTTGTTCGCGTTTTGCGATAGATGATTGGTAGGCACGTTGTTCATACGCACGTTTGATACCCTGTTCTCATTTATATCAACTCAAGCTTTCTTATATTCAATCGAATTCTAATCAAGTTTCATTAAGATGCTGTAGCACCGAAAAGAAGCCATCAGTAATTAGAAATTGCCGTAATCTATTCAACCCCCCTTCTAGATTACCATATTGTGTTATTCCGCATAACCCTTCACTGTGACGTGCTCTGCTAACTCTGCCTCATCTCGCCAAAGCGAACACTCGAGCCTGAGCCCTCGGTCTCCCTGCTGGTCTAGCTGCTGCTGGTGCTACTGCCGCTGCAGTAGCCGCCATCTTCAGACAATCTTGGATCTTGTGGTTCTTGTCACCACACCTCAAGCATCTCTCAGAAGTAACCCAACAGACCTCTACTCCACGACGCTTCCCACACTGAGTACACAAGGCTTCTTTGCGACTTTGTTTCCGCCTGTGTCAGTGCAGCCACTCTCGCTGGTACCACTGCTTTATGCTGAATGCTGGGGCCTTTTATTCTTATCCTACCGCTGAAATGCTGATCTAGGCCTCTTTAGAGAAGTCCTCTTCTACTCCAGGTACACCTCCATCTCGGCCTCCTGCATGCATGACGTTGACAAAGCCTCCTCCATAGATCGATGCCCAAGAGCTACCAGTCTAGTCCTCAGGGACGGCTTCAACCCCATGATGAACTTCTTAACTTTCCTCCGCTCATCTGCCACAATGTAAGGCGCATACTTGGACAGCTCCGCAAATCTGGCCTCGTACTCAAGCACACTCATTGACCCCTAGGTCAATGTCAGAAACTACTGCTCCATGCGATCCTGCACATGCTCTGGAATGTACTTCGCCGTGAACAGTCAGACGAACTCAGCCCATGCAACCTCCATAGCTCCCTCTCCGAACTGTGTGCGTAGCACTGACGACCACCACACATCGGCACGCTCTTGCAAAACAAGGTAGATACGTCTAAGGATGCACTGGAAACAACATACATAATCCTTTTAAAACCAACCTTTACCTGTAGCAAATAAGTAGCTAAAGTCACTCTCTCCTCTTCCGCGCATCGGATAGCACGAAAGATCTTCTACGTCTCCCGAAGCCAACTCTCTGCCATGATAGGATCACTTTCCCCCTTAAAGAATGGTGTGGTCATCCTCCTGAACCGCTCCATCATCGACACACCTCCAAAGATTGCCTCGTGAGTAGGTACCTGCGCCTACATCCAAGTCAAGCTCTTAGATGAGTTCTTCCATTTAACACCTTGAATAACACTTCCTATCTACTAACCTGAGCCTGTAGTTGTGCCTGCAAAGCAGCTGCCGTCTGTGCCTGAGTCTACATCGCGTGCACCAATCCTTGCATTAATGCTCCATAATCCATAGGTGGTGGTGTGGTGGCAAAGGATGCCTGTCTGGTCCTGCGCCTGCTAGGCTGACTCATCGCCCTGGGTCGGACCAGCTCCTCTATGTCCACGGGTAGCCATAGTCTGCAAAATAGGCACTTATTATAATAACCTATTATTCTACATAAATTTTGGACTAATTCTTTATGCAGACTTAAGAATATGAACACAATGTTGATATTCCATTTATGTATTTGCTCAACTTGGAATGCTCTGATGCCATTCTCTGTAACGCCCCTCTTGGACCTAGTACAGTTATTCTAACTCACATTGAATCCAATAGAGGTTTTACAGTGAAAAAATATCCAACAATAGACAGTACAGATTGAGACATACATAAATGACAATTTAATTCCATAAGATGCAACGGAACATGGAACCAAATACTTTGCAATCAACATCATGTTCAAATACTAAGTCTAAAGCATAAAAGAAGGATAACAATAGTCCAAACTTAATACATTCCATAAGTTCTAATGCGTAAAATCAAAGGTACATATTTCCCCCACATACATAATCACTCTAACACTCCAAGCAAAGCTCTAAGTCTCCACTCCTCATGCTCCGAGTCAGAATGTACTACTCCTGAGTATCCTCTGTCTCTCCTAAAATTTTATCATGTAGTTGCCAAGACATAGCCCACACTATTGATAAGATCATGTAGTATGTAGTCATTCACTTATCACGTAGGCAAAGCAGTGATGAAGTCATGCTCATTGCGCAATACCGGGAAAGTCCTTCCCACCTTATCTAGTAGAACATGTCCACCTCCAGGATTTCAATCCGTTGCCCACGGATTCATGTAGGTCATTTCATATAAGTGAACCATTACCATAGGGACATTCTATGGTATAGTTCCTTGTAGTTATCTTTATCATAGCAATGTCTTATTGGCCAATTCATTTCAAATGCATTAACATGTATGCAATCATACAATCTACATTCTCATACAATTCTATCATGCTTTCATACATTCATGTATAACTTCTCAAGATGATAATGAAATATCTCATAGTATGCCTTTCTCAGTTGTAAAATTTAACTTTACTGTATAACAGAACCTATCATGGTACTACTTATGTCACATCCATTCATGCCCATATACTCTCATGTTTATTCAAATTCTATTTGCATTCTGCCATTCAGAAAATCATAACATATGTACAGTGATTCAAAAATCCCAAATTTTAATAGTAAATCTGATTCAGATGATACCACGCACATGCAAAATTTCATAATTTTATGAGTTCAGTAAACATTTTTCATAATTAATCTTTAAAAATTTGAACTACTTAACATGGTACAACAGTGATTAAATTATGCAATTGATATACAAGAATCGAATACAGTGGATCTGTAGTTCCAACTAATAGTAGGACAGTCTCTAATTTCAGCAATACAACATGGATAATGTTTCTATCTTTTCATGTTCTTTTACCAATTCAATTCAAATCCAAAAGAACAACCATACACATATATATACATATAGCCTATTCATCATTGCAATGTCCTGTCCATAGTATAACAGCACTGAAACACACAAAATATACCCTGGCTGAATACTTCATAGAAGCATGATTCACAGTTGAGCAAATATAATCAAATTACAGAAAAATAGCATTGATAAACTTAACTGCCAAATATGTGGCGTTTACACAGAGTCAACGTCCACATATCCTGTCGTTAATATCAGTAGACGGCGGCACATAGCGCCGTTAAATATAGTAGACTCTGAAACATAGTCATTTACAAGAAATCGACGGCGGTCGATATTGTCGTTTACAAAAACTAAACGGCAGTCGATATAGACGTCAAGTTCATATGTCTAGAAAACACAGAAACTTCACATAGAATGACAGAACATATATCCTTTCCCGCACGTTATTTCCATGGTTTTAAAAATCTGTAAAAATAAAATACTAAATATTAAACTATCCTAAACTGATCCCCCATGTCACTTGCCTTTAACCCTCCTTCTGGAGTGACGAAAAGTGTTACGCCCCAACGCTGAATATCAGAACGCGAGGCAGTTGCAAGTAAACGGTATAGATTGAGTACTAGACATCAAACCATTACACAATGAATAATACTAAAGTAAGTTCCTTTCATTAATAACTTTCCAAATATCTAGTTACAACCACCAATATCAGAGCCAATCTATAGGGCCCAATTACATTGAAATAAGAGTAAGAGACTAAACTAAAACTCTAACATAATCTCTAGGACACTAGGGTACTCGTGACGTCACTCCTAGTTATTCTCGTCCTCTTGAGTGTATAGTTCATTCTCGGTCTCACTTGAGAACACAACGACAAATAACGCAGGGTGAGGGATAACGCCCAGTAGGACTTAAATCTCAATAGTCAAGCAGGCTTTAATTGATTAATGTATAAAGGTAGAGTAACTAATGATAGAGTGAGAGAGTCAAGTAAAGTGAGAGATAACATGATAGCACGTGAGCGAAATAGCACAGGTTTCCAAATATAGCAAAAACGTCAATTATATAACAAATACCAAGATGACCATAGCACAATAGCACAAAGTATAGCAATAGCACAACGAGTATAGCATAGCACTTTGTTGTCAACAGACAATGAGAGAATATAGCACTTTTGATTGTCATTAGATTAATCTAGATAGTATGGCACTTGGATGTAATGCCGACATCTTGATCATTTAACTCCCATGGGCAAATGGCACTTTCGGGCGCTCTCCCCAGGACCTGATCGGGCCCTATTGCGCTGGCATTGGTTATGTTGTTTATCTTTAGTCAATCAGTCAATGGCCAATATAGAGTACAAGAAATAGATAAGAGTACTAGATGAATAGATGAGAGAGCAGAGTGAAGGTGAAAAGATGAGAGAGTAGAGTATAGATGAGAACTAATGGCTATTGCACGTAATACGTCGAGTAAAACGAGCGATAGTAACAGTTGCACAACACGCACACTTGGTGTTGGTAGTCAGGTTGAATTCACTACTTTTCTGCTGGCCATGTTAAGCACAGTCCAACGTGATTCAAGATAAGAGCAAACTTCTAATAGACGTTTGGATCATATCTATCCCTAAAGGGGTAATAGATGTTAGGGTACAACCGGCTCGTCGACCATGTGGGAATCCATGGACAGAGGAGACTTACGGAGGCCTTGAACAAAGACTCACTAGTCCGGCAGAAGGAGTATCCGACGGAGAGTTCGCCCAAGTCAAGAAAGAGCGTAATTATAGAAACAAGTGCTCGATGTTCTAGAGGAATTCTAGAATAGTGGAGCATCGGTATCGGTGTTCCAAAACATCGTGAGAAAACGTATACATGTATAATTAAGCATGACACAATTTAATTACATAAATTACCAGATAAATTATGTAACATGTTCATGCCAATTAATCCATATTTGGATGGTTCACATGTGGTAAGTGTCACGAAATCATAGATATGATAGGTCAAGTGATTGACTTTTATTAGTTAAAATATAACCAATACTTACAACTTCGTTTTCTGTAATTAAGTCAGTTAACATGATATGAGGATTACTGTGGAGCGTCAAGACTTGCACAAATCAGGTTTTTAGGCCAAAATTGAGATCACGACGTAGCCCAGTAGGGGTCCTGATGGGCTTAGAGCAGAACACGACAGGGCCTTGTACTGATCGTGACGGGTGCTCCAGAACAGGCCGTCAGATCGTGACGGGTTCGTATGAAGAAGGCGACAGGGCTGTCAGTCCAGGCGATCAGGTCGCGACGGTGGTCCTATCGCGATCAGATCACGACGGGGATTCATGTCGCGATCTTTCTGAGAACACGGCCTATCTGGCCGTCGCGTTCTCAGGTCCTTGGCCTGCGTCCGACAGCGATCTGACATGTTCTTGGTTCTTGGTCCAAACTTACCATGTTTTGACACAGGGTTGTTCAAAAATTAAGAACTAATGGTACAAGTGGTAAAAAGTTATGAAACCAGTAGCAAACGAATCCAGACATGGAATAGTATTCCTAGTAATTAGGAATTTGAGGACAATAATGGTTCGACATCGTCCATCCAAGTTAAACATGAAGAACATGAATCTGTGTACAAGAGAGATGAAAGATTTAATTCTTAAAGTAGGGTTGATGAAAATTAGGGCTTTCAAGGGCAAAGAAGCCTAACTACCATCAGTATCTGCAGTAAAATTTTCATGGCATGTGATTTAGTATACATGGAGATCAAGAGTTAGGAAGGGGCTCGGGGTCATGTAAGTTACAGAACTTTGAAATTTAAGAACAAAAGATTGGGTTGAAGGAAAAATACGAAATTTAAGGGCTTTGTTCATGATGATTGGAATATTCTACAGATAATTTTCCATAGTTTATGCTCGTGAGAATGCCTACCTTTCATGATTTTCCTCTTCTAGGGTTTGAAGATGAAGAACTCGGGAAGAAGCTTGAAAGATCCTTTCTCCCCACATTTTCTCCTCCTCTTGGCCTCTCCTCCTGGTCCAGCAACCTCTTGGCATGAGCTAGGGCCGGCCATGAGGGTTTTAGAGAAGCATTTAAGCTTCTCCCCATTCCCTTTCCTAGTTTAAGTCTAATTCCCATTTAATTCTGAGTTTCCTATTTTCCTCTCCCCTTTTTAAGGAAGAGATCTCCTAATTGGGTTGAGAGAGAGGGGATTTCGTGGCCAAGAAATTGGGGTAAGTTTAGGATTCCAAATCCAACTCAAATCACTTATTTTAATGCATTAAATACCCTCTTTTTATTTAAGTAATATTTTAGTTACGAATTTTAGATATTTTTTCTATTATTCCCTTTTTTAAATCTCTATTTTAGCCCACTAATTGTAATGGGTCCATGTCTTGGCCTAGCCATTGTTGTTCTCCCACCTCATTTCAACATGCAGGAGATCTACAATTCCTTTCGTAGAGTGCTTCGAACGGTGCCGTCTTGATGCTCGCCTGGTAACTGTTGTTGTAGGCGAACTGAATAAGGGATAGATGCTCATTCCAATATCCTTGGAAGTCTATAGTGCAAGCTCTCAACATGTCTTCCACTATTTGGTTAGTCCTTTCAGTTTTCCCATCAGTTTGTGGATGGAATGCGATACTAAAGTTGAGTTTAGTACTCAGTGCACCTTGCAGTCCTTTCCAAAATGAGATGTGAATCTCGGATCTTGATCCGAGACTATGGATGATGGAACTCCGTGCAGTCTCACTATCTCCTTGACATATAGGGCAACTAGTACCTCTACCGACCACTTACTCTTTATGGCTAGGAAGTGGGCAGATTTGGTTAGTCGGTCTACAATAACCCATATGGCGTCGAGTCCACCACGAGTCTTGGGTAAACCCATGATGAAGTCCATGCTAATGCTTTCCCATTTCCATTCTGGAATATTTAGCGGTCTGAGTACACCAGCAGGGCGCAGGAGTTCTGCTTTTACTTGTTGGCAAGTAAGGCAGTGTGCGACATGTTCATCTACCTCTCTTTTCATGTTCGGCCACTAGAACGTTCTTTTCATGTCTTGATACATTTTGGTACCTCTTGGATGAATAGTATAATTTGTCTTATAAGCTTCATCCATTAGCTTCCTCTTCAGTTCTTCCTTGTCAGGGACGCATGTCCTCCCTTGAAAGACAAGCCTTCCATCCTCTGTCATAGCGAAGTCCAGTCTTTCAGTTAGAGTTTCTTTGACGCGAACTAAGAATGGATCATCATCTTGTTGAGCTTTGATCACCTCTAGCAGATCAGATTGAATCTTGATATTGGAAACCAAGAGTCGATCATCTCTATGTTCAATATTTAAGTCTAACCTTGCGAATTGTTCCAGTAGTTGCATCTCGCCAAGGACTAAACTTGAAACAGACGCCAATGGCCTTATCACCATCTCAAAGCAACCCCTACAACCCCCATGCGCGGTTTGAGGGTCTATGACACCTTGGGGCCTTCCTAGGACTCTTCCTTATGGATTTACTTAGATTTATCACTTTGTTTTGGGTGATTATCACTTAACGACAAGGATAATCTCTCTCTTTTCTATTTAAGGGACCCTTCTTCTTCAGAGGGAGGAGAGCCCCGATTTTGCCACGAAGTGCTGTCCAATTTTCTCCAGACTTGACCCTTAGCTCGTGGCTCACCCATTCCCTCACATTTCACCTTATCCTCTTCATCAAGTTATGGGATCTTCTTCACCTATGGAGCTTGGTGGCTGAGGAGGCGACTTCTAGGGCTCCTGCATCATCCACGGACATCACATCGCAGCCAGGGAGTCTCCCCATTGGGGCTCTTTCTTCCCTTCTTCCTCTTATTCTTCATGCATGCATTTTATTATTTCTTTTAGATAGGAAAGCATCTTCTTTCTATTCCTACATTTTTACATCACCCAAGGAGTTTAAAAGCCACTCAAGGTTCGTTCCTTCCATGCTCTCCCCTTTCATTTTATTTTTGAATAGATGCTACTCTTAAATATGGTCTAACAGGGTTTGTTTTGTTGTTTTCTTCATTTTCGTAGGCATCTAAGCAAGGTTTGACGAGGGGCTCTTCTCCTCTAGCCGACCGGAGGGCAGGAAGAAGGTCCACCAACCATTCTCCTGCACTACAGAGAATGTGTAAGGCCCTTGATTTTTCATCTTTGGGTGATTTCTTATGTATGTATAAATGTATGCCATCGATGTATAAACTTTATTGTGCATACTACTTACTTGTTTACATTGCGTGAATAAGTATTATTTTAATGTGTGCATTGTAGATTATATATATAGATATATATATGTGTGTGTGTGTGTGTGTGTGTGGTGTACATAGAATTTCTGCAGTTTTAAGTTATGTTCTGGCGGCTAGTTGGCGTCAACGTCAGTTGACGTTGACCATAAATCAGCGGCCACATCGATGGACGCCTACTCAGAATTGGCGGCTATTGATGTTGACGTTTACCTCCTAGATCTGTTGTGATTTCATATCCAGATACACCTCTGGAAATGTTGCCCTTGGTTTAGGAAACCGTTCCCCAACGGTAACCCAACCTTACCCAACTTCGTCTCCGACGCTAGCTCTATAAAACACCCCATCTCCGGCCAGATCTAACCCTTTTGACTCTTTGTCAAAAACCCTAACATTTTATGTGTGAATCCCGACTTTGGAACCCCTTGATCCGGCGATTTGAGGCTTCATCCGACGTGCTACAACGACTGGAGAGGGCTCTAAACATCTGGGAACGGCTTCCCCACACTGGCGTGCAGAGGAGATCAACACAGAACTCGGATCGAGGGAGTTTTGAGGACTCCTTGGCTCAGGCCAAGGAGGGCTTCTCCGGATTAAATCGTTGCTTGTGGATTTTCTAAGAGGCAAGTAACCCTTTCACATCACTCTCACATACGTCTAGTAGGTCCTAGGTAATTTTTTGGATTTTTATTCGTGTCCTGGAACCCCAATTTCACCAAGTTCTTACGTTCAGTCTATGTTTTGCACAGACAGGAACTTAACGGCGGGATCCCTTGCCATTAAGATCTTGAGTTGGCGGCGACCTTTGTTGCCGTTAACCTGATAAACGGCCACCTGCATGCCGTCAAGTTCACCAACTGCAACAGTGTGCAGGTCTGACCTATATGACCTATTTTTCGGATTTCTGCGTATGAGGATATAATGTAAAAGTGATATGCTATAAAATACTATTATTGGATCATGCTGTGCAAATTTTATGAATTTATGTGGAATACCCTAATTGTCTGAAATTTCTAAAATGCATGTTAAACATGTTTTAATCTTGTAAAATTTTGTTTATGCAATCTGTGTGGAATCCAAGTGTCATCAAATTTCTGTGAAATGTTTATGGGTTTCAGTTCATGCTGTAGAAATTTCGGAAATTTCTGACATCTGTGTAAATTATTACATTTTACGAATGGTAAAACAGTAAGCATGTTTTATTAGTATAGAGATTCAGATAAATAGTGCGGAATAATTAAATTCCTAGAAATTGACATATGTTTAGGACTGTCAGTATCCATGTATAGAATGAGTTGTGGGTCTGAACAATGAAAATCCATGCTAGTTTGACTATGTTCACTTTGATAATACAACTGTTACAATTTTCAAAAATTGTGTGTAATTCAAAAAAATGCAAAATTTGGTGTGCATGATGATAAACCTGTGATAGATTTTTGGTTACAATTTTGTACTGAAATGATGACAGTATCTATATATGTCGATTTTGTGTGAAATATTGATAAATAAATGCACGTTAATATGATTAGTATTAAAATCTGCTAATTTCAACTTGATTAACTTGTTTGAATCTGTTAATACTGAGAATAGTAGTACCATGCTAGTTAATACTGAAGTATGTAAATATGTGAGCATGAATTGGATGTGTTAAAATTGTGCATTGAGCGTGTGTTAAGATTTAGACAAATGTGTAAATGTGCCAATGGGTGACATTGCTACCTTAGAGGGCTGTGGAACTGTACTGTGGTAAAGTCCCCAAGGGAAGGTTCATAGTGTGTGATATCCCTTGGGCATTGGGATTAAATCCTCGAGGCAGACAAGTACCGCTGGTTAGGGTGGAGAGTGCTTCTCCCAGTTCTGCGCAGTAACTAAGATTTATCACTATAATGTCTAGGTGATAGATATGTGTGTGATGTGACAAGTGTGTGTCCTTCTAGAGGTGGTTTGGACTATGTGTCATGGCATATAATTAAGAATATGTGATCATGTGTGTGAAAGTGTGAAGATGTGAACTAGATAAGTGAAATTGTGTAAATGATTAGGTGAGAATATAAATCAATGGTATAACATGTAAAATGATAATTCCTTATATGAATGTGATATATCCATGTCAAAACAGCAATCTATTCATGTGTGTAGATGTGTTAACCATGTGAAAATGATCATAGAATCCATGTTAGGAATGTTTTTGTAATATGTGTAAACTCCATGTTTAAAATGGTTATTATCTTAGTATGTGAATGTAATTAAATGAGATTTAGTTTAGCATATTGTAAAGTGTGTAGAAAGCATGTGATAGGTTTTAAGTCATTGAAAAAATTGTTATAAATCACTTATCATGTGTAGCATGTATAGAAATCATGTTTAGGTTTTGAAACATTACCAATCCATGCTTTATAAGATAATGGTGTAGCATGAGAATGTGTAAAGTCAGGTGATGTATGTATGTTTAGTGTGGTTGGGTTACTTGTTGAGTTCTTTTGGACTCATTCTTGCTTCGGCGTACAGGTGCAGACATTTCTACTTCTTCCGAGGAGATCGTTAGGAGCGACTCGGAGCGGGAGTAGGAGACTTTTGTCTTGGATTCAGCATTGTATTTTCTCCTTTCATAGTATGTAATAAAAGACTCTACGTTGTCTTATGTGGACAATGTAATAAATGAAATTTCTCAGTTATGAAGTATTTACTTTTCCTTTTCTATATAGACTGTGTATAAATGATGATGATGGAATAAGAGTTACTTTCCAGTTATTTCATTTCCACTGTCACGTGTTATATATATTTGTGTATGTTTCAGCCTAATTGTACAATTGTTGGGTAAATGTCCCACTGTAGCGGCGTTCATTATACCGATGAGGGTTGGTGTAACCGTACCGGTATAAGGAGGGTTGTTGCACAGATTGGTATCAGAGCCTACAGGCTGAAATTGTACATAAATATGCACATACCATCATCTTCATTGTATGCTAACTTTGTGTAGATTGTCCACATATGTCACGCCCCGACGCGGAATATCGGAGCGCGAAGGCAGTTGCAAGTGAACGGGTATAGAGCGAGTGCTAGACATCAAACCATTGCACAACGAATAATACTAAAGCAAATTCATTTCATTAATATATTCTGATGCCTAGTTACAACCACTAATATCAGAGCCGATCTATAGGGCCCGATTACATTGAAATAAAAGCAAAAGACTAAACTTCAAACCTAACTACTACAACGCTAAATATAGCAATAAAACGCTAGGGTACTCAGGACATCACTCCAGGTCGTTCTTGTCCTTTTGAGTGTATGGTTCATCCTCGGTCTCACATGAGAACACAACGACAAATAACGTAGGGTGAGCGATAACGCCCAGTAGGACTTAAATCTCAGGATCAAGCATGCTTTAAGTGTTTAATGTCTTATAAAGCAGGATAACTAGAGAGAGTAACGAGAAACATATAGAAAGTACTGGTACACGATAATGAGAAACAATAGCACAATGCACGAGAGTATAGCACGACAAGTGTTGATATCGGATTGGCCGTATAACAAGTTAACAAGTAAAGTTGCACCACAGTGTACAAGTCACGATAGCAAGTGTTTGGTCGATATTCTTTCAACCATGAGATTCAAGTAAACCAATAATTGACTGTTTGATTAATTGATTGCCATAGATCAAATCTTGCGTGTCATGCGTTAGGTGTATGCCATCACCCTGATCATTAGACCCCCGCGAGTTATAGCCTTTCAGGTGCTCCTCCCAAGGACCAGATCGGGCCCTTATAATGTTGCCTAGCATAGTCATGTTTTTATCTTAGACAATCAATCATTTAATGGCCAAGTAGAGTACCAAGAAGTAGATGAGAGTACTAGATGAATAGATGAGAAGGTAGAGTGAACGTGAATAGACGAGCGAGTAGAGTATAGATGAGAGCTAACGGACATAATACGTCAAGTAAACAAGCAATAGTAACAGTTGCACAACACGCGCAATTGGTGTTGGCAGTCCGGTGGAACTCACGACCCTACCACTGGCCTTGTTATACACAGGTCCAGAGGTCCGGTGTGATTTAAGACGAGAGTGAATCTCTAATAGCCATTTGGATCATATAGATCCCTAAAGAGTATCATAGGTATTAGGGTACAACCGGCTCGTCGACCATGTGGGAATCCATGATCAGAGGAGACTTACGGAGGCCTTGTGCAAGAGTTCACTAGTCCGGCGAAAGGAATATCCGACGGAGAGTTCACCACAAGCCAAGTAAAGTGTGTTTAAAACAGGTGCTCGACGTTCTAGAGGAATTCTAGAACAGTGGAGCGTCGAACAACGCGAGAAATAAATACAAGTCCTTTCAAAATAGGGAAATTAATGTACTTCATTTCAATAGATTACCAAATACATTATGAGATATTTTCTGCAAGATTTCAGCCATATATGGATGGTCCAAGTGTGTGCAAGTGCAAGAGAAATCATAGATAGAAATAAGTCGCGAACATGTATTTTAAATCATTCAATATAGCACCATTTTTAAGTAGGGTTTTTTTTTACTAGGGGTATAACCGTAAGAAGGCGTAAGGATTATTTAGAAAGTGACAGAAATATTTTATTTTATTTTTTATGGGTTTTTCATCAAAAACTTGTGAAGGCGACATAGGGCTATAAGGATGGCGACATGGGCCAGGCAGAACGCGACAGGGTCTTGCACAGGTCGCGACAGGGCATGCAAATCGGGTACTGAGAACGCGACGGCTTACCTGTCGCCTTCTTGAATGCGACAGGGAGGCTGTCACAATCAGGCCCCAGAAAGCGACATGTCGAGGTGTCGCCTTCTGGTTGTCTGCGCCTGACTCTGACAGGAGTCAGACCAGACATTGGATTGCGGACCAGGGATTTCAATTTTTGACAGAGGTTGTTCAGAAATCCATAACTAATTATATACGCGATGAAAAATCATGAAATCAATTGCAAATTAAACTAGACATGTAAGGGTACTTCCAGTAAATCAGAATTAGAGAGAGAGCATGGTTTGAACATGGTTTGAAAACGAACAAGGACGAGTAACATAGAACATGACATAGAGAGCAAGACTGATTTAATTCGAGCAACATGCTCAATGAAATTTAGGCTTTTTAGGGGCAAATGATCCCTAACAACATGAAGTATCTACAGTAAAACTTTCGTAGCATGGGATCAAGTTTACGTAGAGATCAAGAGTTAACAAGAGGGCTCGGGGTCAAGAGAGTTGCAGAACTTCTAAATTCAAGAAGAAAATATTGGCTTAATGGAAAATTATGAAATTTGAGGGTTTTGTTCCTGATGTATGGAACAATCTACAGACGAAATTTTAGGATTTGTGCTTGTGAGAATGCCTACCTTGACTCGATTTCCTCTTCTAGGGCTAGAACTTGAAGAACGGGGTTGAGAGCTTGAAAGGTTCTTCTTCCCACGAAATCTCCTCCTCCTAGGCCTCTCCTCCTGGTCCAGGAATCCCTTGGCACGAGCTTGGGTCGGCCAAGAGGGTTTAAGAGGTGTATTTAAGTAAACACAAGTTCCTATTCCTATTACTACTCAAATTCCCATAAATTCCGAGATTTCCTAACTCCACCTTTCCTTCCTTGCTTTCCAATCTCTATTTAGACTTGGAAGAGATCCAAATTCGTGCTAACCCATATGGGGTAGGTTTTGGAATCCAACTCCTACTCTAATTGCTTATTTAATGCATTAAATATCCCTTTCCAATTATGATATAATTAAACTCCGAATTTAGGGTATTTTCTTATTATTCTCCCCTTGAAAATTCATATTTTTGACCCAATAAATTCTAGAAGATCCATTAAGCAAAGCCCATTACTCTTTTCCATTTAATGGGTTTTATTCAATGCTCTATTTAAATATCCATTTAGCTAGGTTTTAAATTCTTTATTTAAATTTTTATTTTTCGCAAAAATTCAGGTTGCTACAACATAGATAAGTAAATAGTTAGAAATTAGATAGTCTAGTTCTAATTTGTGATTAAATCATTTTGTAGGGTATGGCTTCACGTGGTAGGCGTGGTGTTCCTGCTCGTGAGGGTGAGCAGAGGAGAGATGAGCCTCAGCGTGAGGATCAGGGTGAGCAGCAGGCCCCAGCCCCCCAGGGTCTTGTGCTTCCCCCACCACCACCAGTAGACTATGGATTGTTCATGCAGGGTTTAGTGCAGTCCATGCAGACGCAGGCCCACACCCAAGCTGCACTCCAGGCTCAGTTGGAGGCTCAGCAGGCTCAGGTTAGAATGATAGACAGGGTAGTCTATTTTACTTGATGATATGTTTATTATGTTGTTGTGCTATATGTGTTGCTTATGTTGTTTGTTGTAGCAGGCTCAGGTGCCAGTTCCCTAGGATGACCATGGTGGACCCTCCATCATGGAACGGTTCAAGAGGATGTCGCCATCCTCTTTTAAGGGGGAGAACGACCCGTTACTTGGCGAGAGCTGGATGAGGGACATCGAGAAGATCTTTCGGGCTATTAGGTGCGCTGAGGATGACAAAGTCACTTTAGCCACCTATATGCTACAGGTATGTGTAAATTAATTCGGTGGTTATTTCTTTGATTATAGATTATGTTGGTTAGTCCTTATGGGTGGTTTTGGCAGGAGCGAGTCGACGTATGGTGGTCCTCGTTGTTACGTACCAGGTTCGAGGATGGTGCTGTGGAGATTGGTTGGGACGACTTCGTGAGGCTTTTCCGAGCCAAGTTTGTTCCGGAGCACATCCAGAACAAGATGGAGCAGGAGTTCCTCTTGTTGACTCAGGGCTCCATGACCGTGCTGGAGTACGAGGCCAAGTTTTCCGAGCTATCGAAGTATGCCCCTCATATCGTAGCTAATGAGCGCAGGAAGGCGAAGAAGTTCGTGATGTGTCTGAGACCATCACTCAGGAAGAGGTTGGTGGCTTTCGACCATCGTACCCTCGAGCAGGCCCTTAGCGCAGCGTGTCGTCAGGAGGGAGAGATGGAGCAGTACTTGAAGGAGAAGAAGGCTTCTCAGAAGAGGCCTGCAACTCCTTTCTAGAGGCAGGAGAGGAAGAAGGTGGCTTTTCAGTCACCGCAGCGTCCCGTGGCATCGGGAAGCAGTCAGGTACCTTCTCAGTGTTCGCCTAGTGGCTAGAAGGAGTGTCCTCATTGCTGGAGGGCACATGGTGGTACGGAATGTTGGAAGTTGGCGGGGAAGTGCTTGAAGTGCGGGAGCAGCGAGCATAGGATCAAGGATTGCCCCAGACTGCAGCAGGGAGGTCAACGTGGAGCGGCACCAACCCCAGCAGCAGCAGCAGTAGCACCAGCGACAGGACGACCTGGGAGACCTCGAGCCCCAGCTCGAGTGTTTGCGTTAGCTCGTGAGGATGCCGAGCAGGCGGATCATGTCACCGAAGGTACGGTTTTGTTCTTTGGTGTGCATGCTTGGGTTTTGTTTGATACGGGTGCTACCCACTCGTTCATTTCCGAGCATTTTGCTAGGCAGTTAGCCTTAGAGTCAGGAATAGAATCTGAGGATTTAGAAGTCCCTTTGTCTGTGCACACACCTGCAGGTACGGTATCAACTAGGAAGTGTATTTCGTCATTACCGGTGTTCATTAACGATAGAGTCCTAGAAGGGTGTTTCTTCTTGCTAAAAATGAAGGACTACGATGCTATTCTTGGTCTGGATTGGCTAGAGGAGCACTATGCGTTAGTAGATGGTTGTGGAAGAAGATCATTTTCCGCATTCCTGGTGAAGATGAATTTTCTCATCCTTTGCCAAGGAGCTTGGCAGGGAAGTTTGTCATCTCTGCCATGAGGGCGATGAGAATGATGAACAAGGGTTGTGACGCTTTTCTTGCCAGCATAGTATTAGCACCCAAGGTTGATGAGTCACCTACTCTTGCGGAGATAGATGTAGTGCGAGAGCTTCCAGATGTCTTTCCTGATGACCTATCTGGTTTGCCACCGGCTAGAGAGATAGAGTTCACTCTAGAGTTGCTTCCAGGCACCTCTCCTATCTCGAAGGCACCTTATCGGATGGCACCTACGGAATTAGCTGAGCTAAGGAAACAGTTGCAAGATTTGTTAGATAAGGGATTTATTCACCATATTGTTTCCCCTTAGGGCACACCTGTCTTATTCGTGAAGAAGAAGGATGGATCACTTAGGTTATGCATTGATTATAGGAAGCTAAACAAAGTGACGGTGAAGAACATGTATCCCTTACCTCAGATTGATGATCTGTTTGACCAGCTGCAAGATGCATCAGTCTTTTCTAAGATTGATTTGCGGTCTGGTTATCATCAGTTGAAGATTAGGAGTGAGGATGTGTCTAAGACGGCTTTTAGAACCCGTTATGGACATTATGAGTTTTTGGTCCTTCCTTTTGGTCTGACCAACGCCCCTGCAACGTTCATGGATCTCATGAACAGGGTGTTTAGACCGTATCTAGATAGTTTCGTCGTAGTTTTATTGATGACGTGTTGGTCTACTCTCCGGATGAGGCCACACATCGTCAGCATTTAAGGGTAGTATTAGAGGTTCTCTGTGAGCATAAGCTGTATGCAAAATTCAGTAAGTACGATTTTTGGTTGCGCGAGGTTCATTTCCTTAGGCATGTTATCTATGGTGCTGGTGTAGCCGTGGATCCAGCAAAAGTCCAGGCTGTTATGGATTGGGAGATTCCCATGACTCCTTTAGAGATTCGGAGTTTTCTTGGTTTGGGGGTTATTATCGACGATTCATTGAAGGATTTTCATCCATCGCCGTACCATTAACTCAGCTAACCAGAAGGGAGTAAAGTTTGTCTGGTCTGAGGAGTGTGAGAGTAGTTTTCAATTATTGAAGACTAAGCTCCTGTGTTAGTTTTGCTGAGCGGTGTAGAGGGTTTTGCTATCTACACGGATGCATCCCGGATTGGCCTTGGCTATGTATTGATGCAGCAAGGAAGGGTAGTAGCGTATGCTTCTCGTCAATTGAAGGAGCATGAGCGAAACTATCCGACTCATGATTTGGAGCTTGCGGCAGTGGTTCATGCACTAAAGATCTGGAGACACTATCTTTATGGTGTCAGATTTGAGGTGTTCACTGACCACAAGAGTCTAAAGTACCTTTTCTCTCAAAAGGAATTAAACCTGAGGCAGAGAAGATGGATTGAGTTCCTGAAGGACTATGACTTCGACCTCCAGTATAATCCTGGAAAGGCGAATGTCATAGCGAATGCCCTTAGTAGGAAGAGGTCGTCTCTCCAGCAAGATTGGAAGATGTTGGAGGATGCGGCGTGTGCGATGACTGAGTTAGAGCCATCATTGTGCCAAGATTTTGTAGCTCAGCTGTCCATTAGGTCTTCGGTGTTGGATGAGGTGATCGAGCAACAGAAAGCCGACGCTAGACTCCAAGAGTTAGTGGGCAAGGCGGGCATTGGCGTGATTAGATTCCATCACCGTGTTGTTTTCCAGACATCGTAGATGTCCGTGAGCATGTATTAGCAGAGGCTCATAGGTCTAGATTCTCTATTCATCCAGGTAATACTAAGATGTACCAGGATTTTAAGAGATCTTTTGGTGGTCTGGCATGAAGAAGGATGTAGCAGAGTATGTGTCTAGATGTCTAATTTCCAGCAAGTGAAGGCCGAGCGGCAGCGACCATCTGGTCTTATGCAGAAGATGGAGATTCGAGTATGGAAGTGGGAAGCTGTCACTATGGATTTTGTTACGAGTTTGCCTCGATCTAGATGGGGTAATGACTCGATTTGGGTAGTGGCATCAGCGACATCTTCTATTCAGGTTTGAAGATATGGAAGACTTTATGAAGGTTATTCTGAGGAGAAGCCTTTACATCAAGGGTCTTCTATTCCGGTTTTTCCGATGGGAACCCTTATTCGACTTTGAAGCAGACCCAACCTACATCCCGGTTTGGATCGGTTTCCCCCTTCTTCCGGTAATTTTTACTATGAGGATTATCTTCGATCTATCGCTGGAAATCTGGGACATGTTCTTCGAATTCATGATGCTACTGCCGCCCTTACTCAGACCCATGAGGCTTTGGTCTGCGTTGAGTTGGATATTAAAAATCCTAGGCCAGAGAGGATTTGGATCGGATGTGATAACGATGGATTCTAGCAACTTGTCAACTACCATCGCCTACCATCGCTCTGTTCGTTTTGCCGGAAGCTGGGTCACTCTATCAATGATTGCCATAAGAAGAATAAGAAGCCCCATGCCGATGAGGAAGAACATATGAGGAATCATATACCTGCTGCTGAGATCGCGCCTGCCAACAAAATCTGGAAGAGAAACGATAAGATCCCGGTTCCGTTACCTCTAGACACCTTCAACAGATTCCACAACTAGCCTCTGAGGAGGAAGACGCTTTACCCATGGCCCATGAAGACGTGCCCCAGGAGCCCCCTCAATCCACAAAAGTTTGGGCATGCAGGAAGAACCAGATACTGTTCACGTGGTCGCCTCTACCTTTCATGGCCCGTTGCATGGCAATAAATGCGCCGATGAAGGTACCTCTTTCGATGTCCCCCAAATTATAGCTCTCCCTCTGATCATGTCATGACAGGAAGCCCATCCAAATCCCTGATGACTATCCACCTGGAAGTTCCTTCTCTAAGGAGAACCACATACCCCCTTCTAGACGAAGCCCAGATATTGTTCCTAAAGACAAATTATCTCAAGAAGTTATTATCTAAAGTATTGTTGCCGATCGGGCTGACATTGATAACTTTTTAATGCCTGCGGTTGAAATATCTATGGATGGTAGACTCCAACCCCCGGGGGGTGTTCGAACCAGATCAAAGGCTAAGGCCAATGGGTCCAATTCCGGCTACGTTCATCATGAATTGCAGCTCCATATTCTGGAATATCAGGGGTGTCGCTAATCCAGCCACAAGGCGACATCTCCGTTTGCTGTGCAGGAAGCATCGTCCTTTGATTTTTGCTATTCTGAACCTATGATTCCTTTTAGTCGTGCTGATCACCTGTGCAAATCTATCAAAATGCATGATGTAGTTGGTAATGATGGTGATCTTTCGAAGATATGGGTTTTTGGCAGGACAGTATCCACTTAGAAGTTGTCTGCACTTCATCCCAATATATTACTCTGGCTAATAAAGATGGTGAAAGAGATTATCTGCTATATCACTTTTGTCTATGCTTCTTGTAGCCAAGGGGAGCGTCAAAGCATGTTTCAAGATCTGTTGCACTTTGCCTCCCAGATCTCTAAGCCTTGGATAATGGGTGGCGACTTCAATTGTATCTCGCAGCCTTCAGAAAAAATTGGTGGTCTCTCAAGTATCTCATCCATGATTGATTTCAACGCTTTTATTTCTGCTACTCTTCTGGTTGACGCCGGCTATTCTGGTTCTCCTTTTACTTGGTCGAATAATAGAGGGGTCCGCTGCAATAAAGGCCAGATTGGACAGATTTTTATTCTCTGCTGATTGAATAATCATCTTCCAGAGTTTTCGGTGTCCCATTTATTCAGGGGGCCTTCTGATCATGCTCCCCTCCTTGTTACTATTCGGAACATCTCTAAGCCTCCCGCGAGATTCACTTTTCAGTCCATGTGGACTCTGCACGATAGCTTCCATTCTATGGTCGCTACAACTGGAAGATTCTAACTGCTGGCACCCTAACCCCTTGTTAAGCTCCAGATCAAATTAAAAATTTGAAATCTGCTCTGAAATCCTGGAACGCAGATGTCTTTGGCAACATCAACAACAATTTACAAGCTGCTTATGAGGAAGTTTCTACTGCTGAAGTTTCCTTGATTCCTCTCCTACGATTTATAATAGAGAATCCTTGAACGTGCTAATGCTCACCTAAAGTATGCCCAGCGCTGTGAGGAATGTTCTGGTCTCAAAAGCTCGTCTCAGTGGCTAGATGATGGGGACAAGAATACTATTTTTTCCATGCAATTGTCCAAAGTAACAGATGCCGGAATTACATATCCAGACTCAAGATTGATGGCTCAATAATTGGTGTGATGATCAGGCAGTAATGAGAGATGCTGCTACTCGCTACTTTGAAAGTCTCCTTTCTTCTGGTGATTATGTGATTGATAATAGTTTGTTGGAGGTCATTCCTACCTCAATCTCTGCTGCTCAGAACGAACAAATTTGCTGCCCACCTTCTCTTGAAGAGGTGAAAAACGCTACCTGGTCTATGAATGGAAATGGCGCCCCTGGACCTGATGGATCTCTGGTATCTTCTACACCCTCCTGCTGGGATACTATCGCCCATGATATCTATGAAGCTGTGAAAGGTTTTTTTAATGGGTTCCCTCTGCCTCGTGGCATTACTTCCACCGTCATTGCCCTAATCCCAAGGTGGGAAACCCCAGCTCTTTGCTGACTTCCGGCCCAAGCTTGTGTAATTCTGTCATAAAATTATCTCCAAGATTCTCTGCAGCCGCACAGATATACTCCCTGATATTATCTCTGAAGAGCAAGGTGCCTTCGTTAAAGGTCGGTCCATCACTGACAATATTTCCCTATCTAGAAACCTTTTTAAAAATCTCAGTCGGAAAGTTAGGGGCCATAATGTCATCTTCAAAAGGACATGATGAAGGCTTACGACCGGGTTGAATGGGAGTTTCTTTTCACTGTTCTGCGTCACTTTGGCTTCTGCAACAAATTCATTTCTTACGTGGGAATGTTGATCTCTAACTGCTGGTTTTCGGTTCTGGTTAATGGTCATCAAGCTGGTTTCTTTAAATCCTCCAGGGGTTTAAGGCAAGGCGATCCGTTAGCTCCGACGCTCTTCATTATCATGGAAGAGGTCCTTAGCAGAGGCTTGCGCCAGCTCTTATCATCCGGCTCTACAAAGCCGTTGCGGGACCTCGCATTTGTCCTCCTATATCTCATCTCTTGTATGCGGATGACACCCTCATCTTCACAATGGTCATGCCAACAATGTTAAAAGACTTCTGCAGTTCATTAAATCTTATGAGATGTCTTCGGGTCAGCTGACTAATAGCCGCAAAGCCATTTTATTATATCCAAGCAAGCACCCACTTCTCTTGCGTCTATAATCAAAGCTATCACTGGTTTCGAGCAGCAACATAAGTCATTAACTTATCTGAGTATTCCGCTGAAAGAAGGCAGGCTTAAGAATTCAGATTTCAAGTATCTGTTCGAGAAGATCAACAAAAAGCTAAATACTTGGAAGTCTAAGTTCTTGTCCAAGGCCGGGAGAGTCACTCTTATCAACTCGGTGCTGTCTTCTATCCCCATCTATACTGCTTCTGCTCTGGTTCTCCATAAAGGTGTGTTATTAGAATGTGGAAAAAGCCTGTGCCTCTTTCTTTTGGAGTGGTCTTGATGGGATCAAAAGGCGCCACTGGCTACCCTGGAAGGATGTTCAGCGTCCCATTACTGAAGGGGGTCTCGGTATCCAAAGTTTATGGCATGTCCAATTATCCATGGCCACTAAGCATCTCTGGAACATCCATCATGGTTCTTCTATTTGGGCTCGTTATGCCCGTCTGCTCTCGCATCCTACTTATGGTCTCCCAAAAAATGTTTTCGCTATTGCTAAAGATACTATTGTTGATAGCTCCAGATGGATCTTGGGAAGAGGCGACTCGGTGGATTTCTTTCATGACCTTTGGACGGGGAGCTCTCCTCTTCGTTTCATGCTTGCTGACCCGGATGATGACCCTCAGGTCTCAGTCAGGGAAATGTTGCAAAACCGCTCTCATCCTGCTTGGTTGCTGGTTCCTCATATGCAAAAGCTAACCACTATTCATCTTTCGGAAGACCAAGATACTTGCATCTAGACCCAGTCAGCTAATGGGCTTTTCAATACTAGATCAGCCTATGACATCCGCGCCCTCGGGGCATTCAGAGACTGCTTTGGCAAAGATTTGGCACCGCCTATTCCTTCGGAAAGCTTCCATGCTTTGCTGGAAAGTCATCCACAGGGTGATCCCGGTTGATTCCAGAATTTCTGATCATGGTGTTTATCTCCCTTCCAGATGTTCTTGCTGTAGGACTAGTCACTGTGAAGATATTGATCATCTGTTCATTAACAGTGACATCGCTACTGCTTATGGCGTTGGTTTTCTCCGATCCTGCATCCGCCAAACAGTAACATTGAACACTTCACCTCTTGGTGCTGGAGAGTCATTCAGGGATCAAATATTCGGTCTCCTTTTGGTTTTGTCGCCTTATATGGTATGCTCTCATTACTTGGGAAATTGGAAGGAAAGATGCAAGCGCGTTATGACAGAAAATTCACTCCCATTAAGACCATTATTGACCAAATCTCTTCCACATCTCTCATGCTATCCACCAGCCTGTGTTCAAAACTGCTCCATCTGATAATCAGCTCAGTGTGTTGTTGTCTCTCGGATAAGCCTTCTGTCAAAAGCATTAAGATCAAACTGGTTCGGTGGATTCCTCCAATCATGGCCTCTGTCTCAACGTTGATGGTGCTTCACAAGGGAATCCTGGTCCTAGTGTGGCGGCGGGTGCATTAGAGACTCCAATGGTAACATCTGTCTGGCCTTTGCTTTTCATTATGGTTTCGGAAACAGTCTCCAAGCTGAAGTGAGAGCCCACATGATGGTCTAATGTAGCTAATGAGTTTGGTCTCAGCATTAACCAGATCTACTCGATTCTGCTTTGCTTGTCCAATCCTTCACCAACCATTCCTCACCTCTTGGGAGTGTGCAAGATGGGGCGCCCAGCTTATGACACATTGCGCTCCCATCAGACTAGCTGCTGCCACGTCTTCCGGGAAGCCAACAAGGTGGCGGATGCCCTTGCTTCATATGCTACTTCGAATCATGTCAACAAGATTTACTACTTTCTTTTCGCTGCCCCTGGCTTGTAGGGTCCAGCCACTCTTGATAAAACTGGCCTGCCTTATGTACGGCTTGGCTAGTCTGCCCTTGTAGGGGATTGCCCCGCTTGTGTATCTCCTTTCTTCTTATTCATATAATATTTCGGCCCATGTAACTGTTGTGGAGTGAGAACATTCTCCCCCTCTGGGGGAGGGTGCACTCTCCTAGCCTAAGTTCACATGAGGACCGCTTTTGCTAAAAAAAAAAAAAAAAGGGAGAATAGGAAGACTAGAAATGAGACAAGACTTAGTCTTGGGGTCGGGGTTACTGGCTTATAAGATTGCAATTGGTGAAAAAAAAAAAAAAGATAGATTCTCGAAGACTGCACATTTCTTGCCCATGAAAAAGAAGCAGTCAGTAGAGAGTTTAGCTAGATTGTATGTTAGTAGCATTATTAGATTGCATGGTGTCCCGAAGTCGATCATTCGGATCGAGATCCGAGATTTACTTCGAGACTGTGGAAAGGTCTTCAGGATGCATTAGGTTCAGGCTGAAGCTCAGTTCGGCATTTCATCCCCAGACAGATGGACAGTCGAGAGGACTATCCAGATGCTCGAGGATATGTTGAGGGCGTGTGTTCTCGATTCGAAGGATGATTGGGAGCGCCATTTACCTCTAGTGGAGTTCGCATATAACAACAGTTTTTATGCGAGTATTGGTATAGCTCCATTTGAGGCATTGTATGGTAGGCTTGCAAATATCCTTTATGTTGGGAGGAGACAGGCGATAGGCAGCTGATCGGTCCGGAGTTAGTTCAGGAGACTTCGGATATGGTCCAGTTGATTAGGAAGAGGCTTGTTGCGGCACAGGATAGGCAGAAGAGTTATGCCGACAACAGGAGAAGGATTTGAAGTTCGAGGTAGGTGAGCATGTCTTTTAAAGATTTCGCCTACTCGTGGTGTAGTTAGATTTGGCAGGCATGGTAAGTTAAGTCCTAGATTCATTAGCCGTATGAGATTCTCAGACGTTTGGCAACGTGGCATATGAGCTAGCTTTACCCCCAGCGTTAGCTAGTGTCCATCCCATTTTCCACGTATCTATGCTCAGGAGATATGTCAGAGATCCATGTCATGTTATTAGCCCGAGCCAGTGAAGATCCAGCCAGATCTTTCTATGTGGAGCAGCCAGTAGCTATTCTTGACTGGAAGGTTTAGCATCTTCGGAACAAAAGCATTGCATCGGTGAAGGTGTTATGGCGCAACTTCTCGCTAGAGAGGCTACTTGGGAGCTTGAGGATGCATGAAGAAAAATATCCTCAATTGTTGAGTAGCGTCAGTCTAACTTCGAGGATGAAGTTTCTTTATGGGGAGAGGGTGTAAGGCCCTGATTTTTCATCTTGGGTGATTTCTTATGTATGTATAATGTATGCCATCGATGTATAAACTTTATTGTGCAGAGTACTTACTTGTTTACATTGTGTGAATAAGTATTATTTAATGTGTGCATTGTAGATTATATATATATATATATATATATATATATATATATATGTGGTGTACATAGAATTCTGCAGTTTTAAGTTCTGTTCTGGCAGCTAGTTGCGGTCAACATCAGTTGACGTTGACCATAAATCAGTGGCCACATCGATGGACGCCTACTCAGAATTGGCGGCTGTTGATGTTGACGTTTACCTCCCAGATCTATTGCGAATTCAGATCCGAAAACGCCTCCGGAAATGTTGCCTTGGTTTAGGAAACCATTCTCAATGGTAACCCAACCTTATCCAACTTCGTCTCCGACCCTAGCTCTATAAAACCCCATCTCCGGCCAGATCTAACCCTTTTGACTCTTTGTCAAAAACCCTAACATTTTATGTGCGAATCCCGACTTTGGAACCCCTTGATCCGGCGATTTGAGGCTTCATCCGACGTGCTACAATGACTGGAGATGGCTCTAAACATCCGGGAACGGCTTCCACACTGGTGTGCGGAGGAGATCAACACAGAACTCGGATCGAGGGAGTTTTGAGGACTCTTTGGCTTAGGCCGAGGAGGGCTGCTTTGGCTTAAATCATTGCTTGTGGATTTTCTAAGAGGCAAGTAACCCTTTCACATCACTCTCACATACGTCTAGTAGGTCCTAGGTAAGTTTCGGATTTTATTCGTGTCCTGGAACCCAATTTCACCAAGTTCTTGTGTTCAGTCTGTGTTTTGCACAGACATGAACTTAACGGCGGGATCCCTTGCCGTTAAGATCTTGAGTTGGCGGCGACCTTTGTTGCTGTTAACCTGATAAACGGCCACTGCATGCTGTCAAGTTCGCCAGACTGCAACAGTGTGCAGGTCTGACCTATATGACCTATTTTCGGATTTCTGCGTATGAGGATATAATGTAAAAGTGAGACTATAAAATACTATTATTGGATCATGCTGTGCAAATTTTATGAATTTCTGTGGAATACCCTAATTGTCTGAATTTTTGAAATGCATGTTAAACATGTTTTAATCTTGTAAAATTCGTTTATGCAATCTGTGTGGAATCCAAGTGTCATCAAATTTCTGTGAAATGTTTATGGTTTCAGTTCATGCTGTAGAAATTCGGAAATTTGTGTCATCTGTGTAAATTATTTCATTTACGATGGTAAAACAGTAAGCATGTTTATACTATGAGATTCAGATAAATAGTGCGGAAGCAGTTAAATCCTAGAAATTGACATATGTTAGGACTGTCAGTATCTATGTGTAGAATGAGTTGTGGGTCTGAACAATGAAAATCCATGCTAGTTTGACAATGTTCACTTTGTATAATACCACTGTTACAATTTTCAAAAATTGTGTGTAATTCAGAAAAATTCGAAATTTGGTATGCATGATGATTAACCTGTGATAGATTTTTGGTTAAACTTTGTACTGAAATGATGATAGTAGCTATATATGTCGATTTTGTGTGAAATATTGATAAATAAATGCACGGTAATATGATTAGTATTAAAATCTCTAACTTTCACTTGATTAGACTTGTTTGAATCTGTAATACTGAGAACAATAGTTCCATGCTAGGTAATACTGAAGTATGTAAATATGTGAGCATGAATGGATGTGTAAAATTGTGCATTAAGAGGTGTGTTAAAATTTAGACAAATGTGTAAATGTGCCAATGGGTGACACTGCTACCTTAGAGGGCTGTGGAACTGTACTGTGGTAAAGTCCCCACAGGAAGTTCATAGTGTGTGATATCCCATGGGCATTGGGATTAAATCCTCGAGGCAGACATGTACCGCTAGTTAGGGTGGAGAGTGCTTTTCCGGGTTTGCGCAGTAACTAAGATTTATCACTATAATGTCTAGGTGATAGATATGTGTGTGATGTGACAAGTGTGTGTCCTTCTAGAGGTGGTTTGGACTATGTGTCATGGCATATAATTAAGAATATGTGATCATGTGTGTGAAAGTGTGAACATGTGAACTAGATAAGTGAAATGTGTAAATGATTAGGTGAGAATATGAATCAATGGTATAACATGTAAAATGATAATTCCTTGTATGAATGTGATATATCCATGTCAAAACAGCAATCTATTCATATGTGTAGATGTGTTAACCATGTGAAAATGATCATAGAATCCATGCTAGGAATGTTTTTGTAATATGTGTAAACTCCATGTTTAAATGGTTATTATCTTAGTATGTGAATGTAATAAATGAGATTTAGTTTAGCATATTGTAAAGTGTGTAGAAAGCATGTGATAGGTTTTAAGTCATTGAAAAAAATTGTATAAATCACTTATCATGAATAGCATGTCTAGAAATCATGTTTAGGTTTTTGAAACATTACCAAATCCATGCTTTATAAGATAATGGTGCAGCATGAGAATGTGTAAAGTCAGGTGATGTATGTATGTTTAGTGTGGTTGGGGTTACTTGTTGAGTTCTTTTGGACTCATTCTTGCTTCGACGTACAGGTGCAGACATTTCTACTTCTTTCGAGGAGATCATAGGGACGAGGAGCGGAGCGGGAGTAGGAGACTTTTGTCTTGAATTCAACATTGTATTTTTTCTCCTCATAGTATGTAATAAAAGACTCTGCGTAGTCTTATGTGGACAACGTAATAATGAAATTTCTCAGTTATGAAGTATTTACTTTTCCTTTTCTATATAAACTGTGTAAATGATGATGATGGAATAGAGTTACTTTCCAGTTTTTTCCTTTCCGCTGTCACATGTAATATATATTTGTGTATGTTTCAGCCTAATTGTACAATTGTTGGGTAAATATTCCACTGTAGCAGTGTTCATTATACAGATGAGGGTTGGTATAACCGTACGGTATAAGGAGGGCGTTACAGAATGCGCCAGGCACTGGCGTCGTGACATTGAAGATGCGCCCTGGTAGCACGTCGCGACATCAGAAAGTGCCTTGTTCTCACCCCCTTTCCTAGCACGTTAGCCTACTTTCATTTCTATTCAGAACATGTTAGGTGGCGATCACATTTCCTATTCCATGCTTTTAAGTTATGTTAAAACATGTTGTGTGTCTCGAGGGGTGCGCAACCTCGTGATTACACGTTTTGGTGATCACGGTGGGACCTTCAATGCTTGCCTCGTCGATTTTGCTTGTTTTCCTACCGTGATGTGTGTTCATGCATTTAGTAGAAACCCTGTTAGGTTATTTCTATGTTTGTTCTGTCTTCTGCTCTCTATTGTGAAAGCAACGCATCGTGTGGTCGCGACCTATTGCGTCCATAAGGACGGACGCGACATGAGGTACGCATTCCTCCTCTCCCCTTCACCTTGTTCCTTTTTTGGGAGTCTTTCTATGTCTTCTTATGCTGTTTTTTCACGTGTATTTGTGTTTCTCTTGTTAGAATCCTGCTAGGTTCGACTTCATTTATTTTCATTGTTTACTTTCAGGTCCTGTCGCGACGGATCAGGCAGACGCTACAACGTCGCACCGACGGTGGGGGATACGACCTCAAGTATGCTCTGTGTGTTTCTGTTTTCCATCTGTCCATCATTCTTGGTGTTAGGGAGTCTCCTGTGTTGGTTTACTTATTCCATGTTTGTATTGCACTTTAGATAGCCTGTTTGGCCATTGTTTGCGTGTGGCTGTAGGTCTCTACATTTGTTTGTATCGCGTCAAGTTACGGTCGCGATAAGGTCGCGACGGATCTGGTCGTCACAACTTCAGCCGAGACCTGTCAGTTACTGTGTGTTAGTTTAGGATAGACATTACATGCACCTTGGTGCACATAGGCTCATGCATACACTACTGTTTCGTGTAGATTAAGTTTCCTCCTTGGTAGTGGTGACCCTCTCACCCACGAGTACTCGTGGGCTAATGAGAGACTGCTACCGAGGGCCTCCGTAAGTCCCCGTGGTCGTACGCATGTTGCAGTTGCTGGGCTGGTTGTACCCGTTGCAACGTAGTCAGGTCGTTTACCGTGAGTTGTGTATCCCCTTAGTTGCACCGAAGTACTTGAGTTCATACCCATTGAGGTCCCATTTGACCGACTGTAATCTCATTAATCAATCCAATAAAGGTTAAGTGCGAACCATAAAATTTTAATGGTAATCATGCCAACATGAGTGCTTGTTTGATACACCCCTTCTCATCTTATCGTCCATTCTTGTGTGTTAGAGTCTAGGTGTTGTTTGTTAGTTGTGTCGTCTCCCTAATTGCTTAGGGGTTGTGTATGCGTCATTGTCTAGGTTTCTTGAGGTAGTCCCCTCCAACTGTTGTATTATATCATATCCTTTGTTCGGTATGGATCACTTATGTGTCCTTACCAGTGATGCTTTGCCCATTGGGTCTCGAGGATGTGGCCCAACCTTCCGCAGCCCACCCTCCGATTCACATCCAGCCCCCTATTGTTGTTGACGGTCAATCTCGCCGCCCTTCTCCTTCTGGGGCGGATGACCCGCATTACCAATTTTGTCAACTCCTTCCACACTTAAGCTCGAACCATGTTCGGGAATTTCTGGCCGCCGCCAAAGGCAAGCACCCCCTATCACCACCTTCTCATAATTCTACCCAGTAGGCGGCCTCCTCTGCCCCTGCTGCCTTTGCGTCGCACATGCCCTCCACTGTGGTGGATCCAATTCCCCTTCATCCGCGGGCTATTCACTTTCTGAGCCCAGCTATCTTCCGGCACGAGAGGGTCGGCCCAAATCCCCTCCCATCTCTTCATTTATCAGGTCGAACATGCTTCTGTCCCCGTAAGCTGTCCTACACTTTGGAGCAATCCCGCTCCCTTGTTCCACTCATCACGCCACGTCCCCTTCCAACTTACTCTCAGAGTAGACATCTATGAAGAGGGAACTACATGACCTTCGAAGACAATTAGAGCCCCGGAAGGTCGCTGATATCCCCCTTCCTTCTTTCCAACACCTCCGGGTCCACCCCAGTCGGAACTCCCTATCTATCGGCGATACTCTGGGGTAGGCGACCCCTAGGTACATCTCAAAGTTTTATGTATGAATCAACCCCGCACAAGTACAACCGCCACCTCATGGCGTACTTGTTTTGTAAGTCATTGGATGGATCGACACTCGAATGGTTTTACTCTTTGCCCCCTGAGGAAGCCGAGGATTTCCAAATTGTTCAAGAGAGGTTTTGCAGCAGTTCCAAAATCGGGTTGGACCGAGTATTCTTGGTTGATCTAGTAGCTGAAAATATGAAGGACAACGAAGAGTTCGCGTCTATGCTGACAGGTGGCGTGCCCTAGCTTCAAAGGTCCGCTGCCCCATGCCTGAAGAGGAAAAGGTTAAGTTGTTAATGCTATGTCACACCAACCTACCGAGCCATTTTAGCCATGAGTGACATCACCACTATGCACCAACTTTACAGCCGAGCACGCTTCATTCTGACCAACTTAAGGACCCTCCCATTCATTCTATGTTTGAAAACCCGAAGTCCCGTTATCCCAAGAACCTCAGGGTCCTGTCACTGTGGGTCCAAACCAACGAGCAAGTGGTGCAGTCAACAACCCCCAGGGCCCGATAGGTAGGTCACCTTTCAATAAACAACCTCAGCAGCCATGGAACAATAGACAACACCTCTCAAGCCCGAACCCCCAACAAGACCAATGCCAATATAATCAGTCCTCCCACCTCAAAATGGCTATGCGCCTAGGAAGCCTAATGGACCTAAAAAGAGCTCAATACCCTCCCCTTCCACAGAGTCTATCCGATTTTTCGTAGCCCTTATGTCTCTTACTGCCCTTAGACTCCCTCTTGAGAAGGCAAACTAGAACATGGCAACGGATCAAACAAATACTGTGTATACCACAGTCATCTAGGGCATAATGTGTCGGACTGCTTCCAGTTCAGGGACATCATATATGACCTCCACGAGCAACAACAAATTGATTGGGCAGAAAAGGAAGAGGCTAATTCAGACCCTAAGGGACCAACAGGGGCAGAGACAGCAACAGCAGCAACAGAGGCGACAGCAGCCACAGCAGCAACAATAGTTCCAACAGCAGCAGCAGCAGTTCCAGCAGTAATACTAGCACACCAGCAGCAGCCACAACAACCACAATAACCAGCAAATGACCTCGGCATAATTGCAATCCTATGCCGCAGCACTAGCCTACTCCAAACCCCCAACCTGCTCCACCACCTCCTCCACCCACTCAAGTCATCCCCGTCATCCACCATCCACCACCAGCAGCCGCGTGGGTCTATGATGATGAGCATGTAGTAGGCCAACTTTGGCTATTTCCCACACCACACCTACCATCGCCACCATCATCTCGCCACTCTACAACTCCCCCAGCATATCACCCGTGAGCCCATCACCTCTTAACATCCCGTTCTCCCCTATGCCAGCACCCATAATAGCCAATTCGTCTATCATTGACACCCCCCCACCTCCCGTCACCATAACCTCACCCAACGGAGCGGGCGGATGTTCCACCGGATGTATCCCAACGCATCCGCGTCTATGCCGAGTCACCGACCAAAAATTCCAATAACAACGACCAACATAGTAGCAAGATTTCGAGGAAATAGATCCAGTCCTAGGGACCCAGTATGACATTCTGAAGCATTGGACGAGACTCCAAAAAAGATATCTATCCTCGAGTTGATCAAGAGGTCGCAGACCCACCGATGCCTTAAGGGCTTTTTTGCAAAGGGTTATGGTAATGAAGATATGAACCCTGACAATCTACCTTCGGTCCTATCTATTCTTGACAAGGGGCCGACAATTACCTTTGCAGACAGTGAGCTAGCTCCCCAGGAGGCTAGAAGGATGCCTCTATGTGTAACATCGACCATAAACAAGGTGGTCGTTGATGCTGCCCTGGTTGATACGGGGGCGTCCATAATGTGTGCCTTCTAAGTACTCTGTGGTCATGTAACATCTCGGAGCGCCGCTTGCAGCCAACTCCCTACTATAGCGGCTTATGATAATTCTCGGTGGGCTTGCCACGGGTCGTCCCTTACAAGTAGAGCTAGGTCGCTCATGATGACTGTTGATTTCTATGTGCTTGACATGACCCAACTTTCAAAGCTATTCTGGGTCGGCCTTGGATCGAAGCATTAGGGGCAGTCCCTTCCACAGCACACCAATGTCTGAAATTCCGTTCCAAGGACGCGTAGTTAAGGTCAAGAGTGCAGCAACTACCCATACTGTGGAAGCCATTGAGAAAATCATGCTGCGGTTTGGCCCTCTAATAAGCCCATCATTTCTGTACTTGATTTGAAATTACCCATGGGCTACAACTTCTCTTTTGGCCACAAACAGTGTCCCCATCTGTGGCAGCCGTCAAAAAGGGCACACCACCAGACACAAAGGGCTGGAACATTATGTTAAAAAATGGTTATCAGCCGGGAAAGGGTCTTGGAGCTCACCTCCAAGGAAGGACCCAGGTCATCGCCAATTCCAAAGCATATCAATAGAGCGGCCTAGGATATGAAGAAGAACTCAAGACATGGACATTATTCATCTACTTCAAAGTCATAACAAGAGCCTCTCACCTGGTCGTTACATGATCATTTTGTCAGAGGACCCATACAGCCAGAATACAACACTATCATAATAGAGGCCTGACATCTACATATCAAGCTCTGGAGGCCCGGCGGCCCGGCAAGAAGAAGAAGACCGAAGAAGCAGAGGCAGAAGAGTCAGACATGGAGGACATAGTGACAGCACTTAGTCTCCTATTCCGGGATGGTGATCTCACACAACCCCCGGTAGTGCCAGAATCAGCAGAACCATCATCAGAAACACCTCCAAGCGACAGTTGCTTGGGAATGGTAATGATATTGAAGCAGTGAATCCAGTCAACCCGGTAGACGGGTTCTGGCCAGGGCATCCCGGGCACCCTAACTATTATGTTTTTTCAATCCTTGTTTCTAAATTTTCTTTCATTCCTCTTTCTCCTCCTCTTATTCTTCGATTCTCCCTGACGCTCTCAAAGCGTTAACCACTTCTTCATCCCACTTCACCCTTATGTTTCAATGCACGGTCCTCTCCTTCTCTCGATGCCTTCAGATGTAGGGTAGTTTGTTTTCTTTCTTAGGTTAGTATGTCATGTGTAATTAAAACAAAAAATAAAAAATAATACTTTCTTTTTGCTTCTCCTCATTCCTCCCCCAACTATCGGATGGCGATCCTGAGGATCGATAAAAGATGTGGACAAGATCTAGAAGGGGGGTTGAATAGATCTATGCCAACTAATGCGGAAGCTAAACCAATTTTGAAAACCTTTGAATCAGAGTTAGATTGAAAGCAATTTCACAGATCTGAAGAGAGTTAGTGAGTTAACAATTAGAGTGTGAAAAACAAGTTGATTAGATAGATTCAAACGATCCTTTGCATACATCTAACGAAGAGTAAATTCAAACCACAAATAGACCAATGCACAGAGATTTTTAGGTGGTTCGGAAATCACACACGTGACTCCTACATCCACCCCTCACACACAATGAGGATCCACTAACACCTGGGTAACAAAACCCACACTGGAGCCTAACAACTCCATAACTGAGTTAGACAACTCACAACTACCTAGAGCAAGACTACTCCAGACTCTGAGCAAGACTGCTCAACAAACAACTTGAGTACGACGACTCAAAAAACCTGAGCACAAAGGCTCACACCCACTTGCTAGAACAGAAACAACAGATGCAGATCCTAGCAATGATCTGATCTATTAAGGCCAATCAAGAGAGTTGATGCAATGATATAGCACAATCTCTAGAATAGCCAGAAGAAACAAGAAAGATCAAGACATGAGGTTGACAGTTCTTTTCTTCAAGAAACCTCCCTTGTAAAGCAGAATTGGAAGGATCTTGATCACTTGAAGTCCCTTGGCCGATGCTCTGCAACTTGATACTTGGGATCTTCCTTGAGTGCTGCACAGTTGCTGGCTTCTACTTGATCTGCTCCCTTTGAAGTTGATCCTAATGCTTCATGTTGACAATCCTCGATCCTGTGCTTGGAGAAGTGTGAATGAGGTGTGGAAGCACAGGAGGAAGCAAACAGGGAGTAGAGACCCTCTAGCCGCCACAAACAGTTTCTGGAGGCTCTTAGAAGGTTCTCATGTGGATGGGTGCCCATTCGGAGGGTATTTATACCCTAAATATCCAAAAGATACCTTGGGGTACGTGGGCACAAGATCCAAGATTGATCCATCATCTCCATAGGTGCCACGTGTCCAGGAGGAAGTTTAAGTCACAGAGATTCCGGAGTGGTGTCGACCTGCCCATGAGGTGTGTCGACACACTGTCCCAGACTGGCAAAACAATTCTTTGGGAGAGGTCTCTAGTGTCGACCTGAGATCATTTGGGTCGACCTGCTGTCCAGACACAAAACAGGCCTTCTAGGAGAGCCATCTAGTGTCGACCTAATTCCATGGGTTGTCGACCTGAGATAGAGACCCGTAACATATTTCTCTGGGATTCTGTCACTGGTGTCGACCTGTCCTGGACTAGTGTCGACCTGAGATGGACTTTTCTTCACATTTCTGCCTTTGTTCTGAACCATTGTGTCGACACAAGGATGGTTGTGTCGACACTCCTTTGCAGAAAATGTTGTCCCTGAGAAAATAAACACATAAATCATTAGTTAAATATATTATCATGAATATCAATGATAATATGCTTGGAAACATACTTTTTGAATATTGTAATTTCAGATGATGTATTTTACATGTTCCAAGGTTAGCATTAAAATCACAACTTGTCATCATCAAAATGTGAGGAGAAAATGAATCTATTCACACCACCCAACAATTCCCCCTTTTTGATGATTGCACATTAAGTTCATTTGGAATTGGAAATTTTCAATGAAATGTGATTTTAAGCTTTTCATTTTCTTTATTTATACTTGTCAAGGACCTTTGAACATTTTTTAGTGACATTGAAATTTATACACATGATAGAACAATGTTACTATTAAATAAGCTATTTTCACACAAAGATCAAGCAGCTTGAGAGCATTCATCACATTCACATTCATTCAAAAGATTTGCAATCACATTTAAGGCAAAAATAGGCACAGAAATTTCTATTCATTTCATTTCATTCATGATGTGAACATTACAATCTTTCAAACAAACTTCTCCCCCATGATGTGAACATTACAATCTTTCAAACAAACTTCTCCCCCTTTGACATTATCAAAAGGATTACATTATTGGGGAGGAGGAGGAGGAGGAATGGGTAACAAAATAGTCTCAATATCCGTTAGCCTCTTTTCCATTGAAGTTAGACTAAACTTCATCTGAGCTTGGATAGTTGAGAGTCTTGTGTGTAGAAGATGCTCCATTCTCTCTGAGTTCTCTGACATGGCAGCTTGAATTGCAGTGAATTCATTTGACATTGGCTGTGATGAAGATGAAGATCCAGCTGACCAACCAGGCCTATTCAAGACTTTGAATTCCTTCTTGAGTGCAGACATCTCTTCATCAATGTGAGCAGAGAGATTCTTCATGCTCTCCAATTCATCCACCAGGTGAGCAAAAGACAATCTTGTCTTGCTTATCTGAGATAGTGTCTCCTTTGTGTTGAAGACATCAGCTTGGGAATTTGCCAAAATTCCCTTTAGAACTGTCTCCAACTTCTCTTGATGTTCTTTAAGGTCCACTGAAGCATCTGCCAAGGTGCCAATTAGCCTGTTGAATCTTTGGGTTGCATGGTCAGAGGCTGCTTTCTGATCAATGAATCTGGCAGACATAGAATTCTCCAACCTCTGAATCCTCAATTCAAAATTTTCTGACATGGATTGAATGGAAGTGTTCAAAGCATCAAATTTTTCATTCAAGAAAGTGTATAGCTCTGGTGGAACAGAATGTCTACCAAAGGAAGAGGATGCTTGAACTGGAGGTGGTGGAGAAAAGGATGGGATTTCAGTGTCAATGTTCATGGAGGAGGATGGCTGAAGTTGAGGAGAATGAGGGGCAATGATGGTTCATCAACTTGAGCTGCCACAGGAGGTTGATCCTCATTTATGGGAGGCTACTCCTCATGAACTCGAGGCTAATCCTCTGGAGCTGGAGGCTGTTCCTCTTGCACTGGAGGCTGTTCCTCTTGTACTGGAGGCTGTTCCTCTTGGACCATAGGGGCCTCTACTGCAGCTGGCCCTCTCCTCACTTGATCACCCACAATCCTAAAGCCTATGAATTTTTGAACATGCTTAAAGCAATAAATATTGGACTTTGGAATTTTCTCAGATTTCTCATTCTCAAGAGACACACCAAAGTGTTTAACACACTTGAGTCAAATGGGCTGCATATGGAAGTGATCTACGCAAATCTGCCCTAGTGGTCTCTGACATGATCTGGTACATGATGACATGGGGGTTTATCTTGATGTCCTTTCTCATACAAAATAGCACAAACCTTTGAATATCAGTGAGCCTGTCCTTCCCACCACCTTGGGGTGTGATGATGATAGTGAGCATGTGATGAGTAAGCCTCAACACAGGGGAAAGGTGTTGGTATTGAATTTGGTGACATGGGTTTGCTTAGGATCAGACTCATCTGCAGGCAAACCAGTCATGATGGTATAGGCTTCATGAAGGTTGAACTCAAAGTTGTGGTAGTCTTCTCCTTCATCTGGAATCTTGAAATAGTGGCTGCTAATTCTGTTGGCATGTCTATGACATTCCCTTAACCTTTGACTTGTACCCGTCATCTGTGCATTCCAAATTCTGATAGAATTCTTGGACAAGTCTAGGGTAAATGATACGAAATTCTGATATAAAAGACTGCCAAGACTGGAATTTGAAGAAATTCAAGACATCAAGGAATGTAGCAATGAGTTCACTGTCATCCAAATCTACTGCCCTGGGTTTCAGGATGGTCTTCCCGGCACTTAGGGGTTTGGAAGGAGGTCTCCTAGAGGGCTGGGAGGACTCTGATGATGAGGATGAGGATGAGGATGTGGACTTTTCAGAAACATCAGGAGAAGAGTCCAGGGTTTTCCTCCTAGGGTACATAGACCCTTGACCAGAAGAGGGTGCCCTACCTCTCTTAGCAGATGAAGATCTTGGCTACTCTGCAGGATCATGACGACGCTTGGTTCTCCTCTCAGTGGGAGGATAATCATCCTCCGGAATGGGCCTTGCCGTGGCCCTTGATCTTGCTCCACGGCAGGGAGCTTGCTTGGGTGCCATGGAAGCAATAGAGTGGAATCGGGGATGATGGAGAGAGAGAGGAATGAGAGAAGACGGATGGAGATGGATGGAGGAGAGAATAGATGGAAAGGGTTCAAAATGCCTGTCAGAAACCAGGAGAATGGCGACCGTGGGTCGACCTGGAGAAGAAAAGGGGGGTTTTGGATAACCTACCCCGCAGGAACAACACGCGCTTAACCGGCGCCCACGGTTTAATTGAGTCTGGCAGGGGGTCAGTGTCGACACTAGAGGAGGTTAGTGTCGACCTGAGTGAAAGTGTGTCGACACTAGATGGAGTAGTGTCGACCTGGCCTGATGAAAATTTTAGATTTGAGTTTGGAAAAAATTTGTGAGCTTTTGGGATAACTTTACAATGATAATGAATGGGTGGAATGATCATTTCAAGGATATTTAAGAGACTAAATAATTCATTTGTTATATTTTTTAAAAGATTCAACACAATTCAAGTTTTACACAATATCCAACAGGATATGAGCATTCAATGACTTGAGTCATGAAAGTGATGATTTGAGGGATATAAGACATTTAACAATCAGCTACACACTACCATATTCTTCAATTCCAAAGAAGAAACAAATCTTTTAGACTAAAATCAAGTGTGTTGAAGGTAAACAATTTTTAAGAACAACTTGATGATGGATAAGAATGATTCTTTAAAACAAATTCTTCAATAACATACATATTTTGTTTTGAAACAAACTATCAAATGAGATATATCTTGTTCACTCAAGAACTAATGTTTTTCACACACTATAGTCCCTGGATACTGAAGATTTATCCATTATCAAGTCTCAAGGGGGTAAATGATGACCTTTTGACATGAAATATATGTTTTTTAGACGCCAATATTTCTAGTTACTCAGTCATCATAAAAAATGGGCATATTTATTTTGTTCTGCATTTATTTTTGATTTTTAATCCCCTTTGAACAGAGATAGCAGTAGTGCCTCATGACATACATGGCACTTCATTCATTGTGAAGGTGTGCAGTTTCTCAGCACATGTGCCATTGCTCTGTTGAATTGATAAATTTTGGAGAGTTTTTGATAAAAAGACATCATCTATATCCAACATCAATTGCAAACAAAAGGATGTTTAAAATCAAGACACACATTATCCTTCAGTCTTAGAAAGAAATCTGAATTTCTATAGATTTGAAAAATATAGGTGAGAGTTGACAAATGAATGTAATAGATCACTCAAAGGATCATTTTGAGACTCTAGACACCTAAATGATGACATCATGCAAGGTAATTGATGTAATGCAAGAAGAGTTTTGAAATTTTTCAAAGACATGACCTGTGAATTTCTCTAAAGCTCCCCCTGAGATGAGAATTTCAACCACTTTTCATCAGAATAAGATATGCAAGTTTTGAAATAGGAATGATTCTCTTTAAACAATAAAAGCTCCCCCTCAACAATTGCATATTCATTTCTTGGTACTTGGCGGAGACATATACTCTCGCATAGTGAAAGTGTCATGACAAGCAGAACTTGTCCTTCTTCAAATCACCATTTGATATACCAAGAAGTTCAACACAATGTGAGGTGAAGTGTTCATTGTCAAAAAGAAATAGAAGTGAAATGGAGAGAGATACAATGAATCAAGGAAGCAAATGAATATGATGATGCAAAGAACTCCCCCTCAGAAGGTGCCTAACACTCAACCCAATCCCAAAGAGAGAAATCAAGAAGATGGACATTTACAAAGACCAAGTTCTCTCCTTAAAGATGAGAATCTACTGTCAGGAAGGGGTTTGTTAGGATGTCAGCAATTTGCTTTTCAGTTTCTATGAAATGGAGTTCAAATGATTTCTTTGCTACCTCATCTCTTAAGAAATGATGCCTAATTTCAATATGCTTGGTTCTGGAATGCTGAATGGGGTTCTTAGACAGATTTATTGCACTTGTGTTATCACAAAGGATGGGAACACACCCTAACTCTTGGTTGTAATCAAGAAGTTGATGTTTCACCCAAAGAATTTGGGTTCCACACCTACCAGCAGCAACATACTCAGCGTCTGCAGTTGACAGAGCAACTGAATGTTGCTTCTTAGAAGCCCAAGAAATTAGGCACCCACCTAAGTATAAACACAAGCCACTTGTGCTTTTTCTATCTAATTTACAACCAGCATAATCAGCATCACAATAGGCAATCAAATCTAACTTGCAATTAGCAGGATACCAAATTCCTAAATCACATGTTCCAAAGATATTTGAAAATTCTTTTAATAGCAAGCATGTGACTTTCTTTAGGATTTGATTGAAATCTAGCACACAAACACACACTGAATTGAATATCAGTCTAGAAGTTGTAAGATAAAGTAGAGAACCAATCATACCTCTGTAGGTCTTTGGGTCTACTGACTTACCATTTGAGTCTTCTTCTAGCTTAGCATTTATAGAATTGGTGTGTTGGAGTGCTTGAGGTTCTGAAAGTCAAACCTTTTCAAAAGTTCCTTGACATATTTGGTTTGACTGATGAAGATTCCCTCATGTGTTTGGTTGACCTGCAATCCCAAGAAAAACTTTAGATCTCCCATTAAACTCATTTCAAATTCATTTTTTATTTGATTGGAAAATTCATTGCACATGCTTTTATTGGTTGAGCTAAATATTATGTCATCAACATAAATTTGGACTGCAATTATTTCTTTATTGACTATTTTTGTGAACAGTGTTTGATCAACATTACCTCTAGAGTATCCCTTTTCAAGCAAAAAGGAACTCAAACGGTCATACCAAGCTCTTGGAGCTTGTTTAAGACCATAGAGAGCCTTATTAAGCTTGAAAACATGGTTATGTTGTTTTTCATTTTCGAATCCAGGAGGTTGTTCAACAAAAACATTTTCCTTTATATATCCATTGAGAAATGCACTTTTAACATCCATTTGATAGACTTTAAATTTCATGGAGGATGCAAAAGTAAGGAAAATTCTACTACTGCTTCTAATCTAGCTACAGGGGCATATGATTCTTCAAAATCAATTCCAAATTCTTGATTGTACCCCTTTGCAACTAGTCTAGCTTTATTTCTAATTACTTGACTAGATTCATTCAATTTGTTTCTGAAAACCCATCTAGTGCCAATGATGGTTTGGTCACTAGGTCTAGGTACTAATTCTCATACTTGATTTCTTTCAAATTGATGAAGTTCATCATGCATGTATTAATCCAATCAGAACTTGATAAAGCTTCATCAATTGACTTTGGTTCAATTTGGGAGATTAGAGCTAGTGGGTCTTCTTCAATAGCATGCATGAAGATGATCTAGTCCTAACCCTATCATGCAAGTTACCAACTATATTATCCAATGGGTGATCTCTCAAATTTCGATGTTCAGAAGTTACCTGTTGAGGGGTACTTAAATTTGGAGCAATATTACCTGTTCCACTTGAAGATGGTGAATTGTTGTTCAAGTTCTCACCACATTCTTCAAGCTCCTCAATAGTTGGTGAAGAGTCCACAATGAAGTCATCCTCTTCACTGTCTTGTTTTTCCCTACAAGATTTAGAACTATTAGTTGAAAATGAATTTTCATCAAATATAATATGAGGAGACTCTCAACAGTTTTGTTTTTCAGGATGTACACTCTGAAAGCTCTTGACATTTTAGAATAGCCAAGGAAGATGGCTTCCTGACTTTTAGCATCAAACTTGTCAAGATTTTCTTTATTATTATTGTGTACATAACATTTACACCCAAAGGTTTTGAAATAAGAAACAATTGGCTTTTTGTTTTTAATAATTCATAGGGGGTTTTTCTGATTTTTGGTCTGATCAAGGCTCTATTTAGAATGTGATTTACTGTGTTTACAGCTTCAGCCCAGAAGGATTTGGGCAATTTACTTTCTAAGAGCATGGATCTAGCCATCTCCACAAGAGTTCTATTCTTTCTTTCCACAACTCCATTTTGTTCTGGAGTTATTGGTGAAGAAAACTTGTGGAATATATGAAATTCATCACACAAATCAGAAAAAGATTGGTTTTCAAATTCACCCCCATGATCAGTCAAAATATTTTTGATTTTATATGAAAAGTTTGTTAAGACATTGGTACAGAATTTCCTGAATTCAAGACAAGTATCACTTTTGTGGGACAAGAAGATAACCCAAGTAAATCTGGTAAAATCATCAATGATTACAAACCCATATCTCTTGCCACTTAAACTTAGAACTCTTGTTGGCCAAAGAGGTCCATGTGAAGTAGTTCTAGTGGCCTAGATGTGAGTACCTCATTGAAGTTCTTAAAAGATTTCCTGTTTGTTTTCCTTGGGCACAGATCCCACAAACTTGATTTTCAATGTTAGAGAAAGATTCAGGAAGACCCTTAACCAAGTTCAGCCTTAACAATTTATTCATTGTTCTGAAACTTGCATGGCCAAGTCTTTTGTGCCAAGTCCATGCAATTTCATCTTTATTAGAAACAAAACAGAGATTTTCAGAAAAGTTTTTATTAAGGTCGATTATGTAAACATTGTTTTCCCTTTTTCCACAAAATTTTGTTTTATTAGTTGATGAATCAATGATCTTATAGAAATTGGATTCAAACATAACTTTGTGACCTTTGTCACATAGTTGGCTAATACTTAGCAGATTGTAATCAAGACCATCAACTAATAAACACTTCAACAGAGTTTGAAGGAAGTTTGACCAACCTTTCCAGATCCTATGATCTTTCCTTTATTTTTACCTCCAAATGTTACCGAACCTCCCTCCTTCTCAATCAGGAATGAGAATTTAGCTCTATCTCCAGTCATATGTCGTGAACACCCACTATCAAGGAACCACACATTTGAGTTGGGTGCACGACCTTCCCGCAAGAACAATCAATGAAGAGAAGATTTTGGTACCCAAACAGTGTTGGGACCATCAGAATGTTTGGACATTTTTATCAAATCTTTTCTTACCCAAATTTGTTTGTTTTTTATTTTGGTTTTATGACATTGGTGTTCTCTGACTTTTTCACTTTCTTCTTTTCTTTAGGAATGAAAACACCAGTGTTTTTGTTTTGGTAGGAGGGGTGTTTTCATTTGAGCATGAGAATTCAGATGAGGAGGTGGAATCCAAGGATTTTGTTGGTACATCAGAAAGTTTGGATAGAAAATTGAGGATGATACCAACATGGATTGTTATACCATTGGCTCCAAGAATTGGTCCAATCAGCTTGATATGCTGTCTTGGAGGTCCAAGGTTTTTTATCGATGATTTTCTTTGGATTTTTCTCATTTTCAAATTTTATTTGAATTTTTTATTTTGTGGTTTGTTTTTGTTGCTGTTGAGCAGGTCGACCTCTCTTTGACTGGTGTCGACACTACAGCCACAGAAGCCTTCTTCTTGTGGACTGGTGTCGACCTGTCAGGAGATTGTGTCGACCTGGTTGCCTTGTCTTTGTTCTGAGTTTTTGGACTTTTTTGTGTTTTGCTTGATTTTTGTTTGATTTCTATGTTCTCAAGACTAGGGCCCTTAACAAATTTAATTAGTGGTGCTTTATCCTTCTTTTCACCCGATTTGTCTTTCTTAGATTTTTGTTTATCAAACCCTAGTCCATGAGAGATTGATTTCATGTTTGTTCCCAGCAAGGCCTCCAGATTATCTTTACCATTCGTGAATGTTTCAATAACTTCATCTTTTTGTTTTAGCTGGTTTTCCAAGATTTTGATTTCTTCAATCTTTGTTGTTTATCTTGGTTTTCTTTTTCCAGCTTTTCAGATAGTTCTTTGAATTCATTGGTGGCCTTTTGAGAAGCTAGCTTAAGTTCATCAATCAGATTCAGAAGATTTTCTTTTTCTTCATTCAATTCTGTTACTTCATTTTCTAGTTCACAAATTCTTTTGTTTGAAGATTGGTTATGATAAATGTTTTCAATTTTCTTTTTGAGATGTTTATTTTCTTTCCTCATTTCAGAATATTTTTCAACTAATTCAGCATAAACATCCTGCCAATCTTCAACAGAAAAATCTTCAAAAGAAGTGCTTACCTTTCCATCTGAGCTGTTTGCCATGAAGCAAATCTCCTCACTTCCAGAGCTTGAGGATTTTTCTTCTTCTTCATTTTCACTTGTGTCCTCATCAGACCAAGTGGCTACCATGGCCTTCGGCTTCTTGAATTTGTTAATTTTCTTGTGCTTCTCCTTCTTGTTTTCAGGACATTCTCCCTTCATATGTCCTGGCTTGTTGCACCTGTAGCAGATGACAATTTCGTCAGATTTTTGATTCTTGTTAGAGTTTGCATTAGAAAAGGATATGTTTCTTTTACCTGAAGAATATTTCTTTTTGCCAGAAAATTTTCCTTTTCTATATTTCAAGAATTTTCTGAATTGCCTGGTCATGAGGGCAATCTCATCCTCATTTGACTCAGACTCATCAGAACTGGTTTTATCCTGACTTTTGTCCTTGTTACTAGATGAGGCCTTTAATGCTACTGGCTTGGTTTTGATTATGTGTTCTTCATTTCTCTTTAAATTAATTTCATATGTCATTAAGATCCTATTAATTCATCCAAAGAGATTTGGACAAATCTTTAGAGTCTTCAATAACAGTGGCCTTTGTGTGCCAAGTTGAAGAGAGAGAATGTAGAATTTTTCTTACCAAGTCAGCATCAGTATAGTCCTTACCTAAGGCCTTCAGTCCATTGACTATGATCATAAACCTGGCAACATCTCAGAGATTGTCTCATTAGACTTCATCATGAACAATTCATATTCAGAGACAAGTATGTTAGCCTTGGTTTCTTTAACCTGAGATGTTCCCTCATAGAGTACCTCAAGTTTATCCCACATCTCAGATTTGCACATTGAGATTCTTGAGTACTCTTTGGGGTGAACAGCACATTGAATCATGTTCATGGCACTATAATTCAATGTAGCTCTTCTTATTTGTTCCCTAGTCCAGTTTCTCTCCCTGGTTCTCATAGGGACCTACCTCCACTACTTTCCAGATTTCATAATTTTGGGCCCTTAGAAACACTTGCATTCTATTTTTCCAATAAGAATAGTCTGTTCCATAAAGAATGGTGGCCTATTATGGAATGGCCCTCAGCTATGAACCCTCTGGAATCCATTTAATTAAAAGATGCAACGAAGGACACTTAGCAAACAAACAAGCAAGCAAACAAATCACACAGAACTCTCAGAAACTACTCAGATCAAATCAGATCAAGTGTAAACCCACTCTGATACCAATTGAAGGATCGATAAAAGATGTGGACAAGATCTAGAGGGGGGGTTGAATAGATCTATGCCAACTAATGCGGAAGCTAAACCCAATTTTTGAAACCTTTGAATCAGAGTTAGATTGAAAGCAAATTTCACAGATCTGAAGAGAGATTAAGTGAGTTAAACAATTGGAGTGTGAAAAACAAGTTGATTAGATAGATTCAAACGATCCTATGCAATCATCTAACGAAGAGTAAAATCAAACCACAAACAGACCAATGCACAGTGATTTTTTAGGTGGTTCGGAAATCACACCACGTGACTCCTACATCCACCCCTCACACACAGTGAGGATCCACTAACAACCTGGGTAACACAACCCACACTGGAGCCTGACAACTCCACAACTGAGTTAGACAACTCACACACTACCTAGAGCAAGACTACTCTAGACTCTGAGGAAGACTGCTCAACAACACAACTTGAGTACGATGACTCAAAAAACCTGAGCACAAAGGCTCAAAACCACTTGCTAGAACAGAAACAACAAGATGCAGATCCTCTAGCAATGATCTGATCTATTAAGGCCAATTCAAGAGAGTTGATGCAATGATATATGCACAATCTCTAGAATAGCCAAGAAGAAACAAGAAAGACTCAAGACATGAGGTTGACAGTTCTTGTTCTTCAAGAAAACTCCCTTGTAGAAGCAGAATTGGAAGGATCTTGATCACTTGAAGTCCCTTGGCCGATGCTCTGCAACTTTGATCTTGGGATCTTCCTTGAGTGCTTCACAGTTGCTGGCTTCTACTTGATCTGCTCCTTTGAAGTTGATCCTAATGCTTCATGTTGATCAATCTTCGATCCTTGTGCTTGGAGAAGTGTGAATTGAGGTGTGGAAGCATAGGAGGAAGCAAAACAAGGAGTAGAGACTCTCTAGCCGCCACAACCAGTTTCTGGAGGCTCTTAAAAGGTTCTCATGTGGATGGGTGCCCATTCGGAGGGTATTTATACCCTAAATATCCGAAAGATACCCTTGGGGTACGTGGGCACAAGATCCAAGATTGATCCATCATCTCCATAGGGTGCCACGTGTCCAGGAGGAAGTTTAAGTCATAGAGATTCTGGAGTGTGTCGACCTGCCCATGAGGTGTGTCGACACACTGTCCCAGACTGGCAAAACAATTCCCTGGGAGAGGTCTCTAGTGTCGACCTGAGATCATTTGGTGTCGACCTGCTGTCCCAGACAGCAAAACAGGCCTTCTGGGAGAGCCATCTAGTGTCGACCTGATTCCATGTGGTGTCGACCTGAGATAGAGACCCGTTAACATATTTCTCTGGGATCTGTCACTGGTGTCGACCTGTCCTGGACTAGTGTTGACCTGAGATGGATTTTTCTTCACATTTCTGCCTTTTTTCTGAACCATTGTGTCGACACCAAGGATGGTTGTGTCGACACTTCCTTTGCAGAAAATGTTGTCCCTGAGAAAATAAACACATAAATCATTAGTTAAATATATTATCATGAATATCAATGATAAATGTGCTTGGAAACATGCTTTTTGAATATTGTAATTTCAGGTGATGTATTTTACATGTTCCAATGGTTATGCATTAAAATCACAACTTGTCATCATCAAAATGTGAGGAGAAAATGAATTATATTCACACTCAACCCAACAGATCCCCATCTTTTCCCTTTCCCCTTCGTCTGACGGCGATCCCCATCCTTCCCCTCCAAGCACCAATCCTCGCTTTCACTCCCTTTGTGATCATCAACTCCTGACGGCGATCCCCGTCGCTCTGCTGCAATTCACACTTCTGACGGCGATCCCCGTCACTCCCGTTGCAATCCCCGTTCTTAACGGTGATCCCCGTCACTCCCTGCTTTCAACTCTCAGACGGCGATCCCTGTCTCCATGTTTCCATGCTCTTGACGGTGATCCCCATCACCCGCGCACTCCTCCTTCCTCGGCGGCGATCCCTGCCTTTCCTCGTCCTTCTGTTTGAGCGGCGATCCCCGCTCACTAACCAGCATGGTCACTTTGGGCTCCTTGGGTGAGGGGCCTTCTGTTCCCCTGCACCCTGACTTTGCAGAAGGCACCCTGAGCTCGGGTGGCCTGCCTCTGCCTCCAGACCCATCGGAGACTCCCCGCGGCTATGCCGCATCCTTTCCTGTTCCTGCCAATAAAGCTCTAGAGATTTCTCCAGAGTCCTCTATAAATATTAATTCTAGTTTAGGCTGAAGGGTAGGATCTAGCAAGTCCCCGTCCCCGTCTAGGAAGAGTAAGGGTAATGGCATACCCCGTTGATATTTGGTAGACTAGGTGTAGAGGTGTGGCGCTCTTGTGGCTATCGAAGAGTTCATACAAGAAGCAGTCATTCTGAACATGGAAGCTCAGCATGAAGAGGAGGGGCTAGACGACATATTTGGAGTGTATGAAATCTTAGCTGAGGAGGACCCAATGGATGAAGATGATGGTGAGATATAAGACGCTGCCGAGATGTACGCCAGTGGCATGAGGAGATTCGATGAACCTACTTCAATAGTGGATGAACCCACCAAAGAGGTAAATATTAGGACAAAAGAAGAACTCAGGCTCTTGACTATAGCTTCCAATCTCCCTCTCGAAGAAGAAGAGGCGCTTATAGAGATGCTAAGGAGTATAAGTATTCTTTCGCCTGGTCATATGATGACATGCCTGACATTGACCCATAGTTAGTGGAACATAGGTTGATCTTGAAGCCAGGGGCAATAGCCGTTAAACAAAAATTGAGATGATTCCACCCCCACGTTGCGTTGAAGATGAAAGAGGAGATCGACAAACTACACAAGGCTAAGTTCATCTGTGTAGTCCTGTATCCTTTGTGGGTCGCTAACATAGTCCTGGTAATGAAGAAGGACGGAAGAGTACGTATCTATATTGACTTCCAGGATTTAAATAGGGCATGTACAAAAGACTATTTCCCATTACCTCACTTATATGTTTTAACTGATAACACTGCACGGTTTGAAACCCTCTCATTCATAGATGGTTACTCAGGCTACAATCAAATCCGTCTAGCCCCGGAGGACCAAGGGAAAACCTCCTTCACCACACCCTGAGGAACTTATTGCTACGTGGTCATGCCGTTTGGATTGAAGAATGTCGGCGCCACTTATCAAAGGGCAATGTTAGCAATCTTCCACGATATGATTCATATTGATGTTGAGGTTTACGCGGATGATATTGTGGTGAAGTCGCAGAATCGAAGTGAACACTCCTCCGTGCTTGCCAAGTGGTTCGACGCGTACGAGAGTATCAAATGAAGATGAATCGAAAGAAGTGTGTATTTGGGGTATCCTCAAGCAAGCTACTAGGTTTGTAACGACCCTCCTTATACCGGTACGATTATACCAATCCACGTCGGTATAACGAATGTCATCACAGTGGGACATTGACCCAACACTAAACACTAGGATGAGATGTACACAAATAGAAAAGAGTACAACGAAAAGAAGTAACAATTTTATTCGATTCTATCATCATCATTAATATCCACAGTCTATATAACGTTAAATGAAAGAAAACACTAAAGTCCACAATAATACAACTTCCAAATGAAATACATTGTCCATCCGCAATTACATAATTTTAAATTACATACTATGAAATGAAAGACACAACATAGAGATCTCCAAGGAAGTGGAGTCACCTGCTACACCTGTACGCCGAAGCAAGAATGAGTCTAAATAGACCCAGCAAGCAATCTATGCACAACATCCTTACACATATCATATGCACATGCTAACTTTTCAAAATAAGAATTAATACATGTTACAGGCTTCATTCAATCCAAACTACTACGCATGGAAAACTTATAGCAATAGAATACATGATACATACTTTCTACACATACATGTAACATGATTTGACAATTCAAACATTATCCACATTATGGTACAATTCCACCAATCTAGAACATGGAACTAAGCATAAAGTAAATAACAACCTAGCATGATCTCTATTCATATTTCACATGCACTTTTCACATTTAATTACACAATTCACTTGCTGTTTTAATATAAATAAATGACAAATTCACATGGTGTCACATTTTCTCATATTACCAATCACATTTTTCACTATCACATGGTCACTTTCACATTTACACAATTCACATGATATCATATGCACATATTCACATTTTCACTTGATTTCCGTGACACATAGTCCAAACCACCACTAGAAGGACACACATATACACATTCACATATCCATCACCTAGGCAACATAGTGATAGACCTTGGTTAACTGCGCAGAACCGGTAGAAGCACTCTCCACCCTAACCAGTGGTACTTTTCCACCTCCAAGATTTCATCCTAATTGCCCATAGGATTTCACACACATTGAACCTTCCCGTAGGGACTTTACTACGGTACAGTTCCACAGCCATCTAGGGTAGCAGTGTCACTAATGGCACAATTACACATTAACACTTCATTATACTTATTTACATTACTCACATGTTCTAATCATTTCATGCTCATGCATTTTAATACATACATAGGTTCTCATTTACTGATTTAAACCTTACTGTTCTATTTGACAAATGATCCTAGCAAGAGTCTAATCATGCTGCAATTTACTGAATTATAAATAATCACATCAAACGCACTCAACATGGTCATTTTTATATATTAAATTAGAAATAGCACCTACTGATATCCAACCAGTACGAAATTTTTATAATAAGTTTCAAACAGTAGATACAACACATGTCACGCCTCGACATGGAATATCGGAACGTGAGACAGTTGCAAGTAAACGGGTACAGAGCAAGTACTAGACATCAAACCATTGAACAAGATTAAATACTAAAGAAAATTCTTCTCATTAAAAACTTTCAAATGTCTAGTTACAATGTAGCAACCTGAATTTTTGTGAAAAAATTAAAATTTAAATAAAGAATTAAAACCTAGCTAAATGGATATTTAATGAAAATAACATTTAATAAAACCCATTAGATGGAAAAGAGTAATGGGCTTTGCTTAATGGATCCTCTAGAATTTATTGGGTCAAAAATATGAATTTGCAAGGGGAGAATAATAGAAAATAACCTAAATTCGGAGTTTAATTATATCATAATTGGAAAGGGGTTATTAAAGCAATAAAAGTGGAAATTAGAGTTGGGATTAGATTCCTAAACCTACCCCATATAGTCTAGCACGAATTTAGGTACCATCCTAACCCAATTAGAGATTGGAAAGCAAGAGAGGAAAGGTGGAGTTAGGAAATCTCGGAATTAAGAGGAATTTGAGTAGTAGTAGGAATAGGAACTTGTGTTTATATAAATACACCTCTTAAAATCCTCATGGCCGACCCTAGCTTGTGCAAAGGGGTTCTTGGACGTGGAGAAGAGGCCAAGGAGGAGGAGAAATCGAGGAGAGGAAGATTCATCAAGCTTCTTCCTTCGTTCCTGGAGTTCTAAGCCCTAGAAGATAAATCGAGTCAATGGTAGGCATTCTCACGAGCAAAATTAAATTAACTCGTCTGTAGGTAGTTCCAATCACAGGAGCAAAAGCCCTCTTGAATCCCCCTTTTTCATCGAGCCAATCTTTTGTTCTTGATTTTAGAAGTTCTGCATACATGATAACCCCGAGATGTCATGTTTAATTCAAATCCCTATGTATACTTGATCCCATGCTACAAATTTTTTACTATAGATACTTCATGTTGTTAGGGGTCTTTTGCCCCTAAAAGCCCTAAATTTCATTGAGCATGTTGCTCGAATTAAATCAATCTTGCTTTGTGTATCATGTTCTATGTTACTCGTTATTGTTCATGCTCAAACCATGTTCAAACTATGCACTCTCTCTAATTCCTATTTACTGGAGGTACTCTTGCATGTCTAGTTTCATTTGCCTCTGGTTTCATGATTTTTCATCGTGTATACAATTAGTTATGATTTTCTGAACGACCCTGTATCAAAATCTGATATTCTGGACCGCAATCCAAGATAGAGCAGAACTCTGTCAGACTCAGTCCATGGACCTGAGAACGCGACGGCCCGACAGGTCACGTTCTCAAGCCCGTCGCGACTCCTCTTCTTGTCGTGTTCTGAACGCGATAGAAGACCCCGTCGCGTTCTGGCCGCCTGAGCAGACAGCCCTGTCGCGACCCGTACAGGACCCTGTCGCGTTCCATCATGACCCTGTCATGACCCTTACATGGGTACGTCGCGTTCACAGGATTTTGATGAAAACCCATAAAAACAGTTACACACGCAGTAAAAACACTTGTTTTAAAATGAACCCATATTGAATGCTTTAAATTACATATTCACGACTTCTTTTCTATCTATGATATCTCTTACACATGCACACACATGAACCATCTAAATATGGCTGAAATCTGGCATAAAATATCTCATAATGTATCTGGTAATTTATTGCTATAAAGTATATTAATTGCCCTATTTTAAAGGACTTGTATTCGTTTCTTGCGTTGTTTATATACCGATATCGAAGCTCCACTGTTCTAGAATTCCTCTAGAACATCGAGCACATGTTTTTATATACACACTTTACTTGGCTTGTGGTGAACTCTCCGTCGGATATTCCTTTCGCCGGACTAGTGAACCCTTGCACAAGACCTCCGTAAGTCTCCTCTGATCATGGATTCCCACATGGTCGACGAGCCGGTTGTACCCAAACACCCATTACACCTTTAGGGATCGATATGATCCAAACATCTATTAGAAGTTCGCTCTTACCTTGAATCACGCCGGACCTCTGGACCTGTGCTTAACATGGCTAGTGGTAGGGTCGTGAGTTCCACCTGACTGCCAACACCAAGTGCGTGTGTTGTGCAACTGTTACTATCGCCTGTTTACTCATCGCATTACGTGCAATGACCAAAAGCTCTTATCTGTACTCTACTCGCTCGTCTATTCACGTTCACTCTACTATCTCGTCTATTCATCTAGTGCTCTCATCTACTTCTTGGTACTCTATTTTGGCCATTGACTGATTGTCTAAAGATAAACAATATAACCAATGCCTGACAATATTTAAACGGCCCGATCTGGTCCTGGGATGTGCGCCCGAAAGTGCTAGTGCCCATGGGAGTTAAATGATCAGAGTGTTTGGCATTACACTCAAGTGCTATCTATCTCGACTATCTATATGACAATCAAAACACAAAACGTGCTATACTCTCTCGATGTCTAGAATGACAAACAAGTGCTATACTTGTCGTGCTATTATTATACTTGTGCTAGTTGTGCTATGGCCATCCTGCTATTCGTGCTATACTCGATACTTGTGCTACTTTGGAAACTATACTCGATCTCGTGCTATTGTGCTATCCTGTTACTTGTGTGCTATCTCTTGCTATATTTTGACTCTCTTGTACCTGCTATCTTTAGATACTCCGCCATTAAATGCGTTAATTATTTAAAGCCTGCTTGAGCCTGAGATTTAAGTCCTACTGGGCGTTATCGCTCACCCTACGTTATTTGATGTTGTGTTCTCATGTGAGACCGAGGATGACACATACACTCACGAGGAAGGGAATGACCAAGAGTGAAGCCCAGAGTACCCTCGAGTCATTATGTTATGTTGTAGTTAGTTATTTCCTTTTATTACAATGTAATTAGGCTCTATAGAATGGCTCTGATATTAGTGGTTGTAACTAGACATTTGAAAAGGTATTAAGGAGAAAGATTTGCTTTAGTGTTATTCAATGTGCAATGGTTTGATGTCTAGTACTCGCTCTATACCTTTTCCTTGCAACTGCCTTCGCGTTCCGATATTCCGCGTCGGGGCGTGACATACAACCACTAATATCAGAGCCATTCTATAGGGCCCAATTACATTGAAATAAAAGTAAAAGACTAAACTATGACTTGAACATATTGCTAGGACGCTAGGGTTCTCATGACTTCACTCCTGGTCGTTCCCGTCCTCTTGAGTGTATGGATCCTCCTCGGCCTCACCTGAGAAAACAACGACAAACAACGCAGGGTGAGCGATAACGCCCAGTAGGACTTAAATCTTAATAGTCAAGCAGGCTTTAAATGATTAATGTATTAAAAGGCAGAGTAACTAATGATAGAGTGAGAGCGTCAAGTAAAAGATAGCAGGATAGCGCATGATGGAAATAGCACAAGCTTTCTAAGTATAGCACAAGTGTCGAGTATAGCACAAATAGCAAGATCGCCATAGCATAAATAACACAAAGTATAGCAATAGCACGACGGGTATAGTATAGCACTTTTGTCAATAGACAACGAGAGAACATAGCACTTTTGTCAATAGACAATGAGAGAGCATAGCACTTTTGATTGTCATTTAGATAGTCGAGATAGATAGCACTCGAGTGTAATGCCAAACACTCTGATCATTTAACTCCCATGGGCACTAGCACTTTCGGGTGCACATCCCAGGACCAGATCGGGACCTTTATATATTGTCAGGCATTGGTTATATTGTTTATCTTTAGACAATCAGTCAATGGCCAATATAGAGTACCAAGAAATAGGTGAGAGTACTAGATGAATAGACGAGATAGTAGAGTGAACGTGAATAGATGAGCGAGTAAGGTATAAATGAGAGCTAGTGGACATTGCACGTAACACGTCGAGTAAACAGGTGATATTAACAGTTGCACAACACGCGCACTTGGTGTTGGCAGTCAAGTGGAACTCACGACCGTTCTGCTGACCTTGTTATGCACAGGTCCAGAGGTCCGGCGTGATTCAAGATAAGAGTGAACTTCTAATAGCCGTTTGGATCATGTTGATCCCTAAAGGGTATCATAGGTGTTAGGGTACAACCAGCTCGTCGACCATGTGGGAATCCATGGACAGAGGAGAGTTATGGAGGCCTTGAACAAGGATTCACTAGTTCGGCAGAAGGAATATTCGACGGAGAGTTCGTCCACATCAAGAGAGTGTGTATATAGAAACAAGTGCTCGACGTTCTAGAGGAATTCTAGAACAGTGGAGTGTCGGTATTGGTATTCCCAACACATCGCGAGAAAATGTAGACAAGTCTATTTAAAATATGGCAATTTAATTACATAAATTACCAGATGTATTATGAGTTAATTACATGCCAGGTTAAGCCATAATTGGATGGTTCAAAGTGTGTGAATGTATCATGAAATCATAGCTAGAAATAAGTCACGTGCATGTCTTTTAAATCACACATTAATATTCAGGTTATAACAAGTATATTTACTTCGTATATGACTGTTAAGAAAGTGTACAAGCACTGGAGAAAGTTAGAGCATCATAAATCGGTGGTTTTCATGCAAAAATCTGAGATTGCGACGGCAGACACTGTCACGATCAGATTGCGACGTGAAATGCTGTTGTGACGATCCTGAGAACGTGACGGGTCGGTCAGGACAGGTGCACAGATCGCGACGGCAGCGCCTGTCGCGTTCAGAACGTGATGGGTATTGCTGTTACGACCAGACCTTAGAACGCAGCCTATCGTGCCATCACGTTCACAGGGTCTGCGCCTGAGTCCGACCGGGAAAGGACAGTGCATTAGATTGCGGACTGAACTTACCCTATTTTGACATAGGGTGATTCAGAAAATCATAACTAATTGTAGAAGCGATGAAAAATCATGAAACTACTTGCAAATTGATCTAGACATGCAAGAGTACTTCCAGTAAATCGGAATTTGAAAACAATGATGGTTTCGTCAGGCTTTAATCAAGTCAAATATGGAGAATAGAATACTATGAACAGTTGAGATGCCAGAATTAATTCATGAGATAAGATGGATGAAAATTAGGGCTTTTAGGGGCAAAGATGCCTAACATGCATCAGTATCTCCAATAAAAAGTTGAGAGCATGGGATCGAGTATTAAAGGAGATGTGAATTAAACATGAAGGTTCGGGGTCAAGAGGTTTGCAGGACTTCAATAATCAAAAAAAAAAATTATACTCGATGGAAAATTATGAAACGAAAGGGGTTTTGTTCCTGATGCATGGAACAATACACAAATGAAATCTTATGATTTATGCTATTCAGAATGCCTACCTTTGGTCAATTTCCTCTTCTAGGGCTAGAACTTGATGAACTCGGGTTGAAGTATTGATGAAGCCTCCTTCCCATGAATTATCCACCTCCTTGGCCTCCTCCCCACGTCCTGAAACCCTTGGCAACGAGCTAGGGCCGGCCATGGGGGATTACGAGAGTATTTATGTCTCTTTAGTTTCTATTTCCTAATAGGACTCTAATTACTATTTAATTTTGGGATTTCCTATTTCTCTCACCCTTTCCAAGCTTGAGAACTTCTAATTGGGTTAGGATGGGAGCTAAATTCGTGGCCAAACAACTAGGGTAGGTTTAGGAATCCAAATCCAACTCATAATTCCTATTTAATGCATTAAATACCTCTTTTCTATTTAAGTAATAATTAAGTTACGAATTTAAGGTATTTTCCTAGTATTCTTCTTTTAAAAATCTCTATTTTGGCCCACAAATTTCTAATGGGTCCATTTAACAAAGCCCATTACTTCTTTTCATTTAATGGGTTTTATTTAATTCTCTTTTATTTGATTTTCTAATTACTTTTATTTTATTTTTTTATTAAATTCTTATTTTTCGAAAAATCCAGGTTGCTACAGCACATGCCTAATTTTCCATATTTTCCAGATCTATACACTAATTATAAAAATTGAAGCAGGTTTTCAGCATATTTATCGTCAAATTCACTTAAACAAGTTTCATACTATTATAGCTACACCCAGCAGTACTAACACATGGATACAATCACCATATAATCGCAGTAAAATTTTGAAACCCTAATTCAACATGCATTTAATTAAATAGGAATTAACAAGGCCAAATCATGCTTGATATCTCATTTCAAAAATTATAATAAACAGTACAAGGTACGAATATTTGACCTAATTACATGACATCTTCCATTGGATGCACATGACCATACAAAATTTTAACAGTATATACTCATGTACAGAAATCCGGAATTTAGACCATAAGAATCAAAACATGTATTCTGTCCATCCTGGTGAACTTGGCGACACAGATGCTGCCGCCAACATGGTTAACGGCACAATCTGCTGCCGTTGACTCTGGATCTTAACGGCACAAGATGTGGCCGTTAAGTTCCTGTCTGCAAAAGTGCAGACTAAACGGACAAAACATGGTGAATGGGGGTTCCACAACACGAGGAAAAATCTGTAAAATACTTGGGACCTACTAGACATGGGTATGGATGATATACACAGGTTACTTGCCTTCGAAAAAATTGTTAGATGGAATTATTTGCCGATGATGCTCTCCGCGGCTAGCGCCAAGAAGCCCTCCAATCTCCCCTCGATCCAGCTCTGTGTTGATGTAGACTGCACACCGGAGTCGGGGAAGCCTTCCTCTATGCTCAGAGCTCCTTCTAGTCGACGAGGTTCGCCAGAAGATGCCCACAATAACCAGATCAAAGCTTGTAAAAGTCAGGTTTCGCACAGCCAATCTAGGGTTTTCTCAAAGGGTCCAAAAAGACTCAATCCAGCCGCAAAGGGTGTTTTTATAAGCCAAAGGGGTCGAGGTACGCAATGGATAGGGTATCCTACCGTTGGGCGGAGGTTTCCTAAACAGGAGCAGAAGGAATCACGGGCATTTCTAGATCTGAAACCGCAACTAAACTGGGAGATAGACGTCTACATACCTGGCCGCCTACCAGGAGTTAATGTCCATCGATCTGGACGTTGACATCCCCATGCACGTCCATGCATGTTGACGCCAACTGGTCTTTTGGCCAGAACACTGAAATGCAGCCTACTATGCACACACTATGTACATACACACATATAATGTATAATGTATCACATAAGCACCATATGTACATAATTAAATGAGCATACATACATGTATAATCTTATTTAATTGTAATATGCATAAGAATACATATATATATTTTTATATGTACATAACCATACACATAAAGTATCTAAACCTCACACAACCAAACATCTAAATAAGAGGGTAAAAATTTGAGGGCCGTACACCCTCTCTCCCTTAAAGAAACTTCGTCCTTGAAGTTAGACCGACGCTACTCAAACAATTGGAGATTCTTCTTCATCATAGCATCCTCAAGCTCCTAAGTAGCCTCCTCTCGGGAGAAGTTCCACCATAGCACCTTTACAGACGCAATGCTCTTGTTCCTAAGGTGCTGAACCTTCCGATCAAGAATAGCTACTGGTTGCTCAACATACGACAGATCTGGCTGGATCTCCACTGGCTCGTGACTAATAACATGAGATGGATCTCGAACAAATCTCCTAAGCATAGATACGTGGAATACAGGATGAACACTAGCTAACAATGGAGGTAAAGCTAGTTCATATGCCACATTACCCAAACGTCTGAGAATCTCATACGGGCCAATGAATCTAGGACTTAATTTGTTATGCCTGCCAAGTCTGACAACACCTCGAGTAGGCAAAATCTTCAAAAAGACATGCTCGCCAACCTCTAACTCCAAATCCTTCGTTCTGTTGTCGTTGTAACTCTTCTGCCTATCTTGCGCCGCAACAAGCCTTTTCCTGATAAGCTGAATCTTATCCGAAGTCTCCTGAACTAACTCTGGACCGATCAACTTCCTATCACTAGTCTCTTCCCAACATAAAGAAGATCTACAAGGCCTTCCATACAACGCCTCAAATGGAGCCATACCAATACTCGCATGAAAGCTGTTGTTATATGCGAACTCCACAAGAGGTAAATGACGCTCCCAATCATCCTTCCAATCTAGCACACATGCTCTCAACATATCCTCAAGAGTCTGGATAGTCCTCTCGGACTGTCCATCTGACTGGTGATGGAACGCCGAACTAAGCTTCAATTTAGAACCTAATGCATCCTGAAGACCCTTCCACAGCCTCGAAGTAAATCTTGGATCTCGATCCGAAATGATCGACTTCGGCACACCATGCAATCTAATAATGCTACTAACATACAACCTAGCTAAACTCTCAACTGACTGCTTCTCCTATATAGGCAAGAAATGCACAGTCTTAGAGAATCTATCGACAACTACCCAACTCGAGTCATTGCCCCTCTTTGATCTAGGCAAACCCGTTACAAAATCCATAGTGATGGCCTCCCACTTCCAAACTGGGATTTCCATCTTTTGCATAAGACCAGATGGTCGCTGCCGCTCGGCCTTCACTTGTTGGCATACTAAACACCTAGATACAAAATTTGCTACATCCTTCTTCATGCCAGACCACCAAAATGATCTCTTCAAATCTTGGTACATCTTAGTGTTACCCGGATGAATAGAGAATCTAGACCTATGAGCTTCTGCTAATACATGCTCACGAACATCCACTATATCGGGAACACAAACTCGGTGATGGTGCCTAATCACACCATCCTCATCACGAGCAATGCCTACCTTGCCCACTAACTCTTGGAGTCTAGGGTCAGCCTTCTGCTGTTCGATCACCTCATCCCATGCAGTGGACCGAATGGACAACTGAGCTACAAAAGCTTGACATAATGGCTCTATCTCAGTCATCACACACACAACATCCTCCAACATCTTCCAATCCTGCTGGAGTAAAGACCTTTTCCGGCTAAGAGCATCTGCTACGACATTCGCCTTCCCGGGATGATACTGAAGATCGAAGTCGTAGTCCTTGAGGAACTCAATCCATCTTCTCTGCCAGAGGTTTAATTCCTTTTGAGATAAGTGATACCTCAAGCTCTTATAGTCAGTGAACACCTCAAATCTGACACCATAAAGATAGTGTCTCCACATCTTTAGTGCATGAACCACTGCCGCAAGCTCCAAATCATGAGTCGGATAGTTACGCTCATGCTCCTTCAATTGACGAGAAGCATACTCCACTACTCTTCCCTGCTGCATCCACACACAACCTAAACCAATCTTAGATGCATCCGAGTAAATGGCAAAACCTTCTTCACCACTCGGTGAAACCAATACCGGTGCAGAAGTAAGCTTAGCCATCAAAAACTGAAAGCTACTCTCACACTCCTCGGACCAAGCAAACTTCACACCCTTTCTGGTTAGCTTAGTTAAAGGTGCGGCGATAGATGCAAATCCCTCAATGAATCGCCGATAATAACCCGCTAAACCAAGGAAACTATGAATCTCCGATAGGGTCTTGTGAATCTCCCAATCTAACACAGCCTGGACCTTGGCTGGATCAACTGCGACACCAGCACCAGAAATAACATGCCCAAGGAAATGAACCTCGCGCATCTAGAAATCTCACTTGCTGAATTTTGCATACAGCTTGTGCCCTCGGAGAAATTCTAACACTACCCTCAAATACTGACGGTGTGTGGCCTCATCTGGAGAATAGACCAACATATCATTGATGAACACTACAACAAAACTATCTAAGTAAGGTCTAAACACCCTGTTCATGAAATCCATGAACGCTACAGCGGCGTTGGTCAGACCAAATGGAAGAACTAAAAAGTCATAATGTCCGTAACGGGTCCTAAAGGCCGTCTTGGACACATCCTCACTCCTAATCCTCAACTGATGATAGCCAGACCGCAGATCAATCTTAGAAATACCGATGCATTCTGTAACTGGTCAAAGAGATCATCAATCCGTGGTAAGGGATACCTATTCTTTACAGTTACTTGGTTGAGCTTCCTATAATCAATGCACAACCGAAGTGACCTATCTTTCTTCTTTACGAATAATACAGGTGCGCCCCAAGGAAAAACACTAGGTCGAATAAATCCCTTATCTAGAAAATCTTGCAACTGCTTCCTTAACTCAGCTAACTCCGCAGGTGCCATCCGATATGGAGTCTTTGAGATAGGAGAGGTGCCAGGAAGCAACTCTATGGTAAACTCTATTTCTCTAATCGGTGGCAATCTAGACAAATCGTCGGGAAAAATGTCTGGAAACTCCTGCACCACATCAATCTCCGCAAGAGTAGGTGACTGATCAGCCATCAGTACTAATACCACGCTGGCAAGAAAAGCATCACAACCCTTGTTAACCATCCTCATCGCCTTCATGGCGGAGATAACAAACCTTCCCGCTAAGTTCCTTGGCAAGGGATGTGAAAACTCATCCTCACCAGTAATACAGAATGTTATCTTTATTCCACGACAATCTAGCAAAGCATAGTGCTCCTCTAGCCAATCTAGACCTGGAATAGCATCATAGTCCTTCATCTTTAGCAAGAAGAAACACCCATCCAAGAGTCGATCCTCAATGCACACAGGTAACGACGGAATACACTTCCTAGTAGATACCGTTCCCGCAAGTGTGTGCACAGACAAAGGAACCTCTAACTCCACAGCCTCTAATCCTGACTCTATAGCTAACTGCCTAGCAAGTCGCTCGGAAATGAACGAGTGAGTAGCACCTGTATCAAACAAAACCCGAGCGTGCACACCCATGAAAAGAACCGTACCTTCGGTGACATTATCTGCATGCTCAGCTTCCTCTCGTGCTAGGGCAAACACTCGAGCTTGGGCTCGAGGGCTTCCTGGTCTTCCTGTAGCTGGCGCTGCTGCTGCTGCCGCTGGCGCTCCACGCTAGACTCCCTGCTGAAGTTTAGGGTAGTCTCGGATCTGATGCTCATTGCTCCCGTACTTTAGACACTTTCTGACCATCTTTCAGCACTCGGTACTGCCATGTGCCCTTCCACAATGATGGCACTCCTTCTTGCCGTTAGGCCTACTACCGGGGGACCACTGAGAAGTTACCTGCTGACTCCCCGCTGCCATAGGACGTTGCGGTGACTGGTACACTGCCTTCTTCCTATCCCATCGCAGGAATGGAGGTGCAGATCTCTTCTGCGACACCTTCTTCTCCTCCAAATATTGCTCCATCTTGCTCTCCTACCGACAAGCTGCGCTGAGGGCCTCATCTAAGGTACGATGGTCAAACGCCACCAGTCTCGACCTCAGTGATGTCTTAAGGCCCATCACAAACTTCTTTGCTTTCCTGCGCTCATCAACCACTATGTGAGGTGCATACTTTGATAATTCCGCAAACTTGGCCTCGTACTCGAGTACGGTCATGGAGCCCTGAGTCAAAGTAAGGAACTCCTGCTCCATCTTGTCCGGGATATGCTCGAGAACAAACTTGGCTCGAAAGATTCTCATGAACTTGTCCCAAGCAACCTCGACAGCACCGTCCTCAAATCGGGTACGCAGTAACGAGGTCCACCACACATTGGCCCTCTCCTAAAAAACATTCTCCATAAGGACCAATCTAGACAATCCAACTTAAAGAAAATAAATGCATGTGCAACTAACACATACTTGTAGCATATAGGTGGCCAAGCTTACCTAGTCCTCCTCAGCACACCTAATCGCTCGAAAGATCTTCTTGATCTCCCTCATCTAGCTCTCCACTAGCAGTGGGTCACTCTCCCCCATAAAAGAGGGTGGAGCCATCCTCTTGAAATGCTCCATGATAGAAGGTCCACCATGGTCATGCCCTTGGGAACTGGAGCTGGAGCCTGAACTTGCTACAACCACAACATATATAACGTATAAGCAACATAACAAACATACATTTTAATGAAAACAGACTACTTCTATCCAATCATTTCTAACCTGAGCCTCCAGTTGAGCCTGGAGTGCAGCCTGGGTATGGGCTTGAGTCTGCATGGCCTACACCAGACCTTCAATGAATACTCCATAATCTACTGGTGGTGGAGGAGGAAGTACAGTAGGTCCCTGGGGTGCTGGGGCCTATTGCTCACCCCTGTCCTCATGCCTAGGCTCATCCTCTCTAGCATGGGCACTACGCCTACCTCAAGAAGCCATAGCCGACAAGACAATTTAATCACAATTAGAAACTAAGTTAAATTAATTCCTAACCACTTTCTTATCTATCTTTCATTCATTATTAATCATTTCTACACATGTGGACAAATCTATAAAGACTTAGCATATTATGAAGATGATGGCATATATTCATGTATAATCTCAACCTCTCTCTCTATAACGACCCTCCTTATAACGGTACGATTATACCAATTCACGTCGGTATAACGAACGTCGTCACAGTGGGACATTGACCCAACACTAAACACTAGGATGAGATGTACACGAATAGAAAAAGAGTACAGTGGAAAGAAATAACAATTTTATTCCATTCCATCATCATCATTAATATCCACAGTCTATATAACGTTAAATGAAAGAAATCACTAAAGTCCACAATAATATAACTTCCAAATGAAATACATTGTCCATCCTCAATTACATAATTTCAAATTACATACTATGAAATGAAAGACACAACGTAGAGATCTCCACAACTAGCTACTCCTCTCACCCGGAGTCGCTCCTAACAATCTCCTCCAAGGAAATGGAGTCACCTGCTACACCTGTACGCCGAAGCAAGAATGAGTCTAAATAGACCCAGCAAGCAATCTATGCACAACATCCTTAAACATATCATATGCACATGCTGACTTTTCAAAATAAGAAAGAATACATGTTGCAGGCTTCATTCAATCCAAACTACTACGCATGAAAAACTTATAGCAATAGAATACATGATACATGCTTTCTACACATACATGTAACATGATTTGACAATTCAAGCATTATCCGCATTATGGTACAATTCCACCAATCTAGAACTTGGAACTAAGCATAAAGTAAATAGCAACCTTGCATGATCTCTATTCATATTTCACATGCACTTTTCACATTTAATTACACAATTCACTTGCTATTTTAATATAAATAAATCACAAATTCACATGGTGTCACATTTTCTCATATTACCAATCACATTTTTCACTATCACATGGTCACTTTCACATTTACACAATTCACATGATATCATATGCACATATTCACATTTTCACTTGATTGCCGTGACACATAGTCCAAACCACCACTAGAAGGACACACATATACACATTCACATATCCATCACCTAGGCAACACAGTGATAGACCTTGGTTAACTGCGCAGAACCGGGAGAAGCACTCTCCACCCTAACCAGTGGTACTTGTCCACCTCCAGGATTTCATCCTAATTGCCCATAGGATTTCACACACATTGAACCTTCCAGTAGGGACTTTACTACGGTACAGTTCCACAGCCCTCTATGGTAGCAGTGTCACTAATGACACAATTACACATTAACACTTCATTATACTTATTTACATTACTCACATGTTCTAATCATTTCATGCTCATGCATTTTAATACACATATAGGTTCTCATTTACTGATTTCAACCTTACTGTTCTAATTGACAAATGATCCTAGCAAGAGTCTAATCATGGTGTAATTTACTGAGTTATAAATAATCACATCAAAGATGCTCAACATGGTCATTTTTCTATATTAAATCAGAAATAGCACCTATTGATATCCAACCAGTATGAAATTAATATAATAAGTTCCAAACAATAGATATAGCACATGCTCAATTTTCCATATTTTCCAGATCTGTACACTAATTGTAATAATTGAAGCAGGTTTTCAGCATATTTATCGTCAAATTCACTTAAACAGGTTTCATACTATTATAGCTACACCCAGTAGTACTAAAACATGGATACAGTCACCATATAATCGTAGTAAAATTTTGAAACCCTAATTCAACATGCATTTCATTAAACAGGAATTAACAAGGCCAAATCATGCTTAATATCTCATTTCAAAAAATCTAATAAACAGTACAAGGTACCAAAATTTGACCTAATTACATGACATGTTCCACTGGATGCACATGACCATACACAATTTTCACAGTATATACTCATGTCCAGAAATTCAGAAATTAGAACATAAGAATCAAAACATGTATTCTATCCAACCTGGTGAACATGGCGGCACAGATGTTGCCGCCAACATGGTTAACGGCACAATCTACTGCCGCTGACTCTAGATCTTAACAGCACAAGATGTGGCCATTAAGTTCATGTCTGCAAAAGTGCATACTGAACGCACAAAACATGATGAATTGGGGTTCCAGGACACGAGGAAAAATCTTTAAAATACATGGGACCTACTAGACATGGGTATGGATGATATACATAGGTTACTTGCCTTTGGAAAAATAGCTAGATGGAATTATTTTCCGATGATGCTCTCCTCGGCCAGTGCCAAGAAGTCCTCCAATCTCCCCTCGATTCGGCTCTATGTAGATGTAGACTGCACACCGGAGTCGGGGAAGCCTTCCTCTATGCTCGGAGCTCCTTCCAGTCGACGAGGCTCACCGGAAGATGCCCACAATCACCAGATCAAAGCTTTTAAAAGTCGGGTTTCGCACAGCCAATCTAGGATTTTCTCAAAGAGTCCAAAAAGACTCAATCCGGCTGCAAAGGGTGTTTTTATAAGCCAAAGGGGTCGAGGTACGCAATGGATAGGGTATCTTACCATTGGGCGGAGGTTTCCTAAACAGGGGCCGAAGAAATCGAGGGCGTTTCTGGATCTAAAACAGCAACAAAACTGGGAGATAGACGTCCACATACCTGGCCGCCTACCAGGAGTTAACGTCCATCGATCTGGATGCTGACATCCCCATGCACGTCCATGCATGTTGACGCCAACTGGTCTTTTGGCTAGAACACTGAAATGCAACCTACTATGCACACACTATGTACATACACACATATAATGTATAATGTATCACATAAGCACCATATGTACATAATTAAATGAGCATACATACATTTAAAATCTTATTTAATTGTATTATGCATATGAATGTATATATATATTTTTATATGTACATAACCATACACACAAAGTATCTAAACCTCACACAACCAAACATTTAAATAAGATGGCAAATATTTGAGGGCCTTACAAGGTTTCATAGTCAGCAAGCGGAGGATTCAAATAGACCCAAATATGGCCTAGGCAATAAATGAGATGCCTCCTCTTAAGAATATATCTGATCTTCGAGGACTAATAGGTCGACTACAGTTCATAAGGCGATTTATATCTTAGCATTCTGAAATGGTGTTGTCCCTTCTATGAACTGTTAAAAGGAGGAGTCAAATTCGAATCGAATGATAAATGCTGAGAAGCCTTTGATGAACTTAAGAGTTATCTCATGAATCCGCCCGTACTGCAGGTGCTTGTCCCAAGAAAACCCCTTATCCTATATCTGTCGACCATTGAGGACTCCCTAGGAGCTGTCCTTGCACAACATGATGATTCTGGCAAAGAAAGGGCAGTCTATTACCTATCTAGGCTATTCAATCCCTCCGAGCTCAAGCTCACGACAATGGAGAAAACATGTGCAGTGCTAGTGTGGGTAGTGCAGAAATTGAAGCACTATTTCCTAGCCCATCAGGTGAGCTTGATTTCTAGAATGGATCCTATTAGGTATCTCCTATAAAAGCGAGTCCTCGCAGACAGACTAGCTCGTTGGCAGAGTTTCTTGTCTCAGTTCGATATCACCTTTTTAGTCTAAAATGCTATAAAATGGTATGCCATTGCTGAGCACCTTGCTCACCTTCCTCTCCCTCATAGTGACATAGTTCAAGAAGAATTCCCTGATGAAAACCTATCACTCATCTCTGGCGATTCTTATGGTCACTCCATTTCAATAGAGCTCTCAATTCTAGGGGACGGGGCATAGGTGTTGTCTTGCTCACCCCCGAAGGGATCACCATTCCACTGGCTTATCAACTCCAATTCCCTGCCACCAACACCATTTCCGAGTATGAGGCTCTCCTAGCCGGTCTAAAATGTGCCTACCTCTTAGGCGCGCGACATCTCAAGATCATAGGAGACTTTCAGCTCGTCCTTCGGCATGTCCTTTCTACTTACCGCACTCATGACCCTAAGCTCAAGCCATATTAGGATCTGGTCACACTCCTAGCCAAGTAATTCCACAAGCTCATCTACATTCACACTCCTCACTCTCAGAACATCATGGCCAATGCCCTGGCATCTCTGGCCTCATCTCTCTCCTGCCCTCTCAACCGTAGCACTGAGACTATCATCGTCCAAAGGTTAGAAGCACCTTCCATTCAGGACCCTTGGTTTGATAACCTCAGGATTTCTTTAGTCGTGAAGGCAGAGAGAAGAGAAGCGAAGGAAGTGGTGCTTATGGAGCTAGGAGAGATGATGGAAGAAGAAAGGCCATGGTACCACAAGATCGAGTAGTATTGCAAGGACGCGGTACCTTCCTAGAAGAAGCTGAGGCTGAAGATAGAAGAGCTATCCATAGAGCGGCGCTAAGGTACACCATTGTTGGAGAAGTATTGTATAGACGCGCTCTCAATGGGATGATCCTTAGATGCTTACCAGACGAAGAAGCTTGGAAGGTAGTGGAAGGAGCCCACTCCAGCGAGTGTGGAGGGCATGTGAATAGCCAGATGTTAGCTAAGAAAGTCCTTAGGCAGGGCTATTACTGGCCGACCCTAGAAGAAGATTGTGCCATCTACGTCCGTATGTGTGTCAAGTGCCAGCTTCATGCCGATAAGATCCATGCTCCATCTTCTTCCTTACATCTACTATCTTCCCATTGGCCATTCTCCATGTGGGCCTTTGATATCATTGGACCTCTTGGTGATCCTAATGCTCAAATCAAACAAAAATCATTCATTCTCACTGCTACTGAGTACTTCACCAAGTGGGTCGAAGCAGAAGCATTTGCAGAAATCAAAGGATCAACCGTGTGCCATTTCAACATGAAGAACATCATTTCACAATTTGGAGTGCCAAGTGGCATCGTCACCGACAATGGACCACAGTTCATATCTCAAGAGCTTCACGACCTATGTAAGAAATTCAACATTTCTCTGCATCATTCATCTCCGTACTATCCACAGGGCAACGGTTAAACCGAAGCCACAAACAAAACACTTTTGAAAATTTTAAAGAAAACTTGTGAGTCTCATAAATTTGCTGATTGGCCTGAAAAATTGATCGAGGCTCTATGGGCCTACTGTACCTCCATCCGCACGCCCACTGGGCAAACTCCCTTTTCACTTACTTATGGGATGGAGGTAGTATGTCCACATGAGATCCTTAATCCTTCACTAAGGGTACAGTTGGACAAAGAACTTAACCTCGATGAACGTCGAAAGGCGTTACTTACACAGCTGGAACTCCTAGCCGAGCGGCGTCTGGTCGCGGCCGATCATGTGCTTTCATATCAAAATAGACTCTCAAGTTCTTTTCAAAAGAAAGTGATTGAACGCAAATTCCAACAAGGAGACATGGTTTTGAAGCGATTTTTCATAAAACCTGGAGGTCCTAGGTCGAAAATGCAAGCTAACTGGGAAGGGCCATACATCATCAAGGAAGTGTACACTGGGAATGCGTATAGTCTAGTAAATGCCAAGGGTGAGGAGCCATCTCACCCGTGGAATGGGTTGTACCTTAAAAGATTCTACCCTTAATAAAAGATTTTTGATAGTGGCACTTTTGCAAAAGGATGCTAGCAGTCATGAGTCTTACATCCGTTTCATTGCTGTCAGATAACCCCAGGGTTCAGTCAACACACACGACATGGCAATTTGCGGTCCATTTCCCTTAGTCTAACGTGTTCCTTCTTAGCCCTAGCGTAGGGGAGTGAAGGTCTATTCTCTTCGTGCTCGGACAAGGCCTAGGGGAAAAAGGACATTAACTTGTAGGAAAATGAGGGTGTAGATCATGTGTGTATGAAATTTCAAATAGAGACGGTCAAAATCTAATTTGCAAAAGAAAGAAATGACAAAATAACAACAAATGAGTGAAAAATGAGAATAGGGGCATGGCAAAGAGTGGCAAAGTCCCAACGAGATGAAGATGAGCACGGTCGTACGCATGCCCCAAACAAAAGCAACGACCACAAAGTCTCTAGACAACAGACGGAATCCATGTGCGATACCCCCTCACGAGTCAAACAAGCCCGTGTCCCAGGCACCGACACCAAGTCTTATCCCCCGACGTCTTCCTATCCCCTCTAATGACCGAAGCACCCCCACACCTGGTCTGTGTGGGAACACTAGCGACTAGGGTTAATCAGCCACAAGGAAGCAAAAAAACAAATGCACATTGCACCTAGGGGGTATTTGACAGCGTAAGAGGGGAGGTGAGGTTCATAACTAATTGCCCAAGTGCAAGGGTGCCTCTAGAGAAAAATAATAAAAAAATCCCAAAATTCAAAAAAAAAATAGAAAATCCCAAAATCCAAAAAAATGAGAAAATTCAAATATCCAAAATCCAAATTCCAAAAAAAAATCAGAAAATCCCAAAATTCCAAAAAAAGTTAGAAAATCCCAAAATAAAAAAAATAGATGCACATATCATATTTTTTTAGTATGCATTATTTCCTTTTATTTTTTCTCCTATTTAATAAGGCTAAGCCCCTTGACTATTGTGAAGATAAAGTCATTCCTTGCTTAATGAAAGGGGCTGAGCTAAAGAGCAGATCTAATTTGTTTGTTAAGTGTGCAGGGACAAAAAATCTTTGAGCAGCACAACGATGTACTTAGTTTCCTCTCGCTCACTCTGTCTCTCTCTATCTCGGTCACTCAAACCTCATCTCTCACTCGCGTCAATCACAATTCATTCATTCAATCACAAACATTGGCACAAAAGTAATAGATTCACTAAGATAAGCATCAAGTACAAAGATCAGGGGGAGGTGGCTCACAAGCTCCTCACTGTCCACCGCCACTCTCCCCCGATCCCTCTTGCCTCTCGGGTGGGGGTGGCATCTCACCAGCACCCTTACCGCTCTGGGCACTGGTCTCTCCTGCCCGGCGTCTCTGATCCTCCTCGTTCTTCCAAAGACTGGAGGAACCTGCCAAATACTGCCTGATGGAGGCACCGCTCGCACCACTCGCTCCGCTCACACCGCTCTTGCTCCTGCTCCGAACTGCCTGGCTCATCATTACCATGCAACTCCAGAGCTCCTCAATCTGGCCCTACTGCACGATCGTCTTAGTACGTAGTCATGCCAGGTCCACCTGGTTCGCTGATGATCCTTGCGCATGCAGTGTCACCAACTCCCTCGTCAGCTCCCTCACCTGTGTGCGCAGCTGGTCCGCCTCTGCTGCCGCTGTCTCTACCTGGAGGTGCACGCAGTGTCACCAACTGCCTCGTCTCCGCCTCCTAAGCCCTCCTCAACATGCTGTCCAGTCGGTTTTCTAGATCCGATTTGGAAGTCTTTGCTGCTGTCTGAGATGAGGATGCACCGGCCTGTGTCATCCTCACCTTCGCCGACTCCGCATGCTGCACATAGAACACTTGTCAAATCCTTAATAAGCTGAAAAATCTGGTAAATTATTGAAGTCCGAGTAAGTACTTACCAGCTGCTCTGTCTCCCTCCGGGCCGTGTCCCACTCCTGCACGGCGGAATGTAGCAGGGCGTGGAGAGAGGCGATCTGCCCAGCCACATCCACCTGCAAATCATCAAACTGAGTCAGATCCAATTCAATTATAACAATTCACAAGGTATGAGTTTAGAAGTTTACCTGTCGTCTAGCGCCCCTGTAGACCCTCCCCCCATACTTCAAGGCGAAAGACTACAGGTACGTGTCGTCAGACTCGGCATCTGACCGGACCCGTCGGCCTCGATGCTCCCGGTCGACAATCTATATGCGGGCATGCTCACGCCAGTTAGTGGTGTCGTGGAGTCCCCGGATGCTCCGGCTAGGCCGAGGGGTCCTGCCTCAGCTAGGGAACTCCACAGCACTTTGACATAGGCCGAGTGACCTCTAAGTCAGATGCAGGTGGAGAGGTAGCAAAAGGTTGAGAGTGTGGACCCACGTCGCCCTACCAAAGTAGGGGCGGGCCTGCTCCAACCAAGGCTATCCCTCATCTCCCTCCTCTAGATATGGTTCTACACCACCTGCACATCAGAGCACATCTAATCAGTAACCAAGCACTTAAAAGAAATCAATTGGAGTTTAAGGGGTGTAGAACTTACATCTAGCTGTGGGTAGACATCAATCGCATCCTGGATGGACGCCAGTTGCTCCTCCAATGGGTGCGTGTCCTTACACGGCACCCAACGCTGAGCTTGGGGCACGAGGCCCGGTCGCTCCAAAGCACCCCTCCCCAGGCCTGGGAGGTGGAGGTAAGTCCAGACGTGCAAAAAGAAAGGCATAGTTAGATCACAAGTATAGAAGAAAGAGGTAATTAAAGTAAATGGGCAAGAGAAGGGGAGTGTACTTGAAGGAAAGGGAAGAAGCCGTTGATGAACGTCTTCCGGTCGGAGGAGCCCAGGCTATCGAACTGATGCGCCAGTAGACCAGCCCCCCACGCGTAGTCCCCCACCTGATGTAGGTCCTCTAGCAGCGGTAGGAACCGACAGTGGACAGCATCACCCCTCATGGCAAACAAGAGTCTGCCCATGAAATATGTGAGGAAGCGGCGCAGATCTAAATCTGCCTGAGCCCTAGGCTCACTGGCTAGAGTCTCCCAGCATCCCCTCACTAGCCGATGCAGCTGCTCATCGGCTATCTCTCCTACCTCCCATCCAGTCTGAACTAAGCCTAGAATCTCCTACAGATCTACCCGAGGGACCAAAGAATACCTAGGACCTACAGTCAAGTCTAGCAACCTAAGAGCTATCCCCTGGTAACATGGGTAGGTGGACCCGCTAACCGGGCGACCATACACTCTAAGCCCAGTGATCTGGCTGACGTCCTCCAGACTGGGGATCATGCGTCCCCTTGAAACATGAAGGTAGTCGCCTTCGCGTCCCACCTGCTGCGCAGGGCTTGGGTAAGAGGGGCATCCGCCCTCATCCAATCCATCCTCAGCACCTCCCCAAACCCCTTGTCGTCTAGTCAGTCCCTCTAAAACCCAGGGAGGGCCAGATATACAGCCAACACCAATAGGCAGAAAACACGCACTCTCGTTTCTCCTTATAAACACAGGAGAATTAGTCAGTCAGCTTAAAAGATGCATTCCTGGAGTCCTCGACTGAGGTCGTGCCGCCCAAGTGGGTCACGACCTTGTTGCGATGCTCTGATGCGTCGCGACCTAGCCGCGACAACTAGGGAGACCGTGACCTTGTCGCAACGGCCCCGGTCGACGTGACAATGTCTAGCCTCTGATCCCATCATGACTTCTGATGTCGTGATGGGGTGGGCTGTCGCATTCTCAGACGCGGACCGACCAAGGATTCCTTTTGTTCGGTGGCCATTTTCCCAGGCATCACGCCCTACACATGCCCTCTATGGGGATCCCTCATTCATCCACATCCATCAATTTCAGGACTAGGGTCTTGGGGACTCACCTTCTTCATGGCCTCCTCGCAGGCCATCGCCGCCGCTTCCAGGTCAACTTCCGGCGCTTCCACCTTCGGTACCTCCTCCACCGGGGCTTCCTCCGTGCGCCGCCGAGACCTCCTTGCCTAGCGTTTTCCCCTATCACTTCTACCGTCGCCGCCGCTTGCCTCCATCACCGTGAGTGGGAGAGAAGGAGAGAGTGGAAGATAGAAGAAGAGAGTGGAAGAAAGGGAGCAAGGAGGGAGTAAGAGAGAAAGCACAAGAGAGAGTAAGAACAGAAGGTCACTCGATCACCGGAGCAGGGGGGGGGGGAGGAGTAGGTCCTTCGAATGCGCAAAAGGGGGTGAAGAGGGCTTCTGCACTGACCGTCGTGACCTTTAGGCGACGTTTGTTTCAGGCGCAACATCAACTGAACTTGCAAAACAGTTGATAAAATGCTGATTTTTATGATTCAAACTATCAATTACAATTCATAATCATACCTACAATCAATCAATCAGTCTTTTTAGGCCCTAACTACCACCTTTTATATTTTCTACCCACTCTCAAGCACCCGATAGAGCCTCAAACTCTGCAGGTATTAATGGTCAGACCCCCTTCAAAGCCCGTTGATACTCGCGGTTCACATCGTCATCCTCTGTCACTTCCACTGAGATGAGGCCTATTGCACACCCCTCTTAATGGACGACGGCGCTCCTCACATCCTGTTCATCGTTCATCTTCCACGCTTGGATTGGCATGTAGTGGGAGAGAGTCGGCACGACTGTGCGTGCCACACCACACTGTAGATAGCACCGGTCGGGGTTGTAGAGAACCAGTGCTTCGTCACCAATTAGTCGTAGAGCCAGGCCGACGCACTGAGGAAGGCTAATCATCTTGTTGTGAATGAATCTCGACCCCATTTCAAATTTCTCCATTGTCAGTGTCTTCAAGTAAATCCTCCACTCTTTCATTCCCTTGATCATCATTGTCATGCACCATGCCTGTGTAGTCATGTGAAGCGGAGCACCAACGAAGGCGAGCGGGTGATGGAGCATGCTCATGCACTTGACGTAAGGATCATCCGTTACCTTGAAGTTGACATGCATGCCCATCCAACATTCGAGGGCGACCACAGAGCCGAAGAAGAATCCTCCAGTGACTGTAGAGGATAGTCTAGAATTAAGACAGCTGAGCACATCCTGAGAAATGGACATACCTTCCCATACATAGCTGATGGTGCTTAGGTTTGTTGCAGAGAGAAGGTGGTCCTGTGCAGGAAAGAGGATGACGCCGCAAATGCAGATAGCGGTAGCCTTGACGATGGCGAGGTAGTTCCCTGTTTTCCTCTTGCAAGATAGTGCCTTCAAACGAGGGGAAAATGAGTGTGTGGGTTTGTGGATGCCATAGCTCCACAAGCGCGTTGAGGCTATCCCACACGTGCACCATCTTCTGGTAATTCTTTGCCAAAACTAAGACAGTGGTGAGCTTCCATTCCTGCAGTAGGTTGATAGACGCTATGGGGAGTGCTTTGATCATGGGCTGTAGCCAAGGAAACATGGAAAAGCACCTACTGCCTGGGAGAATCTGAAGAAAAGAAGACGAAGAAGAAAGGTTGGAAGAAGAAGAAGAATGCAGAGAAAATCAAAAAAGAAGAGAAAAAAATATACTTACTTCAACATTTTATCTCAAGCTTAGATGGTCGGGCACGGAAGAGAGGCAGAGAAGCTCTGCGTGGGCTACTCTCGGCGCCTTGGGGCCGCCATAGGGGGTGGAGCTGGCTTGGAGGGAGGAAGAAGATCTCTTTATGTCTTAGGGAGAGAGAAAAGCAAGAGAGAATAAGAGAGAGAGAGGATGAACTCCGATTTTGGCACCTTGCACCCCTATTTATAGAGCCCTAGGGGGTGCTAACCCCATCCCAACTCGTCCATAGGAGTTAGAGTAACAATAGGTTTGGTTTAGGAGTCCCATAAGTAGTGAGATTAGCCTATAAGGATAAGGATAATGCTCGGTTTTGGTGTTTATCACGCAGAATTATGTCGCGATGCCCCGATCCGATACGTTAAGGTCGCAACCACCCATGGCGTTAACGACAGTGTCGTGACCCCCAGAGGTGTCATGTTTATGTGTTTTGTGTTTTTTTGTGTCTATGCATAGTTTGCTTGTAGTATTGTTGTGTATACATATTTTCTTTGTCTTTGGTCAATTATTGCTTTATTAGAAATCACGAAAAATTCAGAAAATCAGAAAATCACAAAATAGAGCTGCACAGGTAAGTATCTCTATCCTTATTCCATTGCATTACTATATGGTACTCTACTTATTATATCATTTCAAGGACCGACTGGTTCTCAACGTGCTCTGGGATCTCAGTTCCCCTTCAACAAAATGGTGATGGTCTAGGTGCATGTTGCTAATCGCCGGATAGGACGTTAGGTTGTATAAGTTTTGGGGATGATGGACTCTGTCTTGCACAGTGGTTGCAGGATGACTCTCGACCCATACTTCTCTGATTTAACAGTATTATCCTTTTATATTTTATATTTTCTCATTTCTTTGTATTTGATTTAATGATTTCTTTTCCTTTAGCCCAGCATACATCATATAGGATTTTGAGCGGTCATGACTCATCCCTGGTAATAGTGAGCTCTTGTTGAATGCCCAACCGTACTTGATGTTCAGAATAAGAAATCTCATTCCACTCCGAATCAGAAGGTTTGTCTCCGAGCGAGTTGCTCTTGCCAGTCTGTCGAGAATTTCCCTGTCTAGATTCTCTAATACAATTTTCATCCTTATTCCTTTTGATCATTTTTTTAGCACCCTGGAAAATTTAATAAGTAAAAATCTGAATAAATGGAAATAAATAATTTCCATAATATCAGATTATTTAAAACATACATACCTCTATCGTAGGTGCTAAAATTCATCGAAACAATCTGTAAAAATTATAAATCAACCCCAAACATTATTAATAAAAGTTTCACAAAGAAATTTGTGCCAATAAAAATCGGATTAGCCATGTTTAAAGTGTTTCACGACTTATTATCGTAATTAATGAATAAGTTGGAAAATCATTATCACACGTACTTGGATGAGTCAGAAAATTAATAAAAATCATTTACAGACTTCAAATAATATCCTCCAATGACCCATCAAGAAATTTGGGTTAATAAAAATCATTTGGGCTAGGTTTAAGAGTTATTGTGACCGATTATCTAAATTAGGAAACAAGTCGGAAAACCGTTAACACGGAAATACAACACAACCATAAATTAAATTAAAATATAGGGGAGACTTCCAACATTATATATTAATGACCCAATATCATAATTGGGCGAATGGACCACGTATGGCCCAAAAATCAAATGAAGAAAATAAATACATAGAAATTCGTAGCTTAAATAAGCTGAAATTAGATAGAGACAATTAGAGTTGAATTGGGATGAGAACATGCAATCTTGGCAACCCAAATTCGTGCTTAACTATGTGGGGAGGTTTCCTAAAGCCTCACACACTCAAATGGAGGAAGAAATTCTCAAATTAGGAAACTAATATGTCAAAACTGCAACCCTAGTTTCCTTGTCACAATAGGAATCCTAAACACCAAGGATGCTTAAATACTCTTCACCAAACCCTTGGGGATGAGTTTACATCTTGTTGGGGTCGTGTGGAGGAGTTATTGGCAGCTGGGGAGTAGGAGATCGTCCACACCAAGCTGTTCTTCTTCCCCGTTGCATCTGTTGCAACCTGCACAGATGGTCATCTTGGAGAGGACCAAAGGTGAGTCAAACCATAACCAAACCTTGCAAGGCCTATACCCCATGAAAGAGGGTCAAGGCTACGTTCTAACCCAAGTGGAATGCCCAAATTGCATGCAGTATACACAGAGTATTAAGCGTTCTTCAAAATGTGGTATGAACACAGGTTTTCTGGAAAAATGAGACTTCTTCAACCCAGAAGGTAGGTTTTCTCTGGACAAACCTTAACATATCCTATACCAATGTGTATATCATCAAGTTAACTTTCGTTTCCCACTGGTTTCATCTAATTCCAATGAGTAGATTTTGAATTATAAGTGATTTCCCCAAGTCGCGCACTGTCAAGGCTTTTTCCATTCTTTATATGTTTCATGCGATTCAAGACCGAATTAGAGAAAACACACAACATGAAAGTTTTTCTAATAATGTTATAGTCATGTTTTGTGTTGAACGTGTTGTATAAATGTCAACATTTAGAGAGTTATAAGCATTGTAAAAGGGTCGCTGCATGATACTGCGTTTTCAGGTTGCACTTGGCTTTTACGTTGTGTCGAATTATCATGCATCTCGAGGTCGTTTAAAATTATTTAAAAATCATAGTACTCATATATTCCATGTTCCCAACAACTTTCATGATGAGACATTTGTTCTAAAGCCCTAATTATTTCGGCATCATACCTTGCAAAGTAAATCTTGCATTTGATTATCCTCAGTCTTCTATACCTCATGTTAGACTTGATTAAAGCATGTTGAAACCATCAATTTTTTCTAATTCCGATTTAATGGAAGCACCCTTGCATGTCAAGGTTGGTTTAAAACTGGTTTCATGATTTTTCATTCACTATACAATTTGTTCTCTATTTTCGAAGCCCCCTGTGTCAATATAAGGCAGTCCTGGACTGCAATCCAAAAATATGTCTTTTCTCTGTCGGATTCAGGCGCAGACCCTGTGAACGCGACGGCCCGATAGGCCGCGTTCTGAGGTCTTGTCGCGATAGCAAACCCGTCGCGTTATTAATGTGACGAGCGCGCTGTCGCTATCTCTCTGCCTGATCTGACTGCCTTGTCACGTTCTGTACATACCCTTGTCGCGTTCTGTCCCGACCCCATCGCGACCCTTACTGGGGTGCGTCGCGTTCTCAGAATTTTGCATGAAACCCCACTTGTTTCTTTTGAAAAACTTAACACTATACCCGAGGTCGGTTTAATATGGTATTTAATGTGTAAATTGCATGTCTTGGGTCTGGTCATTACATGATGATTGTTAATGGCTTAAAAGTGATTAACCCATTTAAAAACTATAATTACATGAACAGTATTCTAATTATTCTCTTAATGACGTGATCATTCATGAAACTTGTGATTTGCTCTTGTTACTATTATAGCTTGATTAAAATGATAATTATTATTCTTAAAATCTTGCAAACCCATGTGTAGTTAAATGCATTGTTCATTGCATGCCATCATGTTAAGTGCTTTCCACGAGTTTGAGACCGATGGTTTGTGAATTGAGACGCGTACATCACTACACACTTGCACATCTAGGCAGCCCTTTCTTGGGAATTTGGAAGCTCTCTACCGGTCGTTCCGAATCGGTAGAATAGTGACATGTTCCCCAAGGCCTCCGTAAATCTCCTCTGACCATGGATTCCCACATGGCCGACGAGTTGGTTGTAGCATTGAAGTTCCCTGGAGATAGCGTGCACTTCCTTTCTCTTCTTGTTCTCATGAGTGTGATTTACAATCTAGACTAAAGCCATTAATGTAAAGATTGAACTAAAGTATAAATCATACCGTTATGCTTCCGAATTTATCTCTTGACCACTGTTATCATGCAATCATGTTCACATTACTTATTCTCATCATTATCATGAACATGACATTACACATGCGTACATATTGAAACTCTCATTGGCCATTGTTAATGACTGTGGGTATCTACATTTAAAAATTGAAATGAGATGCTGACCGGGCACGGCGAGTGTCCAAGGGCTCCAGTCTAGCCCCAATGACGGAGAGTCATAAATATACTGTTAACCATGATGACCAAACATTCCCCATATAAATTACTTCACTTATTTGTATATATTAATTTTGATGATTAACAAAATAGTACTAATGAATTACTTGAGCTTTGAGGACAGGAAATAAAAGCAAAAGAAAGTTGAAAGACAATCAGGTAAGACTCTCAATTTATAAGTATTATGATCGATTTCCTTTCTGACCAAATTGCAAACAAATCGATACCATAACGATTGCTTTAGACTTCATAACAATTTGTTATCATAACGATTTCCCTTCTGGCTGAAAAGTCATGTTGTTTCAATCAAGTCGATGCCGCAACGACTCTATAAGTCATCATAACGATTCCTTTAGAACTCGTAACGACCTGCTTGTCATAACGTTTTCATAAGTCATCGTAACGATTCCTTAGAACTCGTAACGACTTGCTTGTCATAACGACTTCATAAGTCATCGTAACGATTCCTTTAGAACTCGTAACAACTTACATTTCATAACGACTTCATAAGTCATCGTAACGATTCCTTTAGAACTCATAACGACTTGCTTGTCACAACGACTCTATAAGTCATCGCAACGATTTCTTTTGAAAGCGTAACGACTTGCTTGTCACAACGACTCTATAAGTCATCGCAACGATTTCTTTTCAAAGCGTAACGACTTGCTTGTCACAACGACTCTATAAGTCATCGCAACGATTTCTTTTGAAAGCGTAACGACTTGCTTGTCATATCGATTCTATAAGTATTCATAACGATTTCTTTAGAACTCGCAACGACTTGCTCGCCGTAACGACTCCATAAGTTATCATAACGATTTCTTTAGAGCTCATAACGACTTGATAAGTGTTCACAACGATTTGCATCGTATAACGATTTGTTAAGTGTTTCACAACGATTTCTCCTGTGTCATAACGACTTGGCTAATCTGACTTATTCATAACGATTTCATAAGTCATATAGCCATCGATTTCATATCTTGATATCTTATTCATCTTAAAAGCGTTGACTAGTCAAAGTCCACGTAGACATCTCCCTGACGCTTTTGCATTTATGAGATCTGAACGTATCTCTGCATGCATGCAGACCATATCATCCATTATCATGCCAACTCTGATTACGTCTTTTAGACTTAAGCTATTTTGCATTACTATTCTCATGTCTGTTGCTACTGACGTTGACTGACATCAGAGACAGATTAGCTGTCTGCTATTTAAGATTGACATTTGTGCAGACCTCTGAACTAGCTTCATGATACAACGTTAAACAAAATAGAAGCCAATGGATATTTCTGAAGATCTCATCTCTTTGCGTGCTCAAGTGATCAAAAGACTGTTGACTGGAAGCTTCCAAGACTCCAGATGTCATTCAGTCTAACGACTACTTAAAAGAGAGACAACGGACACTTCAACGTCTACATTTTAAATTGAAGATATAAATTCAAGTCAGATGAACAGAAGAAGATAACATTTAAGAAAAGCATTCATATTCTTCTGAAGATAGTTTAGAGCAGAAAACTTCATTCCTCTTAGCTTTTGCTCTTTTGCTCTCTACTAGCTAGTGAAAGATCATTTGAAGAGAGCTTGTGTAGTTCTGATAGTGAGCCTAGACATAGATTCTTTACTCTCAGTGCTAGGTCCTTCAGATCATCGCTTGTTGCAGTTTGATCTAGGGGCTTGTTTTTCAAACCTCTCCTTGTGTTGTTCCCTTCTGGTGTGAAGGAAGACCTGGTGGTATCCAGGGTGTTGTTCCCTTCTGGTGTGAAGGAAGACCTGGTAGTATCCAGGGTGTTGTTCCCTTCGGGTGTGAAGGAAGACCAGCTGAGCTGGGTGTTGTTGTATCCTTAAGGGGGACTGTACCCTTGTTAGTGAAATCCTGAGGTATTGCTTAGGGACTGGACGTAGGTCTCCTGTGGAAAGGAGTTCCGAACCAGGATAAAAATCCTACTGTCTTGTGGTTGTATTTTTGTGTGATTGCTATCTCATTTTCTCTAACTCTAACCGTCATTTAAGTTGTTGTGTAATTTTTTTAGTAAACAGGTATCAAAGATCAGTTTATTTAATAACCCATTCACCCCCCCCTCTGAGTTAGCTGGGCAAAAGAAGAAGATCCAACGATCTGAAGAGCAAAGATCAATGGCAGCCCAAGGCAACTTCGAAGGTCAGTCAGTCAACAGACCCCCTTTGTTCGATGGTGAAGATTATCCGTATTGGAAGACCAAAATGGAATATTTTCTACAAGGCCACAACTATCAAATCTGGTCGATAGTAGAAGAAGGTGACCTGGTTGTCACAAATGAGAAAGCACAATGGACAGATGAAGACAGAAAGAAAATATCCTTGAACTGTAAAGCTAAGAGCATTTTATGTTGTGCTCTAAGCAAGAAGGAGTTTAACAGAGTCTCAGCCTGCAAATCCTCCATGGAAATGTGGGAAAAGCTAAGGATTACATACGAAGGTACAGATAAAGTAAAGGAGACAAGAATCGACATTCTTCTCACTCAGTATGAGAGATTTCAAATGCAGTCAGGTGAGTCAATCACCCAGATGTTCAGTCGATTCACTGACATCACCAATGGTTTAGCCAGTCTAGGAAAGTCCTATGAGATTGCAGATATGGTAAGAAAGATTCTCAGATCCTTGCCATCTTCATGGACACCAAAGGTCACAGCTATCGAAGAAGCTAATGACCTTAAGAATGTCAGTAGAAAAGCTCATCGGGTCCCTCATGGCTCATGAGATCAACATGGAAAGGCTAGGAGAATCATCTAGCAGAAAGAAGCACTCCAATGCTTTGAAAGCAGAAGAAGAGTCATGAGAAGCAAGCTCTAGCGGGAGTGAGGTAGACAGCGAAAATGAAGAAGCAATGCTCTCTAAGAGATTGCAGCGCATCCTGGCCAAGAAGAAAAATTTTCAATCCGGCAGAAGGTACTTTAAGAAAAATAAAGACTTCGAAAGATCAGATGGCAAAGAAATGAAGAAAGGAGAGACCATCTGTTATGAATGCAAGAAGCCTGGACATATCAAGGCAGATTGTCCAATGCTAAAGAAAAATGATCACAAGAAGAAGGATAGCTCCAAGAAGTTCAGAAGATACAAGAAAAAGGCAATGGCAGCTGCTTGGGAGAACAGCAGTGACTCAGACAGTGAGTCAAGCTCAAGTAGTGATGAAGAAGAAGCCAACCTGGCTCTCATGGCCAACATCGAAGAAAAGGTAACCTCTGACTCTTCTTTCATTCTTGTAATAATTCTGATTCAGAGTCTGACAATTTGGAAAGCGCCTTTAATGAACTTTACGACAAATATAAAGAGGTGTCTAATTACTTAAGATTAGTAAGAAGAATAATACATGCTTAGAAAACACTAACTCAGACTTAAAAACAGAAAATGAAGAACTAGAAAAGCAATTAATCGAACTAAAAGAAGAAATGAATTGTTGTGTGAAGACTTAAAAGTTAAGAATGAACAAATAACAAAATTAGAAAAACAAGAAAGTGTAGATGAATTAAGAAAAGAGATTAAAAATCTAAATGAAGAGAATGATAAATTAGCAAGCACATTAGAAAATTTACGAATGGTAAGAATCCCTTAATATTAAAAGGGGCTAGACGCTCAGGCAAGAGAAAAGATGGTGTAGGCTACACACCACCTGAAAATGTAGAAACTATAATTCCACCTAAAGTGTATCCAACTCCAAAATTTGTTCCTGAGGAAAATACAGCCTATAAAGCTAATTTTAAGTATATTGAAAGAGTAACAAAACATCATGTTGTAGTCACTATAATAAGCTAGGTCATTTAAAATCCACCTGTCCAACAAGACATAAGAAGTGGATAATGAAATTAAAAAATAATGATACTGACCCATCAGGACCCAAAAGAACTTGGGTACCTAAAGCTTGATGTCTTAATTTCAGGTTAATCCTCGAGCATCCAAATGGTATTTGGATAGTGGGTGTTCAAGGCACATGACAGGAAACCTGAAGCTGTTTTCCCATCTCCAAGCTGAAGAAGGAATAGTCACTTATGGAGATAATGGGAAAGGAACTGTAGTAGGCAGTGGATCAGTAAATAGCAAAGGAAAAACAGTCATAGAAGATGTGCTATTAGTCAAAGGATTAAAGCACAACCTCATCAGTATAAGTCAGCTGTGTGATAGAGGTCATCAAATCATGTTTCAAGAATCAAAGTGCAGCATACTAAAGGATGGAGCAGTCATCTTTGAAGCAAATAGAGAGAAGAATCTGTACGTGCTCTACCTTGAAGAACTCAAAGAGCAAAATGTGTGTCTGGCAGCCAGCAAAGACAAATCAACTGAGCTGTGGCACATAAGACTAGGTCCTGCAGCTTGGACGGATTGAACAAGCTCAGAAAGAGGAATCTTGTGGAAGGTCTACCAAAAGTCAATGGAAAATTGGAAAGTGTTTGTAGACCCTGTGCTAAGGGAAAGCACACAAAGAGTTCCTTCAAGTCAAAGACAGTTGTGACTACCTCAAAACCCTTAGAGCTCCTATATATGGATCTATTTGGACCAATGAGGACTACCAGTCTTGGAGGAAAGAATTTTGGATTTGTCATAGTAGATGACTACTCAAGATTCATATGGGTATCATTCTTAGAGAATAAAGATGATAGTTTTGATAATTTTGTCAGTTTCAGTAAGAAGGTCCAGAAAGATCAGAAGTTCAGTATTGTGTCCATTCGATCAGACCATGGTGGTGAGTTCCAAAATGAAAAGTTTGCTAGATTTTGTAATGATCAAAGAATTCAGCATAATTTCTCAGCACCAAGGACACCACAGCAAAATGGTATAGCTGAGAGGAAGAACATAACTCTCTTGGATATGGCAAGAACCATGCTCTCTGAATATGAGCTACCAAGATATTTTTGGGCTGAAGCAGTCAACACAGCCAGTTACATTGTCAACCGAGTAATGATCAGGCCATACTGAAGAAGACTGCATATGAGTTGTTCAAAGGAAAGAAGCCAAAGATAAGTCATTTCAGAATCTTTGGATGTCCTTGCTTTATTCACAACAACGGAAAAATGGACATTGGTAAGTTGGATGCCAAGTCAGATGAAGGCATCTTTATGGGGTATACTTCTAAACCCAGAGGCTATAGAGTTTTCAATAAACGCTCACTATTAATTGAACAAACTGTGCATGTTATTTTTGATGAAACTAACCTTCCTTGAGAAAGGAAGTAGATAGTGATAATGATGATGCAGATGAACTGTCCAAAAAGCTTAAAATATCAATTGAGGACAAGGATGATCCACCTCTGGAAGAATTACAACAAGAAGAAATTACTCATGAACATCTTCCAAAGGAATGGAGATACAAGAAAGATCACCCACTTGAAAATATCATTGGTGATCCATCCATAGGGGTAAGAACAAGAGGTAATGTAATCCCTTGTGATTATTTAGCCTTTGTTTCTCAGATAGAGCCTAAGACAGTCAATGAAGCTTTAACTGATGAATCTTGGATAATAGCCATGCAAGATGAATTAAATCAATTCAAGAGAAACCAAGTATGGTCACTTGTTCCTAGACCATCAGATCATCCAGTTATTGGCACCAAATGGGTGTTCAGAAACAAATTGGATGAAACTGGTGTAATCCTAAGAAACAAGGCCAATTGGTAGCTCAGGGCTATTCTCAAAAGGAAGGCATAGATTTCGATGAAACCTATGCACCTGTAGCTAGACTTGAGGCTATTAGAATCTTACTTGCATATGCATCAGCTCTAAACTTGATACTATTTCAAATGGATGTTAAATCAGCATTCTTAAATGGTTTTATAAAAGAGGAAGTGTATGTTGAACAACCTCCAGGTTTTGATGACACTGAATTTCCTAATCATGTTTTCAAACTCCATAAGGCATTATACTGTTTAAAACAAGCACCTAGAGCCTGGTATGAAAGGCTTAGCTCTTTTCTGTTAAATCATGGTTTCAATAGAGGTAAAGTAGATAACACTTTATTCATAAAGTCAAAGGTCAATCACATACTATTAGTTCAAATCTATGTAGATGATATCATTTTTGGTTCTACTGACAAATCTCTTTGCAAGTATTTTGAGAAGCTTATGCAGGGAGAATTTGAAATGAGTATGATGGGGGAGCTAAACTACTTCCTTGGATTGCAAGTCAAGCAAGGGAAGGAAGGCACCCACATCTGTCAAGCCAAATACACCAAGGAACTCCTGAAGAAGTTTGGATTCGATAATGCCAAACCACTGTCAACTCCAATGAGCACATCAACCAGAATGGACAGTGATCAAAATGGTAAAAAGGTAGATCAAAAGAACTATAGAGGTATGATAGGGTCTTTACTTTATTTAACAGCAAGTAGACCAGACATCTTGTTTAGTGTATGCATGTGTGCTAGGTATCAAGCAGACCCTAGAGAATCACACCTAATTTCTGTAAAAAATATTTAGATATTTAGCTAGAACTCATGATTTAGGTCTTTGGTATCAAAATCATGTGAAATAGATTTAGTAGGATATTCTGATGCTGACTATGCTGGATGCAAGATAGATAGAAAGAGCACCAGTGGTTGTTGTCAATTTCTTGCAGGATGTTTGATATCATGGTCTTCAAAGAAACAAAACTCAGTGGCACTATCAACAGCTGAAGCTGAATATGTAGCTGCTGGAAGTTGCTGTACACAACTCCTTTGGATAAAGCAACAACTTGAAGACTTTGGATTAAATATCAAATCAATTCCATTGCTGTGTGACAACACCAGTGCCATTAATCTGACCAAGAATCCAGTTCAGCACTCAAGGACAAAACATATTGAGGTTAGATATTTTATTCGTGATCATGTTGCATGGAAATAGATCATGATCATGTTGCAAATGGAAATATAGAAATATCCTTTATTGATACAAATAGCCACTAGCAGATATCTTCACAAAAGCCCTACCTGAAGAGAGATTTACATCTCTTAGAAGGGAATTAGGGATGTGCAATTTGTGAAAAGATTCCTGTATTTAAAATGGCATATAAATTTTTCAGAATAAATGAAATTTTCTCTCTCTCTCTCACTTTAAGCAAAACTCAGTTTATTTACTCTTCCTTGACCGCTATTGTGTTAAAAGCAGTTTGACTCGTCAAACCCTTTGTCGCCTTGTGCCGTTACCGCCTTTTGGCGCTTTTGGCCTCCTGCTTTCGATAAAATAATTCTAATTAGTCAAATCGTTCTGGGAACGACTCATCTTCTACCTTTACCCTTTCTCCTTTATCTATTCACCCAAAGCCGATGCCCTAACGATTCCGGCATCGACTCTCTGCAAGATTTGAAGCTTTCCCCTCTTCCCGCGAAGAATCCCTCGAGGGCTTCCATCTCTTCCTCATCATCTCCTTCTCCAGAACAGTTCTTCTTCTCTCTACCCATGGCCGCTCCGATGATCTCCGGAAGTGTAGGGGGCTACAGTGCTGAGTACCTGTCCGCAGAACAGCAGGAAAGGTTCACCTTCGTGAAGACAAAGGTATGCGGAAACAAGGCAGTGGATGTTCCAAATCTCGAGAAGAATGGCATGGGAAGTATAGCAGAAACTCTGAGAAGGATGCAGTGGATGGAAATTGCCACTTTCACCGAGGTAAGCTATCCCGACCTGGTGAAAGCATTTTATGTGTGCTTAAGGTCAGAGGCAGATGGGTCCCTTGTATCATCGGTAAAGGGAATCCAAATTAAAGTCGATCATGAGTTGTTGCACATGTTGTTCGAGTGAAGACGTCTGGATTCAGTGGGGTTCATGCAGTGAACGATGAAGCAAAAGGCCTTGGCATTATAGGTCCAGGGTTTAGGCTAAGAGACGGAAAATGGATATTAATCAGATGAATGCATACAACCGTCTTCTTCATTTCATTATCTGTCAAATTTTGGTTCCTCGCAGTGCCACCTTCTCAACGTGCACTAGGGCAGATTCTGATATGATGTTTTGGGCGATTCAACAAAGGAGATTAATATGGCGCAAGTCATGTTGGAAAGGATGAAATTTGCCAGAGATCAAATATGGGATACAAAAAGTAAGTTAAATGTCTCATTGCCCTATGCTCATCTACTTACAAAGATTTTCAAACACTTTGGAATAGATTTATCTGGGGCAGTTGTGGAGAAGATGGGCCAGTGTATAAGGTCCAGAAATCTCAAGAAAAGTGGTTTCTCTGTATTTGAAGGTGTATGGGTCTAAGACCACTGTGGCCGAGGGAAGGCCATAATTGGTGATGCAGAAATTCCTGATGTTCAGGAAATGGCAGTAGTAACACCATCAGCAGATCAGCAATCAGAAGCACCAGCAGAGCAGCAGCAAGCAGAAGAGTCAGTAGCAGAGCAGCAAGCAGCTCAGTCAGCAGCAGAGCAGCAGGCAGTAGCACCAGCATTTCAGCCGGAATCTCTTACAGCTTCTGTAGTTGAGGAGGAAGTGGCAGATAAAGCCAGTGATTCGCCTACCTCAATAATTGGATCAATTCTTAGGAATTTAGTTGAATCAGCTCTCACCTCTCGAATCGACTCACAGTCTGGTGAAATTGAAATGGAAGAAGCTGTGGCAGAAGGCCCATGAAGAATCAATTCCTGTGGAGCAGTCCAGTGCTCCAGTAGATCCAGTTGAAGAGGAAGCTCCTGCTCAAGGGGAGCAAATGAAGTTGAAGAGGAAGCTCCTGCTCAGGGGGAGCAGTCTATTGAAGAACCAGCACCTCAGAGGAAAGGCAAGAGGATAGTTCACAGAAAACTCAGAAAGAGCCACAGGAAAGTCAATCTGAACCGGTTTTGGAATTGTTGAAGGCTCAGGGAGAGATTCTGTCAGCAGTGCAGTCTAGTGTGCAAGGGATACTTGCTAGTCAAGCTTCGACCACCTCTGAGCTCTCTTCAGTCAGAAATGCAATGAAGTGGTTTAATAAAGAAATGTCTGATATGAAGTCGATGCTAGCAGTTTTTTCAAGGTCAAGTGGAGTTTTCTTCTCTGCAGCTACTCAGAGCAGACAAGCTGCTGTTCCTCAGCCAGCAGGGCCATCTGTGCAGCTTCAGGGTCATCAGGACCCTCTTCAGTTGTCAGAGAAGGTCACAACAAGGGAAAGAGCCCATGACAGCTACTAAGGCCCCTGACACTTCTACTCTTGCAACTCCAACCCTCTCTTCACCTCCATCTCCTTCTACAGCCCCTCCTGCACCACCAACTGTAAAACACCCTGTGCCTCGCACCCAACCATCTTCCTCTCTCATTTCATCTCAACCCTCCTTCTCTTCCACTCCTTCTCACACCTCAGCTCCATCATCATTCAATCCAACACCTTCACCACCTCAAACTCAACACCTTCAGTTCACCCACCTTCTTCCTCAATCCCAAACACCTTTTTTATCCTCCTACTCCTCCTTCTTCTGTCACTTCCTCCGGAAAAACCTCTACCTCTTGGTGCTTTGACACAAACATTCCGTGATTTTGAAAGAAACACCCTCATCACCATTCTCTCCACTGCCTCTCATATCCACAGGACTGATCCTCCCAGTCCTGCCAAGAAAAGAAAAAACTCCCTCATCTCTAGCATTCCCTCTGTAACTTTATTTCCTCCTCTTTGGTATTTCTTACCCCCTCGACCCTAAGAGAAGACCTATGTACAGGACTATCTTCAAAAATGCATCCTTTCCACCATTTTTGGTATTCCTTCCTCAACCTATCTGATCATTTGAACATTGTTCTTCCTCTCACCCAGCTGTCCCCCCCTCAAAAAACCAAATCTTTGAGGGCACTGAGTTCAAGACTGAAGATCAGTGGGCCAATGTCAAGGGCAACAAAGTTCAATATGAAAAATATTTGACTGCCAGGGCAGAATCTCTTACCCATAGAGCTCATCCACTCACTCTTTCTGAGTGGTTCATATTCAGCATAAGAACTCTTGGGGACCCTTTATTTTGAAAGAGATTCGTATTGCCAAAAATTTTCAGTTGTACAGTGATTTTTGTTATTTGAACAAGCTGCCAGAAATTCAGTTCAGCCAGTTTCATTCCACAATAGTTTTGCTGAGATCAGAATCCAGTTACCTTCCCCCTCAAGGTAGATTTTGCCACCTTCAAGATCGACTCTCCAGTTCTTCTGCCAAAGCTACACTCTTTAGTGTTTGACTCAGATGCTGGATCCCATGCACTGGATATGTTTGCTAGGCAGATGGGCCGTTTGTCAGCAAGTTGGGCAGATTACCCTCCTTCTTGCGGTTCATTTTCAGAGAATATCACTCTGGCCGCATCTCTTCCCAAACCTTGGCCCCACTCATTTCTGAGTGTGAGAGACTTTCTCCCTCAGAATGGGAAACTCTCTATCAAGCATCTTATCTTCACTTGGAAGCCATTAACAGTGATCTAGCTCGTCAAAGGAAGCCCATTCTTTCAGCAGAAACTTTCTTGGATCTCAACTCCATCACTCCAATCCAAGAGATCTATGTTCTGTGGACAGCCAGATATACTGCCTTCTTGCTCTGAAGCGGATCTGCTTGATCAGAAGATTTCTATCCAATCTCTCTGGATAGATTTCTCCATCGTGCCAGCTTCGGTAAGAGCACCTACTTCAGATTTATCTTGGATACAGACCAGTTTGGAGTATTCCTGGAACAGCAAAGGCAACTTTACATTCAAAGACCATTCCATCCATGGGTCCTAACTTTTCAGTTGCTTCTGGTGTTTCCAACAGATTTTTGAAGATCTTGAGATCAAGCATGGGCTGTCATCTCACAGCATGCCTCTTTGTTATCTCCTTTGTACTATCTTCCTCCCATTAATACAATGATTTCTCTCTTCTTTGTCTCATAGACTATCTTTTTGCTTATTGACAAAATGGGGGAAAACTAAAGCTATTCTGAAAAACATGTTTGTGTTATAATGTTTAGTATATTTTGTCATCATCAAAAAGGGGGAGATTGATGACCAAACTTTCCCCATATAAATTACTTCACTTATTTATATATATTAATTTTGATGATTAACAAAATAGTACTAATGAATTACTTGAGCTTTGAGGACAGGAAATAAAAGCAAAAGAAAGTTCAAAGACAATCAGGTAAGACTCTCAATTTATAAGTTTATGATCGATTTCCTTTCTGACCAAATTGCAAACAAATCGATACCATAACGATTGCTTTAGACTTCATAACGATTTGTTATCATAACGATTTCCCTTCTGGCTGAAAAGTCATGTTGTTTCAATCAAGTCGATGCCGCAACGACTCTATAAGTCATCGTAACGATTCCTTTAGAACTCGTAACGACCTGCTTGTCTAACGACTTCATAAGTCATCGTAACGATTCCTTAGAACTCGTAACGACTTGCTTGTCATAACGACTTCATAAGTCATCGTAACGATTCCTTTAGAACTCGTAACGACTTGCTTGTCATAACGACTCTATAAGTCATCGCAATAATTTCTTTGAAAGCGTAACGACTTGCTTGTCACAACGACTCTATAAGTCATCGCAACGATTTATTTGAAAGCGTAACGACTTGTTTCACAACGACTCTATAAGTCATCGCAACGATTTCTTTTGAAAGCGTAACGACTTGCTTGTCATATCGATTCTATAAGTATTCATAACGATTTCTTTAGAACTCGCAACGACTTGCTCGCCGTAACGATTCCATAAGTTATCATAACGATTTCTTTAGAGCTCATAACGACTTGATAAGTGTTCACAACGATTTGCATCGTATAACGATTTGTTAAGTGTTTCACAACGATTTCTCCTGTGTCATAACGACTTGGCTAATCTGACTTATTCATAACGATTTCATAAGTCATATAGCCATCGATTTCATATCTTGATATCTTATTCATCTTAAAAGCGTTGACTAGTCAAAGTCCACGTAGACATCTCCCTGACGCTTTTGCATTTATGAGATCTGAACGTATCTCTGCATGCATGCAGACCATATCATCCTTTATCGTGCCTACTCTGATTACGTCTTTTAGACTTAAGCTATTTTGCATTACTATTCTCATGTCTGTTGCTACTGACGTTGACTGACATCAGAGACAGCTTAGCTGTCTGCTATTTGAGATTGACATTTGTGCAGACCTCTGAACTAGCTTCATGGTACAACGTTAAACAAAATAGAAGCCAACGGATATTTCTGAAGATCTCATCTCTTTGCGTGCTCAAGTGATCAAAAGACTGTTGACTGGAAGCTTCCAAGACTCCAGATGTCATTCAGTCTAACGACTACTCAAAGAGAGACAACGGACACTTCAACATCTACATTTCAAATTGAAGATATAAATTCAAGTCAGATGAACAGAAGAAGATCGTTTAAGAAAAGCATTCAAATTCTTCTGAATAGTTTAGAGCAGAAAATTCATTCCTCTTAGCTTTTGCTCTTTTGCTCTCTACTAGCTATGAAAGATCATTTGAAGAGAGCTTGTGTAGTTCTGAGAGTGAGCCTAGACTTAGATTCTTTGCTCTCAGTGCTAGGTTCTTCAGATCATCGCTTGTTGCAGTTTGATCTAGGGGCTTGTCTTTCAAACCTCTCCTTGTGTTGTTCCCTTCTGGTGTGAAGGAAGACCTGGTGGTATCCAGGGTGTTGTTCCTTCTGGTGTGAAGGAAGACTGGTGGTATCCAGGGTGTTGTTCCCTTCGGGTGTGAAGGAAGACCAGCTGAGCTGGGTGTTGTTGTATCCTTAAGGGGACTGTACCCTTGTTAGTGAAATCCTGAGGTATACTCAGGGACTGGACGTAGGTCTCCTGTGGAAAGGAGTTCCGAACAAGGATAAAATCCTACTGTCTTGTGGTTGTATTTTGTGTGATTGCTATCTCATTTCCTCTAACTCTAACCGTCATTTAAGTTTGTGTAATTTTTTTAGTAAACAGGTATCAAAGATCATTTATTTTAATAACCCATTCACCCCCCCCTCTGGGCTAGTTAGCTGGGCAAACACCCCTGGGGTATAATGATTACTGGGCGTTGCATCTGTGCTGGGAGTCGTGCGTGCGTGTTGAATGATAGATACAATAACCACACACGGGTCCTGGTTACATTCTTGATGGATCTTTTCTTGTGTACATTAGTGTCCTACGTGCCTGATTTAGTGTACATGATCGTGCTCGTGCGTGCTTGCTTGCTTGCGTGATATGGCCATCCTGCATTTAATGCAATTAGTGATATCTTGCGTTCTTGACATCAAGTTAAATCTTCGTGCTTGTACAAAGTGATCTATTGCTAGTTCTATCTTGTCATCTTGTTCAAAAATCTTGTTCTATCGTGATCACTCTATCTAGTTGTCCATGTATCATGTTTTAATGAGTTTTATTCGCACATGCATATCATGACATTCATCGTCTTACCTAGTTCTAAAATGTTAATCACTTATATCATTGCCCGCACATTGAGATATATCCTACTGGGCTAGTTTGCTCATCCCCTACTTTTACCCCATCTAGGTGACTATGACGTTCAAGAGGAAGAGCAAGTCGAAGATGGGAATGCGTCCGAGTGATGAGCGTTCCAATTATGATCTATCTATAGTTAGTTTATTTTGAGTGTTAGAACAATGTAGTAGGAAGTGATGTATTATGTACTTTTGCTTTTATTGAGTCATAGTCTTGTAATAGTTTTCATTTGAAAATACAATAAGTTGAGATTTGAATAAAAGATTAGTTGAGTTCAATATTTGGGCCCTATGATGATGTATGTTGTGATACATTTAGTGCGTGCTAGCTAGAGGCTTATTTCCAACTGTTCACGTCTCGAGATATCGACTCGAATTATTCTGATTATTATAATACCTCTATGTAACGCTCGGGACGTGACAATTTTGGTTGCGAACTGCTCCCAGGACAGAGTTTGAGTTACTTTCCTGGCACGCACACGTTCCTCCAAAAGAACCTACAGGCCAATCGGCTAGGGTACCTCTCAATCGAGGGGTTGATCATCCTTTTCTTTCTCCTTCTCATCTAGACTTGTTTTCCTTGCATTCTGCTCGAGCAGCTAACTCGGGGCTTTCAAGAAGATTCCAACTACTTGTTGGTTAGATTGGGTGTCTCTTTACCTGGCTCCCTTCTTTTCATTCGCTCCACGTCATTTCAGCTTCATCGTCATTCATGACACCTCCGCTACACGTCCGCTATGCTCCCTTGCAAAGTGGAAGCCAAGGAGGGGCAATCTGTAGACACCCGATTTTGGTCCATAAGTTGAACCATATTTCTTCTACTACTAATGAGCCCGAAGTTGGTCATTCACCTTGACCCATCCTTTAGCCATGTTGTGAGCACATTAAAAGCCCATTTTCACTTTATCTTGTCTAATTATATTTTTAAAGAGTCCTTAAGCTCATTGTTGATTATTCTCCCAAATTATTGATCAATAAACAAGAATAATCATTTTGAATAACGCGCAAGGTCGTGACCTCGAGTTATGGAGGTCGCGCCCCCTTTGGCTGTCACGACAGCCCATGCATATCCATGCACGTGCCCTTAGGGTCGCTACCATCATGACCGTCACGACTATCCTTGTCGCGACCGTATGACCCGTCGCAACATGATCCGCATGCGCTGGCCTCCGCAACCACCTCCTATTATCCTCTAATGGCCTTATCACCATCTCCAAGCACCCCCACAACCCCCTGTGCGGTTTGAGGGTCCATGGCACCTTGGGGCCTTATAGGACTCTTCCCTATGGATTTACTTGGATTTATCACTTTGTTTTGGTGATTATCACTTAATGATGAGGATAATATCTCTCTTTTCTATTTAAGGGACCCTTCTTCTTTAGAGGGAGGAGAGCCCCGATTTTGCCATGAAGTGCTGCCCAATTTTCACCAGACTTGACCCTTAGCTCATGGCTCACCATTCCCACACCATTCACCTTATCCCCTTCATCAAGTCATGGGATCTTCTTCACCTATGGAGCTGGTGGCTGAGGAGGCGACTTCTAGGCTCATGCATCATCCAAAGACATCACATCACAGCCAGGGAGTCGCCCCATTGGGGCTCTTTCTTCCCTTCTTCCTCTTATTCTGCATGCATGCATTTTATTATTTCTTTTAGATAAGAACACATCTTCTTTCCATTATTACGTTTTTACATCACCCAAGGGGTTTAAAAGTCACCCCAAGTTCGTCCCTCCATGCTCTCCCCATTCATTTCATTTTTGAATAGATGCTACTCTTAAATATGGTCTAACAGGGTTTGTTTTGTTATTTTCTTTATTTTGGCAGGCATCTAAGCAAGGTTCGATGAGGGGCTCTTGTCTTCTAGCTGGTTGGAGGGCAGGAAGAAGGTCCACCAACCATTCTCCTGCACTGCAGAGAACGCGTCAGCACTGGCGTCGTGACATTGAAGACACCCCCTTTCCTAGCACGTTAGCCTACTTTCATTTAGATTCATGGAACCTGTTAGGTGGTGATCACATTTCCTAATCCATGCTTTTAAGTTATTTTAAAACATGTTTGTGTGTCTCGAGGGGGTGCGCAACCCCCATGTTATAGTGATAAGTGAATGTTTCTCTACCTGATCTCTATTAATAGTGGGGCTATGTCTTGACAACTATTCTTGCATGATAAATGATCTACATGCTACATGCCAATGAACTACATGCTACAGTTATATGATAATTTACTACATGCTACAATATGAACTACATGATACATGGATATGGATTTATGCTATTTGAAATTGATTACTTGTTATATGATTGTAAACACATATTATAAACTTTGACTATATTCCATGCCACATGAAATGTTTGAATCATTTATTTTATTATGAGATGTAAGCCACATGTTTATGAAATTGTTTTATTCTACATGATAAATAACCATGCCGTAAAGAGTGATTGCCAAATGAATTAGAGCATGTTGATAGGAAGAGTTATATGGTATCATGGATAAGAAAGGGAATATGCTATCATGTTTTTTTTAAAACTTAATATATGATATATCTTAAACTGTCTTTCCTTGTTGCTTGCTGGGTCTAGTAGACTCACACATGATTACATTCCAGGAGAGACTGAGGATACTCAGGAGTTAGTACACTCTGACTCGGAGCGTGAGGACGTGGAGGCGTAGTTCTTTTCTTTGTTGGTGTGATTGTAGAGAGACTATCTATGTGAGAATAAATTGTACTTTGAGTATTATATATTGGACTATGAACGTTTAACTTGGACCATTTAATTCTTCTTTTATGCTTTAAACTTAATATTTGTATACAATGTTGATTGAAAGAAATTTAGTTCCATATCCGTTGTAACTTCTTGGAATTTAATTGTCATTTATGTATATCTCAATCTGAACCGATTATTGTTGGATATTTTCCACTGTAATACCTCTATTGGATCCAATGTGAGTTGGAACAACTGTATTGGGTCCAAGAGGGGCGTTACATATACCTCTAGAAAGCCCTTGGTGTCTAGTTTCATATGATACTATTTTGCCCAATTTTCACTCAATAGTTCATGGTATTAAGCATTCTTCTCCAACCTATCAGTCTAGAGTTTTTAGGAGGATGATTGTCCTTATTACTCAAGGTAGGTTGTCTCTAGCCAACTCTAATTAAACTCATGCACACTTTCATAGACACGTCTAGATATGCTTATGTTGTTTTCCTCAATTTTATCAAGTTTATTCATCGAATTAAATCTAATCTCATCATAGTGTTATTTCTATCTTGTGAAACCTGATCTGCATTATGAAGTTTCTAATTTATAGTGAGTCATTTGTAGACCAAGCATTCAACATGAATATTGTTTCCCTCAGAGTCTAGTTTCCATAGACACTTTTTTCCTCAATTTTTAATGGGTATATAAGAGTATTGGCGAAAACAATCTTACAATGTCAGATTCATGTAGACAATCCCCCTGTGACTTATTACTTTATTAAACGACCATTGTTTTCTAATTCCTAGCTATTTGAGGTTGATTAGGAAGTCTGAAAACTAAAAAAAAGTTTTTCATCTAATTTGGATTAGTATACAGAGAGTTTTGATTTTTCAAAGACCCTGTGTCAAACCCAATACAGTCGAGTTAGAAAAGGGCCAAAATGCAACCCAACACCCATGTTCTGAAGATGATAGGTCGACATGTCGCCTTCTGAACATGAAAGGGAGACTATCACCTTCTGCCCTTGAAGGTGATAGCCTTCTGGTTGCCTTCAAAAAGTGACCAGAGTTGTGTCTCCTTCTGCCTCAGATGTTAAACAACCATACTTTGTTCAATTTTCGTCATTTCTCGTGTCATTTGCTCATGTTCGAATTGTCTATTGTTATCATGCATTAATCACGCATGGAAATGTTACAAACATTTTTACATTATTCTAACTGATCCTATTTATTGATCATGCTCTGACTTGTCGATTACGCTCTCTTTCGTGACTTGTTATCAAACTGCTGAATAAGCACATGGCAACTTGCTAAAATTGTCATGCATGATTTTTATTCCCTAATTTAGCATTATTGTTTACTTTCTTAATGTGAGGTTTTCAAAATCATTTTAAGAAAGTACTCACACAAGCACATGAGTGATTTTCACTTTTGACTTGCGTAAACACTTTTGCACACTTGGAAACCCCTTCTTGCTCGGATGAACTTTGAATCAGATATTCCTTCTACCAGACTAGTGACTCCTTCACCAAGGCCCCCTTCAATCTCCTCTGACCATGGATTCCCACATGGCAGAAGAGCAAGTCATACATTGAAGTACCCAGAAGATAGTGTACACGTCTCTCTCTTCTCTTGACTTCTTGGTGAGATCTTCTCATCTCGTCTGATTCTGGAGTAGTCACGCCCTAACGATACAAAAATATGTGGTGCAACAGATAAGAAGATAAGAGAGAACTCACTTGTATCATGAGGTGTTCAGCCGCTCAGCACACTTCCCATGATACCAGTGAGTTTCTCTCATACCTTCTTATTTGTTGCGCCTCAATATTTCCGCTACTGTCGGAGCGTGACAGATAAAGTGGTATTAGAGCCACGTTTGAGTACTTAATAACTTGAAAGTTATGGTCCTCAAGATCCTATAGTTGACCTATGAGGTCGGGTAAAAGACCTTGGAATAATGTAGAATGGTCAAGTATGTCAGTGACCTCTTAAGCGACCATGATGGCAGAAAGACATGTATGATAATGAAGAAATCATAGTTCACAAAACGAAAGTGTGGTTAATCTTCTACTAACCAACAATGTCATAACTACAAGATATATTCATATAACTCCTAAGATTGAGGTTATTCCTGGGTGGGGGACCTCAATATAGCATGATCTTCTTAGAGATTTATTAAAGACTTGGTTTCTCTATTTATTATCAACTAGAAATGGAGGATCTTGAGGAAACTATATTTAATTTAACCTAGGATCGTAACCTTGCTCCTTAGGATTAAAGAGTAATATCAATATTTAATTCCCTACCACCAATGATGTCATGACTGATGTATATAGTGGGTTCACACACACTGTATGACATGATACATCATGACAAGTTTGTGTGATTTGTTGGCCCTTTTGGTAACGGCAGCAAGCTACCTAGAAGGGGGGGGGTGAATAGGTTTGTCAAAAATCTGAAATAGAAACTTAAGACACAGAAATTATCACTTGAAAGTTTGGTTAGTTTAGTGTGATAGAGTAGTAGCAGTGCGGAAGCAAAAAACAATCACACAAGGACACAAGGAATTTATCCTGGTTCGGCCCCTCCCATATGGAAGTCCTACGTCCAGTCCACAAGCAAACTCTTGGGATTTCACTAACTAAGGGTACAGTCCCCCTCAAGGACAATACAACACCCAGCGCCCTAGTTGGTCTTCTTCTCTTTCCCGGGCAACAAGGCAACCCACTTCTATGACAGGTCAAGAAGCCAACTCTAGCGGTGCAGTTCTGCTAGACTTAAACCCTAGCTAGGTTCTATACTGTATACAGTCCTACAGTTGGACAGAAGTCTTCTTATAAAAGAAAGAACAAAGCTGAGATTGGAACAAATGAATACCCTAAAAGAAACTCTCAGCGAAAAGACTCTCTCCCTCTTATTACAAAGATGCACACCAGAGAGTGAAGAGAGGAGAAAGAGCTTGAACTGAGGGCTTCAGATGCTTGAACGCTTCTTCTTGGGCTCGGGCTCTTTCTCTCTTTTCTTTTGAGTGTATGTGGCGTTCAGGTTCTTCATCAGATATACACTCCTTGAAAGATATTCAGGAAAGCTCTCTTCATTTCTTTCTTCATCCTTGATTCATATTTTGATGAGAGGCTTTGAATAGATCCGTTGAAGAGATGCATTGGAACTCTTCTATGCGTTACTGATCTTTCGATTCTTTTTCTTCTTCAGACTGTCAGCCACTTGGTGATCTTCGAGGTCTGCAAGTATAGAAAAAAGTGTTTAGATAAAGAGTGTTTCTTCTGTCAAAAAGTTCATACCTTTATGTTTCCTGTTGTCTCCCAGAAGTGGTAGGTAAGCCCCTTTTTGTCTGACAAGAGAGAAGAGATCTAGAGAGATAAAAAAGATCTTCTGTCAGAAATATATTTGACTTTTCCTTAGGCGCCAACTATTTGAATCATCTGAGTATAAAGGAAATCGATGTTTAAGAGGAAATCAATGTTTGAACAAAACCAGATGTTTAAGAGAGAGCAAATCGTTCTTTTGATCAAATCGTCCTTTAAGTAAGGGCAATCGTTGTTTGCTAATAAATCGTTGTTTTAGTAGAAAAAAATCGTTGTTGCTATCTAATCGTTGTTTCAATTATCTAATCGTTACAGCAATCAAATCGTTGTTTTACTTAACAAATCGGTACGACGACCAAATCGTTATTTCACTTAACAAATCGGTACAATGACCAAATCGTTATTTAACTTATGAAATCGTTACAGCGATCAAATCGTTGTTTAACTTATAAATCGTTATTTCACTTATGAAATCGATATGACGATCAAATCGTTGGCACTTTGTGAACTGAAGTCGATGTATATTGATTAGACATCGATTTGACTTTTCAGTGCAAATCACATAGTGATATACAACAACTTATATTTTTTTTGGAAATCATGATATTAAATATATTTAATAATATTTATTAACCATAATTGTTTTATCACTAAAATAAGGGTAAAATATAAGAGTGGTCAACAATCTCCCCTTTTTGGTGATGACAAAATTTATGAGAATTTCTGGAAAAATACTTAAAGCATAGAAAATATAGAAAATTCATAGATAATGTATACTCCCCCCCTTTGTCACTAACCAAAAAGAAAGGATCTTACCATGCATTCTCTCCCTTTGAAAAAAAATTCTTACCATCGAGGGGATAACAATGATAGACGATAAGGAATAACTCCCCCTTAATGTAGGCTCCTCCTATGTATGAGACTCCCCCTTGTGTGAGGCAGTCAAATCTTCATGGTTCTTTTGATTTGTTGATCAATCTGGTCATCATCTGTCGACAAATGCTCATTGTGTGTCAACAACTACTGTTGAATTTGCATTTGTTGGTCTTGACCTTTCACATGTTGTTTGTCAAGTCTTCAGAATTATTGGCTGCATTGATCAGTCAGACTTGCAAACCAATGTAAGTAGTGATATATATAAAACAAATAATTTGTGACTACTCCCTCTTCAGATAAGCATTAGATGAAGAGTTGGAAGTCATCAATGCCTTGAGCATCCTTTGTTCCTGATGCTCCAAGGCAATCTTGCAAACATGTAGCACCCCGGAAATTTTAATAAATAAAGATTCAAATAATGGAAATAATGTTTCCATAATATCAGAGTATTAAAACATACGTATCATTATCGTAGTGCTAAACACCTCGGAAAAATCTGAAAAAATTATAATCAACCCCACACATTATTCCTAAGTGTTCCACGAAGAAATTATGCAACAAAAACAATCCAATTAACCAAGTGTACATCACATGGTGACCGATTACCTAAATTAGGAAACAAGTCGGAAAACTGTTAACACGGAATACGACGCAAGCAAAAATTTAATAAAATGTGGGGGAGACTTCCAACATACATATTAATGACCCAATGTTATATTGGGCCAATGGAAAATAGTTGGCCCAAAAATCAAATGAAGCAAGAAAATGTTGATCGAAATGGCTAACTAATAGTCCTAGGGGGGGGGGTGAATAGGACTTTTTACCTTTTAAAACTTTCTTCTGAAAAACACAACACTAATGAATATGTTAGTACTTGTGTGGTGTGGTGATTCAAGTGTAAACAGGCGGAAACAATCACACAAAGAAATGCACAAGGATTTTATCCTGGTTCGGCCCTTCCCACATGGAAGTCCTACATCCAGTCCTCAAGTCAACCACTTGAGATTTCCACTAATCTGCCAAAAATTTGGCCATCTCTCACCCTGAGAGGAATTACACACCCACTTGCTCCCAGCAAGTCTTCCCTAAACAGGGGTACAAAGACTGCCTTTCACAAGGCCTTCTCTCTTCTCAGGAGGGGCAAATGCAGAAACTAACTTCTGCAAAAATTACAAAGAGTAGTGGAGATTAAAACACTTGTGTGTTTGCCTCAAGTCTGAGCACAAACACACACTGACTTCAGAAGGAAAAAAGATCAGAAGATGAAAACTGAATCCTATCTGAAGCATAAGGGTGGACTTGAAGAATAATGACAATTACAGTTGCCACCCAACAGAATTTCTCAAAAGAGAATTCTGACAGAAAGAAGCTCTTAGATTGGCTAGCAGGAAAGCTTGAGAAAGAGCTTGAAAGATTTGAATGATACTTTTCTCAAGAGATGTAGGCTTGTATTCGATTCTTCATACATGCACTTTCCTTTCCTCTTGAGCTCCTTTTATAGACTTCAAAATCTTGCCGTTTTGAGAAGATACCGTTGGAGCTTGGTGACGTTTGCAATTTGGCCGTTTGAAGAGAATTTCTGGGATCCTTTGGATCCTGAAGAATTTTTTCAGTAGGTCTTCAAAATTGCATTTTCCAAAGGTCTTCAGTTTGTCCATAGCTAGAAGATAAGCTCTTGCAGAACACAGCTGAGAGAGACATGCTAAACACATGCTCAATTAATGCCTGCTGAAAGGACAAGACAAAGGAGAAACGCATCTCCATACCCTTGTGGTAGGTGAGTCAGTGAGTACAGCATAGGATATGGAACTAGTATCCCACAAGCTTTTCAATAAATAAATAAAGCAGACAGACAAAAAAGTAAAGCATGGGTCTGTCTGTAGTAGGTGAGATGGTCAGATGCCATGCGTCTGAGATTTACATAAATGCTTTGTGTCTTGTGAATGCTAAAGTAAGCAAGAGCATCAAGACTAAAGATATCAAAAGGACATTTCACAAACAGGTTTTGCACAGGACGAATGTTTTAAGAATGACAAGTCATATCCTTTCAGAGAAATAATAATATTTTTGAGGCTTCAGTAAGAAATTCATATAAAAAGCTTTTATAACCAACTTAAACTCAGGATATATCAGAATCATGATAGACTTGATAATATATATATATGAAGATACAGAACTGACAGTGAAAAGGTAAAGTACAAGTACCTCTGTCAGTGTAGTCGAATGTATAAGAAACAAATGATTCGACTGAGGAAATAAGAATGATTTGATTCTAAAGAAAAATCAAGTGATTCGACTTTAGGGAAGAACAAGGTAATTCGATTATAGCAGTTGAATAGTGTAGTGAGTTCTAAGATATTCGGCTGTGTCAGTCGGAGTTATCAATCGCATGCAGAGTAAAGACATTTAGCTGTATGAGTTGAATACAGAGTAGGAAACATCGGTTGTATGAGTCAAATGTTATGCAATGTATGAGTCGAATATAGAGTAAGGAAACATTCGGCTGTATGAGTCGAATACAGAGTAGAAACATTCGGCTGTATGAGTCGAATGTTATGCAATGTATGAGAGTCGAATATAGAGTAAGGAAACATTCGGCTGTATGATTCGAATGTTATCAATCGAATGTAGAGTAAAGACATTCGGCTGTATGAGTCGAATATAGAGTAGGAAACATTCGGCTATATGAGTCGAATGTTATCAATCGAATGCAAAGTAAAGACGTGGACTTAGAAAATTTGGATGATATATGGCTGCGATTCTAAAGGAGTCGGATTTAGCAGTTGAATATAGCAGTCGGATGTAGTAGGCTATAGGAGAGGTTTGTGGCCTTAGAAATTTTTGAGTGTTCATGAGTTTTTCTTGTATGCAATTTTTGTGATATATTTGGTATAATATATATATTTAAAGATTTGTCATAGAAAAAATATTATCATAGAAATTTATAAAACTCTTTAAATTTCTTAGGGATAGTTGCTCAACAATTCTCCCCCTTTTTGTTAATGACAAAAATCTTTAAATAGGATTAGGCAAACTATTCTTTTATACCTTTTCTCCCCCTTTGTGACATTAACATAAAGGATAAAACTCAGAATAACACAAAAGTAGGAAGAAATTGCATCTTTACAGTAGAAAGTAGTACAAAGTTTTAAAGTAAACAGTTCAGACTTTAGCTGAACACGGTAGATACAGAGAAGCAGGGATTTTTGCTAAGAAAGGTTGGAGGAGTTCCCAGAGCTTTTGCTCATTTTTGACAAAGGAGTTGTCAAACAGTTCACCATCAACATTGTAAGTTGGGTTGGTGGAGGGTAATTTCTTGATAGACTTGATGTGGCGCCTCCTGAACCAAACAACTCTGTAATGAAATTTGTCTAAGTCGATTCGCATTTTGAGAGGAACAAATTGTTTGGTGGCTGCCAGATGGAGGAATTCATTGAGGGTGATATTCCAGTAGAGACCAGTGGAGATAGCTGTATCCTTGGCTTGATAGTACACAAGGTACCGTTGAGCCCATCTATAACCAATGTTCTTGCGAAAATCCATGAGACTCTTAGAGTGGAAATCAATGAGGGAAAGTTTCATCTTCAGACATTCGGAGTGATAGGATGGATAAGCTGCTTGCCATTGCTCAGGGGTGAATCTTTCAGATTCAGCAAAGCTTAACTGAATGTCAAGAAGATGATGAGAGTTCTTGGATAACTGGAGAAAGATGAACCTTTGGAAGCTTAGCTTGGATTTGTACTTGATATTGAATATGGTGGAAATCCGGATGAATCTGTTGAAGATTGCTTCAGCAAAGGCTCCTCTGTAGGAAACGGCTCCTACAAGGGGAGGGTGAAGACCTGATGGCATAGCCACTGACATAGAAGGAACAATTTCTCTTTGCCTCTTAGCAGATTCTCATACTGCCCTTTGGATACATCATGCAATCCCAGTTTGAACCTTTCATAGTTGAAAGTTCTCATTGCAAGGTACTTGGCCTGAGATGCCCTGAGATGATCTGCAAATAAAGCATGGAACCTTAGGGAAAGATGATGTCCGACTGTCAAGAAGTGGGTCCTGGATTGGTTTTCTTGAAACCTGGCTGCCTCGTCAGGATAAAGATCAACAAATTCTTGGGTGTGAGGCAGTGGCTCTTCTGAGAGATGAGTTGAAGATCTGAAATGGAAAGTTGGGAGGTTTTATCAAAACAGGAAGCCAATGTTCAAAAGTGAAACCTGGCAATCCATGGACTTCAAGAAATGCTCTTATTGCAAGATATTCTCTGAACAGATTCATGTTGAGTTCAGAGTGGTGGACAAAGCATACCAGAATGGAGGAAGCAGTAAGGAGGGTTTGTCTCCCAATTTGGGTCCACTGGAAGCTGACAGTTGGATACTAGGAAGTATCTCAACTAAATGAAGTAGAGTTTTCTTGGAGTCAGACTTGGAGGCAGTGGGAAGAGAGGAATAGTAGTGTGGGGGTTGAGTGGAAAGGTTCATGGTGAACTCTTTAAGCGGTTTGGCTTGGAATTTCATGGGGTAGATGGAAAATTTTGCATCTAATGAAATGCCTGCAGGAGGAGGAGAAGAGGAGAAGTGTGAAGGCTGTAGAGGGGTTGATGCCGAGGGTGCATTGGTTTGGGTTGCTGCTGGAGTGACCTTAGAAGGAGGAATAACTAGTGGAGAACTAGCCCTAGAAGAAGGAGAAGGGAGGACAGGTGCACCATTCTTGACTAGTCTTCTCTTCACCTTTCTTTTAAAGAACTGGATATCTTGAGAGGGCTCAAGAGTTCTCTTGGCTGAAGATTCCTTCTGGGTTGACTGATCCTCAAGGCTGGAACCTTCTACAGCTGCTGCCACTTCTTCTGGCTGCTTTTCAATTTCGGGCTCTTGCTGCTGCTCAACTGGAGGTTCAAAAACTACTACTGCTAACTGAGCCTGCTGCTCAGTAGGCTGCTCATCTTCCTGCTGCTGGGACTCAACTGATATAGGTTGCTGCTCAGCTTGGATTTCTGGACCTTCTTCTACAACAACTGATTGCTTAATAACAGGGTCCTCAGGTGTTGGCACTTGAGGTTCTACTTGGTTTTCTTGATCCTGAGCAGGGGCTTCTTCTTCTTGCTGCTGTGAGGAAGCAGGCCCTGATGGCCTAGAAGTGCCCTGTTGGCACACTAACTGAAGCAAAAGATCTTTTATCTGCTTGACCTCATCAGATAAGCTATCAAACTTAACATCCAATAACTCAACTTGCATATGGAGAACAGACAGGTTCTCATGCTGGCTTCTCACTAAATCCAAAATAGTATTAATACTATTACTGCTCTCCCCCTGAGACCTTGGCCGGGTCTCAAACTGAGATGGAGAGAAGTGAGTCTCTCTCTCTTCAAATTGATGTTCCATGGGGGTGGAAGCAGGCACATCTTCAGAAGCTACTCCTTTTCCTCTGAGATCTCTCAGAACTTCATTGATGGTATCTTCAGGAGTATCCTGAACAGGATGGGAGGAGAAATCTTGGATCTGATCTTCTTGATGAGGAATCTGAGCTTGAGCTTCAGATCTAGCTAGAACCTCAGGAGCTTCTATTCTTTCAGAAACAACTTGAGTGGGTAGGGAGATAAGAGGTTCATCAGGAAAGACTTCATGTTCACATTCTGGCACAGTGTCTTTGAACCACAAATTTTGCTTCTTGCCCACCAAGGAGTAATGGCTCCTTCTTAGAGTGAAAATGCCTATTTTCTCTTTTGTTCCAACCAAAAGTCTCCAGAAAGATCAACTGAAAAACTCTTGAAAATAAGAGTCAGCAGAGAACCATATGGAAGGGATTCCTGCAGATCTTTTGAAGCTATCATTTTCTCTAGGATTACTGCGGGCAAATTTACTTGGTGTCTCTGAATAGCCCAAAATAAGAGATTTTCATCTCTTGCAGTAATGGAGGAGTGAGTTCCTACTCTCGGGTCACAATATTTGTGATCACTGAGTGGATTAGCCTCTTCTCAGCAGATAACTCATTAACCTGAAGCCCTCTCTTGCTGATGGTCCCCAAATTTCCAATAATCCCTAATTTTTGCTTCTCAAGGGGAACGAACTCACTGAGCTTGTGTCCAGAGTTTGGACAATCCAACATTTTCACTAATAGCTCCTCAGAAATGGTAATCTTGGTTCCTTTCACATAGCCTATCACAGCATTCTCGGATGAAACTTGTAGGGAAGCATAAAAGGCTCTAATTGCAGACTCGACAGACGGCTCAGAAATCTGGCACAGCTTGGTCCATCCCATGGCACTGAGGGTCTCTTCTACCCAAGATAGACTTCCAGTAAGGTGAGAAAACTCTACAGCCTTTCCCGGACAGATTGGGATTTTGGCCAGGCGTTGAAGCTGATCGGGGGTCAACTGGACAGATTCAGGAGCCCTAGATGATGCCATCTAGACGAAAGAAAGAGAAATCGCTCAGGAAACCGGCAGAGGAAAGAAAGAATCACAGAGGAGAGGTGAAAGATCCTACCTTTCTTCAAAAAGGATTCTTGGAGGTTCCTGAGTGTCCTTCGCCGTGGAACAGTGAAGGCGCGAAGAGCAGATGAGGACAAGAGAGTCGAAGACAGATTTCAAATGGGTGTGTTGAAAGATAGGTGTTTGCTTATATAGAAAGGGGAAAAGTAACTGGCGCTTGATTTCAGGATGAACGGACGCGATTGAATGATTTGACCGTTAAGTCATGAAGAGACGCGTCTTAATGAGGTGTCAGTTACCTAATTTTAAATAGTAAGCACCGTTCCACAATTTCTTAATGAATCGAATTAGGTATTCGACTGCATCAGTCGAATGCAACATTATAACATGAATCGAATGCATCAGTTCTTCATGAGTCGAATGCATGAGTCGAATGTAGGACTTAGAGATTTTTCAGGATGAGTTTTTTCGCAGTGAGTTCAAACAAGTCTTAGCACTTAATTCAAACATAACCTGCATAAGTTAATCAGGATTACATATACCTATTTCTCTTCTAATTGATGTAAATCTATCCTCAGGAAGAGGTTTTGTAAAAATATCTGCAAGTTGATTTTTTGTAGAAACAAATTCAAGTGAAATATTGCATTACTTACATGGTCCCTGATGAAGTGATGTCTAACCTCAATATGCTTTGTTCTTAAGTGCTGGATAGGATTTTTGGTTAAATTTATTGCACTTGTGTTGTCACAAAGCATTGGAATTTCCTGGAGCTGGTGACCATAGTCTTCTAATTGATGCTTGATCCATAAGAGTTGAGTACAGCAACTGCCAGCTGCAATGTATTCAGCTTCTGTGGTGGATAAAGCTACTGAGTTCTGCTTTCTGGAAGACCAAGATATTAAGCACCCTGCAAGAATTTGACAAGTACCACTGGTGCTTTTTCTATCTAATTTGCATCCAGCATAGTCAGCATCACTATAACCAAGTAACTTGAAATCTGAACATCTGGGATACCATAAGCCTAAATTACTAGTATTTATAAGATATCTAAAAATTCTTTTAACTGCATGAACATGAGATTCTTTTGGATCAGCTTGGAATCTTGCACAAGACAAACACTGAACATTATATCTGGTCTACTTGCAGTGAGGTAGAGCAGTGATCCTATCATTCCTCTATAGATCTTTTGATCTACCTTTTTGCCAAGAGGATCACTGTCAACTTAATGCCTGAGCTCATGGGTGTTCCTAAGGGCTTACATTTGTCAAAACCATATTTAGAGAGTAAATCTGAAATGTATTTGGTTTGACAGATGTGAGTTCCTTCCTTGGTCTGCTTGATTTGCAATCCAAGAAAATAATTGAGCTCACCCATCATGCTCATTTCAAACTCACTTTGCATCAAATTTCAAAGAATTTGCAGAGTGATTCATTTGTAGATCCAAAGATAATGTCATCAACATAGATTTGCACAATTAAGATTCCATCTGAAAACTTCTTTATAAATAAGGTGCTATCTACTTTACCTCTTATAAAATCATGTGATATAAGATAAGCACTTAATCTTTCATACCAAGCTCTTGGAGCTTGTTTTAGACCATACAGTGCTTTCTTTAAACGGAAAACATGATCAGGATACTTACTATCTTCAAAACCAGGTGGTTGCTCAACATATACTTCTTCTTTAATAAAACATTTAAAAAGTACTTTTAACATCCATCTGAAATAAATTAATGTTAAGAGAGCAAGCATATGCTAATAAAATTCTAATTGCCTCTAATCTAGCTACTGGAGCATAGGTTTCATCAAAATCTATGCCTTCCTCTTGGGAATATCCTTGAGCTACAAGTCTGGCTTTGTTCCTAGTTATTACCCCTGATTCATCCATCTTATTTCTGAAAACCCATCTGGTTCCAATAACTGAATGATCAGTAGGTCTAGGCACAAGGGTCCAAACTTCACTGCGTTTGAACTGATTAAGTTCTTCTTGCATAGCAAGGATCCAAGATTCATCACCCAGTGCATCATTGATTGTCTTAGGCTCAATTTGTGAAACTAAGGCAAGAAATCACAAGGAATTTGCATACCTCTTGTTCTTACCCTATCTTGGAGATCACCTATTATGTTTTCTCTAGGATGGTCCCGGTGGTACCTCAATTCTCTAGGTAGCCCTTCTTGTGGTTCTTCTTGTTGTTGAAGATCTTCTAATGGAGGATCTTCCACTTCTTCATCTTTTTCTTCTTCAAGAGAAGTCTTTTCAAGATTCCTGCAGAGATCATCAACACATTCTTCTTCTTCTATCTTTTTGATTGAAGGGTTAGTTTCATCAAATAGTATATGAACTGATTGTTCTATGGTTAATATTCTTCTATTGAACACTTTATAACCTCTAGGTTTTGAAATATATCCTAACAGAAAACCTTCATCACTTTTAGCATCTAATTTCCCTAAATTATCCTTACCATTATTTAAGATGAAGCACTTACATCCAAAGGTCTGAGATGGCTGATATTGGGCTTTTTATCCTTGTACAGCTCATATGGTGTTTTCTTCAGAATGGGTCTGATCATACATCGGTTAATTATGTAGCATGTTGTATTTACTGCTTCTGCCCAGAAGTACTTTGGCAAATTATACTCATTTAGCATTGTTCTGGCCATATCCAGCAGTGTTCTGTTCTTTCTTTCTGCTACTCCATTCTGTTGAGGAGTTCTTGGAGCTGAGAAGTTGTGTTCAATTCCATTTTCTTCACAGAACTCCAGAAAATCTTCATTCTTGAACTCACCACCATGATCAGATCTAATACTGGTAATCTGAAATTTCTGATTCTTTTGAACTATTCTGCTAAACTTCAGAAATGCTTGAAAAGCTTCAGATTTGGCTTCTAAAAAGGATACCCAAGTGTATCTTGAGTAGTCATCAACTAACACATAGCCATAGATTTTCCCACCAAGACTGACTGTCCTCATTGGTCCAAACAAATCCATGTGAATTAGCTCCAAAGGCTTGGAAGTGGTAACAATTGTTTTGGACTGAAAAGAGGTCTTGGTTTGCTTTCCTTTTGCACAGTCCGAGCATATTCCATACTTCTTGAGCTTCATTTTGGGAAGACCTTCAACTAAATCATGCCTTATTAATTTCTTGATCACTGAAGCGCTAGCATGACCAAGTCTTCTATGCCACAAATCAGACTCATTACTTTTGGTAGTAGCCAGGCATAAATTTACTTCTTTTAATTCTGCTAGTTGCAATGTATACAAATTCTTCATTCTTTGTGCTTCAAAAACTGTCTTGTTATCCTTCTGAATTATACACTTATCATTCTGAAAACTTACCAAATGCCCTTTATCACATAATTGACTAATACTAATCAGATTGTGCTTCAAACCTTCTACATACATGACATCTTCAATCAGGTTCTTTTCTTTAGTACCAATTGTTCCACATCCTAGCACTTTTCCTTTTCCATTATCTCCATAAGTTACTTGACCAGTTTCTTCTCTAAAACTTGTGAAAAGCTTCCTATCTCCTGTCATGTGTCTTGAGCATCCACTATCCAAATACCATTTGGATGCCCTCAGCCGACCCTGCAAACAAAGCTAAACTGTAACTTTTGGTACCCAAATGTTCTTGGGTCCTTGATGGTTAGTTTTAGGAATCCATCGAAAATATCTAGTGGTGCATGTGCTGACAGTGTGTCCTAATTGGTTACAATGAGTACAGCACAAATCAAAGGAATTTTTTTATGTGTATTGTTGCTGAATTTCTGTCTTTGTTTGTAGACCTGCTGATTTACCCTTTTAGAATTTTTGATTTCTTTTTCTGCTACAAACTTAGGAGTTGGATATACTTGTGGTCGAATAATTTCCTCTTCGTTTGGTGGAGGTGTATATCCTAATCCATACTTCTTCTTTCCTGACCTAGCTCCTTTGATTCTAACAAATAGTGAGGTTTTGCAGTTGGAAATTTTTTCAATAGTGGCTTTTAGATAATTGTTTTCTTCTTGCAAATTTTCTTCATTTTTAAGTTCCTTAAGATTTGATTCAATTTCCAGGATTTTACTATTTTTATTTTTAAGTCTTCACATAGTAATTCATTAGTTCTTTTTGTTTCACTTAAACTTTTGTTTCATTTTTAAGAAAGGTGTTAGCTTTTTCTTGGTTCAGTAGATTTAGATTAACTATTTTTATTTGTTTTACTACTATCTTATATTTTTCATAAAGTTCATTAAAGGCATCTTCAAGGCTATCAGAATCGGATTCAGAACATGAAGTAAAGGAGGTTTCTGAGTTTACCTGCTCTAGCCCTGCCATGAGGGCTAGATTTGCCTTCTCTTCTTCTTCGGATTCTGAGCTGGAGGATTCTGAACTGGTTCCTTCTTCATTGTCCCATGTTGCTGCCATTGCCTTCTTTTTGAACTTTCTGAATTTCTTTTCCTTGTCTTTCTTTTTATCGAATTTTTCTTGCTTGATCCTTCTTCTTAAGCTTGGGACATTCTGATTTGTAGTGTCCTGGCTGATTGCATTCATAGCAAGTAGGTTCCTTCTTCTTTTCCTTCTTGAAGAACCTCTTCGACCCAAACTTCTTTTTCTTTGCCAGAATTCTCTGCAGCTTTCTTGAGAGCATTGCCTCATCATCACTGTCATCTGATTTTTCTTTGGAATCTTCAGATGAGGAGGAGTCTGCAATCTTCAAAGCATTTGATATTTTCTTTTTGAAGAATTTTTAGAGAATCTTTCCATATTAATTTCATGAGCCATAAGGGATCCTATTAATTTATCAATAGATAATTGTGTTAAATCATGGGCTTCCTCTATGGCTGTAACTTTAGTAGTCCAGACATTTGTTAGAGATCTTAAGATTTTTCTTACTATTTCTTCATTGGTTAGGACTTTCCCTAAAGCACTTAATCCTACAATTATATTTGAAAATCGATTGTACATTTGAGTTATATTTTCATTTGGGAGCATTTTAAACTGTTCATATTGAGATACAAGTATGTCTATTCAGTTTGTTTAACCCTATCTGTGCCTTCATATTTACTTGTAATTTATCCCACATTTCTTTTGTTGTTTTACATGCTGAAAGTCTATTAAACTCTCTTTTCGATAAAGCACAACAAAGATAATTTTTTGCTTTGAAATTTAAAGACATATTTCTTTTGTCTGCAATTGAAAGAGCACCAAAGAGGATTCTGCAAGGACTTGAAAATCACCTTGTTCAATTACCTGCCATAGGTCGAAGTCAGTACCTCTGATGAAGCATTCCATCCTCATCTTCCAATATTGATAATCTTCACCATCAAAGAAGGGTGGCCTTGTGACTGATTGGCCTTCATAGTTGTGAGCTTCGGATGCCATTTCTTCTCAAATCTCTTAGATTCTTCTGAGAAGACCTCGCTCTGATACCACTTGTTGGATCGAAATGGCTAACAAACAGTCCTAGAGGGAGGGTGAATAGGACTTTTTACCTTTTAAAACTTTCTTCTGAAAAACACAACACTAGATGAATATGTTAGTACTTAGTGTGGTGTGTGTGATTCAAGTGTAAACTAGGCGGAAACAATCACACAAAGAAATGCACAAGGATTTTATCCTGGTTCGGCCCTTCCCACATGGAAGTCCTACATCCAGTCCTCAAGTCAACCACTTGAGATTTCCACTAATCTGCCAAGAATTGGCCTTCTCTCACCCTTGAGAGGAATTACACACCCACTTGCTCCCAAGCAAGTCTTCCCTAAACAGGGGTACAAAGACTGCCTTCACAAGACCTTCCCTTCTCAGAGGGGCAAATGCAGAAACTAACTTCTGCAGAAAAATTACAAAGAGTAGTGGAGATTAAAACACTTGTGTGTTTGCCTCAAGTCTGAGCACAAACACACACTGACTTCAGAAGGATAAAAAGATCAGAAGATGAAAACTGAATCCTATCTGAAGCAATAAGGGTGGACTTGAAGAATAATGACAATTACAGTTGCCACCAACAAATTTCTCAAAAGAGAATTCTGACAGAAAGAAGCTCTCAGATTGGCTAGCAGGAAAGCTTGAGAAAGAGCTTGAAAGATTTGAATGATGCTTTTCTCAAGAGATGTAGGCTTGTATTCGATTCTTCATGCATGCACTTTCCTTTCCTCTTGAGCTCTTTTATAGACTTCAAAATCTAGCCGTTTGAGAAGATAACCGTTGGAGCTTGGTGACCGTTGCAATTTGTCCGTTTGAAGAGAATTTCTGGGATCCTTTGGATCTTGAAGAATTTGTCCAGTAGGTCTTCAAAATTGCATTTTCCCAAGGTCTTCAGTTTGTCCAGCTAGAAGATAAGCTCTTGCAGAACACAGCTGAGAGAGACATGCTAAACACATGCTCAATTAATGCCTGTTGAAAGGACAAGACAAAGGTGAAATGCATCTCCATACCCTTGTGGTAGGTGAGTCAGTGAGTACAACACAGGATATGGAACCTAGTATCCCACAAGCTTTTCAATAAATAAATAAAGCAGACAGACAAAAAAGTAAAGCATGGGTCTGTCAGTGGTAGGTGAGATGGTCAGATGCCATGCGTCTGAGATTTACATAAATGCTTTGTGTCTTGTGAATGCTAAAGTAAAGCAAGAGCAACAAGACTAAAAGATTTCAAAAGGACATTTCACAAACAGGTTTTGCACAGGATGAATGTTTTAAGAATGACAAGTCATATCCTGTCAGAGAAATAATAATATTTTTTAGGCTTCAGTAAGAAATTCATTAAAGAAGCTTTTTATAACCAAATTAAATTCAGGATATATCAGAATCAGGATAGACTTGATAATATATATATATATATATATATATATATATATATATGAAGATACACAACTGACAGTGAAAAGGTAAAGTACAAGTACCTCTGTCAGTGTAGTCGAATGTATAGAAACAGATGATTCGACTGAGGAAATAAGAATGATTCTATTCTAAAGAAAAATCAAGTGATTCCACTTTAGGGAAGAACAAGGTAATTCGATTATAGTAGTTGAATAGTGTAGTGAGTTCTAAGATATTCGGCTATGTTAGTCGGAGTTATCAATCGAATGCAGAGTAAAGACATTCGGCTGTATGAGTTGAATACAGAGTAGGAACATTTGGCTGTATGAGTCGAATGTTATGCAATGTATGAGAGTCATAGAGCAAGAAACATTCGGCTGTATGAGTCGAATACAGAGTAGGAAACATTCGGTTGTATGAGTCGAATGTTATGCAATGTATGAGAGTCGAATATAGAGTAAGGAAACATTCAGCTGTATGAGTCGAATGTTATCAATCGAATGTAGAGTAAAGACATTCGGCTGTATGAGTCGAATAGAGTAGGAAACATTCGGTTGTATGAGTCAATGTTATCAATCAAATGCAGAGTAAAGACGTGGACTTAGAAAAATTTGGATGATATATGGCTGCCATTCTAAAGGAGTCGGATTTAGCAGTTGAATATAGCAGTCGGATGTAGTAGGCTATAGGAGAGGTTTGTGGCGTTAGAAATTTTGAGTGTTCATGAGTTTTTCTTGTATACAATTTTTGTGATATATTTGGTATAGTATATATATTTACAGATTTGTCATAGGAAAAATAATATTCATAGAAATTTATAAAACTCTTTAAATTTCTTAGGGATAGTTGCTCAACAGAAAATGCATGGAAATTCGCAACTCTAATTAAGGTCAAAATAGAAGGGAGTAATTAGGGCAAATCCCAAGGCAATTAGCCTTTCTTGGCACCCAAATTCATGCTTAACCATGGTGGGAGATTTCCTAAAGCCTCACACAATCTAATGGAGGAAGAAATCCTCAAATTTGGAAAGTGATATGTCAAAACCGCAACTTGGCTTTCCTTGTCACAATAGGACTCCTAAACACCATGGTTGCTTAAATACTCTCCACCAAACCTTAGGGATGAGTTTTACAACTTTTGGGGTCGTATGGAGGAGTTCTTGGCGGCTGGGGAGCTGTGGAACGACTATAAGAAGCTCATCTTCTTCCTCTGTTCGTCTGCTACGACCTGTGTAAATCGTCCACTTGAAGTCGACCAAAGGTAGGTCAAACCTAACTCCCATTGTGCAAGGCTTATACCATGGAAATAGGGTCAAGTATACTTCCTAACCCAACTAGAATGCCGAATTTCCATGCAGTATACACGGAGTATTAGACGTTCTTCAAACAGTGGTTTGAACAAGGGATTTTTTAGGAATGAGACTTCATGAACCCAGAAGGTAGGTTTTCTCATGCCAAACCTTAACAAATCTTATACCAATGTGTAGAGCATGAAGTCTAGTTTCATGTCCAGTTGGTTTCATCGAATTCCAATGAGTAGATTTTGAATTATAGGCGTTTTGCCAAAGTCACGCTTGTTAGGGACTTTTGTGTTCATGTTGATTTATTGCGCATCTCAAGGCTGTTTAAAATTATTTAAAAATCATATTTCTCTCCTCTGTCATGTTCCCAACAACTTTCATGTTGAGACCTTTGTCCTAAAAGCCCTAGTTTAGGAGATATAAGTGTTGCATGAGTCGCACCCCTGTGTTCTTACATTTTGGACGTTTTCGGTCTGCTCCTTGAAACGCGTCCGGTCCCGAGGACGCATTTCAAGCCTCTGGTAAAGTGACACTGCTGGGCGTCGTGACCCTCTGAAAGGTGTCCCGGAGACCCGACGCGTTTGATGCATTGACGGTTTAACCCGCGCGTGGGTCTGCGCGCCGCCAGGGAGTCAGCATCGCTCTGAACCGCAGCGGCCGGCCCAGACACGTTTCAGAAGCTTTCCCGCCCAACATTTTATTAAAGGAATTTTCTTGAACGCGTCCCTTTCCAATGACACGATTCAAGCATGAACGCGGCCAGGCATATGGACGCGATTTACCCTCTTTACAGTTTTGCCTGTTTTTCACTGTGCACTACGTTTTAAAGTGCGTCCACTGTGTTGGACGCATATTCGAAGGCTTACCTGAGGACTATTTAACATGGTATCCAGTGTGTCATTTGCATATCTTGGGTCAGATCATTACATGATATCTGTTTAATGGCTTAAAAGTGTTTAACCCATTTAAAAAGCTTTGATTACACGAACATTATTCTAATTGCTTGCTTAATGACGTGACCATTCATGTAACTTTTGATTCACACATTGTACTGTTCTAGCTTATTAAAATAATAATCTGTTATCTAAAAATCTTGCAATCCATGTTTAGTTAAAGTGCATAGTTTCATGTCATGTTATCATGCTAAGTGCTTTCCGCGATTTTGAAACCGGTGGATTGTGATTGAGATGCGTACATCACTACACACTTGCACATCGAGGCAGCCCTTTCTTGGGGATTTGGAAGTTCTTTATCGGTCATTCCGAATCGGTAGACTAGTGACCTTTTCTCTAAGACCTCCGTAAATCTCCACTCTCCGTGGATTCCCCATGGAGGCCGAGTTGGTTGTACATTGAAGTTCCCTAGAGATAGCATGTACTTCCTCTCTCATCTTGTTCTCGTGAGTGTGATTTAGAATCTAGACTAAAGCCATTAATGTAAAATTTGAACTAAAGTATAAATTGTATCGTTATGCTGCCAAATTTATCTCTTTAACATTGTTCTCATGAAATCATGTTTAATTTACTTATTACTTGTTCTCATCATCATCATGAACATGACATTACACATGCTTACATATTGAAACTCTCATTGGCCATTATTAATGACTGTGGGTATCTTCATTTAAAATTTAAGTGAGATGCTGACGAGCACGGCGAGTGTCCAAGCGCTCCAGTCTAGCCCCAATGATGGAGAGTCATAAATATACTGTTAACCATGGGGTATAATGATTACTGGCGTTGCATCTGCGCTGGGAGTCGTGCATGTCGTGTTGAATGATAGATACAATAACCACATACACGTGTCCTAGTGTATATTGTTGATGGATCTTTTCTTGGTGTACATTAGTGTCTACATGCCTAATTATTGTTACATGATCGTACTCGTGCGTTCTTGCTTGCTTGCGTGATATGGCCATCCTGCATTTTTTGCAATTAGTGATATCTCGCGTTCTTGAAATCTATTGACAAGTGAAATCTTGCGTGCTTGTACCAAGTGATCAGTTGCTAGTTCTATCTTGTTATATCCTTCTAGATCTTGTCTATCATGATCACTCTATCTAGATTGTCTATGTATCATGTTTTAATGAGTTTTATTCGTACATGCGTATCATGACATTCATCGTGCTTACCTAGTTCTAAATTGTTAATCACTTATATCATTGCCCGCACATTGAGATATAAATCCTACTAGGCTAGTTTGCTCATTCGCTGCTTTTAACCATTCTAGATGATTATGACATTCAAGAGGAGGAGCCAGTTGAGGATGGGAATGTGTCCGAGTGATGAGCGTTCCAAATATGAGTCTATCTATAGTTACTTTAATTTGAGTGTTAGAACGTGTAGTAGGAAGTGAGGAATAAAATATACTTTTCCTTTTTCGAATACAATGAGTTGAGATTTGAATACAAGAGTAGTTGAGTTTAATATTTTGGCCCTATGATGATGTATGTTGTTATACATTTAGTGCGTGCTAGCTAGAAGCTTATTTGCCGACTGTTCACGTCTTGGGATATCATCTCAAATTATTCCGCACTATTAATATCCGCTGCGTAATTCTCGGGACGTGACAAAACAACTTATTCAAAAGCAGGTACCCAATCTTTTTGGGTCCTTGATGGTTAGATGCATAAAAACAACCTTTAGGAATCCAAACTAAGTGCCTTGTTCTGCAGGTGTTTACTGTGTGTCCTAATTTATTGCAATGTGAACACAACGAATGTAATTTGTTTTGCAGTTCTATTGGCTTTGAGATGATTGTTTAGAGCACAATTTTTAGAAGCCTTTTTCTTTTGATAAAGCTTGTTCATTTCAGGTGCCTTTTTCTAAGGCATTTGGTTTCTTTTACAAATTTTGGCAAATGATATTTTCCTAGAATTATGGCTTGTTTACTTGTTTCCGGAGGTATGTATCCAAGCCCTTGTTTATTATTTCTAGATTTTGATCCTTTTAAGCATAGAGCTAGAGATGTTTTTCCTTAAGTTAATTTTCTAACTGAATTTTTTAAATAGAAATTTTCTTTAGTTAGAGTTCTTAACTTTTCTTCGAACTCTAGTTTTTCATTGTTCTTATTTTTTAAATCTTCATTCAAAAGATAAATGTTATCTTTACTATCATTTAATTATTTTTCTAGTTGCTCCAATTCGGATTTAAGATCAGAATTGGTGTTTTCTAAGCAAGTAGTGTTGTTTTTCATATATCTCAATTCTTTTACAACACCTTTATGTTTTTCATATAGTTCATTTAAGACTTCTTCTAAGTCTTCTGATTTGGACCCTGAATCATCTGAAGAATGAAGAGATGAGTCAGAACATACGTCATTTAGTCCTACCATGAGGGCTAGACTTACCAACTCTTTTTCGGATTCTAAGCTTGATGATTCTGAAGTTGTGGCCTCTTCATTTTCGCAAGCAGCCACTATAGCTTTTCTTTTAAATTTTTTGTGCTGCTTTGTGAATTTTTCTAGCTGACCAGTCTTTTTGAGTCTTAGACAATCTGGTCTCAAATGTCTATGTTTTCTGCATTCAAAGAAGACTAGTTCTTTTTCTTTTATTTTTCTTTTGAATCCTTCTCGATCCATTTATCTTCTTCTTGAGAATCTTCTGATGTTTGGATAGAACTTCATCTACATCACTGTCTTCGGATCCTGCAATTTTTGAACTAGAAGAAGAAGAGGTGGAAGGAGCAACTACAACTTTAAGAGTATTAGTACATTTTTTATTGGATGAGCTTTCAGAAAGTCGCTCCATATTATTTCATGTGCCATGCAGGAACCAATTAACTTATCAATAGAAAACTTGGTTAGATCATGGGCTTCTTCAATAGCGGTGACCTTAGGGTCCATGAAATAGTTAAGGACCTAAGTATCTTTCTGACAATTTCCTCATCAGAAAGAGTTTTACCAAGAGAACTGAGACCCACTACTGTGCTCGAAAATCTATTATACATCTGAGTGATATTTCGTTTGGGAGCATTTTAAATTGCTCATATGAGAGACAAGATATCTATCCTAGTTTGTTTTACTTTATCTGTTCCCTCATTAGTTACCTGCAGTTTATCCCATATTTCTTTAGCAGATTTACATGCAGATACTCTACTGAATTCTCTTTTAGATAAGCGCAACATAGATAATTCTTAGCCTTAAAATTTAAAGATAATTTACTTTTTTTCCGTTGTTGTAATAGTAGTAGTACCTTCAGCAGGAACAATAACATATCACCTACCTCTATTACCTGCCATAGATCAAAGTTTGTGCCTCAAATGAAGCATTTCATCCTCATCCTCCAATATTGGTAATCCTCTCCGATGGATGAAGGTCTGGTGACTGATTGACCTTCAAAAAATCCTTGAGCTACCATGCATCTTCTCTAAGATCGTTGGATCTTCTTAATTGATCAGAGAACCTGCTCTGATACCACTTGTTGGCCCTTTTGGTACGACAACAACCTAACCTAGAAGGGGATGGTGAATAGGTTTGTTTGAAATTTGAAATAGAAACTTAAGACACATAAAATTATCACTTGAAAGTTTGGTTAGTTTAGTGTGATAGAGAGTAGCAGTGTGGAAGCAATAAACAACCACACAAGGACACAAGAAATTTATCCTGGTTCGGCCCTTCCCACATAGAAGTCCTACGTCTAGTCCCCAAGTAAACTCTTGAGATTTCACTAACCAAGGGTACAGTCCCCTCACGGACAATACAACACCCAGCACCGCAGCTGGTCTTCTTCTCTTTCCCCGGCAACAAGGTAGCCCACCTCTATTACAAGTCAAGAAGCCAACCTCTTGGTACAAACCCCAGTGCGATTCTGCTAGACTTAAACCCCTAGCTAGGTTATATACTTTATATAGTCCTACAGCTGGATAGAAGTCTTTCTTATAAAAAAAGAACAAAGTTGAGATTGGAATAAATGAATAAAAGAAACTCTCAGCGAAAAGACTCTCTCCCCGAGATTGCAAAGATGCACCTAGAGAGAGTGAAGAGAGGAGAAAGAGCATGAAGCTTGAGGGCTTCAGATGCTTGAATGCTTCTTCTAGGGCTCGGGCTCTTTCTCTCTTTTCTTTTGAGTGTATGTGGCATTGAGGTTCTTCACCGGATGTACACTCCTTGAAAGATCTTCAGGAAAGCTCTCTTCTTTCTTTCTTCAGCCTTGCTTCATATTTTATATGAGAGGCTTTGAATAGATCCATTGAAGAGATCCGTTGGAACTCTTCTAGTCGTTCCTGATCTTTCTATTCTTTTTCTTCTTCAGACTGTCAGCCACATGGTGATCTTCGAGGTCTGCAAGCATAGAAGAAGTGTTTAGATAAAAGAGTGTTTCTATCAAAAAGGGTCATACATCTGTGTTTCCTATTGTCTCCTAGAAGTGGTAGGTAAGCCCCTTTTTGTATGACAGGAGAGAATAGATCTAGAGAGATAAAAAGATCTTCTGTCAGAATATATTTGACTTTTCATTAGGCGCCAAAATATTTTAAACATCTGAGTATAAGGAAATCGATGTTTAAGAGGAAATCTATGTTTGAACAAACTGATGTTTAAGTGAGAGAAATCGTTCTTTTGATCAAATCGTCCTTTAAGTAAAGGAAAATCATTGTTTTAGTAGAAGCAAATCGTTGTTTGCTATCTAATCGTTGTTTCACTTACCGAATTGTTATAGCAATCAAATCGTTGTTTTACTTAACAAATCGGTAGAGCGACCAAATCGTTATTTCACTTAACAAATCGGTATAGCGACCAAATCGTTGTTTAACTTATGAAATCGTTGCAGTGATCAAATCGTTGTTTAACTTATGAAATCGTTATAAGACCGAAATTGTTATTTCACTTATGAATCGATTTGGCGATCAATCGTTATGGCACTTTGTGAACGGAAGTCGATGTATATTGAATAGACATCGATTTGACTTTTCAGTGCAAATCACACAGCGATAGTACAACAACTTTATATTTATTTGGAAATCATGATATTAAATATATTTAATAATATTTAATTAATCATAAATTTTGTTATCACCGAAATTTAAGGGTAAATATAAGAGTGGTTCAACATGATTAGTTATAGAATGTGGAGGAACACATTCTTCTTAGGTGAGGGAGGGTGTAATACCTCAAGTAATGAATAAAGTGAATATGCAATTTCAAAAAATTCAAGAAAGGCTATATATATATATATATATATATATATAATTTTTTGAAAATTGAGGTTAAGAAGTCTTAACCCTTGTTCACATTGTGAACCTAGAGGGGCTTGATCGTAATCCATGTTCACACTGAGACTCCAAAGAGGCTTAACCTTAACCCATGTTCACACTGAACCAATAATTCAAAAATTAGAGAAAGTATAAACATAAATAAAAATAATTTAAGGCATAATTATAAAAAATATAGGGTCTAAATGTAATTGGCAATCTTTTGGGGACTATAGTGTAACTTTTGGAAGGGCCTAGAGACATAATCAAAATTTCAGTCGGAGGTCATTTGGAGCGAAAATTGTTGAACTGAGAGTGAGAAGTGGGTATATCTCCAATTTTTGGAACTTGGGTTAAAATACAGATGGCAAATTCACAAAGGATTAATGAAAACCTCTAGAAAACCTAGAAACCTATGGATGCCTCTGGAACACCCTAGAAATCTCTGCAATAGGGACACCTGTCCCACATCTAGGGGATGTCTATCCCTTAGGGACACTTGTCCCACGTCGGAAGAAGGCAGCCTAGGATTGTGCCACCTTGGGGGGGGACATGAGTCCTTATCCTGTGCTCTCCCTCCTCCTATAAATACACCCTGTCACGCCCCAACGTGGAATATCGGAGCGCGAAGGCAGTTGCAAGAAAAGGTATAGAGCGTATACTAGACATCAAACCATTGCACATTGAATAATACTAAAGCAAATCTTTCTCAGTAATAACTTTTCAATGCCTAGTTACAACCACTAATATCAGAGCCATTCTATAGGGCCCAATTACATTGCAATAAAAGGAAACAACTAACTACAACTCTAAGATAACATAATGACTCGAGGGTACTCCTGGCTTCACTCTTGGTCATTCCCTTCCTCGTGAGTGTATGTGTCATCCTCGGTCTCACCTGAGAACACAACATCAAATAACGTAAGGTGAGCGATAACGCCCAGTAGGACTTAAATCTCAGGCTCAAGCAGACTTTAAATAATTAACGCATTTAATGGCAGAGTATCTAAAGATAGCAGGTACAAGAGAGTCAAAATATAGTAAGAGGTAGCACAACAGGTAACAAGATAGCACAATAGCACGAGATCGAGTATAGTTTCCAAAAACAGCACAAGTATCAGGTATAGCGCGCGTAGCAGGATGGCCATAGGACAACTAGCACAGGTATAATAATAGCACGACGAGTATAGCACTTGTTTATCATTCTAGACAACGAGAGAGTATAGCACGTTTTGTGTTTTGATTGTCATATAGATAGTCGAGATAGATAGAACTTGAGTGTAATGCCAAACAGTCAGATCATTTAACTCCCATGGGCACTAGCACTTTCGGGCGCACATCCCAGGACCAGATCGGGCCCTTTATATATTGCCAGGCATTGGTTATATTGTTTATCTTTAGACAATCAGTCAATGGCCAATATAGAGTACCAAGAAGTAGATGAGAGCACTAGATGAATAGACGAGATAGTAGAGTGAATGTGAATAGACGAGCGAGTAGAGTACAGATGAGAGCTAGTGGACATTGCACGTAATGCGACGAGTAAACAGGCGATAGTAGCAGTTGCACAACACGCGCACGTCGTATTGGCAGTTAGGTGGAATTCACGATCTTCCCGCTGGCCATGTTATGCACAAGTCCAAGGGTCCGACGTATTCAAGGTAAGAGCGAACTTCTAATAGCCGTTTGGATCATATTGATCCCTCAAGGTGTAATGGGTGTTAGGGTACAACCGGCTCGTCGACCATGTGGGAATCCATGATCAGAGGAGACTTACGGAGGCCTTGTGCAAGAGTTCACTAGTCCGGCGAAAGAATATCCGACGGAGAGTTCACCACAAGCCAAGTAAAGTGTGTATATAAAACAAGTGCTCGACGTTCTAGATGAATTCTAGAACAGTGGAGCGTCGATATCGGTATATAAACAACGCTAGAAATGAATACAAGTCCTTTAAAATAGGGCAATTAATATACATTATTGCAATAAATTACCAGATACATTATGAGATATTTTATGCCAGATTTCAGCCATATATGGATGGTTCATGTGTGTGCATGTATAAAAGAAATCATAGATAGAAAAGAAGTCGTGAATATGTGATTTAAAGCATTCAATATGGCTCCAATTTAAACATGTTTTTTTACTGCATATGTGACTATTAAAAAGGCGTAACAATTTTATGGGTTTTCATGCAAAATCCTATGAATGCGACGTACCCATGTAAGGGTCGCGACAGGGTCATGATGGAACGCGACAGGGTCCTGTACGGGTCGCGACAGGGCTGTCTGCTCAGGCGGCCAGAACGCGACGGGGTCTCCTGTCGCGTTCAGAAAGCGACAAGGTGTTGGTCGCGACGGCTCTGAGAATGCGACGTGTCGAGCCATCGCGTTCGTAGGTACTTCACCTGAGTTCGAGCGGAACAATGTTCTACATCGGATTGCGTGCCAACTTGACTTATTTGGACACAGGTACTTTGAAAAATCATAACTAATTACATAGTCGATGAAAATCATGAAACAGTTGCAAATTAAACTAGACATGTAAGGGTACTTCAAGTATATCAGAATTAGAGAGAGAGCATGGTTCATATAGGGTTTGAACATGAGCAAGAACGAGTTATTTAGAACATGACACAGAGAGAAAGATTGATTAATTTGGATCAGCATGCTCGATGAAATTTAGGGCTTTTAGGGGCAAAAGATCCCTAACAACATGAAGTATCTACAGTAAAATTTCGTAGCATGGGATCAAGTATTCATAGAGATTTGAATTAAACATGATGTCTCGGGGTTATCATGTTTGCAGATCTTCTAAAATCAAGAACAAAAGGTTGGATCGATGAAAATTATGAAACAAGAGGGCTTTTGTTCCTGGTGATTGGAACTACCTATAGATGGATTTGATTTGGTTTTTCTTGTGAGAATGCCTACCTTTGACTCTCTAGGACTTATCTTCTAGGACTTAGAACTCCAGAACGAGGAAGAAGCTCCAAGAACTCCTTCTCCCCACGAGATTCTCTCCTCCTTGGCCTCTCTCCACGTCCAACAACCTTTGGCAACAAGCTAGGGTCGGCCAAGAGGTTTAAGAGGTGTATTTATATAAATACAAGTTCATATTCCTACTACTACTCAATTCCTCTTAATTACGAGATTTCCTAACTCCACCTTTCCTCTCTTGCTTTTCAATCTCTAATTGGGTTAGGATAGTATCTAAATTCGTGCTAGACTATATGGGGTAGGTTTAGGAATCCAATTTCAACTCTAATTGCCACTTTTATTACTTTAATAACCCCTTTCCAATTATGAGATAATTAAACTCCGAATTTAGGGTATTTTCTTATTATTCTCCCCCTTGCAAATTCATATTTTTGACCCAATAATTCTAGAGGATCCATTAAGCAAAGCCCATTCTCTTTTCCATTTAATGGGTTTTATTTAATGCTCTTTTCATTTAATATCAATTTAGCTAGGTTTTAATTCTTTATTTTTCTTAAAATTCAGGTTGCTACACCCCCCCCCCCCCTCCTCCTATTCCACCACTTCAAGTGAAGGGTTGGAGGGATGGTTAAGGAAAGAGTTGAAGAGAGAGAAGGAGTGGAAGGGCTCACTGTTCAATGCTTCTACAGCCTTCAGAGAGTTTAGATAGGTTATTCTAATCTTGTATAAATCATTAGTTATCTATTTATATGTAGGTTTCTCTTATCTTTCTAAGGATTTTAGTTAGTAAGTTAATAAGCTTCCCTCTAATTTGAGATTCTGTCGAAATGTATTCTTAAATTTCCTTTCCATGTCGTAATATTGTCGGAATGATTACCCGAACCCCTCTCTTATGTAGGAATACTAACGTATTTCTTAGTTCAAATCCTATATCATACTGAGGCTCTACTAGTTCATTTATTTAAGAACATATCCTACCAAAACTCTATTAGTTTGAATTCTTGATATTGCAACCTTCCTATGTGGGAACTCTGTTGGATTAAATACTCGCCATTGTAACTCTCCCAACCTGGAATTTTGCCTATCTTCGAACCTCTACATGTTTGAATGGATTGTCGGCAAGCGTTTTAAGATGACAAATGCCAGTTAAGGGGCTTTGGTCTAGTCCTGAGAAGATCGCAAACACTTGAGTCGTGTTCCAACTAGTACCAACTGCCAAGAAGCCTAGATATGGCATGCACCTCATGTGATATCACGTGCATATATTTTATTGCTTGACATTTCCATTTTTTGTACTCTAGTACTTGTTATTCAGAATAATATATTCTCGTGATATTACTTGCCTATTATTCGTGATAACTGATCAATGGCCAGTTTTCTGAGTTAGTTTTCTAGTTTTACTCTAATATTTGTGATATCATGACCATCTTGCGCAATAATAGCTAGCTCTTGATTAGAGTGATTAGTATAACCTACTGGGTATTTTTATGCTCATTATATTTATTAACATTTTTCACGTATTTATCAAGTGTAAAGTAATGTGATCGGGGAGTGTGCAAAGCAGTTGAACCCCTCACAATATAAGTGAGTTTCTCTTTTACCTTCTTGTCTATTGCACCTTGATATTTCCGCTTTCATCGGGGTGTGACAACACCTTTACTAAATATAAGACCACATCATTAAATAGAAATTGAAATAGATGGAAATCATGTTGTTATGGTACGGGACTGAACTTTTCACTACATATTCCCAAATTGTCTTGAACTCATGAATTCTTGTAACGGCCATACTTGATAGTGGGTATCTAAATTTAAGTCATGAGATGCAAGATCGGGCATGGCGAGTGTCCTAGGGCTCTAGTCTAACCCCCTTAGTAAACAGCCAGAAATATACTGTTAACCATGGGGTATAATGATCACTTGGATTACATCATGCTTAGAGGACTTTCTTGTGTAAATGCTAGATACAAACACCACATTATACGTGTTCATGATATGTATTCCAAGGTGGCATAGATCCTTAATGCATGTTAATGACTAGTGAACTGGTTGTCTTGCTTGTGGAGTACATGCTCGTTACTTGCTTGCTTATTGACATGGCCAATCTTGTTACCTGCTATCTTATTCTTGCACGTATAATTGAGAATCTTTCTAGATTCTTATTCATACTATTTTGAACTCAACTCTCTCATGTTAGGCTTAACATTACATTATCTCTGGTGTATATCTTGCTATCTTGCAAGATACCTAGTCACGTTTTATTATAATGTTTAATTGCATAGTTCATATCATGCTTATGCAATCTAGCAAAAAATATGTTAATACTTATATCATGCTTGGAAGATGTAAATCTTACTAGACGAGTGTGCTCATTACCTACCTTGTTAACATTTTAGAAGATCAGGATGTAGATGAGGAAGAGAACCAAGACTACACTGTGGATGTCAAAAGTGAAGAGTGCTCTACAAGCCTTAGTGTTGGAGTCTTAATAACTTGGTGTCATGGTATCTTAGTTTGAGCAATTGAGAGTATTAAACACAATAGTAGGAGTGAGGATAATATGTACTTGTTTTTATTATTTTTTTGAATCTTAGTCCCGTAGTTCTAATATTTGGAATTACAAGTGAATTGAGTTAGATCTTTTGAAATAAATAAAAGTTTTGAGGTTATGTCATGTGCAATTATTTGTGTTATATGTGCTTCGCTTAGACTTATTTGCCGAATTTTCATATCTCAAGTTCATTCTTCTTGTGATGGTCCTCGCCGTTCAGGTCCGTTAGCCCAATAACGTGCCTGACACGACACCGCCTCCTGCGAATAGGCCGAAGCCTCACAAGGGATATCAACAAACACATGTCCGTGGAAATATAAAAGAACACGCTGAACATATATGAGATTCCATATATACACATATCCACATGAATGTGCATATTAGTTCTGAACCAAAGTCATAGTACAAGTACAACTGCCTGGGAACAAAACCCCAAGGCACAACAAGTAGAAATATTACTCTACTAGTGGCGTCAGTCGAACTCCGCTACAGTGCGGTCCCGAACTAGAAGAGGGACGGAAACCCCTTGTTCTCTCCTCACCTAGAAGAAGAATGGGTGAGCCTCACAAGTCATTGGCTCAATAGGTAACTCCCCAAAAAATGAAAGAACAATGTACAGTAAATATAGTAAGCAAAGCTTATAAGCAATTAAAGGTAACTCAGCCTACACATGGTACTATAGCTGTAAATAAATAAACGGAAAACTACGTACACGTGTACAAGCTAAAAAAGGGCACGCCCCACATGAGTCACGAGAACTGGTTCGCGACACGAGCCACAGACCCAGACAGCAACACAAGACTACCTCTCAGCCTCGCAGCCATGGACGAATGGTCTAGCTGCCGCTCCACCTCAAGAAGGTCAAGAAACTGTGGAGACTAACCAACACCACTCCTGCAGACCACACAGCTGCAGGCCCAAGCCTGGCACCTTTAGGGACTCCGGCCCGAGCTCCCAAAAGTGAGGCACTAGAAACAGGACTACCTAGGGACTGGTACGTCAACTGGTGTTCATCCCTCAACCACGAGCGCGCTACAAGCGACTGCACACCTACAAACACAAGTCGCTGCCAGCTGTCATCTTTCCCTCAGCCAGATGTACAAGTCAAACTCAGGAGTGAGGGTGTCCAAGAAGACGACAAAAAACCTTGACGGTACACACCATACCAGGACAACCCCGAGCACCTTGTGCTTTGCTCACAATGAACCTGGGGTATCCGACTTGAGAGGTAACCATGGAGGCTTAACAACCTGTAGCAACCTAGAAAATTTAATACTTAAAAAAAATCCGAAATAATAATATCTTTAAATCGCAATAATAGAAACTACGTACCATTATTGTATGTGCAAGACACATCTAAAAATTCGTTAAAAATATCAATCAACCCCAATATTATCCCTAAGTGTTCCATGAAGAAATGCGTGCAACGAAAATCCGATTGGCAAAGCGTACGTCACAATGTGACTAATTATCCAAATTTGGAAACTAAGTCAGAAAATCGTTAACACGGAAAGATGACGCGCCCATAAATAAACGAACATATCGTAGAGACTTCCAACATCATAAAATGATTACCCATTATCGGAATTGGACCAATGGATATCTCATAGACCATAAATAAAATCAAGTAAGAAAAATATAATAAATCCTTAACTCTATTATTCCCTAATTAAAAAGGGAAATCCCATAAGATAAATTCCAATAAATAATGGGCTTTGTTAAATAGTCCATATAAAATTTATTAGGCCAAAATAAGGATTTTAAAAAGGAGAATAATAGGAAAATACACTAAATTCGCTACTTAAATATTACTTAAATGGAAAGAGGCATTTAATGTATTAAATAAGCAATTTGAGTTAGAATTGGATTCCTAAACCTATCCTAGTTACTTGGCCTCGAATTTGGCTCCCATCCTAACCCAATTAGGAGTTGGAGAGTTTGGAAGGAGGATGGAAAATAGGAAACCTCGTAATTAAAGGGGAATTAGAGTTAAACTAGAAAAAGGAAAGCAAAGAAGCATAAATACTCTCTTAATCGCCCAAGGCCGGCCCTAGCTCATTGCTGGGACTTGCTGAAGGTGGAGAACAAGCCAAGGAATGGAGGAATTCGTGGGGAGAAGGCTTCATCAAGCATTATCCCGAGTTCTTCAAGTTCTATCCCTGGAAGAGTAAAACGACTAAAGGTAGACATTCTCACGAGCAAAATCTAATTAATTTCGTCTGTAGATTGTTCCATATACTAGGAACAAAACCTCAATTTTCATATTTTCTCATCGAGCCAATCTTTTATGGTTGATTTTTGAAGTTCTGCAAACACCATGAACCCGACCCTTCTTCTTTATTCTTAATCTACATGTATACTCAACCTCGTGCTCTCAAATTTTAATTGGATTTACTGACGGATGTTAGGCATATTTTTCCCCAAGAAGCCCTAATTTTCATCCATTCTACATCATGAATTAAATCTTGCATGATCTTGACGATGTACTATCGCGATTTAACCTTGACTTGTGTTACAGGTTCCATACCTCTTTGCGGAGTCATTTTGAGACCAAGTGTTCAACATAGAACTTGTTACCTTATGAGTCTACTTTCATTTGGCCTTGGGTTCTCCAATTTTGTTGACCGTGCTGAGAGTATTAATCCGAACATGAACACTGTGTCAGATTCACATAGTCAGTCCCAATACGTCTTATACATGGTCAAACGACCTTTGTTTTCAATTATTTGCTACTGTACAAATTATTAAAAGTACTCTAACTAACAAAGGTGGTTTCACACCCGATTTGGATCACCCTAGCATTTGTTTTTATTTTTAAACCCATAGGTGTCAAACCCAATCCAAGTCAGAGTTGGAAATAGGTAGAAAAAGCAACCCAAACGCCATATTCTGGTGGCGACAGGTCGACACGTCGCTACCATAACGCGACAACATCATGGTCGCGACCCACACAAAAAATCAGACATTTTTGTGGTCTTCTTAAGAAGGCGACAAGATCATGGTCGCCTTCATGTTCTGAAGGCGACAGGCAATGTGTCGTCTTCTGCCTATGTCCACTTAATCGAGCATAATTTTTCTATAGACCTCGGATTGACGAGCCGTTTTCTTTGCTGGATTCCTCATTCAAAGGGCTTCAATATGGTATATTAATGTGTGAGATTTGAATAAAAAATAAATGAGTTATGACCTAAGGAAGTTAAGGGATGGGACTACATTGGCCTTCTAAAAGGCATACGCTTGGTTTTCATCGTTTTGTGTCGTTCTTTGCATGTGTAAGTTTGATCTATTCTAGGAAGGTTCTAGAAAGTATTATCATGCATTTAACAACCCATATGAAAGTTAAACATGTTCACACATGATTTTTAATTGATCTTAAGTTCATGATCATGCTCTCTACCTACCGATTATTCACTTTCTTGCCTTGTTAACGAACTGCTAAAACACACATAGTTACTTGCTAAAATTGGTCATGCATGTTTTAGTACTCATGATACTTGCCATATATAGAGTTTCCAGAAATAAGTTTCCATAAACAGAGTTTTTATAACTAGAGTTTCCATAATCGGATTCACATATGCACTTGAGCGATTCTCATGCGCGTATGTGCATACACTCTAGTACATAGAAAAGCCCCTTCTTGGCTTGTGGTGAACTCTCCGTCGGATATTCCTTTCACCGGACTAGTGACCCCTTGACCAAGGCCTCTGTAAGTGTCCTCTGTCCATGGGTTCCCACATGGTCGACGAGCTGGTTGTACCCTAAGACTATGATACACTCTAGGGATCAGCAAGATCCAAACGGCCTTAGTTGCTCTCGCTCTTATCTTGAATCATGCCGGACATATGGACCTGTGCATAACGAGGCCAGCGGAAGGGTTGTGTATTCCACCTGACTGCCAACACCGTACGCGTGTGTTGTGCAACTGTTACTATCGCTCGTTACTCGACGTTTCTTGTGCAATGACCATAAGATCTCATCTATACTCTACTCGCTCGTCTATTCACGTTCACTCTACTATCTCGTCTCTCTCGTCTATTCATCTAGTACTCTCTTGGTACTCTTTGAGCTGTGTGGCTCCTACTGTTTTGTATTGTTCATGACTGTCTAGCGCTATAATATGGGTCTTATGACTCTACTGTATCCAATGCATACTGTGCAGGGCACGGAGAGTGTCCGAGGGGCTCCAATCTAGTCCTGGGGGCAGAGAGCCCACCCGAAATACCTGCAGAGGCTATTGACGGTGTTCTGCATTGCACCGGTTCTGATTATACTGTATTGGCTAGACATCTGACTACTATCATTTTAGTCTGAGGAGTTCAGACGTACTATGATATTATTATGCTATCACAAACTGTTATACTATTAGTCTGAAGAGATCAGACATACTGTGCTATTGCAGACTGTTACTGAATGGCTGATGTCTTAGAAGTGACTACTGTCGTATTCTACTAGTGCACCGTTGTGCAACCATACACGGTATCTCATTACACACTATCTTGTTACACGCTATCTTGTCATACGATCTACTTGCTCTACTTGATACTTGTTATCTTGAGTTATTGCGTTCTATCATGACCAGATCGCATTCAAAGTGCTATACTCCTCATTGTCTATTGACAATAAAGTGCTATATTTCTCTCTCGGCTATCTACGGATAACCAAAGTGCCTTACTATTTTGATTGACGAAAGTTAATCAAAAGTGCTATACTATCTCGATTGATGAGAATCAATCAAAGTGCAATTTACTCTTTACATGACCGTCTACTATCATCTCTTCTTGCTATACATGTTTCTTGCTATTCTTGACAATATCGGTACTTGCTATTGTGTTGATTCATCTACTATTTGAACCATGTTACTTGTGCTATTACATTCTCGACTTTACATGACTCTCTCTATCATTAGTTACTCAGCCATTAAAGCATTAATCACTTTAAGCCTGCTTGATCCTGAGATTTAAGTCCTACTGGGAGTTATCGCTCACCCTTCGTTATTTGTTATTGTGTCTTAGGTAAGTCGGACGATGACGTTATACTACCAATGGGACGTGACCAGTGTGATGAGTGACCTGGTGTCAAATGACGAAGTTACCCTAGCACCATGGAGTCTAGTAGTGATTGTTTTAGATTTCTTTTTAATGTAATGATGTCATTGAGCCTTATGTGTGGCTCTGAATTAGTGGTTGTAATAGTCTAGTGATTTTATAATGAAATAAAGAGTTTATTTCCAATTATTGTTTATTAGATGCTCTGATGTTTGCGAAAGTATGCCCAATTCACGCTACCATACTTGTAGCTCACGTTTTCCTCCGATTTATTCCGTTGCTAAATTGGAGGGGCGTGACACAACCCAACTAGCTATGCACACATATCCAAGAGAACCTGACATTTTTAACCACGATATAAGCCAACACACTCCTTGCATGCTCTACATTGCTTAACTGACACTGTGCAAGCAATGTACAACAAAAAACAGATAGACTGGCCACAGAACCTCACAGCTCGGGTGGCCACATTCTAAATCGCTACCAACACAATTGACGCAAATTGAAGCTTGAATTACAATGGACCAACACATCTCCTTAAAGACTGAATAGCGATCGGACAGGTCGTCACATTCACAAACGCGACGTCTAGTTCCATCTCCTTTCAGACAGAAGCAATCTACCTTGTTCTCTCATTTCGGAAATCACCCCAAACGATTATAGAAGCTTGTAAAGCAGGAAATAATCATTCATATGATACCCTAAGCATGCTTACTATCAAGTATAGTGATTTCCCTAAACAAATTCTCAAACCCTAGTCTACACAACCCACACAAGTCAAAACAGGAGAAAGATCCCCTACTAGCACGAAGAACACAATAAGGACACCGTCCCGGGGTTGCCCGCACTCCGAAGCACCTCCTCGCGTCGAAAGAATGCTGAGAGTCACACGAAGAACCCCAAATCGCTAGCCAAAGCCTCCACAGCTGTCCCCTACATCCGAACAGTGTATATGCACTGTTTTGCTAGGGCTCAAAGCCAACACAAGGCATAGGCTATTCGAAAGTTCAGGATACTACATTTGTAACACCCAGTATTTTGAATAAAAGGAACACATAATTCTAATTTTGAATAAAAAAGGGGGTAAACTATTAAATGAATATCCAATGGAACTATTTGGTCAATAAATGGTCAAAACCAAAGGATTCAATGCTTAAAATTCGTAATCACCAAATACCTATGAATGAAAAGGGTCCTTCAAGCTTATACATGGGTTAAGTGGGCCATTAATCATGACCTAAACCTAAGCCCAATTTGAGAGCACGAAATTGCTCTCTATGACTTGCTAATTAGGGTTGGATTAAAAAGGAATTAGCATTAGAGGAAGATCTAGTCATAGTAGGATTGCTACCATGAGTTTTGGAAACCCCAAACTCGGAATATAGTAAACCCAGCTGTATAAAAACATCATGAGGCTCCCAAGGCCGACCATAGTAAGCTCTCTTCGTTGTTGGACGTGGGAAGGACACCCAAGAGCAAGGAGGACGACCTAGAAGCTTGGATTGGTGAAGAACATCTTCCCCAAGCCTCTACATCAACCCGGAACGTTCCAAGGATTTTAAGCAACCAAAGGTAGGTGTTCTCGGGCTTAATTTAAACACTGCACATACCTTTAGTAAGAGCATGAGTCTAGTTTTCTTATGCATGTGTTTTTCCTAATTTTATGAACCATGTGAGTCGTAATAAGCGTTTTCTAAGAGTCACACATATTTAAAGCTTTATGTGTTCTTACTATTTTTCATGCAAACCAAGGCCAACTTGGGTCAAACCAAACTGTGATTCTCTTCTACTTATTGTCCTCGACACCTTTCATGTTTAGAGTTTTGTCTAAAGATTGCTATACTTCGAGTTATAAGCCTATCATGAAAGATTGTAGCATTTTTTCTGGGTTCCGCAAGATCCAAGAACGCGACCACTTCAGATGTCGCGTTTCTGTGCCCACACTGACTTTGTGTCGTCGGATCGATGTCTGTACCGATTGCCTTAAACGTGTCCATCGTGACTGACGCGTTTCTGAGTCCACATCGATTCTGGTTCAACATCGACTCCAGAAGGAATTGATCTCACATCGACTCCCTTTGTGACCATCACCACACCGATTATGTCAGTAATCACTCTCGCATCGATTCTGGAAGGAATCGATCTCACATCAACTCTGTTAGTAATTGTTCATCCATCGACTTTGACAGTAATCGATCCCACATTGATTCCGGTTATACATCGACTCTGGTAGTAATCGTTCCCACATCAATTCTGACAGTAATCGATCACACATCATTCCGGTTATACATCGACTCTGGCAATAATTGTTCTCACATCGACTCTGTTAGCAATCGTTCCCACATCGACTCTGTCAGTAATCATTCCCACATCGACTCTGTCAGTAATCATTCCCACATCAACTCTGTCAGTAATCGTGCCCACATAGATTATGACAGTAATCGATCCCACATTGATTTTGGTAATACATCTATTATGGTAGTAGTCGTTCCAACATTCATTCGTGTTTTGTGTCGACGAGTCGATGTCTGTACCGATAACCTTAAACGCATCCATCGTGACCATCGTGTTTCAGTACCGATGGCTATGAACGCGTCAGTGTAAACTGTTGCGTTTCTATTCCGAATTGATTATTCGCATCGACTGTCTCTAACCGCGACCATTAGGTTCGTCGCGATTCAGTCACTTTGCACAGAGTCTTGTTTTAATTGTGTTCGGTCCTCTGAAGTGCAACGACAGAACCCATCGTGATTCAAAGGCCAACCCGAGACTGTTTCCTTTAGTTAGATAGTCAAACATGTGTATGTCTTGGTCTGTGATCATATTACTTACTTGTGCATTGGCCTAAAAGTGATCAACCCACTAGAAAACCGTAATAACATGAATATGATTCTAATGCTTGATATGAAGAGATTGATCTTACTTTCATTTGATTATCATCTTGTCCTTGTGATCTAGCTTGATATGAAATCTGTCATACCATAAGTTGTGCTATGAATCTGTGAAGGAAACATGCTATAGATGGACTTCCTTAGTTTAAAGTTTTTCCTTATATGATACTTGCTATGGCTTTCCGGATGTGGATCTTCCTTATCTGTTATTTATCCATACTCTTGTCATGAAGATTAAACAAGCTGTTATGTTGTCCAATTGATCTCTCGAGCTATTGTTCTGTCTTGAACTCTATGAATGATCATGTCCTTGTTACTAGGAGCTTGTTCTTGGAAATATGTGGCCATAATATGTATATGTTTGATCGACACAACGTGGGACATCAATCCATTTGACTAAATGCCAATGCAAATAAGGGCCTTGTCTAGTCCTTGGGAGGAGCACCCCAACGTACTTATAAACTGCGAAAGTATGGACTTGTGGTGTATGGCATGACACCGGTATGTGTGCAAGATTTGAATGTGCCTTTATGTGATAAGATAAGTTTGATCCGTAAGATTATGTGATATCTCTGTGAATGTGGCAAAAAATCTTGTTTATATGATACGATCATAATCTTGAACTCTTTGTCCAATGTATATGAAAGTTACTACAGGATTCGTTATGATATCCGTTGGTCAACTTATTCTATTCAGCTGTTCAACTTGATTAGCTGTGTCATGCATGTTTTAGTAGAGAATCTGCTTACTTAAAATTCTAATCACACATAGTAGTGCCCGCACATTGAAATATAAATCCTACTGGGCGTTAGTGTGCTCACACCTATTTTCCCAACATTTCAGGTGTTAGTGACGAACATGAGAACACTAATGGGGAAGGGCACAAATGAAGAGCATCCTTTCAATGGAAGCTCTAATGTTAGAGTCTGGTTATCTAGAGTAGTAGGTATTAGTAGAACCTTTTCTTTGAGTGTGTCATGTAATTTGAATAATGGGCCCTATGTCTGGCTCTGGCATTTATTGGATGTAATAGAACGTTGTTATTTGGATCTTAGTGAGATTTAGTTTATATTGATGTCATATCCAATATTTATCTTTCTACTTATGATACAATCATAACTTCGCGTTTCGAATTTCCGCGTTGGGGCGTAACAACATTACTATCACCTAAAAGAAATTTCATTCTCAAAATTCAGAAAGTAAGCTCAAACAACAGTTTATCTCATGCAGACTATCACCTAAAGAATGAAAGCTTACTCAAACAAGTATGGATACGTCTTGTACATCTCATCGGCCAATTCCCACGTGTCTTCTCCACTATGCCTATTTTCCCATCTGATCTTTACATGCTCAATGTCTTTATTCCTCAACCTTTGTATCCGTCGACGTGTAATCATTACTGGATACTCTGGCATGGATATATCAGGTTTCAAATCATCTCGAGTGTAGCTGACAATCTGTGAAGGGTCCTCAATGTATCTTCTTAACATTGATACATGGAACACATTGTGAGCATCTGTGAAATCTGCTAGAAGCTCCAATCTATACACTGTCTCACATACCTGAGAGTCAACTTGCCCTTCCGGCTGAACCTCAAGACACCATTGGTTGGAGAAACCCTCAAGAACACATAGTCGCCAACTTCAAACTATAGTGGCCTGCGTCCTATATCCGCGTAACTCTTTTGTCTGCTTTAGGCTGTTTGAAGCTTCTCCTTATGAACTTTGTTGAGCAACTACCCCTAAGAAATTTAGAAACTTTCTTAATTTCTATAAATAATGTTTTTGCTATGACAAATCTTTAAATATATATTTTTCAAAGTAAATATACCACAAATTCTATACAGATAAAAATCATGAACTCTAAATTTTTTTTTAAGGCCACAGTCTACCTGTATAGCCTAATAAATTCGATTGATGCCTTTGACTGCAAAATCTGACTCCTTCAGAAACTCAGTCAAAAGTCTTGAAAATCTTCTAAGTTTAAAACATTTCATAACATTCGACTCATACAGCCACATGTTTCCTACTCTGTATTCGACTCATACAGCCGAATGTTTCCTTACTCTATATTCGACTCTCATACATTGCATAACATTCGACTGATACAGCTGAATGTTTCCTACTTTGTATTCAACTCATACAGCTGAATGTTTCCCTACTCAGTATTCGACGGCTGTAGTCGAATTACTTTTGTTTTTTCCTGAAGTCGAATCGCTTGAGCTTTTCTTTCCTGAAGTCGAATTATCTGTTCTTGTACATTCTACTTCACTGAGAGTTTTGTACTTGTACTTCTTACCTCATTGTCAGTTATGTATGTCTTGCAATATAAAAGACTATGAAATCTATTTCGATTCTTAAGTATCCTAGATATAATTTCCTTATAAGATGTTTTGTTGTATAAACATCTTACTGAAACATCAGAATTTTTTTTATATATTTCTTCTGACAAGACATAACACATTATATTTAAAATATTCATCCTGTGCAAAATCTTGTCATAAATGCTTTCTCCTTATGAGCTCTATAAGTCTTGATGTCCTTGCATCAGTTTATTAGACTCATAAGACACAAAGCATTTATGAATATCTCAGGCGCATGGCGTCCACTGTCTCACCTACCACTGATAGACACATGCTTCACCCTTCAACATAATCTGTCTGTCTGCTTTTCTTTTCTGAAAGATTTGAGGGATACTAGGTTCCATACTTTCATTTGTACTAAACTAACCCACCTACCACAGAGGTATGGAGATATGTTTCTCTTTGTCCTTGTAACAGGCATTAAATGGAGCACGTTTTCAGCATGTCTTCTTCACAGTCTATTACTACAAGAGCTTGACTTCTAGCTGTGGGCAACTGCTCCACTTCTGAAGACCTTGGGAAGATGCAAGTTTCAAGATCTCCTGGACAAAGTCTTCAAGATCCAATGGATCCCAGAAACTCTCTTCAAATGGCTAAATTACGAAGGTCCAAGCTCCAAAGGCTATCTTCTCAAACGACTAGATTTTGAAGTCTATAAAAGGAGCTCAAGAGGAAGGAAAAGGTGTGCATGCATGAAGAATCGAATACAAGCCTACATCTCTTGAGAAAAAGAATCATTCAAATCTTTCAATGTGATGCCCTGAAAATTTTTTATTTTTTTCACTTATAATTTGTACATGTGCATTTGATTGTTGCAAGTATGGTAGGTGTATTTAGTAGTGTACATTGTAATTCTATATTCCACATGAATAACATGCATGCATTTTTATGATATTTAGGTGAGAATAGGCAATTAGCGAAGCTATGCATATTGTGTATATTAAGAATCCCATGCATATAGTACTTAAGTAATGTTGTGCAAGTTTAATCTAATTATTGGTGCGCATGTTGTATCTATCTATTTCATGCATAATGTACATAAGTGTGTTACATCCGTGAGTGTATACTATATATATGTCAAATCAAGTGTGTGCATGCAAGAACTATTTTGTTGAATAGATTATTCCTAGCTAACGTATTTCATATTGCCTCCTAATGATTGTGAAGCCCTTGCAATTCTTGTCATTTTATTTTGCCGCGTGTTGAGTCACGCTTATGTAAAACATCATGTACGCATAGGTAGATATCTACGTACATATTATCTTAGTGTACTTATGTATGCATGTGTATGTCTAGGTATAAATATTGTAGATTTCATGGTGTAGTAATATGCATGTTATACCTTATACATTGTATGTATATACATAGTGTAAATACAATTCTTTGCATGGTTTTGGTGTTCTGGCCGATAGCATATTGGCGTCAACATGAGTGGACGTTTATGATAAGTAAACGTCCATATGAATGGACGTCAATTGTATGTAGACGGCCAGCTTTGTGGACGTCTATTTCCCTAATTTTCTGTGCACTGCAGAATGCAAAGAGCATGGATTGGGCTAGCTCCCTGATTGGGGAGATGTCACCTACGTCTCTCCCATCACCTGTGCGCCAAGACCCTATGCTCAACTTATAAAACTACCTTCCCTAGTGACTAGAAGAGCCCTCTTGGCTCTTGCAAAGTGAAACCCTAGATGTGAGTGGGAGCATGAGAGAAAACCTGACTTCGGGAGCTCAGATCCGTGATTGAAGGCATCTTCTGGAGATCTACCACGACAAGGAGGAAGTCCAAGCATAGGAGAAGACTTCCCCGGCGCTGGACTGCGGCATACAACCCCCTAGAACCCGGAGCAAAGGAGTTTTGGAGGCTTCTTGGCACTGCCCAAGGAGAGTTTCTTTCACCATTTTGATCTGTTTGGAGATTTTTCTAAAGGCAAGTAAACCCTAGATCTTAAGCTTGTGCATGTCCCCTAAGTCCTAGGTATTTTTGTGGGTTTTAATTCGTGTCCTGGAGCCCTACATTCCCCTTTCTTTCAAGCTCGGTCTGTGTTTTTACACAGATAGGAACGTGACGGCAAGATCCCTTGCCGTCAATATCTTGTGTCGACGGCATGCGTTGCTGCCGTCAACCTCTGTGAACGGCCAGCCCCTTGCCGTTTAGTTCTTAAGGACAGAACAGTGAATTGTTCTTCTCTATATGATTAATTTCCGGACTTCTTCGCATGAGGATATAGTGTAAATTTTATATGTTATGTAAATTAGCTAATAGAATGTGTTGTGAGATTTTTAGGTTTTTCTGTAATTAGTATGAATTGTTAGAATTATGTTAAATACATGTTTGATATGCTCTTTAATGTGGTAGCTTCCTGATTACCTGATCTATGTTGTATTTGAGTGCCACATAATTTGTGGAGGATGTGTCTACACCTCAGTCCTTGTCTTGAGAATTTGGGAATTTTCCCATGACCATGCAATATACTGTAATTTCTGTATTGAAAATAGAGAATACATGTAGGATTATGTTGAAAATCTCAGAAAATTGTATGACGCAAGATAATTTCGAGGAAAATTTATGTGGTAATATGAATGTTAGAGACAGGTTTGTGAACTATTAAATTCATTCTAGCATTTTGAGTCCATGTTAACTGATTTATGAATACCATGTAAATGAGTGTTTTATTTTCTATAAATCCTGCATAGCTCAGAAAAATATGAAAATTTGCATGTATGATCTGAAACCTTCAACAAGTTTGTGGTTAAATTCTCATATGATTTGGGGAAAATAAAGCAATATTCATGTAAATTTCACATGAAAATAGAAATTAAAGTGTGTCCATTGAGATGATTTACTTGCTGATTATCTCAGTATGATTGGGATAATTTTTCTGAGTGTTTAAATCATGTTAACACTAGTATCATGTTAGGGTAATTGAGACATGTGGAATTTATGGATGTAACATATAAAATGATTCAACAGAATAAGTAAAACATGTAAATAATGTGTGAAAATGCGATAAAGTGAATGTAATGTGTAATAATTGGGTCGAAAATGACACGGCTACCCTAGAGGCTTCGAGAGCTGTACATAGAAAAGTTCACTATGGAAAGCTCTATGTGTGAAAGGTTCGTCCTAAAGGCATTAGGGAAATCCTAGAGGTGGACAAGTACAACTGGATAGGGTGGAGAGGGCTTCTCCCGGTCTGCGCAGTTACCATGATTCACCACTGTATTGCCTAGGTGGTGGGTATGTGATTATGAGTTGTGTTATGTGTTATGAGATGTGATGAGTCGTGTTATGCGTGAGTTATGAGAATGAGATATTTGTTAGTGTCCTCTACTGGTAGTTAGGACTATGTGTCATGGCAATTTGTTTAAGCAATGAAATATGAATAAAGTGTGAAATGATATGTGAATGTGGCACATGGTGAGTGCAAATGATATGATATGTGATAAGCGAAAACAAGAGTAATGATATGATAATTATGTGAATTGAGATGTGAGGGAGAGTTAATGCAATGAGAGTGTGCTTGCATGTGAAAACTAGTTTATTAGCATGCTATGTTTATGTTTTCCATATGTTAATATCTCAATTGAAATGCCATGCTTAGTATCATATCATGTAGATTACAATTCGTCATGTAATGGTGTATGTGAGTAAACTTAGACAACCATGTTATTTATGCAACACAAAATATGAACATGTAGACTTGTCGAAGGGATAAGATAATATGTGAATAATTATAGATCCATGTAATTGAATGTAATGCATATAAGAACAGCAAGTAAAGTGTGATTATGTACATCGTAAATGCATGAATAATATTTAGATTCCATGCTAGTTGAAATGCTCAATTAGTATAAAGTTTCATGCTTAAGTGCTTATTGTGGCTAAATGGTTTTACCATGTTTTAACCTTCAATTCATGCTATAAAATGTGAAGCTATGTGCATGTGGTTTTATTATGTTAAAACAGCAAGTAAATTGTACAATTAAATACGAAAAGTGCATGTGAAAATAAAATAGTCATCATGCTATCTTGTTCTTTTCCCTTATGCTCAATTTTATGCTTTAGTGGTAGAGATATCTATGGAATGAAATAATGTGTGACGAATCATGCTACATGTTAGGTGTATGAAATATGTACATGTGTATAATGTAATGCTCATGATTTAGAATAGAAATATGATAGACTAAAGCATGCTCATGTGAATAAAATATGTGTTGCTAGTTAAGAGTAAGGACCATGTGTACCCTTGCGATTTGATGATAGTGTGCATCTCTTTAATGTTAATGGCTTAGTGCGAATGTGACATGTTTAAGTTTAAGTCTTTGATTTGCTTGCTGAGTCTTTGGACTCACTCTTGCTTCGGCATACAGGTTGACAGGTATCGTGTACTAGAAGGAAGCTTAGTGAGGATCACCATTTAGAAGACTATTTTGTGGAGCTGTTACTAGTTGTACTTTTCTTTTCTCATCGTATGAAAAGATTTATTGTATGGACAATATTTGGACAATGTAGTTCTTTTATCTTGTATTAATGTGGACATTGTCTTTCTATTTCGCTATTTAGATTGTGGAATGTGTGTTGGTGATGGATTAAAAGTTGAGTTATTTATTTTATTCCGCTGTACTCTATTGCTATCTAGGTACATATCAACCTATCGACTAGTGTTGGGTACATGTCCCACTGTGACGACGCCCTTTATACTGATGGGGATTGGTATAATCGTACTGGTATGAAGAGGGTCGTTACAGAGATTGGTATCAGAGTCCAAGGTTGAGACTGTACATGGATAGACCATCACCGTCACAATATTGCAAAGTCTTCATAGGGAATTGTCCATATATGTAGAATTTACTAATAATAGATGGAAGATAGTAAGGAGAATAGTTAGAATATAGTGACCTAGGTTCTAACTGAGTTACTTATGTTGCAGACCATGACTGGACGTGGTAGACGTAGTGCTCAGTCTAGGAGGTATGAGCAGAACCGCATGTTGAAGAATTTTGTGAAAGGGCTTAAACCCTCAGTGAGAGCTAAGCTTCTGGAGCTTGATTCTCATACCTTGGAAGGAATTCTAGGTGTGGCAACCAAGCAAGGAAGTAGAGCGGGACCTCTCCAAGAGGGGGAGGCAACTCCAAAGGAGGATGTGACCAAGCCATTCCAGGGGCAAGATAAGGAGAAAGAAACTCGTGGAAAGTCAGCAATCGACTGTGACCTCAATTAGCGAGAAACCCGAGTGCATCCAGTGCGGGAAGCGTCATGGCGGGAACACATGTTGGAGAAAGGAAGGAAGGTGTCTTAAATGCGGCAGCAAGGAGCATCGGCTTAAGGAGTGTCGAATCTGAAGACAAAGTTCGCTCCACGAGGTGCTTCATCGATGACTATAAAGGAGCAAGGAGTAGCTGGTGATGACCTCGGCGACGTCACCACAGGTACTCAATGCGATCTTCGAGGACGAAGATCTTTTTCAAGAGGGGGAGAGTGTGATGCCCTGAATTTTTTTTTTCACTTATAATTTGTGCATGTGCATTTGATTGTTGCAAGTATGGTAGGTGTATTTAGTAGTGTTACATTGTAATTCTATATTCCTCATGAATAACATGCATGTATTTTTATGATATTTAGGTGAGAATAGGCAATTAGCTAAATTGTGCATATTGTGTATATTAAGAATCCCATGCATATAGTACTTAAGTAAGTTGTGCAAGTTTAATCTAATTACCGGTGCGCATGTTGTATCTATCTATTTCATGCATAATGTACATAAGTATGTTACATCCTTAAGTGCTATATATATGTCAAATCAAGTGTGTGCATGCAAGAACTATTTTGTTGAATAGATTATTCATAGCTAACGTAATTCATATTGCCTCCTAATGATTGTGAAGCCCTCGCAATTCTTGTCATTTTATTTTGACGCGTGTTGAGTCACGCTTATGTAAAACATCATGTACACATAGGTAGATATCTACGTACATATTATCTTAGTGTACTTATGTATGCATGTGTATGTCTAGGTATAAATATTGTTGATTTCATGGTGTAGTAATATGCATGTTATACCTTATACATTGTATGTATATACATAGTGTAAATACAGTTCTTTGCATGGTTTTGGTGTTCTGGCCGATAGCATATTGGCGTCAACATGAGTGGACGTTTATGATAAGTAACGTCCATATCAATGGACGTCATTGTATGTAGACGGCCAGCTTTGTGGTCGTCTATTTCCCTAATTTTTGTGCACTGCAGAACGCAGAGAGCATGGATTGGGCTAGCTCCCTGATTGGGGAGATGTCACCTACGTCTCTCCCATCACCTGTGCGCCAAGACCCTATGCTCAACTTATAAAACTACCTTCCCTAGTGACTAGAAGAGCCCTCTTGGCTCTTCCAAAGTGAAACCCTAGCTGTGAGTTGGAGCATGAGAGAAAACCTGACTTCGGAGCTCAGATCCGGTGACTGAAGGCATCTTCTGGTGATCTACCACGACAAGGAGGAGTCCAAGCATAGGAGAAGACTTCCTCGGCACTGGACTGCAGCCTACAACCCCCTAGAACCCGGAGCAAAGGATTTTGGAGGCTTCTTGGCACTGCCCAAGGAGCTTCTTTCGCCATTTTGATCCATTTGGATTTTCTAAAGGCAAGTAAACCCTAGATCTTAAGCTTGTGCATGTCCCCTAAGTCTTAGGTATTTTTGTGGGTTTTAATTCGTGCCTGGATCCCTACATTCCCCTTTCTTTCAAGCTCGGTCTGTGTTTTTACACAGACAGGAACGTGACGGCAAATCCCTTGCCGTCATATCTTGTGTGATGGCATGCGATGCTGCCGTCACCTCTGTGAACGGCCAGCCCCTTGCCGTTTAGTTCTTAAGGACAGAACAGTGAACTGTTCTTCCCTATATGATTATTTTCCGGACTTCTTCGCATGAGGATATAGTGTAAATTTTATATGTTATGTAAATTAACTATAGATGTGTTGTGAGATTTTTAGGTTTTTCTGTAATTAGTATGATTGTTAGAATTATGTTAAATACATGTTTGATATACCTTTAATGTGGTAGCTTCCTGATTACCTGATCTATGTTGTATTTGAGTGCCACATAATTTGTGGAGGATGTGTCTACACCTCAGTCCATGTCTTGAGAATTTGGGTTTTCCCATGACCATGCAATATACTGTATTGAAATAGAGAATACATGTAGGATTATGTTGAAAATCTCAGAAAATTGTATGACGCAAGATAATTTCAAGAAATTATATGGAATATGAATGTTAGACACAGGTTTGTGAACTGTTAAATTCGATTCTAGCATTTTGAGTCCATGTTAAACTATTTATGAATAGCATGTAAATGAGTGTTTTATTTTCTATAAATCCTGCATAGCTTAGAAAAATATGAAAATTTGCATGTATGATTTGAAACCTTTAAAAAGTCTGTGGTTAAATTCTCATATGATTTGGGGAACATAAAGTAATATTCATGTAAATTTCACATGAAAATAGAAATTAAAGTGTCCATTGAGATGATTTACTTGCTGATTATCTCAGTATGATTGGGATAATTTTTCTGAGTGTTTAAATCCTGTTAACAGTAGTATCATGTTAGGGTGAATTGAGACATGTGGAATTTATGGATGTAACATATAAAATGATTCAACAGAATAAGTAAAACATGTGAATAATGTGTGAAAATGCGATAAAGTGAATGTAATGTGTAATAATTGGGCCGAAAATGACACGGCCCCCTAGAGGCTTCGAGAGCTGTACATAGAAAAGTTCCTATTGAAAGCTCTATGTGTGAAAGTTCGTCCTAAAGGCATTAGGGAAATCCTGGAGGTGGACAAGTACCACTGGATAGGGTGGAGAGGGCTTCTCCCGTCTGCGCATTTACCAAGATTCACCACTGTATTGCCTAGTGGTGGGTATGTGATTATGAGTTGTGTTATGTGTTATGATTGTGATGAGGATGTCGTGTTATGCGATGAGTTATGAGAATGAGATATTTGTTAGTGTCCTCTACTGGTAGTTAGGACTATGTGTCATGGCAATTTGTTTAAGCAATGAAATATGAATAAAGTGTGAAATGATATGTGAATGTGGCACATGGTGAGTGCAAATGATATGATATGTGATAAGCGAAAACAAGAGTAAATGATATGATAATTATGTGAAATGAGATGTGAGGAGAGTTAATGCAAATGAGAGTGTGCTTGCATGTGAAAACTAGTTTATTAGCATGCTATGTTTATGTTTTCCATATGTTAATATCTCAATTGAAATGCCATGCTTAGTATCATATCATGTAGATTACAATTCGTCATGTAATGGGTATGTGAGTAAACTTAGACAACCATGTTATTTATGCAACACAAAATATGAACATGTAGACTTGTCGAAGGGATAAGATAATATGTGAATAATTATAGATCCATGTAATTGAATGTAATGCATATAAGAACAGCAAGTAAAGTGTGATTATGTACATGGTAAATGCATGAATAATATTTAGATTCCATGCTAGTTGAAATGCTCAATTAGTATAAAGTTTCATGCTTAAGTGCTTATGTGTCTAAATGGTTTTACCATGGTTTAACCTTCAATTCATGCTATAAAATGTGAAGCTATGTGCATGTGGTTTTATTATGTTAAAACAGCAAGTAAAATGTACAATTAAATACGAAAAGTGCATGTGAAAAGAAAATAGTCATCATGCTAGCTTGTTCTTTTCCCTTATGCTCATTTTATGCTTTAGTGGTAGAGATATCTATGGAATGAAATAATGTGTGGACGAATCATGCTACATGTTAGGTGTATGAAATATGTACATGTGTATAATGTAATGCTCATGATTTAGAATAGAAATATGATAGACTAAAGCATGCTCATGTGAATAAAATATGGTTGCTAGTTAAGAGTAAGGACCATGTGTACCCTTGTGATTTGATGATAGTGTGCATCTCTTTAATGTTAATGGCTTAGTGCGAGTGTGACATGTTTAAGTTTAAGTCTTTGGTTTGCTTGCTGAGTCTTTGGACTCACTCTTGCTTCGGCATACAGGTTGACAGGTATCGTGTACTAGAAGGAAGCTTAGTGAGGATCGCCATTTAGAAGACTATTTTTTGGAGCTGGTACTAGTTGTACTTTTCCTTTCTCATAGTATGAAAAGAATTATGTATGGACAATATTTGGACAATGTAGTTCTTTTATCTTGTATTAATGTGGACATTGTCTTTCTATTTCGCTATTTAGATTGTGGAATGTGTGTGGTGATGGATTAAAGTTGAGTTATTTATTTTATTCCGCTGTACTCTATTGCTATCTAGGTACATATCAACCTATCGACTAGTGTTGGGTACATGTCCCACTGTGACGACGCCCTTTATACCGATGGGGATTGGTATAATCGTACTGGTATGAAGAGGGTCGTTACAGAGATTGGTATCAGAGTCCAAGGTTAAGACTGTACATGGATAGACCATCGCCGTCACAATATTGCAAAGTCTTCATAGGGAATTGTCCATATATGTAGAATTTACTAATAATCGATGGAAGATAGTAAGGAGAATAGTTAGAATATAGTGACCTAGGTTCTAACTGAGGTACTTATGTTGCAGACCATGACTGGACGTGGTAGACGTAGTGCTCAGTCTAGGAGGTATGAGCAGAACCGCATGTTGAAGAATTTCGTGAAAGGGCTTAAACCCTCAGTGAGAGCTAAGCTTCTGGAGCTTGATTCTCATACCTTGGAAGGAATTCTAGGTGTGGCAGCCAAGCAAGGAAGTAGAGCGGGACCTCTCCAAGAGGGGGAGGCAACTCCAAAGGAGGATGTGACCAAGCCATTCCAAAGGCAAGATAAGAGAAGGAGAAACTCGTGGAAAGTCAGCAATCGACAGTGACCTCAATTAGCGAGAAACCCGAGTGCATCCAGTGCGGGAAGCGTCATGGCAGGAACGCATGTTGGAGAAAGGAAGGAAGGTGTCTTAAACGCGGCAGGAAGGAGCATCGGCTTAAGGAGTTTCCGAATCTGAAGATAAAGTTCGCTCCACAAGGTGCTTCATCGATGACAATAAAGGAGCAAGGTGTAGCTGGTGATGACCTCGGCGCACGTCAGTAGCTACTTGATGACCTCGGCGACGTCACCACAGGTACTCGAGCGATCTTCGAGGACGAAGATCTTTTTCAAGAGGGGAGAGTGTGATGCCCTGATTTTTTTTTTTTTCACTTATAATTTGTGCATGTGCATTTGATTGTTGCAAGTATGGTAGGTGTATTTAGTAGTGTATATTGTAATTCTATATTCCTCATGAATAACATGCATGTATTTTTATGATATTTAGGTGAGAATAGCAATTAGCTAAATTGTGCATATTGTGTATATTAAGAATCCCATGCATATAGTACTTAAGTAATGTTGTGCAAGTTTAATCTAATTACCGGGCGCATGTTGTATCTATCTATTTCATGCATAATGTACATAAGTGGTTACATCCGTGTGTGTATACTATATATATGTCAAATCAAGTGTGTGCATGCAAGAACTATTTGTTGAATAGATTATTCCTAGCTAACGTAATTCATATTGCCTCCTAATGATTGTGAAGCCCTCGCAATTCTTGTCATTTTATTTTGCCACGTGTTGAGTCACGCTTATGTAAAACATCATGTACGCATAGGTAGATATCTACGTACATATTATCTTAGTGTACTTATGTATGCATGTGTATGTCTAGGTATAAATATTGTTGATTCATGGTGTAGTAATATGCATGTTATACCTTATACATTGTATGTATTACATAGTGTAAATACAGTTCTTTGCATGGTTTTGGTGTTCTGGCCGATAGCATCTTGGCGTCAACATGAGTGGACGTTTATGATAAGTAACGTCCATATCAATGGACGTCAATTGTATGTAGACGGCCAACTTTGTGGACGTCTATTTCCCTAATTTTCTGTGCACTACAGAACCAGAGAGCATGGATTGGGCTAGCTCCCTGATTGGGGAGATGTCACCTACGTCTCTCCCATCACCTGTGCGCCAAGACCCTATGCTCAACTTATAAACTACTTCCTAGTGACTAGAAGAGCCTCTTGGCTCTTGCAAAGTGAAACCTTAGCTGTGAGTGGGAGCATGAGAGAAAACCTGACTTCGGGAGCTCAGATCCGGTGATTGAAGGCATCTTCTGGAGATCTACCACGACAAGGAGGAAGTCCAAACATAGGAGAAGACTTCCCCGGCGCTGGACTGCGGCCTACAACCCCTAGAACCGGAGCAAAGGAGTTTTGGAGGCTTCTTGGCACTGCCCAAGGAGAGCTTCTTTCGCCATTTTGATTCGTTTGGAGATTTTTCTAAAGGCAAGTAAACCCTAGATCTTAAGCTTGTGCATGTCCCCTAAGTCCTAGGTATTTTTGTGGGTTTTAATTCGTGTCCTGGAGCCCTACATTCCCCTTTCTTTCAAGCTCGGTCTGTGTTTTTACACAGACAGGAACGTGACGGCAAGATCCCTTGCCGTCAATATCTTGTGTTGACGGCATGCGATGCTGCCGTCAACCTCTGTGAACAGCCAGCCCCTTGCTGTTTAGTCTTAAGGACAGAACAAGAACTGTTCTTCCCTATATGATTAATTTCCGGACTTCTTCGCATGAGAATATAGTGTAAATTTTATATGTTATGTAAATTAGCTAATAGAATGTGTTGTGAGATTTTTAGGTTTTTCTGTAATTAGTATGAATTGTCGAATTATGTAAATACATGTTTGATATGCTCTTTAATGTGGAGATTCCTGATTACCTGATCTATGTTGTATTGAGTGCCACATAATTGTGGAGGATGTTTTACAACTCAGTCCATGTCTGAGAATTTGGGAATTTTCCCATGACCGTGCAATATACTGTAATTTCTGTATTGAAAATAGAGAATACATGTAGGATTATTTTCAAAATCTCAGAAAATTGTATGACGCAAGATAAGTAAAAACAGTGAATAATGTGTGAAAATGCGATTAAAGTGAATGTAATGTGTAATAATTGGGCCGAAAATGACACGGCTACCCTAGGGCTCGAGAGTGTACATAGAAAAGTTTCTATGGAAAGCTCTATGTGTGAAAGTTCGTTCTTAAAGGCTTTAGGGAAATCCTGGAGGTGGACAAGTACCAGTGGATAGGGTGGAGAGGGCTTCTCCCGGTCTGCGTAGTTACCAAGATTCACCACTGTATTGCCTAGGTGGTGGGTATGTGATTATGAGTTGTGTTATGTGTTATGTGTTATGAGATGTGATGAGTCGTGTTATGCGATGAGTTATGAGAATTAGATATTTGTTAGTGTCCTCTACTGGTAGTTAGGACTATGTGTCATGGCATTTATTTAAGCAATGAAATATGAGAAAGTGTGAAATGATATGTGAATGTGGCACATGGTGAGTGCAAATGATATGATATGTGATAAGCGAAACAAGAGTAAATGATATGATAATTATGTGAAATGAGATGTGAGGGAGAGTTAATGCAAATGAGAGTGTGCTTGCATGTGAAAACTAGTTTATTAGCATGCTATGTTTATGTTTTACATATGTTAATATCAATTGAAATGCCATGCTTAGTATCATATCATGTAGATTACAATTCATCATGTAATGGTGTATGTGAGTAAACTTAGACAACCATGTTATTTATGCAACATAAAATATAAACATGTAGACTTGTCGAAGGGATAAGATAATATGTGAATAATTATAGATCCATGTAATTGAATGTAATGCATATAAGAACAGCAAGTAAAGTGATTATGTACATGGTAAATGATGAATAATATTAGATTCCATGCTAGTTGAAATGCTCAATTAGTATAAGTTTCATGCTTAAGTGCTATTGTGGTTAAATGGTTTTACCATGTTTTAACCTTCAATTCTTGCTATAAAATGTGAAGCTATGTGCATGTGGTTTTATTATGTTAAAACAGCAAGTAAATTGTACAATTAAATACGAAAAGTGCATGTGAAAAGAAAATAGTCATCATGCTAGCTTGTTCTTTTCCCTTATGCTCAATTTTATGCTTTAGTGGTAGAGATATCTATGATATGAAATAATGTGAGGACGAATCATGCTACATGTTAGGTGTATGAAATATGTACATGTGTATAATGTAATGCTCATGATTTAGAATAGAAATATGATAGACTAAAGCATGCTCATGTGAATAAAATATGTGTTGCTAGTTAAGAGTCAGGACCATGTGTACCCTTGTGATTTGATGATAGTGTGCATCTCTTTAATGTTAATGGCTTAGTGCGAGTGTGACATGTTTAAGTTAAGTCTTTGTTGCTTGCTGAGTCTTTGGACTCACTCTTGCTTCGACATACAGGTTGACAGGTATCGTGTACTAGAAGGAAGCTTAGTGAGGATCGCCATTTAGAAGACTATTTGTGGAGCTGCTACTAGTTGTACTTTTCTTTTCTCATAGTATGAAAAGAATTACTGTATGGACAATATTTGGACAATGTAGTTCTTTTATTGTATTAATGTGGACATTGTCTTTCTATTTCGCTATTTAGATTGTGGAATGTGTGTTGGTGATGGATTAAAAGTTGAGTTATTTATTTTATACCGCGGTACTCTATTGCTATCCAGGTACATATCAACCTATCGACTAATGTTGGGTACATGTCCCACTGTGACAACGCCCTTTATACCGATGGGGATTGGTATAATCGTACGGTATGAAGAGGGTCGTTACATTCAAGTTCTTTCTCAAGCTTTCCTGCTAGCAATCTGAGAGCTTCTTTCTGTTAGAATTCTCTTTTGAGAAACTCTGTTGGGTGGCAACTGTAATTGTCATTATTCTTCAAGTCCAACCTTATTGCTTCAGATAGGATTCAATTTTTATCTTCTGATCTTTTTATCCTTCTAAAGTCAGTGTGTGTTGTGCTCAGACTTGAGGCAAACACATAAGTGTTTTAATCTCCACTACTGTTTGTAATTTTCTGCAGAAGTTAGTTTCTGCATTTGCCCCTCCTGAGAAGGGAAGGCCTTGAGAGAGGTCGTCTTTGTACCCCTGTTTAGGGAAGACTTGCTTGGGAGCAAGTGGGTGTGTAATTCCTATCAAGGGTGAGAGAAGGCCAAATTCTTGGCAGATTAGTGGAAATCTCAAGTGGTTGACTTGGGGAATGGATGGAGGACTTCCATGTGGGAAGGGCCGAACCAGGATAAAATCCTTGTGCATTCATTGTGTGATTGTTTCCACCTAGTTTACACTGAATCACACACACACACTAAGTACTAACATATTCATCTAGTGTTTTGTTTTTCAGAAGAAAGTTTTAAAAGGTAAAAAGTCCTATTCATCCCCCCCCCCTCTAGGACTGTTTGTTAGCCATTTCGATCCAACAAGTGGTATCAGAGCAAGGTCTTCTCAGAAGAATATAAGATATTTGAGAAGAAATGGCATCCGAAGCTCACAACTATGAAGGCCAATCAGTCACAAAGCTACCCTTCTTTGATGGTGAAGATTATCAATTATTGGAAGATGAGGATGGAATGCTTCATCAGAGGTACTGACTTCGACCTATGACATGTAATTGAACAAGGTGATTTTCAAGTCCTTGCAGAATCTCTTCTGGTGCTCTTTCAATTGCAGACAAAAGAAATATGTCTTTAAATTTCAAAGTAAAAAATTATCTTGCTGTGCTTTATCGAAAAGAGAGTTTAATAGACTTTCAGCATGTAAAATAGCAAAAGAAATGTGGGATAAATTACAAGTAAAATATGAAGGCACAAATAGGGTTAAACAAACTAGAATAGACATACTTGTATCTCAATATGAACAGTTTAAAATGCTCCCAAATGAAAATATAACTCAAATGTACAATAGATTTTCAAATATAATTGTAGGATTAAGTGCTTTAGGGAAAGTCCTAACCAATGAAGAAACAGTAAGAAAAATCTTAAGATCTCTAACAAATGTCTGGACTCCTAAAGTTACAGCCATAGAGGAAGCCCATGATTAACACAATTATCTATTGATATTAATAGGATTCCTTATGGCTCATGAAATTAAAGATGGAAAGATTCTCCTGAAAATTCTTCAAAAATAAAATATCAAATGCTTTAAAGATTGCAGACTCCTCCTCATCTGAAGATTCCAAAGAAAAATCAGATGACAGTGATGATGAGGTAATGCTCTCAAGAAAGCTGCAGAGAATTCTGGCAAAGAAAAAGAAGTTTGGGTCGAAGAGGTTCTTCAAGAAGGAAAAGAAGAGGGAACCTACTTGCTATGAATGCAATCAGCCAGGACACTACAAGTCTGAATGTCCCAGGCTCAAGAAGAAGGACCAAGTAGAAAATCAGATAAGAAGAAGGAAAAAGAAAGAAAATCAGAAAGTTCAAAAAGAAGGCAATGGCAGCAACATGGGACAATGAAGAAGGAACCAATTCAGAATCTGAAGAAGAAGAGAAGGTAAATCTAGCCCTCATGGCAGGACTAGAGTAGGTAAACTCAAAACCTCCTTTACTTCATGTTCTGATTCGATTCTGATAGCTTTGAAGATGCCTTCAATGAACTTTATGAAAAATATTAGACATTAGTAAAACAAAAAAAATAGTTAAACTAATCTTCTGAACCAAGAAAAAGCTAACACCTTTCTTAAAAAGAAACAGAAAGATTAAACAAAAGTTTAAGTGAAATAAAAAGAACTAATGAACTACTGTGCGAAGACTAAAAAATAAAATAGCAAAGTTGGAAATTGAATCAAATCTTAAGGAACTTAAAAATGAGGAAAAATTGCAAGAAGAAAACAGTTATCTAAAAGCCACTATTGAAAAAATTTCCAACTGCAAAACCTCACTATTTGTTAGAATCAAAGGAGCTAGGTCAGGAAAGAAGAAGTATGGATTAGATATACACTTCCACCAAACGAAGAAGAAATATTCGACCACAAGTATATCCAACTCCTAAGTTTATAGCAGAAAAAGAAATAAAAAATTCAAAAAGGGTAAATCAGTAGGTCTACAAACAAAGACAGAATTCAGCAACAATACATAATAGAAAAATTCCTTTGATTGTGCTGTACTCATTGTAACCAATTAGGACACACTGTCAGCACATGCACCACTAGATATTTAGATGGATTCCTAAAACTAACCATCAAGGACCCAAGAAAATTTGGGTACCAAAAGTTACAGTTTAGCTTTGTTTGCAGGGTCGGCTGAGGGCATCCAAATGGTATTTGGATAGTGGATGCTCAAGACACATGACAGGAGATATGAAGCTTTTCACAAGTTTTAGAGAAGAAACTGGTCAAGTAACTTATGGAGATAATGGAAAAGGAAAAGTGCTAGGATGTGGAACAATTGGTACTAAAGAAAGAACTGATGAAGATGTCATGTATGTAGAAGGTTTGAAGCACAATCTGATTAGTATTAGTCAATTATGTGATAAAGACATTTGGTAATTTCAGAAAATAAGTGTATAATTCAGAAGGATAACAAGACAGTTTTTGAAGCACAAAGAATGAAGATTTGTATACATTGCAACTAGCAGAATTAAAAGAAGTAAATTTATGCATGGCTACTACCAAAAGTAATGAGTCTGATTTGTGGCATAGAAGACTTGGTCATGCTAGCGCTTCAGTGATCAAGAAATTAATAAGGAATGATTTAGTTGAAGGTCTTCCCAAAATGAAGCTCAAGAACTATGGAATATGCTCAGCCTGTGCAAAAGGAAAGCAAACCAAGACCTCTTTTCAGTCCAAAACAATTGTTACAACTTCCAAGACTTTGGAGCTAATTCACATGGATTTGTTTGGACCAATGAGGATAGTCAGTCTTGGTGGAAAAATCTATGGCTATGTGTTGTTGATGACTACTCAAGATACACTTGGGTATCCTTTTTAGAAGCCAAATCTGAAGCTTTTCAAGCATTTCTGAAGTTTAGCAGAATAGTTCAAAAGAATCAGAAATTTCAGATTACCAGTTTTAGATCTGATCATGGTGGTGAGTTCAAGAATGAAGATTTCTAGAGTTCTGTGAAGAAAATGGAATTGAACACAACTTCTCAGCTCCAAGAACTCCTCAACAGAATGGGAGTAGCAGAAAAAAAAAGAACAGAACACTGCTGGATATGGCCAGAAGAATGCTAAATGAGTATAATTTGCCAAAGTACTTCTGAGCAGAAGTAGTAAATACAACATGCTACATAATTAACCGATATGATCAGACCCATTGAAGAAAAAACACCATATGAGTTGTACAAGGATAAAAAGCCCAATATCAGCCATCTCAGACCTTTTCGATGTAAGTGCTTCATCTTAAATAATGGTAAGGATGATTTAGGGAAATTAGATGCTAAAAGTGATGAAGGTTTTCTGTTAGGATATATTCCAAAACCTAGGGCTATAAAGTGTTTAATAGAAAAACCTAACCATAGAACAATCAGTTCATATATATTTGATGAAACTAACCCTTCTATCAAAAGGATAGAAGAAGAAAAATGTGTTGATGATCTCTGCAGGAATCTTGAAGAAGAAAAATATGAAGAAGTGGAAGATCCTCCATTAGAAGATCTTCAACAACAAGAAGAACCACAAGAAGGGCTACCTAGAGAATTGAGTGGTACCACCTGGACCATCATAGAGAAAAACATAATAGGTGATCTCCAAGATAGGGTAAGAACAAAGAGGTATGCAAATTCCTTGTGATTTCTCTGCCTTAGTTTTACAAATTGAGCCTAAGACAATCAATGATGCACTAGGTGATGAATCTTGGATCCTTGCTATGCAAGAAGAACTTAATCAGTTCAAACGCAGTGAAGTTTGGACCCTTGTGCCTAGAACTACTGATCATTCAGTTATTGGAACCAGATGGGTTTTTAGAAATAAGATGAATGAATCAGGGGTAATAACTAGGAACAAAGGCAGACTTGTAGCTCAAAGATATTCCCAAGAGGAAGGCATAGATTTTGATGAAACCTATGCTCCAGTAGCTAGATTAGAGGCAATTAGAATTTTATTAGCATATGCTTGCTCTCTTAACATTAATTTATTTCAGATGGATGTTAAAAGTGCTTTTTAAATGGTTTATTAAAGAAGACGTATATGTTGAGCAACCACCTGGTTTTGAAGATAGTAAGTATCCTGATCATGTTTTTCGTTTAAAGAAAGCACTGTATAGTCTAAAACAAGCTCCAAGAGCTTGGTATGAAAGATTAAGTGTCTTATCTTATATCACATGATTTTATAAGAGGTAAAGTAGATACCACCTTATTTATAAAGAAGTTTTCAGATGGAATCTTAATTGTGCAAATCTACGTTGATGACATTATCTTTGGATTACAAATGAATCACTCTGCAAATTCTTTGAAAATTTGATGCAAAGTGAGTTTGAAATGAGCATTATGGGTGAGCTCAATTATTTTCTTGGATTGCAAATCAAGCAAACCAGGAAGGAACTCACATTGTCAAACCAAATATTTTTGTCAAATTTACTTTCAAAGTATGGTTTTGACAAGTGTAAGCCTTAGGGAACACCATGAGCTCAAGCATTAAGTTAGATGTGACCCTCTTGGCAAAAAGGTAGATCAAAAGATGTATAGAGGAATGATAGGATCACTACTCTATCTCACTGCAAGTAGACCAGATATAATGTTCAGTGTTTGTCTTGTGCAAGATTCCAAGCTGATCCAAAAGAATCACATGTTCATGCAGTTAAAAGAATTTTTAGATATCTTATAAATACCAGTAATTTTGGCTTATGGTATCCCAGATGTTCAGATTTCAAGTTACTTGGTTATAGTGATGCTGACTATGCTGGATGCAAATTAGATAGAAAAAGCACCAGTGGTACTTGTCAAATTCTTGCAGGGTGCTTAATATCTTGGTCTTCCAGAAAGCATAACTCAGTAGCTTTATCCACCACAGAAGCTGAATACATTACAGCTAGCAGTTGCTGTACTCAACTCTTATGGATCAAGCATCAATTAGAAGACTATGGTCACCAGCTCAAGGAAATTCCAATGCTTTGTGACAACACAAATGCAATAAATTTAACCAAAAATCTTATCCAGCACTCAAGAACAAAGCATATTGAGGTTAGACATCACTTCATCAGGGACCATGTAAGTAATGACAATATTCACTTGAATTTGTTTCTACAGAAAATCAACTTGCAGATATTTTTACAAAACCTTTTTCTGAGGATAGATTTACATCAATTAGAAGAGAAAAGTATGTGTAATCCTGATTAACTTATGAAGGTTATGTTTGAATTAAGTGCTAAGACTTGTTTGAAGTCACTGCGAAAACTCATCTTGAAAAATCTCTAAGTCCTACATTCGACTCATGAAGAATTGATGCATTCGATTCATGTTATAATGTTGCATTCGACTGATGCAGTCGAATACCTAATTTGATTCATTAAGAAATTGTGGAATGGTGCTTACTATTTAAAATTAGGTAACTGACACCTCATTAAGACGCGTCTCTTCATGACTTAACGGTCAAATCATTCCATCGCGTCCGTTCATCCTGAAATCAAGCGACAGTTACTTTTCCCCTTTCTATATAAGGAAACACTTATCCTTCAACACACCCATTTGAAATCTGTCTTCGACTCTCTTGTCCTCATCTGCTCTTTGCGCCTTCACTGTTCCAGGCAAAGGACACTCAGGAACCTCCAAGAATCCCTTTTGAAGAAAGGTAGGATCTTTCACCTATCCTATGTGATTCTTCTTTCCTCTGCCGGTTCCTGAGCGATTTCTTTCTTTCGTCTAGATGGCATCATCTAGGGCTCCTGAATCTGTCCAGTTGACCCCCGATCAGCTTCAACGCCTGGCCAAAATCCCAATCTGTCCAGGAAAGGCTGTAGAGTTTTCTCACCTTACTGAAAGTCTATCTTGGGTAGAAGAGACCCTCAATGCCATGGGTTGGACCAAGCTGTGCCAGATTTCTGAGCCGTCTATCGAGTCTGCAATTAGAGCCTTGTATGCTTCCCTACAAGTTTCATCCGAGAATGTTGTGATAGGCTTTGTGAAAGGAACCAAGATTACCATTTCTGAGGAGCTATTAGTGAAAATGTTGATTGTTCAAACTCTGGACACAAGCTCAGTGAGTTCGTTCCACTTGAGAAGCAAAAAAATGTGGATTATTGGAAATTTGGGGACCATCAGCAAGAGAGGGCTTTAGGTTAATGAGTTATCTGCTGAGACGAGGCTAATCCACTAGTGATCACAAATATTGTGAGACCCGAGAGCAGGAACTCACTCCTCCATTACTGCAAGAGATGAAATCTCTTATTTTGGGCTATTCAGAGACACCAAGTAAATCTGCCCGTAGTAATCCTAGAGAAAAAGATAAGTTCAAAAGATCTGCAGGAATCCCTTCCATATGGTTCTCTGCTGACTCTTATTTTCAAAGTTTTTCAGTTGATCTTTCTGGAGAGCTTTGGTGGTTGGAACAAAATAGAAAATCAGTATTTTCACTCTAAGAAGGAGCCATTACTCCTTGGCGGGCAAGAAGCAAAATTTGTGGTTCAAAGACACTGTGCCAGAATGTGAACATGAAGTCTTTCCTGATGAACCTCTTATCTCCCTACCCACTCAAGTTGTTTATGAAAAAATAGAAGCTCCTGAGGTTCTAGCTAGATCTGAAGCTCAAGCTCAGATTCCCCATCAAGAAGATCAGTTCCAAGATTTCTCCTTCCATGCTGTTCAGGATACTCCTGAAGGTACCGTCAATGAAGTTCTGAGAGATCTCAGAGGAAAAGGAGTAGCTTCTGAAGATGTGCTGCTTCCACCCCCTGGAACATCAATTTGAAGAGAGAGAGACTCACTTCTCTCCATCTCAGTTGAGACCGCCAAGGTCTCAGGGGGAGAGCAGTAATAGTATTAATACTATTTTGGATTTAGTGAGAAGCCAGCATGAGAACCCGTCTGTTCTCCATATGCAAGTTGAGATATTGGATGTTAAGTTTGATAGCTTGTCTGATGAGGTCAAGCAGATAAAAGATCTTTTGCTTCAGTTAGTGTGCCAACATGGCACTTCTAGGCCATCAGGGCTTGCTTCCTCACAGCAGCAAGAAGAAGATGCCCCTGCTCAGAATCAAGAAAACCAAGTAGAACCTCAAACGCCAACTCCTGGGGACCCTGTTATTAAGTAATCAGTTGTTGTAGAAGAAGGTCCAGAAATCCAAGTTGAGCAGCAACCTATGTCAGTTGAGTCCCAACAGCAAGAAGATGAGCAGCCTACTGAGCAGCAGGCTCAGTTAGCAGTAGTAGTTTTTGAACCTCCAGTTGAGCAGCAGCAAGAGCCCGAAATTGAAAAGCAGCCAGAAGAAGTGGCAGCAACTGTAGTAGGTTCCAGCCTTGAGGATCAGTCAACCCAGAAGGAATCTTCAGCCAAGAGAGAACTCTTGAGCCCTCTTAAGATATCTAGTTCTTTAAGAGAAAGGTGAAGAGAAGACTAGTCAAGAATGGTGCACCTGTCCTCCCTTCTCCTTCTTCTAGGGCTAGTTCTCCACCAGTTATTCCTCCGTCTAAGGTCCATCCAGCAGCAACCCAAACCAATGCACCCTCGGCATCAACCCCTCTGCAGCCTTCACACTCCTCCCTCTTCTGCTCCTCCTGCAGGCATTTCATTAGATGCAAAAGTTTCCATCTACCCCATGAAATTCCAAGCCAAACCGCTTAAAGAGTTCACCATGAACCTTTCCACTCAACCCCCACACTACTATTCCTCTCTTCCCACTGCCTCCAGTCTGACTCCAAGAAAACTCTATTCATTTAGTGAGATACTTCCTACTATCCAACTATCAGCTTCCATGGACCCAAATTAGGAGACAAACCCTCCTTATTGCTTCCTCCATTCTGGTATGCCTTTGTCCACCACTCTGAACTCAATATGAATCTGTTCAGAGAATATCTTGCAATAAGAGCATTTCTTGAAGTCCATAGATTGCCAGGTTTCACTTTTGAACATTGGCTTCCTGTTTTGATAAAAACCTCCCAACTTTCCATTTCAAATCTTCAACTCATCTCTCAGAAGAGCCACTGCCTCACACCCCAAGAATTTGTTGACCTTTATCTTGACGAGGCAGCTAGGTTTCAAGAAAACCAATCCAGGACCCACTTCTCGACAGTCTGACATCATTTTTCCCTAAGGTTCCATGCTTTATTTGCAGATCATCTCAGAGCATCTCAGGCCAAGTACCTGGTAATGAGAACTTTCAACTATGAAAGGTTCAAACTGGGATTGCATGATGTATCCAAAGGGCAGTATGAGAATCTGCTTAGAGGGCAAAGAGAAATTGTTCCTTCTATGTCAGTGGCTATGCCATCAGGTCTTCACCCTCCCCTCGTAGGAGCCATTTCCTACAGAGGAGCCTTTGCTGAAGCAATCTTCAACAGATTCATCCGGATTTCCACCTGATTCAAGATCAAGTACAAATCCAAGCTAAGCTTCCAAAGGTTCATCTTTCTCCAGTTATCCAAGAACTCTCATCAACTTCTTGACATTCCATTAAGCTTTGCTGAATCTGAAAGATTCACCCCTGAGCAATGGCAAGCAGCTTATCCATCCTATCATTCCCAATGTCTGAAGATGAAACTTTCCCTCAATGATTTCCACTCTAAGAGTCTCATGGATTTTCGCAAGAACATTGGTTATAGATGGGCTCAAAGGTACCTTGTCTACTATCAAGCCAAGGATACAACTATCTCCAATGGTCTCTACTGGAATATCACCCTCAATGAATTCCTCCATCTGGCAGCCACCAAACAGTTTGTTCCCTCAGAATGAGAATCGACATCGACAAATTCATTATAAAGTTGCTTGGTTCAGGAGGCGCCACATCATGTCTATCAAGAAATTACCCTCCACCAACCCAACTTACAATGTTGATGGTGCACTGTGGACAATTCTTTGTCAAGAATGAGGAAAAGCTCTAGGAGCTTCTCCAACCCTTCCTAGCCAAAATCCCTGCATCCCTGTATCTACCCCGTCAAATAGGCTCTGAACTTTGTTTGCCTTCACCAGCTTTTCTAATTCAGCACTGTTTCCTTTATGAATACAATATATCTCTTCCTTCCTTTGCATTATCTTGTGTTTTGCTATCCTTTATGTTAATGCCACAAAGGGGGAGAAACGACATAGTAAAAGCTTATGGAGAAAAGGTATATAAGAAGTTTATTTACTAACCTATTTAAAGATTTTTTGTCATTAACAAAAAGGGGGAGAATTGTTGAGCAACTACCCCTAAGAAATTAGAAACTTTCTTAATTTCTATAAACATGTTTTTGCTATGACAAATCTTTAAATATATATTTTTCATAGTAAATATACCAAAAAATTCTATACAGATAAAAACCATGAACTCTAAATTTTTTGAAGGCCACAGTCTACCTGTATAGCCTACTAAATTCGATTGATGCCTTTGACTGCAAAATCCGACTCCTTCAAAAACTCAGTCAAAAGTCTTGAAAATCTTCTAAGTTCACACCATTGCATAACATTCGACTCATACAGCTGAATGTTTCCTACTCTGTATTCGACTCATACAGCCGAATGTTTCCTACTCTGTATTCGACTCATACAGCCGAATGTTTCCTTACTCTATATTCGACTCTCATACATTGCATAACATTTGACTCATACAGCCGAATGTTTCCTACTTTGTATTCGACTGATACAGTCGAATGTTTCCCTACTCAGTATTCGACTGCTGTAGTTGAATTACTTTTGTTCTTTCCTGAAGTCGAATCACTTGAGCTTTTCTTTCCTGAAGTCGAATTATCTGTTCTTGTACATTCGACTTCACTGATAGTTTTGTACTTGTACTTTTTACCTCAGTGTCAGTTCTGTATGTCTTGAAATATAAAAGACTATCAAATCTATTTCGATTCTTAAGTATCCTAGATATAATTTCCTTATAAGATGTTTTGTTGTATAAACATCTTACTGAAGCATCATAATTTTTTTTTATATATTCTTCTGACAGGACATGACACATTATATTTAAAATATTCATCCTGTGCAAAATCTTGTCTTAAATTCTTTCTCTTCTGAGCTCTATAAGTCTTGATGTCCTTGCTTCAGTTTATTAGACTCATAAGACACAAAGCATTTATGAATGTCTCAGGCGCATGGCATCTGACTCTCTCACCTACCACTGATAGACACATGCTTCACCCTTTGAACATAATCTGTCTGTCTGCTTTTCTTTTCTGAAAAGTTTGAGGGATACTGGGTTCCATACTTTCATTTGTACTAAAACTGACCCACCTACCACAGAGGTATGGAGATATGTTTCTCTTTGTCCTTGTAACAGGCATTAAATGGAGCACGTTTTCAGCATGTCTTCTTCACAGTCTATTGCTACAAGAGCTTATCTTCTAGCTGTGGCCAACTGCTCCTCTTCTGAAGACCTTGGGAAGATGCAAGTTTAAGAACTCCTGGACAAAGTCTTCAAGATCCAATGGATCCTAGAAACTCTCTTCAAACGGCTAAATTACGAACGGTCACAAGCTCCAACGGCTATCTTCTCAAACGGCTAGATTTTGAAGTCTATAAAAGGAGCTCAAGAGGAAAGGAAAAGGTGTGCATGCATGAAGAATCGAATACAAGCCTACATCTCTTGAGAGAAAAGCATCATTCAAATCTTTCAAGCTCTTTCTCAAGCTTCCTGCTAGCCAATCTGAGAGTTTCTTTCTGTTAGAATTCTCTTTTGAGAAACTCTGTTGGGTGGCAACTATAATTGTCATTATTCTTCAAGTCCACCCTTGTTGCTTCAGATAGGATTTGTGACGGAACACCTCGTCCAAGCCCGTTAAACCGGTAACGTGCTTGACCTGAGTCCGTCTCCCGTGAACGGGCCGAACCCTCGCTAGGGATACCACACACTAGTCCGTGAAAACACGAAGGAACACACCATTGCATTTATAATATACAGGGTTTTACATAGCCAATTTCAAAGGAAATAAAGGAAAGTACACAAGCCTGGGGCATACCCCGAGGTACAACAAGTACAATGAAGAAAGAAAAGCTACACTGTTGGAGGCGCTGGGCCAATACCGCTACATCGGGGCTCCGAACTGGACGACGGTAGAGAAACCTCCTACTCGCCCTCGCCTGTGGGGAGTAGGGGTGAGCCTCGCTAGTCACTGGCTCAGTAGGGAACTCCCCCAACATCGAGCAAATCAAACGCAAGTACTGAAAGCAGTAAACTATGATAGCAATTTATAGCACAACTAAATACGACATTAAAGCTATTAACAAACTCACCGCTAGCTGACTGCGTAAAAAAACTGTAATAAATAAACGGCAAAACTCCAACTTATGTACGAGCTACGGTAGAGACCGCCAAACTCGAGCCACGTAGACTGGTTCGCGACACAAGCAATAGAATCGGACAAACTAACACAGGTCTACCTCTCAGTCTTGCAGCCACGGACAAAAGGTCTAGCTGCCGCTCCACGTGAAAAAGACAAGGAACTGTGGAGACCAACTAAACACCACCACCTGCGGACCACACGGTCGCAGGCCTATGCCGGGCACCTCTAGAGACCCTGGCCTGGGCTCGCTAGATTGAGGCACTAGAAAAGGACTAGACGGGGACCAGTGTCGACAACTAGTGTCCGTACCCCCAACTAAGAGCGCGCTACAAGTGACTAAAAACAAACTCAAGAGTCACTGTGCCACTGTCGTCTTTCCCTCAGCCGGACGTACAACTCAAACTAAGGAGTGAGGGTGTCCAGGTCAGACGACACAGACCTCGACGGTACAGCACAAGTACCGAGACAAAGCACCGAGCTAACAGCCTGGCTCATAGAGAACCTGGGGCACCCAACTGGAGAGGTAACCACGGTAGGCGTCTACTACCTAACACACACACAGAAACCATGTGCGCACCGCACAAACCACGTGAAATCTCACATAAACCTCGTGTACTGACGGTCCACAACACGTGAACACCACCTGCCTCGTGTGGACACTATGTCCACAGGCAAACTACTAGCTAGCTACGTAACCTGTGAGCTAGACTCGAAAACCACGCGCTTCCCAGAGCGCCACAAGTTCCAATGCACTGCTCACTAACACTGAGTGTACCAATAACGATAATTAGATAATCACATGTGTAAACCATGAACAAACAGGGCCTCTCGGGCTAAGTCGCGATAGCCCATTGGGTCGCCTTCAAAAGGCGTCGCCACGACATGTCGCCTTCATATCCAGAACACGACCTACTTACCTGTCGCCTCTTGATCCTTAACGCGACACATCGCTGTGTCGCGTTCAGAACGCGACATAAGCGCTCGTCGCCTTACCAGGCGGGAACCCTAATCTGGGCTCTCTCCATGACAGCCCGTTTCCACAATACAAACCACCCTTAATTCTTCATTTTCATACTTTTGTGAATACCTAAGCATGCTATCTATGTTAGTAACGCATTAAACTGATTGGAACTCAATCCTATGCGATTTATACCTAGAAAACAGGAAGAGTTCACCTACCTTCACGAAGAACACGCTATGCAGCGATCTCCTGGCGTTTCCCCTGCTTCTCCCGGACTCCCTGCAGCGAGGACACGCTGAAGATGCCAAATCCCAGCTGAAATCGCCACAGCACCTCCCCCTGGCCGAGCAGAAACCCTATGCGTTCTGCTTGGCTGGGGTTATTTAAAAACCTGCTGCGGTTCGCGGAGTCGTGACCCGGTCGCGACGGACTGAGCGTCGCCTTCCCAACGCCCGCTGCCCTGAGCGCTACACGTGGCGCACATGCAGACGCTCAACGCACCAAGGCGGCCACATGAACGCGACGGCCACCTCTGTCGCGTTAAGAACGCGACAGACCTTCCTGTCGCTGAGCAATCTAGGGTGCTGAAAGCCCAAAACGTCGGCCCAGTTAGCCCCAGAAACACACACACACAGGGCACACAAGCCACATGGCCTCACATTGGCCACCACAAATGTTAAACTGACAATCCACGAGGATCCGAAAAATGCACGACGTTACAGGATTCAATTTTCATCTTCCGATCTTTTATCCTTCTGAAGTCAGTGTGGTTTGTGCTCAGACTTGAGGCAAACACATAGGTGTTTTAATCTCTACTATTGTTTGTAATTTTTCTACAGAAGTTAGTTTCTGCATTTGCCCCTCCTGAGAAGGGAAGGCCTTGAGAGAGGCAGTCTTTGTACCCCTGTTTTGGGAAGACTTGCTTGGGAGCAAGTGGGTGTGTAATTCCTCTCAAGGGTGAGAGAAGGCCAAATTCTTGGCAGATTAGTGGAAATCTCAAGTGGTTGACTTGAGGACTGGATGTAGGACGTCCATGTGGGAAGGGCCAAACCAGGATAAAATCCTTGTGCATTTCTTTGTGTGATTGTTTTCGCCTAGTTTACACTTGAATCACATACACCACACTGAGTACTAACATATTTATCTAGTGTTGTGTTTTTCAGAAGAAAGTTTTAAAAGGTAAAAAGTCCTATTCACCCCCCCTCTAGGACTGTTTGTTAGCCATTTCGATCCAACAAACTTGACCATCTCTGCACACTGCTGCACCAATTTTGGTCCCATTACCTGCCTTTCACCTACCTCATACCAATTCAACGGTGTTCTGCAAGGTCTTCCATAAAGAGCTTCATATGGTGCCATCCCGATCCTTGTGTAATAACTATTATTATAAGTAAATTCAACCATACCTAAATGCTGCTCCCATCCACCTCCCCAAACTAAACAACAAGCTTGTAACATATCTTTAATAGTATGGATTGTTCTTTCCATCTGTCCATGGGTTTGGGGATGGTATGCTGAACTATACCTTAACTGTGTACCCACAACTCATTACAAACTCCTCCAAAAATCTGAAGTGAACCTGGGATCCCTGTCTGAAATATTATTACTGGAATCCCATGCAATGGCACAATTCTTTCCACATACCCTGCCAATCTATCCACTGCCCATAACATGCTCATAGCTAACAACCTACACACCTTTGTCAACCTCTCAACAAAACCCATATACCATTGTGACCTGACACTGTTCTAGGCAAACCGACAACAAAATCCGTAGCTATGCCATCCCACTTCCACTTTGGAATAGGCAATGGTTGCAACAAACCTCTTGGCCTTTGATGTTCTGCATTAACATACTGTCACACTAAACATCTTGCTATGAATTCCACTATTTCCTTGTTCATGCTCGGCCACCAGAAATACTTTTTCAAATCTTGATACATCTTGTGCTTCCCGAGTGTATAGTGTAACTGGACCGATGTGCTTCTTTTAATACTTTCGGCTTAACTCCAGCTTCACTTGGAACATATAACTTGTTCCTAAATCGGACCACACAATCATCATCTATGGTAACATCTTCCAACTTTACAATTTCAGCCAAGTTCTCATCTACCTTTTGGGCTTCCACTATCTGCCAATAAAAAGATGGTTCCACCATGATGCTAGCTAACACTGCTCGCCGCTGGCTACTTGGAACAATTAAAGTGTTTTTTCCACATCTTCATATAGCTTCAATTCTCTCATCATCATGTAACTCATAACCACTCTTCTGCTCAAAGCATCTGCAACAACATTGGCCTTGCCATGATGATATGCTAAATTGAAATCATAGTCCTTTAAATACTCCATCTATCTATGCTGCCTCAAGTTCAAATCCTTATGCGAAAAGATGTACTTCAAAATCTTGTGATCTGTGATGATTTCAAATCTTTCACCATACAAGTATTGCCTTCATATCTTTAATGCAAATACCACTACAACCAGCTCTAAGTCATGTGTGGGATAATTCTCTTCATGCCACTTCAATTGCCTAGATGCATAGGCAACCACTTTTCCATGCTACATAAGTACAACCCCAAGTCCTCTCCTGGACGCATCTATGTACAACACAAAACCACCTCAGCTTGACGGTATTTCTAATATACGAGCTGAAGTGAGCTGCTTCTTCAATTCCATAAAGTTGCGCCTGCAATCAGAGGACCACACAAAAGGTACTCCTTTTCTGATAAGTCTTGTCATTAGTGCTGCAATCTTTGAAAAGTCTTGAATAAACAGCCTGTAGTAACCTACCAAACCAAGAAACCTTCTGATTTTCGGCTCTGTCTTCGGTTCCTCCCATTTCATAACTGCTACTACCTTAGCTGGGTCCACTGAAACACCTTCACCTGAAATCACATGCCTTAAAAACTGAATTTCTCTTAGCCAAAACTCACACTTACTGAATTTAGCATATAGTTGGTTCTCCCTCAATGTCTGCAATGTAACTCTCAAGTGAGCTGCATGATCCTCTTCCAAAGCTGAATACACTAATATATCAACAATGAACACCACAATAAACCGATCTAAATATGGATGGAAAATCTTGTTAATCAAATTCATAAATGTTTCAGGTGCATTGGTTAGCCCAAATGGCATAACCACAAACTCATAATGCCCATACCTTGTTCTAAATGTTGTGATATCAATGTCTTCTTCCTGAATCCTCAACTGGAGGTAACCCGATCTCAAATCTATTTAGAGAACTCCTTTGCCGATTGCAACTGATCAAACAGATCATCAATCTAGGAAAGTGGATACCTATTCTTAATAGTGACCTGATTCAACTGGCGGTAATCAATGCACATTCTATGACTGCCATCTTTCTTTCTAACAAATAAAACTGGTGCTCCCTATGGAGAGTGACTAGGCCGAATGAAACCCTTTTTCAGTAATTCTTGGAACTGTTTCTTTAATTCCTTCAACTCTACAGATGCCATCCTATAGGGTGCCTTAGAAATTGGCATACTGCCCGACTGTAATTCCACTGTAAAGTCCACCTCTCTATGTGGAGCCAATTCTGGTAACTCTTTTGGGAATACATCCACAAACTCTTTAACCACTGGTACCATATCTACTATCTTACCTGCCTCAACCAAACTGACTAGTGCTAAATATGCTACAAATCCTGTATTAATCAATCTCCTAGCCTTAAGAGCAGAAATAATGAACTTAGGAGTATAGAATGGCATACCTTGGAATTCAAACATATTCCCTCCAGGATGACTGAACCTTAGTCTCTTCTTCCTGCAATCAACCACTGCCCCATATGCTTCTAACCAATCCATGCCTAAAATCACATAATATTCCTTTAACTATAATGCATACAATCTAGTTAGCAACTAATTTCCTTGTATCATTATGGGAACCTCATCCAAGTAATAAGAAGTAAGCATGAAATCACCAGAAAGGGACCTCCACCACAAGCTCACACTACCTCTCCTCAAAATGATGAACCATACTATCCAGAAAGTCCTCAGAAATGAAGGAATGTGATGCACCTAGATCAATTAAGGTTCTAGTAGAAATTTCAAGGAGTGGTATTATATTCAATCAGATTCGATGCCTCCGCTTGAGCCCTCGTAATTGCCATCACTCATCCTCGTCCTCTCTGATTAGGCAAACCTCTACCTCGCTTAGCTGGTGGCTACTGGAATAGCTACTGTTGCTGAGGTGCCCCTCTACCATAGCGACCTCTCCTAGGATATTGACAATTTCTTGCCAAGTGCCCCGATTGGTCACAATTATAGCATCTATACTCTGTGGACTGCCTAGCTGTGCTTTGTTGTGATTCCTCAACCCTCGAATAAAGTACTTCACCATCATAGCATTATTAGTGACCACATAAGTTGCATACCTGCTCAACGGCATGAATCTCATTTGATACTCCAGTATTGACAAATTCCCTTGTTGTAGCGTCCTGAACTGCTCCCTCTTAGCTTGTTGAATTTGTATCGGGAAGAATGTATTGTTGAACACTTCAAGGAATTCTGGCCAAGCTATTGTATCCTCTGCCTGACCAACAAACACGGTCTGCATCTTGAGCCTCCACCATTCTTGTGCAAATCCCCGCAACTGGTAAGTAGGCATGTAAACGGAACCTGATATTCCGATATTCTGACCCGATTCCGATAAAAATTATCGGTTTCGGAATCGGAAAATGATATCGATAGCTTATCGAAATCGGTATCGGATATTCCGATAAGCTATCAGAATCAGAATCGGAATTGAAAAATAATCAAAATCGGAATCGGTATCAGTTATTTCGATAAATTATCATACACTCAAAAGGTAAAACTATGGTAAACACCTTAGCTTATCGGAATTTTGGTTCTGATATTGTTATCAGAATCGGAACGGAATTGGAATTAACTATTCCGATTTTATCGGAATCGGAACCATATTTTGGTTATCGGAATCGGAATCGGAATTTGTGTTTCCGGTTCCGAACCCGACCCATTTGCAGCCCTACTGGAGGGTAGCCAATATCACCCTATCGGCTTGTGGACATCTCATAATAACAAAGACTCCTTCTATTTCATGCACCTAATGCTCCGCCGTATCCGAATTCGGACCTCCCGACTATGTAGGTGGCTGCAACCATAGGAACCCCTCCACTAACACTGTGGACTCCTCCACGCTAGCTGGTCGTACTAGCACAACCGGGGGTAAAGGTACAACAGGTGGTACCTCAACTCCAAATAGTGGTACCAGCAGTACCGGTACTACCTCCTCCTCAACTGGTGGTGCTGCAACCGGTGGCTGAACCGGTGGGTGCTGATCTAACTGTGTCCGAATATGTGTGATACTTTCCCATAACCTTTCTATCATCTGATGTGTAGACTCCTCAGGCTCATCTCCACCACCTCCCCAATCTCTCCTATCAGACATTTCGATCCTGCACATACAACATTCCAACCACATAGCACACAAACATATCATTACAAAAACACGGCCAACTACCAGCAGTAGACTATGGTAGAGAACAAACTATGTACATTTCTTGTTCCCTCATATTTACATGGAACTTGCTCTGATACCAACTGTGACGGTCATTGCGGTTCACACCCGTTAACCCAATAACGTGTCCGACACGACTCCGCCTCCCACGAACAAACCGAAGCCTCGCAAGGGATATCAACACACACATGTCCGTGGAAATATAAAAGAACACGTTGAACATATATGAGATTCCATATCTCACACATATCCACATGAAATGTACATATTTAGTTCTGAACCAAAGTCATAGTACAAGTACAAACTACTTGGAACAAAACCCCAAGGCACAATAAGTAGAAATATTTATCTGCTAGTGGCGTCGGCCCAACTCCGCTACGGTGCGGTCCGAACTAGAAGAGGGACAAGAACCCTCCTGCTCTCTGTCATCTAGAAGAAGATTGGGTGAGCCTCACAAGTCACTAGCTCAATAAGGTAACTCCCAAAAGTCGAGAGAACAATGTACAGTAAATAAAGTAAGCAAAGCTTATAAGTAATTAAAAGGTAACTCAGCCTACACATGGTACTATAGCTGTAAATAAATAAACGACAAACCACGTACATGTGTACAAGCAAAAGAAGGGCATGTCACACACTAGTCACGAGAACTGGTTTGCGACACCAACCATAGACCCGGACAAGCAACAAAAGACTACCTCTCAGCCTCGCAGCCACGGACGAATGGTCTAGCTACCACTCCACCTCAACAAGGTCAAGAAACTATGGAGACTAACCAGCACCACACCTACAAACCACATAGCTACAGGCCCAAGCCTGGCACCTTTAGGGAGTCCGGCACGAGCTCTATAAAGTGAGGCACTGGAAATAGGACTAGCTGGGGACCAGTACGTCTACCAGTGTCTGTCCCCCAACCACGAGCGCGCTACAAGAGACTGCACACCCATAAACACAAGTCGCTGCCCACTACCATCTTTCTCTCAGCTGGACGTACAAGTCAAACTCAGGAGTGAGGGTGTCCAAGAAGACGACACAAAGCTTCACGGTACACACCATACCGGGACAAACCCCGAGCACCCTGGGCTTGGCTCACAATGAACCTGGGGTATCCGACTTGAGAGGTAACCACGAAAGGTGTTAAACAACCCAACTTGCTATGCACACATATCCAAGCAAAGATGATGTTTTCAACCACGATGTAAGCCAACACACTCCATGCAAGCTCTACATTGCTTAACCAACACTAGGCAAGCAATGTACAACAAAAAACATATAGACTAGCCACAAAACCTCACAGCTCGGGTGGCCACGTTCTAAATCGTGACCAACATAGTGATCGCAAATTGAAGCTTGAATCGCGACAGACCAACCCATCGCCTTAAAGACTGAATCGCGATCGGATAGGTCGTCGCGTTAACAAAACTCGACGTCTGGTTTAGTCGCCTTCATGATAGAAGAAATCTAACTTGTTCTCTCATTGTAGAAATCACACCAAACCATTATAGAAGCTTGTAAAGTAGGAAATAATCATTCACATGATACCCTAAGCATGCTTACTATCAAGTATAAGTGATTTTTCTAAACAAAATTCTCAAACCCTAATCTACACAACCCACACAAGTGAAAACATGAGAAAGTTCCCTACTGGTATGAAGAACACAATAACAACACCATCCCGGTGTTGCCTGCGCTCCGAAGCACCACCTCGTGTCGAAAGCACGTCGAGAATCACACAAACAACCCCAAATCGCCAGCCAAAACCTCCACAGCTCTCCCCTGCAGCCGAACAGTGCAACCTGCACTGTTTGGCTAGGGCTCGGAGCCAACACAAGGCACAGACTAAATAGCAACATATCGGGTCGTCGAGTTTAAAAATGCGACGTACCCCACCGTCGCAATTAAGCTTTCGACGCCCCTGCATGCGACACGCAGAGCGCATGCAGACGTGCACACTAAAGGCGGTGATTGAATCGCGACGTAGTAGGTGGTCGCGTTCCACTTCAAATATCGATGCCTTTGTTGGTCGCATTCTTAATGGATGCACCAGAGGTCTTTTGGGCTGGAATTCTCCAACCCTCCAGCCTTACACCCTGCTACCCACACCACAACACTCACCCATACCAATGGGCCACACACTAGCCCCCAAACCCGATAAACTGTGATCCGGATGTTCAGATAACTACACATCCACTGCCATGTTTTGAGACATGACAGTCTAGTTGTATTAAAGCATAAGTATAAATATGATTTTAAGTTCTATGTTTATGTGCTACTCAAGAAAACTTAGGTCATGGAATTACATATAGTGTCTGGTGAGAATGGGTAGAGACTAGGAGTAAGCTAGCTTCATGACTAAGCATCCATACCCATAATCATTATGTTATTCTAAGAACATTAATTGGTTGATGTCCTTTTCTCAAGAATTCAATAATTCCTCAGCAATGGCTGGTAGCCGAGATCAGTGGAAGGCCATGTAAGAGAGTGTAATGGGACTAACCCAAGCCCTACAAAATGCAGTACAAGTTGGTGCATAGGTCAGGGCTAGCAATCTGCATTGCAGCTTCCATAGTTTGAACTCTCCTCACGTTTTCAGATCTCTTGACCTGGATGAGGTTGAGAATTGGCCTGAAGAGATGGAAAGAATATTCCAAGTGATGCAGTGCACGGACCAAGAGAAGGTCCTACTGGAAACCTTTTAACTCAACAAGGATGCCAAAGCTTGGTGGAAGGCCACATCGGCCCATCTACCCAATAACATGACCTTGGATAGGAAGAATTCCTAGAGCTATTATGAGAGAAGTATTTCTCTGAGTGGGTACAGGAAAACAAAGTGGTTGAGTTTGCCGTGTTGAAATAAAGAGGATCCACTATGGCTAAGTATTAGGCCCAATTTTCATTCTTGGCCAAATATGCCCCACATCTAGTCAGCACAGAGAAGCTGAAGGCTTAATAATTCATGGATGGGCTAAGGCCCATATTCATTAAGAAGCTGGGATGCCTCGGCATCTGTACTTGCTCAAAGATGGTCTAGTAAGCACTACTAGTTGAGGATACCCTAACAAAGCTGGAAAGCTTCAAAGGTAAGGAAGAGGAAATGCCATGCTATGTGAAGAAGGGATCCCCCAACATTGTCAGTACCTTCCCAATGATAATCGCAAGAGACACAATGGGGGAAAATACTATGGTTAGGAAAAGAAGATCAAAGTAGAAGGGAAGTAGTTAGTTAAGAACTGTCATTTCTGTGACAAAGTTGGATACTGAGCAAAGGAATGCTAGAAGAAACTCGGAGCATGCCTGTGATGCGGGGGTCATGATCACTGCATCCCTGATTGCCCGCCAGGAAGAACACAAGGTATGCCTAGGCATTAGGGAGGCCTGAATGTAGTGGTAGATATAGAACTCCCGAGGAAGAGGGCATGGTGAAGGTACAATCCTCATTCACTCCCAACATGCATTTGTCTTGATTGACACTGGATCTATATTTTCTTTTATGTTTCTTCATTCTCTATCACCCTACCTGTAAAACCAGTTATCGTGGAGTCAAGAATCACAGTAGCCTCACCCTTAGGCTCTGAATCTGAATTCACCCACTATTTCCCTACTAATGAGACTATAATTGGTAAGCATAATCTCCCTGCTGATCTAATTTGACTAGATATGAAGGGGTACGATGCTATTCTATGCGTCAACTAGCAAATTAAGTATAACGCTAATGTGAATTATCATCATAAGAGAGTTACCTTTATAAAACCTGATCTTCCAAAGTACTCTTTTCTCGGCGTTCGTTATCATAAATCCTTATTCTTATATTATCTCTTAAAGCCTCCAAGTTAATCAAACAAGGTGGTGATGCCTTTCTTTTCTCTATCATGGTTACGGAACAAAAGAAACCCGACCTGGAAGAAATTCTCATGTCAAAGACTATCTGGACGTCTTCCTAAAGGGCTTACTTGGTATACTGCTTGAGAGGGAGGTGAACTTCACCATTGAGTTACTACCAGGAGCAGCACCTATTTCCAAAGCCCCCTACCATATGTCCCCCACTGAGTTGCAAGAGTTAAAAATACAAATACAAGAATTGCTAGACAAGGGCTTTATCAGACCTAGCATATCCCCTTGGGGTGCGTCGATACTATTTGTCAGAAAGAACGATAGATGAACGAGACTTTGCATTGACTATAGGCAACTGAATCAACTGACTATAAAGAATACGTATCCACTGCCATACATAGATGAGTTGTTTGATTAGATCTCTAGCACAAAAATATTTCTCAAAGATAGATCTGAGGTTGGGTTATAACCAACTGAGGATCAAGGAGGAGGACATACACAAGTCCACATTTTGTAGTAGATATGGACACTACAAATTTGTGGTTATGCCTTTTAGCTTCACTAATGCTTCAGCAGCCTTCATGCAACTTATGAACAATATTTACAGGCCGTAACAGGATCAATTGGTGGTGATGTTCATTTATGATATCCTTATATAGTCTAAGTCTAAGGAGCAACATGAATAACATTTCAAGACTGCTCTGCAAGTACTTAGAGATCATAAACTGTATTTTAAATTCAGTAAATGCGAGTTCTAGATTGAGGAGGTGTCATTCCTTGGCCACATCATATCTAAGGAAGGTATCTCTGTAGATCTTTCTAAAATTAAAGTAGTAAAGAAATGGGATAGGCCAATGACTATGTTGGAAGTCATAAGATTTTTCCGCTTGGCAGGCTATTATTGACGCTTGATCAATGACTTCTCCAAGATAGCTGTACCACAGACTAGACTCACAAGGAAGGAGAATACATGGATAACCAAATTTGATGATAGCTTCCAATCCCTAAAGAACACTTAACAACGACACTTATGCTGACTTTACCCATAGCTGGAGGAGGTTTCAAGGTGTACGTAGACACATCTAGGATCAACCTCAGTTGTGCATTAATGCAAAATGGGGAAGTGATATGCTATGCTTCTAAGCAATTGAAGAAGCATGAAGACAACTACCCTATGCACAACCTGAAGCTAGCTGCTGGCATCTTTGGCTTAAAGATATGGCGATATTATCTGTATGGTGAGAAATTCATAATATTTTTTGACCAAAAAAGTTTGAAGTATCTATTTTCTTAGTAGGAACTAAACATGAGGCAAAGGAGATGGCTAGAATATCTAAAGGACTTTGATTTCTCAATCCAATACCACCCTAGCAAAGCTAATGACGTGGCAGATGCACTCAGTCAAAAGCCCTTAACAATCTTGTCAAATCTCATGGTGAGGGAATGGAACCTGCTTGACGAATTTGTTGTGTTGAATATTAATGCAGAAGTTAGAGAAGATGGGTGCCTAATAGCCAATATTAAGACACATCCAGAACTACTTGAAGACATATAAAGGCTTCAGGATGATGACCCGATACTTGTAGAAATGAAGAGTAACATTGACCAAAGAATGTGATTCTCTCTTGCTATGCATGGAAGGTCATTGTTCTAAGGGAATACTTGTGTACCTGATCATGCAAAGACAAAGAAGAAGATCATGGAAGAAACACACAAAGCCAGGTATACTATTCACCCTAGAGCGACAAAGAAGTAGCAAGACTTGAAGAGAAGCTTTTGGTGGCCAAACATGAAAAGAGAGGTGTCCGAGTATGTAGCTCGCTGCTTTTAACTTGTTAGCTGGTGAAGGTAAAGCACCTTCAACCCGTTGGAAAGCACAAGCCACTAGAAATACTTGAATGGAAGTAGGAAGGAATAGGTATGGACTTTATAGTGAGATTTACAAAGACTAGAGGCGGTCATGATGGAATATGGGTGATCATGGACTGTCTCACTAAGTTGGCTCATTTTCTACCAATCAAGAGTCAGTGGACTATGGATGTGTTAGTAGCTCTATACGTCAAGGAGATAGTCAGATTACATGGGGTTCATGTATCTATTGTATATGATCATGACCCTTGGTTTACTTGTAACACCCCATATAAGAATATGTTAAATGGACTAAATCAACAAACTACCAACAACTCGGACTAGTCATTTTCAGAGCTCGAGCAAGAAAAGAACTCTGAAGTTAAGCGTGTTCAGTTGGGAGTAGTCCCAAGATGGGTGACCTTCCTGGGAAGTCTACCAACTAGCACGGTTGTTCGGCCAGTTTACTGGTTGGGTCGTCACAAATGGTATCAGAACCTTGCCCAGTTGGAATTGCAGGAACTAAGTTCCACATAGGGCAAAGTGCTATGCTATGGGAGCCATCTCTTGAGGCCATAATGGCACAAAGTGCTACATAGTGGGAGCCACCTCTTGAGCCTGTGGAGGCCACCTCTACAATCCTGCTTGCCTGGGGTTTGATTGTATGCTATATGTGAGCAGCGATGAGGACCTCGCTTTTATAAGAGGGGTAGATTGTAACACCCCATATAAGAATATGTTAAATGGACTAAATCAGCAAACTACCAACAACTCAGACTAGTCATTTTCAGAGCTCGAGCAGGAAAAGAACTTGAAGTTAAGCGTGCTTAGTTGGGAGTAGTCCCATGATGGGTGACCTTCCTGGGAAGTCTACCAATTAGCACGGTTGTTGGGCCAGTTTGCTGGTTGGGTCGTCACATTACTTCTCATTTTTGGATATGATTAAATAATGCCTTAGGGAGCATGTTGAACTTTAGTACTACTTTTCACCCCCAGACAGACAGTCAAACTGAGAGGACAAACAAAATCATTGATGAAATGCTCAGGGAGTGTATTATAGATTTTGGTGGAAGTTGTCACGAACACTTGTCATTACTAAAATTTGCCTACAATAATAGCTATCAAGCTAGCATTCAAAGGACACCATTTGAGGCTCTCTATGGAAGGAGTTGTAGATCACCAATGTACTAGAGTGAGATTGGGAAAAAGCAACTATTGGTCTAGACTTAGTCCAAAAAACTATAGAAAAGGTGAAGATCATTAAAGAAAGGATAGTCGTGGCATAAAACATACAAAAGATGTGTGCAGACACAAGAAGAAGAAATCTAAAGTTTCAAGTTGGAGACCACGTATTCCTAAAGGTTTCATCAAGTTGTGGAATTCGAAATTTTGGTATTAGGCAAGCTCAGCCCTATATTCATTAGTCCGTTTGAAATTATAGAGCATCTTGCATTACCGCCACAACTCGAGGGAGTACACAACGTACTCCATGTGTCCAAGCTAAAAAGGTATGACGTACGAACAAAGGCCGCCTAAAATACTTGACTGGGGGGTATGTCAACATAGGAATAATATTATTCCTATGGTCATGGTTCAATAGCGCTAATGTCTTGAACAAGAAGCCACATGGGAAATAGAGGAGTCAATAAGGCGAAAATTTCTCGAGTTACTTGCAAGTAAGTTCTACTACCTACCTATTCATATCACTTCAATGAATTTGAGGAGCAAATTCTTTTAAGTAGGGAGGATGTAGCACCCTAAAATTTTTTAGGAATTTAAAATCAGAGATAAATCATAATCTAGCAATTTATACTATTAAACTAGCTAGATACATACATGCCATTATCTTATGAGCAAAAATATATCTAAAAATTCCATAAAGTCATAGTTAGACTGTAAATAATATCTCCTAATGACGCATAAAGAAATTTGGGCCAAAAAACATCTTTTCAACTAAGTTTAGGAATTTTTATGACTTATTATCATAATTAAGAAATAAGTCAAGAACCCATTATTACATGTACATAAAGTGGTCAAAAATCAAAATAAAAACTATAAGTGGACTTCAAACAATAGGTATGGACGTCCCAATAAGAGAAATGGGCCAAGAGATATCTCTTCGGCTATGAATAAATTCAAGATAGAAAAATAACCCAAATTTTAGAATTTCTAACTAAAGGAGAATAAAAGGTTAAATTCTCACCCAAAACACACTTATTGGACTCCACATTGAGCCCAATTCATCGGACTACCTAGAGAAAGTTTTCTATTGTACCACTATTATAAATTGAGAGAGAAATCTCCTAAGGATGAAAGGGATTTCCCCAAACCAGTACCTTGGATTTCCTAATCTAGTTAGGACTCCTAAAGACACATCCCTTTATAAATAAACCCCCTCTCTTTCATGGGATGACCCATATAGTTTCTGGAGACGTCTCTAAAGGCTTTGGAGGCTAGGAATCTTGAGGTGATATCTTGTGCAAGGCATGCTCTGTTTCAACTCAGACCTGTAGCAACCTGCGCATAAGACCCATCTTATTCACCATCAAAGGTTAGTGAAACCTCGACCAAACCTAGCAAACCATATAACTCTAAAAATCCATTTGAGTCAAGTTTCATATGACACTATTTTGCCCAATTTTCATGCAAGAGTTCGTGGGTATTAGGCATTCTTCTCCAACCTATTAGTCTAGAGTTTTTAGGAGGATGATTTGTTCTTATTATTCAAAGGTAAGTTGTCTTTAAGCCAAACTCTAATTAAACTTGTACATGCTTGCATACACATGTTTAGATTATGTTTATACTAATTTCCCTAATTTTTATTTGGTTGATTCGTCAAATTAAATCCAGTATCATCATAGTGTTATTTCTAACCTGTGAGATCTATATTTAATGAAGTTTCTACTTTTTATGTGAGTCATTTTCATATTGAGCACTTAACATGAATATTGTTTCCCTCTGAGTCTAGTTTCCATAGACACCTTTTTCCACAATTTTAATGGGTATATAGAGAGTATTGGCCCGAACAAGGAAACTGTGTCATACTCTTGTAGACAGTCCCCCTGTGACTTATTACCCTATTAAACGACCATTGTTTTCTTATTCCTCATTGTTGTAGGTTGGTTAGGAAGTCTCCCAATGAAAAAAAGTAGTTTCATCTAATTTGGATCAGTATATAGAGAGTTTTAATGTTTCAAAGACCCCTGTATCAAACACAATCCAAGTCGGAGTTGGAAAATGGTTAAAAAGCCAACCCAGCACCCCTATCCTGAAGATGGTAGGCGACTTGCTACCTTTAGCCTGTTGCTTTCTGAAGGCGATAGGGAGACTATCGCCTTCTTGACCTTGAAGGTGACCAGAGCTGTGCCGCCTTTTGCCTCAGGAGGTCAGACATCTATACTTTGTTCGTTTTCCATCGTTTCTTAATTTCATTTGCTCATGTTCAAAGTTGTCTATTGTTATCATGTATTAGCCAGCCCAAGGAAAAGTTATTAACATTTGAACATGATTGTAACTGATCTTAATTTATTGATCATTGTGAGGCCCCCGAATTTTGTGCATTTAACACTGTTTATTTGGCACATATTATAAGTATTTGCTTACCTATGTGCATGTGTATAAATATATGCTATTCCTATGTGTACATTATATTTATTTATTTCTGTGCATAGTGTATTTAAATAATGTAGTGCATATAGTATGCATGTATATTGTGTATGTGTGTTTATTTAATCATTTATGTGCTCTGGCCGAAATTCTTTTTAACGTCAATGTCTCTTGATGTTAAGAGTGAGTAGACGGCCATAGCTGTGCCGTTTACTGTTTCCTAGCGTCAACATCGATGGACGTTGACTATTTATCAACGACAGTATGTTGGTCGTTTACTTCTCTGGATGCGTTATGGTTCTCAGATCTGGAAACAGTGGCGTTTCTTTCGGGTTCTCGATTAGGAAACCTATCTAACGGCAGGATGACCTACCCTAATGCGTGCCCTGACCCCCTTGATCTATAAACCTAGTGATTTTGGCCGAGTTAGGTCTTTGGGCTCTTGTGACAAGGTTAGGCTTTTCTGTGGAGAAAAGCTGACCCTTGGAGAGCTGGATCCAGCGACTGGAAGGGTTTTCTGGAGATCTACACTGATTGGAGGATAGCCCAATCATAGAGGAATCATCCCTGACTCCGGTGTGCGGCCTTCATCGACACAAAGGCCATATCTCAATGGATTTTGAGCACCTTCTTGGAATTGGCCGAGGAGGGCTTCTGTGACCAAATCATCCCTCAATCGATTTGTTTCCAGTCAAGTAGCTTAAGGGTTCAATCCATAGACTCATCTTTTAGGGTTTTCATAAATTTTCAGATTTTTATTTCATGCCTGGAACCCCCAAAATTCTGTATTTTTGTGTTTCGGTCTGCATTGTCTGCAGGCAGGATATTGATGGCCACTTTGTTGCTGCCAAGATCCTGGGTAAATGGCATACGTTGGCCTCCAGAAAATGGACGTCAAATTCCTGTGGTTTTTCTAAGTATTGGTTTGACCCCTGTGATGTGATTTTTCAAGAAAAGCAACTATAAGTATGTGTTCAGAAAATCATTTCATGTTTAATATGTTCAATTGAGCAACCCATGAAGTCATGAAAATTTTCTGATAATATCTGTTATTTATAAAAAATTTGTTATGAAGATTATAAGCATGTTATGAGAGATTTAAATATGGGATAATTACATATGGTGCATGTTATTGCCTCATAAATTTTTCATGAAATTAGAACCACGGTGGGCATGTTTTATATCTATTAGGATAAATGGTCCACTGTTTACCATGTTTAAATTGAAATATCTTGTAATTTAACTGAAATCTATGTTTAATATTAAAAATAGTTTTGCTGCTCCAAAATTTCTGAAAAATTAGTGATGTATTTTGCGATACCTATTTACCCTGTGGTTAAATTTTCAGGTTGTTCTGATCACTCTAGAATGAATTATGAGTTTCTGAAGATTTCTGTACCATAAATTGAATGTTAAGTCTCAACCATGTTTAAAAGTGTGAATAGCCTCATGTTTTGTTTCTGTTAATTACTGTTTATGATTGATCTGAGAATTTGAATGTGATAAGTTATATTCCATTGTATATGTGTGTTCATGTACATGGGAAGTGAGAGAATAAGTGGTGTGTGTGTAAAATGTGTAATGTGACATGATAAATAAATTGTGCCCATAAGACACTGCCACCCTAGATTGCTTGGAGCTGTACTATAGTGGTGCCCCTACGGGAAAGCTCAAACATATTACGTGATACCGGAGGCAAGGGTCTTGAAAATCTTGGAGGTGGACAAGTTACACTGGTAATGGTGGGGAGGGCTTCCCCCGCTTTCTGTAGGAACCTAGACTTGATCACTTTGCATGGTGATTAGGTATGTGAAAGTGTACGTGTAAGTGTTACGTGATCTTCTAGTGGTGGTTTGGGTTGTGTCTTGGCAACGTGTAAAATGAACATGTGTAAAATGTGTAAAATGATATGTGAACGTGGCACAAGGTATGTGCAAGTGATATGTGAACGTGGTTCCTGTTAGGTGCAAAGTGAAGTGATTCGTGATACGTGAATGTAATGGGAAGTAAGCGCATGTGAAAACCAAATACAGGTGCATAAGTTCATGTCCTATGTGTGTTAATATGATTTATATTAATTGTGATATCATGTTTAGTACCATGTGTAGGTACATGTTTTCATATCCATGAATTATAATTACTTGATGTGCACGTGCTTAGTATGTTGTTGTAATTTAAATTAATAGCCATGTGTTCGTGTTATGTGAGAGTAAAATATCAAAGCATGTGATTTTATGATTATGCTTATGTTAATGATACCATGTTATTAGTATCCATGTTTAGATTATTGTTTTACATGTGTTAGAATAGTTGTTTAATACGATTCCATGTTTACTCATTTATGTTATAGCATGAACATGTATGATTTAAATTGCTAATTTTTTATAAGTTAATAGTGTTAAATTGTTAGAAAGCATGTGTGATAAGTATATGGTTGAAGTTTAAGTTACTTGCTGAGTCTATTGTGTAGACTCACCCTTGCTAAACATTTCAGGAGATTTAGTAGCTGAGGACTTGGCAAGATCCGAAGAGGAGCGCGAAGGATAGATTGTAGATTGTATTTCCTTACTAGTATGTGATGTAATTTGTAATTAGAACTGACTACATGTTAATGGTTATTATGTTATGTCATTTTTTTTTCTTAGACTATATAGACTGTGGAATGTGGTTGATAAATTTGATGGAATAAGAGTTTATTTAAATTTTCACTGTTATATTTCTTTCTATTTGTGTACATCTTAGCCCATTTGTCTATCGTTGGGGTTTTCTCCCTTGTAGCGGCTTGCTCTCATCCGATGTGGGTTGGTATAACCGTACCGGGTGGAAGAGGGTCATTACAGAGATGGTATCAGAGACCACAGGTTTGAGATTATGCATGAATAGCCATCAACTAAAACACATCTCTAAGTCTTTGTAGTGAATAGCCTGATCTAAGGGATGAGGAAGATAGGACTAAAAAAGTGATAAGATGAATGTATGAGAATATGTTAGGACTAGTAATAATGGAGCTTGACTTGGTATTTATTTTGCAGGCAATGGCTGGAAGACCGCGTTGTCCGAGCGTGCCTATTAAAGATGAGGAGCCAAGGAGGACTACACATGAGCAGCCGAGAGTACCAGCACCTCAGGGACCACCTGCGCCACCCCTGCCACCGTTGGTTGACTACGGCACATTTATGCAAGGGCTTGTACAAGTGATGCAGACACAAGCGCAGATGCAGGCAGCTCTTCACACACAACTTCAGACTCAGGTTCCGGCACCAGCTCAGCAGGACAGTGGTGTAGGAGGTGTATCGATCATGGAGAGGTTCAAGCGGATGCCTTCGCCTCCGTTTAAGGGGGAGAGTCAGCCATTGGTTGCAGAGAGTTGGCTATGGAGATCGAGAAGATATTTAGAGCCATCATGTGCACAGAGGATAACAAGGTCAGCTTGGCGACGTATATGCTTCTGGAGCGAGTAGATGTGCGGTGGTCTTCCGTTCTTTGCACGCAATTCGAGGGAGTGGAGCTAGAGGTGACCTGGGGAGAGTTCGTGAGGTTGTTTGAGGCCAAGTATGTTCCCGAGCATATACAGGACAAGATGGAGCAGGAGTTCTTGTTGTTGACTCAAGGCTCGTTGACAGTTTTGGAGTATGAAGCTAGGTTCGCGGAGTTGTCGAGGTATGCACCGCACATAGTTGCTGATGAGAGATATAAAGTAAAGATGTTTGTGATGGGGCTTAGACCATCATTGAGAGCCGGACTAGTAGCATTCGACTATAGGACTATGGATACGGCTCTTAGCGCGACGTGTAGGCAGGAGAGTGAGATGGAGTTGTACTTGGAGGAGAAGAAGGCTCGGTTGAAGAGGTTGCCAGAACCATTTGAGCGGCAAAAGAGGAAGATGAAGGAGCTCATGGAAGGTCAGCAATCAGCTATGGTATCAGCAGAATCAGTACCTCAGTCAGTAGCTTTTGCAGGCAGCGAGAAGCCAGAGTGTGTACACTGCGACAAGCATCATGGCGGAGACGTGTGTTGGACAAAAACATGAAGATGTCTCAAGTGTGGCAGCAAGGATCATCGGATTAGAGAGTGTCTGAATCTAAAGAAGTTCATTCCCCGAGATGTACCAGTAGCAAAGAAGACAACATCAAGAGCTCAAGCACCGGCCAGAGTGTATGCGTTGACTGGAGACGATGTCACCACAGGTACATGATCCGATCTTCGAGGATGAAGATAAGGGGGAGAGGGTGTGAGGCCCAGAATTTTGTACATTTAACACTGTTTATTTGGCACATATTATATGTATTTACTTACGTATGTGCATGTGTATAAATATATGTTATTCCTGTGTGTATATTATATTTATTTATTTCTGTGCATAGTGTATTTAAATAATGCAGTGCATATAGTATGTATGTATATTGTATATGTGTGTTTATTTAATCATTTATGTGCTCTGGCCGAAATTCTTTTTAACGTCAATGTCTCTTGACATTAAGAGTGAGTAGACTGCCATAGTTGTGTCGTTTACTGTTTCCTGGCGTCAACATCGATGGACGTTGATTATTTGTCACCGATAGTATGTTGGTTGTTTACTTCTCTGGATGCGTTATGGATCTCAGATCTGGAAACGGTGGTGTTTCTTCTGGGATCTCGATTAGGAAACCTATCTAACGGCAGGATGACCTACCCTAATGCGTGCCCCGACCCCCCCTGATCTATAAAACCTAGTGATTTCGGCCGAGTTAGGTCTTTGGGCTCTTGTCACAAAGTTAGGGTTTTCTGAGGAGAAAAGGTGACCTTTGGAGAGCTGGATCCAGCGACTGGAAGGGTTTTCTGGAGATCTGCACCGAATGGAGGATAGCCCAATCATAGAGCAATCATCCCCGACTCCGGTGTGAAGCCTTCATCGACACAAAGGCCAGATCTCAGCGGATTTTGAGCACCTTCTTGGCATTGGCTGAGGAGGGATTCTTCTACCAAATCATCCCTCAATCGATTTGTTTCCAGGCAAGTAGCTTAAGGCTTCAATCCATAGACTCATCCTTTAGGGTTTTCATAATTTTTCAGATTTTTATTTGATGCTTGGAACCCCCAAAATTCTGTGTGTTTGTGTATCAGTCCGCACTGTCTGTAGGTAGGATATTGACAGCCACTTTGTTGCCGCCAAGATCCTGGGTAAACGGTATACGATCATGCCGTTAAGCCATTTGGCGTCCAAAAAATGGACGTCAAATTCCTGTGGTTTTTCTGAGTATTGGTTTGACCCCTGTGATGTAATTTTTCGGGATAAGCGACTATATGTATGTGTTTAGAAAATCATGTATTGTTTAATATGTTTAATTGAGCAACCCATGAAGTCAAGAAAATTTTCTGATAATATCTGTTATTTATAAAATTTCTGTTATGAAGATGATAAGCATGTTATGAGAGATTTAAATATAGGATAATTATATATGGTGCATGTTATTGCCTCAGAAATTTTCCATGAAATTAGAACCACAGTGTGCATGTTTTATATTTGTTGAATAGATGGTTCACTATTTACCATGTTTAAATTGAAATATCTTGTAATTTGCCTAAAATCTATATTTAATATTAAAGCTAGTTTTAATGCTCCAAAATTGATGAAAAATTTGTGATGTGTTCTGTGATACCTATTTACCCTGTGGTTAAATGTTCAGCCTGTTCTGATCACTGTAGAATGAATTATGAGTTTCGTAAAGTTTCTGTACCATAAATTGAATGTTAAGTCTCAACCATGTTTAAAAGTGTGAATAGCCTCATGTTTTGGTTTCTGTTAATTTTTGTTTATGACTAATATGAGAATTTGAATGTGACAAGTTATATTCCATGATATATGTGTGTGCATGTACATTGGAAGTGAGAGAATAAGAGGTGTGTGTGTAAAATGTATAATGTGACAAGATAAATAAATTGTGCCCATAAGACACTGCCACCCTGGATTGCTTGGAGCTGTACTGTAGTGGTGCCCCTATGGGAAAGCTCAAACATGTTAATGTTGCCTAGCTAGCAAGCCCAGAGGGGGGTGAATGGGATTCTAAAATTTTAGATTAAAACCTGTTAACAAAAAGACACTAAGGAGAATAGTTAGTGTTGGATGAATGAAGACAAACAAACACACAAAAGTAATCACACATGCAAGAGGAGATTTTTATCCTGGTTCGGCCCTCCTATAACAAGGAGTCCTACGTTCAGTCCCCAAGCAACAACTTAGGCTTTCACTACCAAGGGTACTGTCCCCTTTAAGGACCCTTACACATCCAACTGCAGCTGGCCTTCTCTTCTATCCTCGAGGAGGAATACAAACACCCTGATACACAGGTCTTCCTTCCTTACTGAAGGGAATACAAACCACCTGTTCACAACAGGTCTTCTCTTCGCAGCCTGAAGAGGAACTTCACCACAAGTGTGAATAAAGGCAAAATGCCCCTAGACTAAGCTCACAACAAATGCTCGATCTAAGGCAGTGACTAAGAGAGAAAGATCTACAATAAGAAAATCTCTTAGAACACACTGGCTCTCCAAAGGCTAAGAACAATGAAAAACGGAGAGCAAGCGCTACAACAAGCAAGGGAGTGGAGCTCAGGGCTCTTCTTTATGATGCTCGCAGGTTGTAAGAGGAAAGCTTTAAAAATTATGCTCTATGGAGTCATCAGTCTTCTATATATCCTTCTCTTTGAAAAATATATCCGTTGAAGTGTCCGTTGTCTCTAGGTTAGATGCTCGTTAGACTGCATGGTATGTCGAGTAAGATAGGAGTGCTTGCAATCATTTAATGCTTTACGGTCCATGCATGCAAGGAGAAGATCCATCTTGATATCCTTCAGCTTCTATTTTGTCCAACGTTGAATGACATGCTACTAGAAGAGACCTGCACACATTAAAAGCCAGAGCATAAATAGCTATGTTGTCTCTTGCTGTCAGTCAACATTAGAATTCATGCAGTAAGACTATTCACCAAATAGAAATGTCATTCTGCTTTCTGAAAGTGTTTCTTATAGAAACATAAGAATAGAAGGCAACGAGCAGATGATGTGAACATTCATAATAAATGCAAGGATATTAGAGATGTGCGAGGGAAGACTTTGACTTTCACAATATTTGAAAAAATATGAGAATAATAGATATATTCATTAAATTTGTGATAGAGAAATCGATGTGTCCATGAGACATGTTCCACTATTGAAATCGTTGCAAGAGCAAGCGAATCGTTGTTATAGTAGAAGCAAATCGTTATAAGTAAGTCATTGTAAACACAAATCGTTGTGAGCAAATTGCTATAAGCAAATCGTTATAAGCAAGTCGTTGTGAACACAAATCGTTGTGAGCAAATCGTTATAAGCAAGTCGTTGTAAACACAAAATATTGTGAGCAAATCGTTATAAGCAAATCATTATAAGCAAGTCATTGTGAACAAATCGTTGTTCTACTTATCAAATCGATGCAGTGACCAAATCGTTGTTTGCTTTATCGAATTGTTACGATGACCAAGTCGTTATGTAACTTATCGAATCGTTATGGCAACCAAGTCGTTATGTAATGTATCGAATCGTTACGGCGATCAAGTCGTTATGTAACTTATCAAATCATTACAGCGACCAAGTCGTTATGTAACTTATCGAATCGTTACGACGACCAAGTCGTTATGTAACTTATCGAGTCGTTACAGAGACCAAGTCATTATGTAACTTATCGAATCGTTGTCAGACCAAATCGTTGTTTCTCACTTAAAAAATTATTGTGAGAACCAAATCGTTGTTTCTCACTTAACAAATCGTTGTGAGAACCGAATCGTTGTTTCTCACTTAACAAGTCGTTGTGAGGACCAAATTGTTGTTTCTCACCTAACAAATCGTTGTGAGAACCAATCGTTGTTTCTCACATAAAAATCATTGTGAGAACCAAATCGATACAACACTTTTGAAATCGTTATAAAACTGAAATCCATGTGATACTTATGAAATCCTTGTGAGATTAAAATCAATAATAGTATAGAAATCGTTATGATTCTAATGAAGTCGATATGAAACTTAGGAAGTCGATGTGTACTTAGAAAAATTACATGCTCTAAACTTTAAATGCTACAGTGTAAGAATAGTTACAGGTTTTGCTTCATTTTGCCTGATTTATTTCCTCTGGCTAAGCTTCAGGAGAACTTGTTAGATAGTACTTTATTAAAGTTTTGTTAATCACCAAAATAGGCATATAATAAATGAAATTGTATGGGGATGAACTGATCATCAATCTCCCCCTTTTTGATTATGACAAAACATAACATTAGTATAGAATGTTCTGAAATAAATGTAAGTAAATTTGCGGAAGAAATTTGAGAAATGTATTTCAGAATAGTTATTTTTCTCCCCCTTTTTGTCATTAAGCAAAAAGATAACACAATGAGACAAAGAAAGAAGAGAAGAAAGATAAATGGGAGCAAAATAAAAACATTTATATTACTTCTTTGGGGGGTACAGGGAGATAGAAGGCAGGAGACAAAAGAGAGGCATGCGGGTTATAATTGGCTAAGCCTTGCGTTCTTGCTCTTCAAAGTAAGCTTGAAAAACACCAAAAGTTATGGAATAGGAAGGTCCCATATCAGGAGTCATCCTTTGGATGTGAAGATGCCTGTGGGCTTCCATAAAAGTGCCATAGTCATCAGTGCCAACAGACATTTTGTAGGTGCTGAAAAGCTAGCATATCGAAGGAACTGATCGAGTGATATGGGGTAGAATATTTGATGGGGCTTCAGTTCCTGTCACAAGGCTACATAGACCTTGTATCTCTCAACCCAAATGGCAAATGGATCTTGAACAAGGTGAATGGAGTTCATATCAGGGAATTCGGCAGCTGAAACAGGAGGCTTATTTGCTCTGGCTTGAGAGGTGTTGAGATCTTGAAGTTGCTGAGCAGAAAGAGGATAAAATTTGGCCCAGTCTCCTGGAGACAACCTCTCACATTCGGACAAGAGAGGGGCAAGAACATCGGAGTTGATGTGGCCCAAGAGATATTCTCTGAACAAAAACCGGTGAAATGCAACTAGATTGCCTTTCTGCACATGAATTCTCCCCATGACTCTGGCAAATCGTTCAAAAATGATGGAGCCAACATCTGAATCCATAACCAGATAGTGAAGAGGAGGTAGGAACACTACATCAGACAATTGCATGGTGGCAAAATCTAATTAAATTGAGGAGGTGACAACCACTTCTGATCCAAGATTAGAGATAGCTTGCCGAAATTGACCAAGCTGAACTTCAGGAAGATTATGAGATATCGATAATCGTTGAACATCTGAGAGTACCTGATCAACTTGATCTCCTTTTGAATTACGGGAGCCCAGGTGTCCTTGTGATAGATCTGGAACAACTCAGAGAGGGTCAAGGGATGATCCCGGGATGGAAATCTGGCTGACCTTGCGAGCAAAAACTTATTATACAGGCACTTGTGGCCCGAGCCCATTGCTCTTCAGATTTGGCTTCAGTCATGGAAAATATTTTAGACTTATCAGCCTTGGATAGGGAAGTGAAAGGAAGAATGACATTGAGATGGTCGGAGAGGTTGAGGTGTGGATGTCCAAAAATGGTGGCGAATGTTCATTTCTGGAGATATTCACGATAGAGGGGCTTGTTTCGATTTTCAATTGATAGTGAAAACCAAAGCGGTGGAAAACGAGGCTCAGAAGAGAGCATGAGTGGAGGAAATCTTTCTTTTCTTAGGAGCAGGGCTAGAAGAGCCCATCCATGAGAATGAGTGCTAACTTTTAGAACCGAGCGAAGAATGGCTTCTTCAAACTCATCTTTGATATCCCGGAGGAAGGGACCATCAATTGAGCACACTATGGAATGATAGCTATAAAGGAGGGAGGAGTAGGAGGATGAAGAAAATAATGAGAGGTAGATGGAGGTGGTATGGATGGTCCAGAAGATGAAGGACCAGAAAAAGAGGCTTCAGCTGGAGATGATGCTGGAGGAACCTCAACAATAGGAGGAGGAGGGTTGGAAGTGGAGGAAGCAGAAGATGAGGAAGAGGTAGTAGGAAATGGAGTGGGTGATGATATGTGTTTAGGAAGGGGCTGTTTGATGGTGGCAGGAGCTGGAGGAGCAGTGGAGGATGATGGTGGAGAAGGGGGAGCTAGAGTCTGAAGAGGTGAAGAGATAGGGGGCTCTGGGACAACAGCTTGTTCTTCAATCCTTGCATGCTCAGTTGCTAATTCCATCGGCCCTGCTAGCCCAAACTCATCCACTGCTGGCCTTGGGAGATGTGACTGTGTATCCGAGGGCCCTGATGGCCCAACTGCCTCTGCTTCTTCAACCCTTGGCCCTGAAGGCCGTCAATGCTCAGCATCAATTGGTCCTGATGGCCGGACTTCTTCCACATTTGGCCCTTACTCCTGTGGGACTCATGGAGTGGGAGCAGAAGGGGCAGTAGATTGTGCCTTTATCAGATTTGAAAGAGTTGCCACTGAATCGTTGATGCTGACCAGCTCACTTCTTACCCATCTTAGGGCATTCCTAACCATTCCCATTTCCTTAGTTGTTGTGCTCTGGCTTATGAAAATTGAAGCTATATCAGATTGGACAGAGCAGAGAATTTGACCATGAGCATCTAATCGATCAATATTTGGCTTCATATTAACTTTCAGCTTCTTCTGCCTTAGCCTCCTATGGGGCTTCCTTGTGAGGTGAGGAATCACAGGAGCTACACTCTTGCCTTTTTCACTTGCCCTAACAGCCAGATCCACATTCTCAACATGAACTTCTCCTTCATCTGAGGTGCTTCCACAACACCTTCCTGAAACTGATCTACAAGGGCACTAGCTGAGTGCTCCCCCTGAAATTCTGCAAATTTTCAACAACATTCTCCCCCGGACCAGGAGCATTCTCCATCTGAACATCCACATTGTGGCCTGGTGCAACATCTTCAGCCAAAACTTCTTGATCCCCTGAATGAGAGCATCTTCCATTTGGATAGCTTCATTCTGGCCTGGTGCCACAACCTTCGCAACATTTGCTGCAGAAGTGTCTTCTTGCTCCCCCTGAGTGCTGGTGATAGAGTCCAGCACATTTCGAAGTATAGATGCTACAAGAGAGGTGGGGGTGTCAACCTCTGATACTTGCCCAACAGGCTCAATATGTTCTGGAGGTATATCCTCTATTCTGCCTTCACTGACCACTTAATCATCCACTCTGACACTTGCTACTGCTTCTTCTTCTTGTTGTTCTTGAACTGCTGGCACAACTGGAATGTCTGCTGAAGAGGCTTCAGCCCTTACAACTACTTCTTCATCTGCTTCAGGGATCTGAACTTCCTAAGCTTCACCGATAATGGCCTCGCCTTCAGCTACTGAGGTCTTGATCCATGCCCCAGCTATCAAAGACAACCCACTTTTCTTCAAATTTCATCTCCTGATTGCTTGGCCCATCTTCTCAGAAACTGCTCAGACAAGCTGATGTTTTAGTGTTGGAAAATCTTTGTCAGTAGATAAGCATATGGAAGGGACACATTTAATTTACTCTTCTTGTCCGAAATCATCGCTGTCGCAAACTTCATCGCTTAATTATAACTTCTACTTCATATTGATATTGGTTCTGGATGGCCTGATGGCCCAGAACATCATATCTGAGTCTACCTTGGTGTAGGTTGAGAAAGTCGCACTCCTAGGTACCAAAATCTGGCAAACTAGGAAATGAAGCATTCTATTCATTGCATTTAATTGGTTGATGTCTATCTTCCCATCCTTCGACTTGTATTCAGTCCCAATAATCCCTAAGCCCTTGGCTTGAACGTCCACACTATCTACCCTGCTGTGACTGGTGGTAGAAACTCCAAAAGGGATTCCAACAACTCATAGGTGATATGAATCTGGGTTCCTTTGACTGTGGAAGTCAAGGACCCATCTGCCCCTGATTTCAAACAGACATAAAAAGCTTTTACCAAATCTGGGTAACTTGCCTTAGAGAAGGTTGCCATCTGCATCCACTTCATCCTCTACATCGTGGCTACTATGCTATGCATCCTGTTCTTCTCCAAGTCTGCTACATCAACTGCTTTGTTGCCGCACAGCTTCGTCTACACCGTTGCAAACCTCTCTTGCTGCTCTGCTGTGAGGAACACGGTGTTGTAACGCCGACGGTGCCAGAGACCCCAGAAACCGCCATGGAATAGGATGAGGGGAAGTTCTAGAGGATCGTAGGAATGAGTAGAACAGAAGCCCTCAAGAGATTTTTGGCGAGAGGAGAAGGATTCTTCGAAATCACACAGAGTCGATGCCGGAATCGATAAGGTTTATTGTTACAGGCGATTCGAAAGGGATGAGAGAGGGAAGTGAATCGTTGTGACATAGATTGCGGAATTTTAGAGATAAGCATAAAGTTACTTTTGAGGGGACAGAGCATAAATATAGAAAACGAATAAACAGAGACAAGTTCGAGATAAATAAAGGCTTTTACAATAACAAACCGTCAAAGCTATATATGAAGCAAGCAATTTAAAGAATTCACTTAAATCCAGGGAGAGAATAAGTATTTATTCTGAAATATTAATTTCTCAGTTTCATACAGATAAATCTGTCACAAATTACACATACCTAATTCCCTTCTAAGAGATATAAATCTCTCTTCAGGTAAGGCCTTTGTGAAGATATCTACTTACTGATTTTGAGTATCTATGAAAGAGATATTTATATTTTGTTAGCTACATGATCTCTAATAAAATGATAACTAACCTCTATATGCTTTGTCCTTGAGTGCTGAACTGGATTTTTGGTGAGATTTATTACACTGGTGTTGTCGCACAGCAATGGAATTGTCTTTAAGTGCAGTCCATAATTCTCAAGCTGTGTTTTTATCCAAAGGAGTTGTGTGCAACAGCTTCCAGCAGCCACGTACTCAGCCTCAGCTATTGATAGTGCTACTGAATTTTGTTTATTTGAGGACCATGCGATTTAGCATCCTGCAAGAAATTGACAACAACCACTGGTGCTTTTTCTATCTACCTTGCATCTAGCATAGTCAGCATCAGAATATCCTACTAAATTTATTTCACATGATTTAGGATACCACAAGCCTAGATCATTAGTTTTAGCTAAATATCTAAAGATCCTTGTGACAGAGATTAAGTGAGATTCTTTAGGATCAGCTTGATACCTAGCACACATGCATACGCTAAATAGGATATTTGGTCTACTGGCAGTTAAATAAAGTAAAGAACCTATCATACCTCTGTAGAGCTTTTGGTCTACTTTCTTACCATCTTTGTCACTATCTAGCCTTGTAGATGTGCTCATTGGGTGGACAATGGCTTTGCTTTTTCAATTCTAAATTTTTTTAATAGCTCCTTGGTGTACACATACCTAATTCCCTTATAAGAGATGTAAATCTCTCTTCAGGTAAGGCCTTTGTGAAGATATCTACTTACTGATTTTGAGTATCTATGAAAGAGATATTTATATTTCCGTTAGCTACATGATCTCCAATAAAATGATATCTAACCTCTATATGCTTTGTCCTTGAGTGCTGAACTAGATTTTTTGTTAGATTTATTGCACTGGTATTGTCGCACAGCAATGGAATTGTGTTTAAGTGCAGTCCATAATTCTCAAGCTGTTGTTTTATCCAAAGGAGTTGTGTGCAACAGCTTCCAGCAGCCACGTACTCAGCCTCAACTATTCATAGTGCTACTGAATTTTGTTTCTTTAAGGACCATGAGATTAAGCATCCTACAAGAAATTGACAACAACCACTGGTGCTTTTTCTATCTACCTTGCATCTAGCATAGTCAGCATCAGAATATCCTACTAAATTTATTTCACATGATTTAGGATAACACAAGCCTAGATCATGAGTTTTATCTAAATATCTAAAGATCCTTGTGACAGAGATTAAGTGAGATTCTTTAGGATCAGCTTGATACCTAGCACACATGCATACACTAAATAGGATATTTGGTCTACTGGCAGTTAAATAAAGTAAAGAACCTATCATACCTCTGTAGAGCTTTTGGTCTACTTTCTTACCATCTTTGTGACTATCTAGCCTTGTAGATGTGCTCATTGGGGTGGACAATGGCTTTGCTTTTTCAAATCTAATTTCTTGAATAGCTCCTTGGTGTATTGGCTTGGTAGACGTGTGTGCCTTCTTTGCCTTGCTTGATTTGTAATCCAAGGAAACAATTGAGCTCCACCATCATGCTCATTTAGAATTCTCCCTACATAAGCTTCTCAAAATACTTGCACAGAGATTCATCAGTAGATCCAAAATTTATATCATCTACATAAATTTGTACAAGTAATATATTTTTGACTTTGATTTAATAAATAATGTGCTATCTACATGTACTATGATAAAACCGTGATTTAATAAAAATGCACTGAGCCTTTCATACCATGCTCTAGGTGCTTGCTTTAAACCATACAATGCTTTATGCAATTTAAAAACATGATTTGGAAAATCCACATCATCAAAACCAGAAGGTTGTTCTACATAGACTTCCTCCTTTCTATACCATTTAAAAATGCAAAGTTTACATCTATTTGAAATGGTTTTAAATCTAATGCAGATGCATATGCAAGTAAAATCCGAATTGCCTCTAGTCTAGCCACTGGTGCATAGGTTTCATAGAAATCTATGCCTTCCTCTTGGGAATAGCCTTGAGTAACCAGTCTAGCCTTGTTTCTAGTGATAACACCAGCTTCATCCATTTTGTTTATGAACACCCATTTAGTGCCAATCACAGGATGATCTGATGGTCTCGGAACAACGGACCAAACTTGGTTTCTCTTGAACTGATTAAGTTCATCTTGCATGGCTAGTATCCAAGATTCATCATATAGTGTTCATTGACCGTCTTAGGCTCAGTTTCAGACACAAAAGATAAATAATCACAAGGAATTACATTACCTCTAGTTCTTACCCCAACTGATGGATCTCCAATGATGTTACCCAACGGGTGATACTTCTTGTATCTCCATTCCTTTGGAAGATCATCATGTGATAGATGTTTTTTGTTGTGGTTCTTCCAAGGGTGGATTTTCATTGTCCTTGATAGATGTATCCTTTAGTTTCTTGGACAAATTATCTGCATCATCATTATCACTATCTACTTCCTTTCTCAAGGAAGGGTTAGATTCATCAAAGATAACATGTACGGTTTGCTCAATTAATAAACTTTTTTATTAAATACTCTATAGCCTTTGGGTTTAGAAGCATACCCCATGAATATAACTTCATCAGACTTTGAGTCTAGCTTACCAATATCTCTTTTGCCATTATTGTGGATGAAGCAAGAACAACCGAAGGTTCTGAAATGACTGATCTTTGGCTTCTTTTGCTTGTAAAGCTCGTATGTAGTCTTATTCAGGATTGGCCTGATCATCATTCTATTAATTATATAACATGCAGTGTTGATTGCTTCAGCCAAGAAATATCCTGGAAGATTATATTCTGTTAACATTGTTCTTGCCATATCTAACAAGGTCCTATTTTTCCTCTCAGCTACTCCATTTTGCTGGGGTGTTCTTAGAGCTGAGAAGTTATGCTGAATTCCATGATCATTATAGAATTCTAAAAATATTTCATTTTGAAATTCTCCTCCATGATCTGATCGAATGCTTATTATACTGAACTTCTTGTCCTTCTGAACTTTCTTACTGAATTTAACAAAATTGTCGAAGGTGTCATCCTTATGTTCCAAAAACGATACCCAAGTAAATCTTGAGTAATCATCTACAATCACAAACCCAAAGTTCTTTTCTCCTAAACTGGTTGTTCTCATCGGCCCAAATAAATCCATATGTAATAGTTCCTATGGTTTTGAAGTGGATACAACAGTTTTTGACTTGAAGGATGATTTGTAAGCTTCCCTTTTGCACAAGGTTCACACACACCATTTATCCTTGAACTTATCTTGGACAGACCTTCCACAAAAATTTTCTTAACTAATTTTCTAATTCCATCTAGATTGGAGTGGCCCAATCTCCTGTGCCATAGTTTGACTGAATGATCTTTGTTTGCGACAAGGCATCCTTCTTGATCTTTCAATTCTTCCAAACGAAGTACATATAGGTTCTTTTCCCTACAGGCTTTGAACACTGTTATGCCATTCTTTATAATGATGCACTTTGACTCTTGAAATCTGATTTGGTGACCCATGTCACACAACTAGCTGATACTAATTAAATTATGCTTGAGCCCTTGTATGTATAAAACATCTTCAATGAGGATTTTACCATGACTGCACCTTTTCCATTATCCCCATAAGTTACTGTGCCTTCTTTATCTTCAAGGTGGGAAAAAAAACTTCCTGTTGCCTGTCATGTGCCTTGAGCACCCGCTGTCCAGATACCACTTTGATGCTCTAAGGCTTCCCTGCAATAAAACACTATGATTTAGGTACCCAAGTTTCTTTATGTCCTTGCTGGTTAGTTTCCTTACCTTTTCTTTTAAGTATCCATTTTAGGTGTTTAGTGGGACAAGTTATTTTGGTATGACCTAATCAATTAAAGTGACTACAACATGATATTTTACTTACCTTTTTAGTTGGGATATATTTAAAGTTCGATTTATATTTAGTATCTTGTTCAGCTACAAATTTTGGAGTTGGATATACCTTAGGATGGACTATCGTTTCTTCATTATCAGGTGGGACATATCCTAAACCATGTTTCTTCTTACCTGATCTTGTAGCTCCTTTGAGTATTAAGGTTGATTTTCCATTTGTAAACTTTTTAATGGTATTAGTTAAATATTCATTTTCCTTAGTTAATGTGTCCATTTCCTTTTTAAGTTCATCTAGAGTTTCTTGATTTTCTAGACTTGCTATCTGTTCATTTTTATTTTTCAGATCTTCACATAGCAATTTATTTCTCCTTTTTAGTTCAGAAAGTTGCTTCTCTAATTGCTCATTTTTAGATTTTAGGTCTGAATTGGTGTTTTCTAAACAAGCATGATTTTTCTTGCTGGTTTTTAGTACTTTACATACTTTTTATATTTGCTATATAGTTCATTGAAACCATCTTCTAAACTATCAGAATCAGACTCATTGCATGAAGTGAATGATGAGTCAGAGGTTACCTTGTCGTCGATGTTTGCCATGAAGGCCAGGTTGGCCTTTTCTTCTTCTCTTCACTCGAGCTTGACTCACTATCTGAGTCGCTGTTGTTGTCCCATGCTGCTGCCATGGCCTTCTTCATGTATTTTCTTAATTTCTTTGTGTTGTCCTTCTTTCTAAACTTGGTCTTCTTCAGCTTTGGACACTCGCCTTGATGTGTCCAGGCTTCTTGCATTCGTGTTATATGGGTTCTGACTTTTTGAGCTCTTTTCCTTTAGATTTTCTGAGATCTTTTCCTTTCTTAAAGTGTCTTCTTCTAGATTGATATTTTTTCTTTGCCAATATTTGCTGCAGTCTTCTGGATAGAAGAGCTTCTTGATCTTCACTATCCTTGCTGCTATCTTCATCTTCTGATTTTTCTTCAGTGCTACATTCTGTGACTTTTAGCATATTGCTATGCTTCTTTCTGCTGGAGGACTCTCCTAACCTTTCCATGTTGATCTCGTGGGACATGAGTGACCCAACAAGCTTTTCCAGTGACATCCTTCTCAAGTCATTTGCCTCTTCTATGGCTGTCACCTTTGGAGTCCACGAGGCTGGTAGGGATCTTAGGATTTTTCTTACCATACCACCCATTTCATATGCTTTCCAAGACTAGTCAGACTATTTGTAATGTCTGTGAATGTACTGTTCATCTGAGTGATTGATTCTCCTGACTGCATATGAAATCGCTCATATTGAGCTACTAGAATATCTATTCTGATTTCCTTCACTCTGTTTGTGCCTTCATATGTGATTCTCAACTTTTTCCACATTTCCATAGCGGATTGTAGGCTAAGATCCTGTTGAACTCCTTCTGCTTAGCGCACAACACAAGATGCTTTTTGCTTTGCAATTTAAGGATATTTTCTTCTTGTCATCTTCTGTCCAATTATCTCTGTTGTTGAGAACTACTAAATCTCCTTCTTCTATGATTGACCAGATTTGAAAATCGAGACCTTGAAGGAAGAACTCCATTCTGGTCTTCCAGTAGTTGTAGTCTTCACCATCGAATAAAGGTGGTTTGTTGACTGACTGGCCTTCTGCATACCCTTGAGCTGCCATTTATCTTTGCTCTTCAAATGGTGAGATCTTTTTTGTTGAAGAGACTTGGCTCTGATACTACTTGTTGCCCAGCTAGCAAGCCCAGAGGGGGTGAATGGGATTCTAAAATTTTAGATTAAACCTGTTAACAAAAACGCTTCACAGAAAGACACTAAAGAGAATAGTTAGTGTTTGATGAATGAAGACAAACAAATGCACAAAAGCAATCACACATGCAACAGGAGAGTTTTATCCTGGTTCGGCCCTCCTATACCAAGGAGTCCTACGTCCAGTCCCCAAGCAACAACTTGGGCTTTCACTAACAAGGGTACTGTCTCCCTTAAGGACCTTACACATCCAGCCGTAGTTGGCCTTCTCTTGTAATCCAGAAGAGGAATACAAACACCCTGATACACAGGTCTTCCTTCCTTACCGAAGGGAATACAAACCACCTATTCACAACATGTCTTCTCTTCACAGCCTGAAGAGGAACATCACCACAAGTGTGAATAAAGGAAAAATGCCCCTAGACCAAGCTTACAACAAATGCTCGATCTGAGGCAGTGACTGACAGAGAAAGATCTACAATAAGAAAATCTCTCAGAACACACTGGCTCTTCAAAGGCTAAAAATAATGAAAAACAAAGAGCAAGAGCTACAACAAGCAAGGGAGTGAAGCTCAGGGCCCTTCTTTCTAATGCTCACAGGTTGTAAGAGGAAAGCTTTAAAAATTATGCTCTATGGAGTCATCAGTCTTCTATATATCCTTCTCTTGAAAAATATATCTGTTAAGTGTCTGTTGTCTCTAGGTTAGATGCTCGTTAGACTGTATGGTACGTCGACTACGATAGGTGTGCTTGAAGTCATTTAATGCTTTATGATCCATGCACGAAAAGAGAAGATCCATCTTGATATACTTTAGCTTCTGTTTTGTCCAACGATGTATGACATGCTACTAGCAGAGACCTGCACACATTAAATGCCAGAGCATAGACAACTATGTTGTCTCTTACTGTCAGTCAACGTTAGAATTAATGCAGTAAGACTATTCACCAAAATAGAAATGTCATTCTGCTTTCTGAAAAGTGTTTCTTATAGAACATAAGAATAGAAGGCAATGAGCAGATGATGTGAACATTCATAATAAATGCAAGGATATTAGAGATGTGTGGGGGAAGGCTTTAACTTTCACAATATTTGATCATATATGGGAATAATAGATTATTCATTAAATTTGTGATAGAGAAATCGATGTGTCCATGAGACATTGTTCCAGTAATGAAATCGTTGCAAGAGCAAGCAAATCGTTCTTATAATAGAAGCAAATCGTTATAAGCAAGTCGTTGTAAAGACAAATCGTTGTGAGCAAATCGTTATAAGCAAGTCATTGTGAACACAAATCGTTGGAGCTAATCGTTATAAGTCGTTATAAATCGTTATAAGCAAATCGTTATAAGCAAGTCGTTGTGAACACAAGTCGTTGTGAGCAAATCATTATAAGCAAGTCGTGGTAAACACAAATCGTTGTGAGCAAATCGTTATAAGCAAATCGTTGTAAGCAAATCGTTGTTGTGAACAAATCGTTGTTCTACTTATCAAATCGATGCAGTGACCAAATTGTTGTTTGCTTTATCGAATCGTTACGATGACTAAGTCGTTATGTAACTTATCGAATCGTTATGGCGACCAAGTCGTTATGGAACTTATCGAATCGTTACGGCGACCAAGTCGTTATGTAACTTATCGAATCGTTACGGTGACCAAGTCGTTATGTAAGTTATCGAATCGTTACGGAGACCAAGTCGTTATGTAACTTATCGAATCGTTGTGTGACTAAATCGTTGTTTCTCACATAACAAATTGTTGTGAGAACCAAATCGTTGTTTCTCACTTAACAATTTGTTGTGAGAACCAAATCCTTATTTCCCACTTAACAAGTCGTTGTGAGAACCAAATCGTTGTTCTCACTTAACAAATTGTTGCGAGAACCAAATCGTTGTTTCTCACTTAACAAATCGTTGTGAGAACCAAATCGATACAACACTTATAAAATCGTTATAAAATTGAAATCAATGTGATACTTATGAAATCCTTGTGAAACTAAAATCGATAATAGTATAGAAATCGTTATAATTCTAATGAAGTCGATATGAAACTAGGAAGTGATGTGTACTCAGAAAATTACATGCTCTAAACTTTAATGCTATAGTGTAAGAATACTTACAGGTTTTGCTTCATTTTTCCTGATTTATTTCGTGACTAAGCTTCAGGAGAACTTGTTAGACAGTACTTATTAAAGTTTGTTAATCGCCAAAATAGGCATATAATAAATGAAATTATATGGGGATGAACTGATCATCAGTTACGTGATACCTAAGGCAAGGGTCTTGAAAATCCTAGAGGTGGACAAGTTCCACTGGTAATGGTGGGGAGGGCTTCCCGGTTTCTGCAGGAACCTAGACTTGATCACTTTGCATGGTGATTAAGTACGCATAAGTGTTACGTGATCTTCTAGTGATGTGTTGGGCTGTGTCTTGGCAACGTGTAAAATGAACATATGTAAAATGTGTAAAATGATATGTGAACGTGGCAAGGTATGTGCAAGTGATATGTGAACGTGGTTTCTGTTAGGTGCAAAGTGAAGTGATTCATGATACGTGAATGTAAAAGTGAATGTAATGGGAAGTAAGCGCATGTGAAAACCAAAATACAAGTGCATATGTTCATGTCCTATGTGTGTAATATGATTTATATTAATTGTGATATCATGTTTAGTACCATGTATAGGTGCATGTTTTCATGTCCATGAATTATAATTACTGATGTGCACGTGCTTAGTATGATTTGTAATTAAAATTAATAGCCATGTGTTTGTGTTATGTGAGAGTAAAATATGAAAGCATGTGATTGTATGATTGTGCTTATGTTAATGATACCAAGTTATTAGTATCCATGTTTAGATTATTATTTTACATTTGTTAGAATAGTTGTTTAACACGATTCCATGTTTACTCAATTATGTTATAGCATGAACATGTATGAATTAAATTGCTGAATTTTAATAAGTTTAATAGTGTTAAATTGTTAGAAAGCATCTGTGATATGTATATGGTGGAAGTTTAAGTTACTTGCTAAGTGTATTGTGTAGACTCACCCTTGTTAAACATTTCAGGAGATTTAGTAGCTGAGGACATGGCAAGATCCGAAGTGATGCGCGAAGGATAGATTGGAGATTGTATTTCCTTACTAGTATGTGATGTAATTTGTAATTTGAACTGGCTACATGTTAATGGTTATTATGTTATGTCATTTTTTTTCCTTGGACTATATAGACTGTGGAATGTGGTGATAAAGTTGATGGAATAAGAGTTTATTTAAATTTCCGCTGTTATATTCTTCTATTTGTGTACATCTCAGCCCATTGTCTATCGTTGGGGTTTTCTCCCCTGTAGCACCTTGCTCTCAACCTCTATGGGTTGGTATAACTGTACCGGGGGAAGTTGGTCGTTACAATCATAATCTCTACTTGTCGATTACGTTCTCTTTCTTGCCTTTTTATCGAACTTGCTAAAATAAGCACATGGCATCTTGCTAAAATTGGTCATGCATGATTTTTATTTCCTAATTTATCTCTCTTGTTAGTTCCCTAATATGAGGTTTCAAAAATGTAGATTTAAGAAAGTATTCACACATGCACATGAGCGATTCTCGCGCGTGACTTGCGCATACACTCTTGCACATAGGAAACCCCTTCGTGGCTCAGACGAACTCTCTATCGGATCTTACTTCTGCCAGACTAGTGACTTCCTGACCAATGCCTCTGTAAGTCTCCTCTAACCATGGATTCGCACATGGCTGATGAGCATATTGTACCATTGAAGTACCTAGAAGTTAGAGTGCACGTCTCTTTCTTCTCTTGACTTTCTTGGTGTGATCTTCTCATCTCATCTTGAATTCTGGAGTACACCTTTATTGATTATAAGACCACATTATTAAAGAGAAATTGCACTACATGGAAAACACATCGTTATGTTGCCTGACTGAACTCTTGACCAGTTATTCACAAATTGTCTTATGTAGGATCGAATATGTGGAAGGATCAGATCTAGAAGGGGGCATTGAATAGATCTTACCCAATTAATGCGGAAGCTTTAGTAATTCTAAATTACTTCGAATCAGAGATCAATTCAGACAAACAAATTACTGATCTGAAGTGTGGGTGTGTGTGGATTATGTGTGTGAGCAAATCAATTAGAAGTGTGAACGAAATCCCTATGCATGCATCTAGCGCAATACAAAGTCAAACCACTGCACAGAGGATTTTTAGGTGGTTCGGAAATCACCTCTAGTGACTCCTACGTCCACCCCTCACACAGTGAGGCCACACTACTCAAAACCTTGAGTACAACACACAATGGAGCACGACGACTCCTAACAACCTTGAGCACAACGGCTCAACACACAACCTTGAGTTCAACGACTCACAAACTGAGCACAACGGCGCAAACAACACCCGGAGCACGACAACTCCAATTGAGCATGACGGCTCAAACCACACAGTGAGTGCGACGACTCACAAACCAGAGCTCGACGGCTCACAGTACAAAACCTAGATCAAACACAAAAGAGATCAGATCCTCTAGCAGTGATCTCATTCAAGATAGATTCGTACACAGAAATTTGTGCAGAACTTCATGCACAAACCTCATAGACGAAATAGGAAGAACAAACTCATAAGTGAGAGAAATGGATGTAGAATGAGTGTTCTTCGATGAAGAGGCCTTGCAGACACTTGAATTGACGAGCCTTGATGGAAATCGATGGAGATTATCCTCAATTGGCGATGCTCTGCTTTGATGGCATCTGAAATGCCAAAAATCTTTCTTCTACTGCTCCTCTTCAGTTGGAACTGCTCCCTTTCCTAGCACAGCAAGCTTCTCTCCAGAGATTCCCTTGATTCCCACGTCCTTCCTCTTGAAAGGATGGCCTGCAACTTCTGGAGATGGAGCAAGATCTGGAAAGCCCCTTTTTGCCGCCAAAAAGCATCTTCTAGAAGTGTATGGGCTCTCTTTCGTGGGATCTCCTTTGGAGTACAAGGATTGGGGGTATTTATAGCCCCATATGTCCATATGGTGCCTTGGGGGGTATGGCCACGGAAATCTAGGTCAAATCCCCTGATTCCCAAGCAGCCACGTGTCCAGATAAATCATAAGTTGAGATTTCAGCCGGAGTGTGTCGACACTACCACTAAGTGTATCGACACACTGTCCCAATTGTGCAAAAAGGGTCTTCTGGATGCTGGGTCTAGTGTCGACACGACCACTGTCTTTGTCGACACACTATCCCAGTCAGACAAATGGATCTCCTGGAAGTTGGGTCTAGTGTCGACACGACCATGGACTGTGTTGACACACTTGACCCTGTCTTCATGAAAAAGCTTCAGGGACTATGACTCAGTGTCGACACCATCAATGGGTGTGTCGACACTACCATGATAAAACCTATATATCCCTGAGAATTTAACACATATGACATTAGTACAAGGTATTATCATCAAAGTATGAGGTGTAAAGTATTTGAAACATACTTTTTGAGCATTGTGATTACATAAATGATGTATGTAACATGTTCAACTCATTAAGTACAAAATCACACACGTCATCAACAAAACCACAATTTGTCATCATCAAAATCAAGGTGTGAGTGATGTTCATTGGTGATCATTAAAATACAACGTTAGAAAATTCCAAAACACACTCAACCCAACAATCTCCCCCTTTTTGATGATGACAAAACATATGCACAATCTCCCAATAGCTTGACTCAAATCTCCCCTTTTGAATTTTCTCGCATAAGAAACATTCTCCCTTGTTTTAAGAACTTTCTCCCCCTTTTAAGGAACTTCTCCCCCTTTTTCACATCATTAAAAAGATAGATAAGAGAAAGAAGCAAAGAATGGTAGGAGATGAAGAATTCCAGTTGTAAAAGGGAAGTGCAGAAGAATCAAAATAAGTGAGGCAAAGTGATATTTACATGTGAGAGAAATTATTGTGTTTTTTTGTATTGTGCAATAAAGTTTAATCAGAAAGACACACTCAACACAAAGTATAGCAAAATATAATGATCTGAATGTAGTTAAAATAATGATGCAAATGTGAAGTAAAGTGACCTATATGAGTGAGCAGAAATATTTAACAAGGATGTTAGGAGCATTAATTGTAACACAATGTAGAATAATAGGTCTAAACTCAGTAAACATGAACTTTATTAAGGTCTTAAGTTTTACCATCCTGTCAAGTTGTTTTTCTTTCATTTTGAACTGGGAAAGAATACAAGAATAAATTAGTTAAATCTCACTTTTCAGTGCAAGAGATCACATTGATCAGATGCAAGACCTCCTGATTACTCAGTGGTTTAACTTTCATTATCTTATACAGAGTTGAAAACTTTGATTTCCACTTTTGACGCGAAACAAATCACTTTTTAGGTGAAATGACCCGGTTACTCAGTGGTCAAGAATTTGCATTGCTCTGTTTGTATCTTTCCAGATTGCTGATCATTTTCTTTTGATGTTTTACAGGAATATGTTTGCTTTGACCAGACAAGTCATGACTACGAATTTAGAAAAATTATTCTTAACATGTGGTAAAAATAAAGCTTAAACATGCACATGTTAAATAGTAAAGCCACTCATGTGCCTACAAGTGTTTTGCAAGTCATTTTAAAAACATTCAGTATTAAAATTACTTAACCTTTGAAATGATAATGAATCTTTGAAATTAAACTAAATGCACAATGAGTTTAGTTTCAATGTCTTAATTCTCTCATAAGAAATAGCACAATGACTCAAACATTTTGATGAGTTTGGGGTTCAAGATAGATAAGTAAAGTTAAGGAATGTGACAATGACATCCCCTTTCATGTATCTCCCCCTCACAAGGTGAACATGAGGATTATTGATGAAAAAGGAATGGAATTAAGTGAAAATAGAATGAATAAGAATGTTTATTAATAACAAGGACTCCCCCTCAACTATTGCATATAAGGATCTTGATACTTGGCGGAGACATATACTCACGCATAGTGAAAGTGTCTAGACAAGCCTGACTTGTCTTTCTTCAAATCACCATTTGATATACCAATAATACCAATGCAATGTGAGAGTGAGGAATTTATTTGCAAAAACATGGAGACATTTATTAAGTAGCATTGCAAGAACATTTGTCAACAAACTAATGGGAGTTGTTGATAAATCAGATATGAAAGAATATTTCTCTAGCATTTCACTCACAGATTCTTTTGACTTACTCCCCCATAAGATATGCATGATATGAAATGATCATTTAAGCAATTTAGATATGTTCATTCCAAGCAGTTTTGCACAGAAAAAGTATGAACATGATCAAGCATACATCAACAGGCAATTTATTGAAGGAGAAAAGTTTTTCAAAAACTCAAAAGTGTTTCAAAGACTTAAAATAAGGTTTTTGAGATTTTCATTTTTCTTGATGACCTTTATGCAGAAAAAGACTATTGATACTTGGCGGAGAATTTTTCTCACGCATGATGAGAGTTTCCAGACAAGCCTAACTGTCCTTTCACATTTCACCATTTGATATACCACATAGTCACTGCAAAAAGATCAATTATTCTTTAGTTTTACCATGAAATTTATTGCATTTTCAAGAACATTTTTGCACTTTTTCAAATTTACTCTCCCTTAATATGTGCATGGAATGAAAAAGCTAGAAAGCAATTCACACATGATTATGCACACCATTGTTGGGAACAACATCAAAACACACTCTTCATTGTTCAGATAAGACTCTAAGAATTTTCTTTAACTTAAGCAGTTCAATCTGGAAATGATATGAGGTTTTACCTGAACAGTCTTCATTTTTTTTTCAAAGATTTTACCTGTTTTCTGCAATCATTTCTTGCCTTGCATAGCCAATATCTTGAATTCATTTACAATGTATGGCTGCAAGACTCCTCAGCTTGCTGATCAAGCCGGTTTTGGGACCACACTTGCTTGGGTCCTGCAATGAAATCAATGTTAGAGTGCAATAAAGATTTCTGAATCAAAAATAATTTTATTTTGGTATAGATGCACTTTTGTCATTAATGGAACTATGAGCAACATTAGTTCCATAACACAATTATTCTTTGTTTAATGCATCTATGTTTTTCATGAAATGTTCAAATTATATTTACATGCAGTTTCTGAGCATTTTCAACAAAATCATGATTCTTAGTTACATGTGCATGATGTGAAATCTATTGCAAGTAATTCAAGTAAAAATCATCATGGAAGAAATGAAATAAAACAAGCAGTCATGTTTGAATCACAACCAGTTGTTTTTAATTAATGACTCTTACAAAAGGAAGATCATTGGTACTTGGCGGAGGTTATTCCTCACACATAATGATAGTTTCCAGACAAGCCTGACTGTCCTTCCACAGTTCACCATTTGATATACCAATTGATCTTTGCATAAGAGTCCCAATTGATTTCAATTTTTATTTAGTAGGGAATCTCTCAGAAGTATTTACTTGGTGAGAATTTTATTTTCTTTCATTCTCTTCTTACATTCGTTGTAGCCTTAGTCATGAAGCCTTCATCTTGAAATTGACTACAAGCATCCCTGCATCCAACATTTAAGCAGCACATTTCAGAACCGAAACTTGTTTGGGTCCTATGGATTTTCCATGAATCTGCAACAACGATTTTTGAATTCAAAAGGATTTGATATTGTGTGCATTTATCTGAAGACTAGAAACACTAGAATCTTGGTTTCTAATCTTAGTGTTATTGGTATAGAATGCACCACTAACATACTGAACAATTTGTTTTCTATTTTTAGATATTTATCATTGAGATTTTTAACATGGAAGTCAGAAGAGATTTTTTGTGCAACAGTTCCTTTTTCATGTACATAGAATTTCTGAGTGTTTTCAGCATGAACAAGATTTTTATTCTTATGTACATTAACATGAAAGGTGGGAGCATGCACAAGATTATCAATTCTATGCCAACATTCCCTTGAAGTATGCCCAAATTTATGACATGTGAAGCACTGGACTGATTTGACATATTTATAAAAATGTTGATCTCTATTCCAGCAAAATTTGGCTAAATGACCAAGTTTATTACAATTAAAGTAAATGAGATCATTTCTTACCTGGTACTTACCTTGGCATGTATGCGTTTGCTAGAATCTCCTTTTCATGTAAGGAGGCATACCATGAGGAGAAGGAGGTACCTTTTGGTGGCTCTTGGCATGATGTGAATTGGAACTTGCCTTGGAGCTTTTTGGACTGATGGAGGAAGTAGACGAATCTTCTTAACAGTAGAATTTTTCTTTTTCTCTGTCTGTTTTTTAACAAGAACTTTCACAAGTTTTTCATTAGAATTAGCAGAGTTCTTGTTCGCAGGAGCTTTAACAAATGTTAATTTTGTTTTATTTCCATTTTTCTTATCTCTCACAGAAGCAAGACTTGTGTATTTAGTATTTTTCAATTCATGTTGAAGCTTCTGTTTTCAGCTTTTAATGCAACAACTTCTTTTTCTGAAATTTGAAGCTTGTTTAGCATGACATCCAAACCATTTTTCATCTTGTTCTTTTCATTTTCAAATTGAGCAATTTGTTTTTACATATCAGCAATTTTATTACTGAAATTGCTACAATCATTATCCAATGGTTTGTCATGTAACAAGCATTCAATCTTTCTCTTTAAGTGACAATTTTCTTCAACAAGTTGTTTGCATCTTTCATTTATTTGATGATCATTAGCCATGTTAGAAATCTGTTTGTTTAATTGGTCATTATCATGGAATGTGCTGTTAGAGCCAAAGTCTTTTGAATGTTGATTTCTGGATTCATTAAAGCTCTCTTTGCCATTAAGTACTTGTGAATTTCTTTTGCTCCTTTTCTTTGTGAACCCTTTCCATCACTACTGTTGGCCATAAAGCATAACTCCTCATTTGCTGAACTTGAGAGTTCTCTTCTTCATCTGACCAAGTTGTCATCATAGCTTTTGGCTTCTTCAATTTGTTGTTCTTCTTGTATTTGTCATTTTTCATCTCAGGACACTCACCCTTCATGTGTCCTGCATTGTTGCACCTGTAGCAAATAATACCCTCATCAGTTTTTTGATTTCTACCAGCATTAAAATTTGAAGAAGAAGCATTCCTTTTACCAGAGGAATATTTTTTATTTCCATTGAATTTCCTCTTCCTGATTTTAAAAATTTTCTGAATTGCCCAGTCATGAGGGCAAGTTCATCCTCATTGGACTCAGACTCATCAGAACTTGATTCTTCTTGATTTTTATTTTTGTTGCTTGATGAAGCCTTAAGTGCTACTGGTTTAGCTTTAAGCATATGTTCTTCACTTCTTTTAGATTTATTTCATAAGTCATTAAAGATCCTATGAGTTCATCCAAAGAGATTTTGGATAAATGCTTAGAATCATCAATCACTGTAGCCTTTGTGTGCCAAACAGATGATAGAGAGCGCAAGATTTTTCTTACCAGATCAGCATCAGTGTATTCCTTACCTAATGCCTTCAGTCCATTGACAATTATCATAAACCTAGCAAACATTTCAGAAATTGATTCATCAGATTTCATCATAAACAATTCATATTCAGAAACAAGTATGTTTGCTTTGGTTTCCCTAACTTGAGATGTTCCTTCATACATTATTGAAGTTTATCCCACATCTCTTTAGCAGATTTACACATCGATATTCTTGAATATTCTTAGGGTGGACTGCACACTGAAGCATGTGCATGGCACTGTAATAAGAGTAGCTTTCCTAATCTGCTCTCTAGTCCAATTCTCCTCATCTTCATGATTTCATAAGGACCCACTTCAAACTATCCTCCAGATTTCATAGTTTTGAGCCCTAAGAAAAACTTGCATGCGATTTTTCTAGTAAGAATATTAGACCCATCAAAATATGGTGGTCTATTAATGGAATGGCCTTCAGCTACAAATCCTTGAGAATCCATCAATTAAATGAGATAGTAAAAGAGCAAGCAAACAATTCAAGCAATTAACAAAGAGATCAAACAGAAGCAGTCAAATCAGATCAGAAACATATATTAACCTGCTCTGATACCAATTGTAGGATCGAATATGTGGGAGGATCAGATCTAGAAGGGGGGGTTGAATAGATCTTACCCAATTAATGCGGAAGCTTGAGTAATTGTAAATTACTTCGAATTAGAGATCAATTCAGACAAACAAATTACAGATCTGAAGTGTGGGTGGTGTGTGGATTATGTGTGATTAGTGTGTGTGAGCAAATCAATTAGAAGTGTGAACGAAATCCCTATGCATCCATCTAGCGCAATACAAAGTCAAACCACAATTCAAACCACTGCACAGAGGATTTTTAGGTGGTTCGAAAATCACCTCTAGTGACTCCTACGTCCACCCCTCACACAGTGAGGCCACACTACTCAAAACCTTGAGTACAACACACAATGGAGCACGACGACTCCTAACAACCTTGAGCATGATGGCTCAACACACAACCTTGAGTTCAACGACTCACAAATTGAGCACAACGACTCAAACAACACCCGGAGCACGACGACTCAAATTGAGCACGACGGCTCAAACCACACAGTGAGTGCGACGACTCACAAACTAGAGCTCGACGGCTCACAGTACAAAAGCTATATCAAACACAAAAGAGATCAGATCCTCTAGCAATGATCTAATTGAAGATAGATTTGTACACAGAAATTTGTGCAGAACTTCATGCACAAATCTCATTGACGAAATAAAGAAGAACAAACTCAGAAGTGAGAGAAATGGATGTAGAATGAGTGTCCTTCGATGAAGAGGCCTTGCAGACACTTGAATTGAGGAGCTTGATGGAAATCGATGGAGATTCTCCTCAATTGGCGATGCTCTACTTTGATGGCATCTGAAATGCCAGAAATCCTTCTTCTACTACTCCTCTTCAGTTGGATCTGCTCCCTTTCCTAGCATAGCAAGCTTCTCCCAGAGATTCCCCTTGATTCCCACATCCTTCCTCTTGATAGGATGGCCTGGAACTTCTGGAGATGGAGCAAGATCTGGAAAACCCCTTTTTGCCTCCGAAAAGCTTCTTCTGGAAGTGTATGGGCTCTCTTTTGTGGGATCTCCTTTGGAGTACAAGGATTGGGTGTATTTATAGCCCCATATGTCCATATGGTGCCTTGGGGGGTGTGGGCATGGAAATCTAGGTTAAATCCCTTGATTCCCAAGCAGCCACGTGTCCAGATAAATCATAAGTTGAGATTTCAGCCGGAGTGTGTCGACACTACCACTAAGTGTGTCGACACACTGTTCCAATTGCGCAAAAAGGGTCTTCTGGATGCTCGGTCTAGTGTCGACACGACCACTGACTGTGTCGACACACTGTCCCAGTCAGACAAATGGATCTCTTGGAAGCTGGGTCTAGTGTCGACACGACCATGGACTGTGTCGACACACTTGACTGTGTCTTCATGAAAAAGCTTCAGGGACTATGACTCAGTGTCGACACCATCAATGGGTGTGTCGACAATACCATGATGAAACCTGTATATCCCTGAGAATTTAACACATAAGACATTAGTACAAGGTATTATCATCAAAGTATGAGGTGTAAAGTATTTGAAACATGCTTTTTGCGCATTGTTATTACATAAATGATGTATGTAACATGTTCAACCCATTAAGTACAAAATCACACAAGTCATCATCAAAACCACAATTTGTCATCATCAAAATCAAGGTGTGAGTGATGTTCATTGGTGATCATTAAAATAAAACTTTAGAAAATTCCAAAAACACACTCAACCCAACATCTTGAACTCGTGAAATTCTTGTTAACAGCCATATTTGATTGTGGGTACCTAATTTAAAATCATGAGATACAGGATCATGCACGACAAGTGCTCTAGGGCTCCAATCTAGCCCCCTCAGCAGAGAGCCAAAAATGTATTGTTAACCATGAGGTATATTGATTACTAGTGTTGCATCGCACTGGGAGTACTTGCTTGTGTAAATGCTAGATACAAACACACATACACATGTTCATGATATGCGGTCCATGGTGGCATAGAATCTTAATGCCTATTAATGACTTGTGAACTGACACTCTTGGTCATGGATGTACATGCTCATTACTTGCTTGTTGACATGGCTAATCTTGTTACATGCTATCTTGTTTTTACTCATAAAATTGACAATCTTGCTACATTCTTGCTTATACTATCTTGAACTCAACTCTCTCCTATTAGACTTAACATTACAATTTCTCGTGTCTATATCGTGCTATCTTGCACGATACACTAGTCACATTTTATTATCGTGATTTAACTGCATAGTTCATATCATGATCATGCCATCTAGCTAAAAAATGTTAAATACTTATATCATGCTTGGAAGATGTAAATCCTACTAGGTTAGTGCACTCATTACATACCTTCTTAACATTTTAGGAGATAAGGATATGGATGAGGAAGAGAACCAAGACTACACTAGGGATGATCAAGAGTGAATAGTACTCTACAAGCCTTAGTGTTGGAGTCTTAATATCTTGGTGTCATAATATCTTAGTTTGATCAATTGAGAGTATTGGAATAATGTAGTAGGAGTGAGGATAATATGTATTTGTTTTTCTTTTTATTGAGTCTATGTCTTGTGGTCCTAATATTTGAAATTACGATTGTATAAAATTTGATCTTTTGAAATAAATAAAGAGTTTTGAAGTTGTGGCAAGTGCAGATTATTTGTGTTATATATGATTGCTTGCTAGAGACTTATTTGCGGACTATTCACATTACAAGTTCATTCTTCTGGTGCCATGTTTTGGGACGTGACAAGCCAATGGTGTAAGATTCTCCCTTCTCTCCCTCCTCTTAATTACGTTAAAAAAGATAGGATATGTAAGGAAAGAAGGGAGAACATCATATTAACAAGACATAATCCAACGCATCACTTTCTCTCCTCTCTCTCTCTCTCACATTCTTATCTCCTCTCAAGCCAAGTAAAGTTGAGATTACCAACTCTCTAAAAGACGACCTCAAAACACCATCATAAGATGATTATCATTATATATCGGGTCAACTTTGATAAAGAGTGAATTTTTGTTCACTAAACTGTTCCAACACTCGAGCTAGGAATCAAGCATCCAAAGGTCTGCTCACTAAAAAACTTTGTAGTTGGACCAACCTCATCATAATTCCTCCTTAATTAGAAGGTATTTTTAGCATATATATCTCTATAAATATCTATTTTTACATATATATCTTTGATCTAAGCAGATTCCCATATATACCCTCCATTACTAAAAATGATACACTTATACCCTTGTCTTAACTTCTGTTCGATTTTCTCAAGTTAACGTTTGGTTAATCATCCAAATTACTAACCTACCCTCGTACTAACCCTACGTCCCCACTCCCTCACCCACATCTATGGCTAGAAGTCGGAGACAGTAGTGGAGGCCACCCACACATAGGTGATCCCTTCTGTAACGCTTCTAATGGCTATCGCAAAGTACCTAGCTTCCCGTTGTGTGCGCCACATCATGTCAACCACATGTCGCTTTCTTTCCCGTCGCAAGTTGCCCTCTTTACACAATGGCCGCAAAGCCACTCACCATGCCCACACCCACCACTACAGCTGCGAGTTAGAGGCAGCAGTGTAGGAGCTCGCCACCTCACCATAGCGAATGGGAGTGGCATGCGATTGTGGACCCCTATCCCCTCCAAGATGCACCTCACATAATGGAACTCCTCCACGCTAGCTGAAGTGATGGCACTACTACACTCTCGGTTCTCCCCCTCTCTGCATTTGAGAAGCTGGTTGTTGATCTACCACATCATAGGTTAAGCCAGAACATGGGTTTGTTGTTCGGTCTGTAGGAACGACAAAGTCTATGGCTGTAGAGAGAACCACATTTCCTACAGGGCTGTGGAGATAATGGCAGCGAGAAGAAGGACGCTTCTCGGGATGCAACAATAGGAGGCTTCTTGATCCTCCCCATTAGCGTTTTAGATTGGAGGCATAGTTGTGGGCACCATCATTGATCAACTTAAACAAGCTTGTTTTTGGGGTAATCTAGGATTTTGAGATGCCGAGGATACGATGTCCCCTTTGACAGCATGCCCGGTTTCTACTTGTGATGTCCTACATGTTTGCTTCTTGGTTTTCCTTCTATATACATTTTAGATGATGTTTTGAGCTACATTTTAGATGGGGGGATATACAATGTGAGGAGGTTGATTGGCTTCTTTAACAAATATTCTTCCTCTTCGGGCAGCATATAAACAAAGAAAAAGTAGCTTAATGATATCTAATAAAGCTTCTACTCAAACGATCAACAAGATTAAAGCTGTGACTGGTTTCACAAGGCTAAGGGGTCTTCTTATTTATCTTGGTGTTCCTTTGTGTTTCTGGCAGGGTCCTTGCTTCAGATTTCTCCCCTCTCATTCAGAAAATAAATGGTAAACTTGCATCCTAGAAGACCAGACTTATCTCTCAAGCAGGAAGAGTCACTCTCATCAACTCCGTTCTTGCCTCCCTACCGGTATACCTGGCTGCTTCTTCCCCCATACTAGTTAGTATAATAAATTACATTGATAAACATGTGCTGCATTTTTCTGGAATAGCTCTGATGGCATGAGGAAACGACATTGGGTTGCTTGGTCTAATATCCAGCGTCCAACTGCTGAAGGAGGCCTGGGGGTGCGCAACATTAAACAAGTTCAGATCGCGTTGGCTGTGAAGTCTATTTGGAATGTTCACCAGGGATCCTCCTGCTGGGCGTTGTATGCTAGGAGTCGATATAAAACCGGTAGGAACTCCAAATGCATCGGCATACTTTCTAAAATTGGGACGCTTGCTCAACAACTTGTTCATGATCATACCAGATGGATTCAAGGGAATGGGAAGAATATTGATGTTTTATCAGATGTGTGGTTGGGGGAGGGGCCACTTGCTGAGATGCTAAAAGCTCCGTATGAAGGGGGCAATGTTACTCTTAGGGAGGTTTTTTCTAATCCACAACATCCGATTAGGGACCTTTCTTCCTACTGGAATTCTAAATGGGGTTGCCGTATGAGGAGAATGACAAATGTGTTTTGGGGGCCTTCCCAGGATGGGATTTTTTCAGTGAAGTCTGCTTATAATCTGGTTCGGTCGGTGGGTGTGAAGAGATATACATTGAACAAATTGTGGTAAAGTTCTTTCTATAGGAGGGCCTCCTTGTTCTGCTGGAAGCTTCTTAATAGGGCGGTGCCTGTGGACCTAAGAGTTGCTGAAACTGGTATACACATGGTGTCTTGTTGCTCTTGTTGTAGGAATCCCACAATTGAGGACTATAACAACCTTTTCATTAAGGGTGATATAGCGACCTTGTAACGTCGCGTGCTTTACGGATCCTTGTGAATCATGTGTGTATTGGTTATGGTGGCCATTGTGAGGCCAGTGTGGTTTGGACGTGTGGTGTGTGCAGGTGTGGTACAAGTTTGGTCCTGAGATAAAATAGAACCTGCTGTAGTTGATAGTGAGTTGGCGGCCAGGTGTGGTCGTTGACAGTGTTGGTGTCCATGTATTTTGACGTTTACTCTATGAACTTGGCGACAAGGGATATGGACGTCTAATCTTGGAGGTCTGATTGGCGACAGTCTGGTTGACGCCAACCTGTGCGATCTGCAAAATATAGGTCTACCCGAGGACAGTTCCCTCAGCTCATTCTCCCTCTCCCTCGCCCTGTTTTCATGTTCCTGGCTTCCCTACTACTTCCAAGGTTGCAGAAGGTTAATTGGAGGATCGTGAAATGAGAGGCGGTGACGAATTGGCCAAGGAAACGCCGGAGCGAGGTGTAATCGCCGTAGGAGCTCGTGGAGGGTTTGGTGCGAAGCAGGAGAATTTAGGAGGTTTAAGCATGTCCTGAGGTAGGGGACGATCCCTTTAGTTCATTCTAATCATTTTAATGTGTTCTGAAAGCATGAATTGATGTGATAATCAGCGTTTCTGGGAAGGAAGTGATCCATGTTGGTTAAAGGGTGGTTTGATTAATATAAGTAGCAAAACATGTGGTTACAGTTTGCTTATAGTGTGGATGTTAGAGGAAGTATTTCCTCATGTTTTCTCGATGGTTTCGGGATCAAGAATACCTGTAGAATCGTTTAGGGTTTCTACAGGAACTGAAGTTGAGGAGCTTGGCGTCAACATCGATTGACGCAGGTTCTTCAGCTGGGAGATTAACGGCTGGATACCTTGCCATTTATATCTCATCGACGGCAGTCGATGTTGCCTCCAGCATGCTTTTACTTAAATATTGTTATATTAAATATTTGTTGTCATTAACAGTGCAATGGTAATTGTGGTGCACCTAATGCACGTGGTTTCTGAGACTAGCGTACTGGGTAGGCAGTTAGCTAGTTCTTTACGTGTCTACGTGGTGTTCACGTGTGGTGGACTACTAGTGCACGTGGTTTACGTGAGTCTTCACGTGGTTTGTGTGACGTGCATGTGGTTTTGTGTATGTGGCAAGTAGTACGACGCCTATCGTGCTTACCTCTCCAGTTGGGTGCCCCAGGTTCTTTGTGAGCCAGGCTGTTAGCTCGGGGCTTTGTCCCGGTACTTCTATTGTACCGTCGAGGTCTGTGTCGTCTAACCTAGACACCCTCACTCCTGTGTTTGAGTTGTACGTCCGGCTGAGGGAAAGACGACAGTGGGACAGTGACTGTCGTACCTGTCTTTTAGTCACTTGTAGCGCGCTCGTAGTTGGGGGTACGGGCACCAGTAGTCGACAATGGTCCCCGACTAGTCCTTTTCCAATTCCTCACTCTAGAGGCCCAGGCCAGGGTCTCCAGAGGTGTCAGGCATGGGCCTGCGACTGTGTGGTCTGCAGGTGGTGGTGTTTAGTTGGTCTCCACAGTTGCTTGACCTTTTCACGTGGAGCGGCAGCTGGACCTTTCGTCCGTGGCTGCGAGACTGAGAGGTAGACCTGTGTTAGCTTGTCCGAGTCAGTCTCTAGTGTGGCGAACCAGTTCACGTGGCTCATGTTTGGCTATCTCTACTTTAGCTCGTAGGCTTGTACTGGTTGCCGTTTAATTATTACAGTTGTTTTTCGTAGTCGGCAGACGGTGAATACTTTTACAGCTTTCATATCCTGCTTAGCTGTTCTATAATTGTTGGTATTGTTTACTGCTTTCGTACCTGTGGTTTGGTTTTGCTCGGTGTTGGGGGAGTTCCTACTGTGCCAGTGACTAGCGAGGCTCACCCCTACCCCCACAGGTGTAGGCAAGGAGGACGTTTCTCGACCTTCGTCCAGTTCAGAGCCGCGTCGTAGCGGTGCAGGGTCAGTACCTCCAGTAGTGTAGTCGCAACAGTGTAATTGTAGTAATAGCAGTGTAGCTAGTTGTTTACTTTATTCAGTTGTACCTCGGGGTATGCCCCAGGCTCTTGTACTTTCTTTCAGTTTTTTTATTGAAATATAGCTATGTAAACTTGTGAAATATATATATGAAATGGTGTGTTCCTTTGTGTTTACACGGACTGTGGTGTGGTATCCCTTGCGAGGCTTCGGCCCGTTCGCGGGAGGCGGACTCGGATCAAGTACGTTATCGGTTTAACGGGCTTGGTCAAGGTGTTCCATCACAGTTGGTATCAGAGCAAAGTCTGTGTTAATATAAGGGAACTACAAAAATACATAGTCTTATTCGGTCTTTGTACACTGCTGGTAGGGGCCCTGGTTTCTGATAATTTGTTTGTTTTTATTTTTGTTTGGTGTTTTGTTTATGTAGAAGTTTGAAATGGCAGATAGAAGAGATTGGGGTGGTGGAGGAGATGATCCAGAGGAGAGCACTCAGCGTATGATAGAGAGGATTTGGGAAAGCCTCACGATATTCGGGCAAGGATGGATCAGCAGGCGCCGATGCCGTCCGCAGCAGTACCCCCAGTTGTTGGAGGGGCGGTACCTGAGGCCCCTATACTGCCACCGCCAGGAGTGGAGGTGCCTTTTGTAGCACCCTTGCCACCACCATCACTAGTATTATTAGAAGAGGAACCAGTGATGCAAGTTGAGAAGTTTCTAAGATTGCAGCCGCCTACTTACTTAGGAGGGCCGAATCCAGATACAGCGGAACACTGGGTCCATGAGATTGAGAGAGTCTTTGCGACCATGAGATGTCCGACAGCGGACAGAGTGGTGTTGGCCACTTATCAGTTGAGGGGTTTTGCACTGGAATGGTGGCGATTGAAGATGCAGACCACCTTTGCAGGTAGGACAGAAGAGGCTATTACTTGGCCGAGTTTCTTGATGTATTTAACGATACATTATTTCCGATTCAAGTACAGCAAGTGAAGAGAGAGAAGTTTCGGACACTCCAGCAAGGTAACTCTTCAGTTTTAGAGTATCAGATGAGGTTTATGGCTCTCAGTCGTTATGCACCTTATGTAGTATCGGATAATAATATGATGGTTGAGTATTTCATTAGAGGTTTGAGAGTAGAGTTGCAGGATGCAGTAGTACCTCTCATGTGTAAAACTCAGAGGGCAGCTACGTTGGAAAGGTCTATTTGGACTCGTCAGGTGGGCGAGTCAGGTTCAGGTAGTTTTCGGCTACCGCAACAGTCAGTGGGTGCGAGTAAGGGTAAAGCACCAGCAAGACCTTCTTCATTTGGCTTTGGTAAGTGGGGACAGAAATTGAAGCAAGTATTCAAAGGTAAAGGAAGAGGATGGGGGAGTCGTCAGCAATTTCAGCAAGGTCGTGGTAGGCCAGAGGTGGAGGAGTCGCAGCAGAGTACTGCCAGGCAGCCCATTATTCCACCAGGGTATATAAGTTATAACTGCAATCAGTCGGGGCATTTGATCCGCAATTGCCCCAATCTAAGAGAATATGGGTATGGAAGAGGTGTGCAGCAGTAGCAGCAGCCTCAGTAGTTTCAGCAGCCACAAGTAGGTCGTGGCAGAGGAGCACCGCAGCAGTGGGGAAGGGGCCGGGTTATGGCTATCACCCGAGCCCAGGCGGAGGCATCAAATATGATAGAAGGTATTTTACCTCTTTATGACTATTCAGCAAGAGTTCTATTTGATTCGGGTGCCTCTCATTCTTTTATTTCCGAAGAATTCCTGGATTGTATGGTTCAACCTTTAGAGGAAAAGTCTTGTGAGTTAGTTGTGGAAGTTCCCTCGGTGAGTTTTTGCTCACTTCGAGCTATATAGATGAAACTTCTGTTATGATTGAAGGGAACCAGATGCCGGGTCGGTTGTATGCCCTGCAGTTGATAGATTATGATATTATTTTGGGTATGGATTGGCTTGAGACTTATGGAGCAATGCTAGATTGCAGAAAGAAGAGGATCAAGTTTTGTCATCCTAATGGTGCAGTATTTGAATATCAAGGTATGCCTTTTTATACCTCTAAGTTTCTAATTTATGCAATTAGAGCTAGAAAGTTGCTAAATGCTGGGTGTGTGGCTTATTTAGCCTCGGTGAGTCTGGTAGAAGCTAGTCAGTCAGTGGAAGCAGTTCCCGTGGTTAGGGAATTTGCTGATCTTTTTCCTGAAGATTTTTCTGATTTAGCTCCACATAGAGAGGTGGACTTTACTATTGAGTTGCTGCCAGGTACCATACTGATCTCTAAAGCTCCATACCGGATGGCACCAGCAGAACTTAAAGAATTGAAAAAGCAATTAGAAGAATTGTTGCAGAAAGAGTTTATTAGACCGTGTCATTCCCCGTGGGGAGCACCGGTGTTGTTTGTGAAAAGAAAGATGGAAGTTTTAGGATGTGTATTGATTATAAGAAGTTGAATGATGTGACCATTAAGAATAAATACCCATTGCCGAGGATAGATGATCTGTTTGATCAGTTGCAATCGGCAAAAGTATTTTCTAAAATTGATTTGAGATCTGGGTATCATCAGTTGAGAATTAAAGAGGAGGATATAGATAAATAGCATTCAGAACCAGATATGGTCACTTTGAATTTATGGTTATGCCATTTGGGCTGACTAATGCTCCTGCAGGTTTTATGGATCTGATGAATAGAATTTTTCATCCGTATTTAGACCAATTCATTGTTGTCTTTATAATGATATTCTGATTTATTCAGCATCTGAAGAAGAGCATGCAGCTCATTTGAGGTTTACTCTGCAGTTGTTAAGGGATAACCAGTTGTTTGCTAAATTCAGTAAGTGTGAATTTTGGTTGAAAGAAATTCAATTTCTGGGTCATGTCATTTCAGCTAAAGGAGTGGTAGTGGACCCGAGTAAAGTGGAAGCCGTAATGAAATGGGAAGTGCCTAAGACAATTACTGAGATTAGAAGTTTTCTGGGATTGGCAGGTTATTATAGGCGCTTCAAACAAGATTTTTCTAAAATTGCGGCACCTATGACCAAGTTGACTAGAAATGGTGTGCCATTTGTATGGTCCGGTGAATGTCAGAAAAGTTTTATGGAATTGAAGAAAAGACTTACATCAGCACCTATATTGGCATTACCGACAGGAATTGGTGGTTTTGTGATATATGCAGATGCTTCAAGGAGAGGACTTGGCGCAGTGCTTATGCAGCATGGCAAAGTGATAGCTTATGCGTCTAGGCAGTTGAAGCCAGCAGAAGAGAATTACCCCACTCATGATTTGGAATTGGCAGCAGTTGTGTTTGCCTTAAAAATGTGGAGGCATTATCTGTATGGCGAGAGATTTGAGATCTTTACAGATCATAAAAGCTTGAAGTATATCTTCTCGCAGAAAGACTTAAATCTCCGTCAGCGCAGATGGATTGAATATTTAAAAGATTATGATTTTAGTTTTGCTTACCATCCGGGTAAGGCCAATGTTGTAGCGGATACCTTGAGCAGAAAGGCATATATAAATCTGATGATGATCAAAGAATGGAAGCTGTATGAAGAGATAGTGGAGAACTCCTTGTATGTGCCCAATAGTCAGCGACGGGCAGTACTAGCTACTAGTGCTGTAGAGCCGTCCTTGTATTGGAAGATTGTTGAGGCTCAAAAGCAGATGTAAGTTTAGCTGAGATTGTAAAAATGGAAGGAGTTACCATTGATGATAATTGTGTGGTTAGGCTTAGAGGCAGGTTATTTGTACCAGCTGAAAGAGAGGTAAAGCAGCGAGTGTTGGGAGAGGCTCATAAATCCAGGTACACTATCCATCCGGGTAGTACTAAAATGTACCACGATTTGAGGAAGCATTTCTGGTGCCCTCATATGATAAAAGAAATAGCAGAGTTTGTTGCAAGGTGTGCTATCTGTCAACAGATTAAAGCAGAACATCAGAAGCCTGGAGGTCTATTGCAACCGCTACCCATTCCACAGTGGAAATGGGATGATATTGCCATGGACTTTGTGACAGGTTTACCAAGATCGGGTTCCGGGCATAATGGAATATGGATATTTGTTGACAGATTAACTAAGGTATGCAGATTAGTGGCAGTAAGTATGTCTTGGACAATGGACAGATTAGCAAAAGTTTATGTTGAAAGAATTGTTCCACTGCATGGTATTCCAAAGACTATTGTGTCTGATAGAGATCCAAGATTTACTTCTGGTTTCTGGAGAAGTTTGCAGAAAGTAATTGGTACTGAGTTGAGATATAGCTCCGCTTATCATCCCCAGACAGATGGTCAGACAGAAATGACAATTCAGACAATTGAAGATATGTTGCGAGCTTGTTGTTTAGTTTGGGGAGGTAATTGGGAGCATCATTTGGGAATGGTTGAGTTTGCCTATAATAATAGTTACCATACCAGTCTTGGGATGGCACCGTATGAAGCTCTATATGGAAGGCCATGTAGAACCCCATTGAACTGGCATGAAGTGGGAGATTTTGTTTTCTTGAGAGTTTCCCCGAGTAAAGGTATTATGAGGTTTGGAAAGACTGGAAAGTTGAGTCCAAGGTTTGTGGGACCTTTCCAGGTAATTGAAAGAATTGGGGAAACAGCTTATAGACTGGATTTGCCAGCAGATTTTGCGGATGTCCATGATGTATTTCATGTTTCTATGTTAAGAAAGTGTATTGAAGATCCAGCTCTAATAATCAGTTACCAAGGTGGTGACCTGAGGCCGGATATGACCATGCCAGAGTATCCGGTGCAGATCACTGATCGAAAGATAAAGAAATTGAGAAATAAAGAAATCGAGCTAGTTAAAGTGCGATGGGAAAATAGGTTGGGTGGTGAGGATACCTGGGAGTTACCCGAGGAAATGGCTAAAGGGTATCCCTATCTGTTTGAATAAGGTTTTGTGTTTCTTTATAGATGATAGTACTTGTAAAAATGTGCATGTTTAAGTTGTGTATGTTTGAGTTATATTATGAATTTCGAGGTCGAAATTTTCTTTTTAGATGATAGTAATGTAACGTCGCGTGCTTTACGGATCCTTGTGAATCATGTGTGTATTGGTTATGGTGGCCATTGTGAGGCCAGTGTGGTTTGGACGTGTGGTGTGTGCAGGTGTGGTACAGGTTTGGTCCTGAGATAAAATAGAACCTGCTGTAGTTGATAAGGAGTTGGCGCCAGGTGTGGTCGTTGACAGTGTTGGTGTCCATGTATTTTGACGTTTACTCTATGAACTTGGCGACAAGGGATATGGACGTCTAATCTTGGTGGTCTGATTGGCGACAGTCTGGTTGACGCCAACCTGTGCGATCTGCAGAATATAGGTCTACCCGAGGACAGTTCCCTCAGCTCATTCTCCCTCTCCATCGCCCTGTTTTCATGTTCCTGGCTTCCCTACTACTTCCAAAGGTTGCAGAAGGTTAATTGGAGGATCGTGAAATGCGAGGCAGTGACGAATCTGCCAAGGAAATGCCGGAGCGAGGTGTAATCGCCGTAGGAGCTCGCGGAGGGTTTGGTGCGAAGTAGGAGAATATAGGAGGTTTAAGCGTGTCCTGAGGTAGGGGACGATCCCTTTAGTTCATTCTAATCGTTTTAATGTGTTCTGAAAGCATGAAATGATGTGATAATCAGCGTTTCTAGGAAGGAAGTGATCCATGCAGGTTAAAGGGTGGTTTGATTAATATAAGTAGCAAAACATGTGGTTACGGTTTGCTTATAGTGTGTGGATGTTAGAGGAAGTATTTCCTCATGTTTTCTCGATGGTTTCGGGATCAAGAATACCTGTAGAATCGATTTAGGGTTTCTGCAGGAACTGGAGTTGAGGAGCTTGGCGTCAACATCGATTGACGCCAGGTTCTTCAGCTGGGAGATTAACGGCTAGATACCTTGCCATTTATATCTCATCGACGGCAGTCGATGTTGCCGCCAACATGCTTTTACTTAAATATTGTTATATTAAATATTTGTTGTCATTAAACGGTGCAATGGTAATTGTGGTACACCTAATGCACGTGGTTTCTGAGACTAGCGTACTGGGTACGCAGTAAACTAGTTCTTTACGTGTCTACTTGGTCTTCACGTTTGGTGGACTACTAGTGCACGCGGTTTACGTCAGTCTTCACGTGGTTTGTGTGACGTGCACGTGGTTTTGTGTACGTGGCGAGTAGTACGACGCCTACCGTAGTTACCTCTCCAGTTGGGTGCCCCAGGTTCTTTGTGAGCCAGGCTGTTAGCTCGGGGCTTTGTCCCGGTACTTGTGTTGTAGCGTCGAGGTCTGTGTCGTCTGACCTGGACACCCTCACTCCTGTGTTTGAGTTGTACGTCCGGCTGAGGGAAAGACGACAGTGGGACAGTGACTGCCGTACTTGTCTTTTAGTCACTTGTAGCGCGCTCGTAGTTGGGGGTACGGACACCAGTAGTCGACACTAGTCCCTGACTAGTCCTTTTCCAGTGCCTCACTCTAGAGGGCCCAGGGCAGGGTCTCCAGAGGTGTCAAGCATGGGCCTGCGACTGTGTGGTCTGCAGGTGGTGGTGTTTAGTTGGTCTCCACAGTTGCTTGACCTTTTCACGTGGAGCGGCAGCTGGACCTTTCGTCCGTGGCTGCGAGACTGAGAGGTAGACCTGTGTTAGCTTATCCGAGTCAGTCTCTGGTGTCGCGAACCAGTTCACATGGCTCGTGTTTGGCTGTCTCTACTTTAGCTCGTACGCTTGTACTGGTTGCCGTTTAATTATTACAGTTGATTTTCGTAGTCGGCAGATAGTGAGTACTTTTACATCTTTCATATCCTGCTTAGCTGTTCTATAAATTGTTGGTACTGTTTACTTCTTTCGTACCTGTGGTTTTGTTTTGCTCGGTGTTGGGGGAGTTCCCTACTGAGCCAGTGACTAGCGAGGCTCACCCTTACCACCACAGGTGTAGGCGAGGAGGACGTTTCTCGACCGTCGTCCAGTTCAGAGCCACGTTGTAGCGGTGCAAGGTCAGTACCTCTAGCAGTGTAGTCGCAGCAGTGTATTTGTAGTAATAGCAGTGTAGCTAGTTGTTTACTTCTTTCAGTTGTACCTCGGGGTATGCCCCAGGCTCTTGTACTTTCTTTCAGTTTTTTATGGAATTATAGCTATGTAAACTTGTTAAATATATATATAAAATGGTGTGTTCCATTATGTTTACACGGACTGTGGTGTGGTATCCCTTGCGAGGCTTCGGCCCGTTCGCGGGAGGCAGACTCGGATCAAGTACATTATCTATTTAACGGGCTTGGTCGAGGTGTTCCGTCACAGACCTCCCTCTGGAATTGGTTCTTACCGCTTGTCAGTCCTAACATTCATCTTCACAGCCAAATCACGACAAGAATATGGAGCTTTCTTACAGCGACTAATATATCTTCACCCTTGAGTTTTGTTTCTATTAACTGCCTTCTTCTAATGCTGTGGGAGATTGGAAATGGAGATGTGGTTGCAGGTTTGAAAACAAAGAGCCTTCAGCGGGGATGTCATAAATAACATAAGATTTATGGTGGCCCATTCTCTTGCAAAAACTCAGTTTAAAGTGGAGCCTTCACTTCATGATTTGTAGGTGCTTCTACGAGTTGGTTTCTCCACCATTTGTTCTAGCAAGCAGCTCAAGCTTGTTAGGTGGATTCCTCCTATCAGTCATTATAGTATGAATGTGGGTGGCGCCAGCAAGGGTAATCCAGGAGAATGTGGGGGAGGAGGTTGTATCCGAGATAGATGGGGTTCAGTTCTGGTAGCCTTTGCACACTATTATGGTCCTGGAAATAGCATGATTGCTGAAGCAAGAGCTTTGTGTGATGGCCTTCGTGTGGCAGACTTTCTTGGGATTCGGTTATCTATGGTTAACACCGACTCTTTAGCCTTGGTTAACTCCTTCAAAGCTGGAAGATGTCCTTCATGGCAAGCTTATAGGTGGTGGCGGGAAGCTAAAGCAAAATCCAAAGGAACAACTTTACACTTCGCCATGTCTATCGGGAGACAAACCAAGTGGCGGATGCTCTTGCAAACTTCGGTTGCATGACCAAGGAGAATAATGTGTTTTAGGGGTCTTCTAGTATTCCTCATTTGTGTAAAAGCCCTTTATTTTTGGACAAATCCGGTCAATGTCATGTTAGATTAATGTGACCGGTTGCCCCCTTGTATTATTCTTCTCATTATATATATCCCTGGCCCAGGTCTTGTCTGGTGGAGTGATAACATTCTTCCCCCTTCGGGGAGGGTGCATTGTCCTAGACTTAGTACCTGAGGACCATTTTTCCAAAAAAAAAAAAAAAAAAAAAGATGTTTTGAGCTCCATACGAGGATTTTTCGATTGGCTAGCTGGCGGGCTATGATGCTCATGACGTCCACACCCTAGACATCGAGAATGCTTTGACGTCAAGGGTTGTTGACGCCAACAGCGTTGATGGCAATACGGTTGATGCCAACTAGGTTGACAGTTGCATTGTTGATGGCCCTAGTTTTAGGCTTTTTGGGGCGATTTTTCATCCTTGACAATTTTTTTTTTTTTTTTGGTTAATAGTCCAGTGGCATCCGCCACTGGACAACCCAGCACCGTCCCGGGATCGAACCCGGGGCGTTGCTTCACCCCGCACCCATGGTGTCCAACCCGCCCAGTGGCGGGGGACGTCATCCTTGACATTGATATCAATCATTGTCTAGTTTAACCTTGATGTCCAACTTTGTTGACATCAACTTTCCTACATTGGCTTTCCATGTTTACTCTGAGAATGACTCCTTTGTGTGGATTTCTTAGGCAACCTAGAGTCCTGATTGGGAATGGATTCTATCCCAACCACGACCCAAGACTCTATAATATATAGCAGGTTCATTTAAGGATAAAGCATTAGTCTTTGGCTAGGGTTTTGTATTCTTTGATCAGAGAGAGAGGGTGAGCTCATGTGTAGCAACCTAATATTTTACTAAATAAATAAATCAAAAAATTTAAAGAAAAGTGATTTAATTGAAATCCATTAAATAAAACAAAGTAATGGGCTTTGATAAATAGTTCATATAAAAGTTATTGGGCCAAAATAGGAATTTTGAATTATGGAATAAGAGAAAAATGCTCTAAATTCGTAATGTTAATATTACCTAAATTAAAAAGAGCAAGTAAATCATTAAAATAGTTAATATATGTTGGAATTGGACTCCTAACCGTACCCTAATTAGCTAGCCACAAAATTGGAACCCAACTTAACCCAATTAGGAGAAGGAAAGCTAGGAAGGTGGGATAAAACAAGGAAAATTTGGAATTTAATAGAAGTTAGAGTTGAAATAGGAATTAAACTTACTAGATGCATAAATACACCCCCCAATCCCTCTTGGCCGACCCTATTGCATTGCTGAGACTTGCTGGACGTAGAGGAGAGGCAAAAGGAGGAGAGAATCGTGGGAAGGTGTTTTTTTTTATAAAAAAGCGGTCCACAGATTCAAGATCTGGGAGAGTGCACCCTCCCCCAGAGGGGGAGAATGGACCCACTCCACCAGCATAGAACCTAGGCCGAAATTTATTATAAAAAAGATGGGAAAGATAATACAACATGATGTGTGGTCATATAGACCTAACATGAAAAAGACCCGATCTCTCCAAGACTATTAGACCTTTACACAAGTGTGGAGCGTTGCCCTGTTCCCCAGAAGACCCTGTCCCCAGAAGACCTGGTTCAGGTTATTTCTAAGGAGTCCGCCACCTCGTTACATTACCGAAAAACATGATTTAACAAGAAAGATTTCCTCTGCACAATGACTTTAGCATCCCGCCACCAATGGTAAGCAAACCAAGAAGGACATCTCCCATCTTGAAGGAATTAACCAGTGTTAAAGAGTCACAGTTAACCATTGAAAGCTGGATACCAAGGTTAGATTCCAGGCGGAGACCATCGCAAAGGGCTCTAACTTCTACAGTTATGCTATTACCAGGGCCATAGAAGTGAGCAAAGGCGACTAAGACTGAACCTTTGCTATCCCAGATGCATCCTCCTCCACCATAAACTCCTGGATTACCCTTACAAGCACCGTCCACATTCAGGCAGAAGTCAACTATAGGAGGAATCCAACGGATGAGCTTAAGCTGCTTTGGGGAAAATTGAGGAGAGAAGGCATATCGCTGCAGTACTTTAAGTTCATCCGCAGAGGGAGCCTCCTTGAATTGAACATTGACAAGAGAATGGGCTACCATCACTTTGATGTTGGAAGAAGGTTTGCTCAAGGATCTACCAACTGTTCTTCGAGTTCTAAGCTCTAGATGTCAAATCGACCCAAAGGTAGGCATTCTCACAAGCAAAACTAAATTACTCTCGTCTGTAGGATGTTCTTGACATCAGGAACAAAAGCCCTCTAATTGCCCTAATTTTCATCGACCCCATCTTGAGATTTTTATGATGAAAGTTTTGTTAATATCATGCTCCCGAACGCTTACAATTACCTTAGATCTCTCTCCACACTTGATCTCGTGCTATACAAATTTTACTGTAGATTCTAAATGTTGTCATGAATCGTTTACCATCTTTTTCCCCAATTTCTATTGAGTATCTTGCCCAAATTAATTTTTTTTCCATCACTGCATCATGTTATGTGTTCTTTGTAAAAGAACCTGATCAAGCCTATTAATACCATGATATGTTTCTAATTACTCTTTACTGCATGTCTAGCTTCATTTAAAACTTGTTTCATGATTTTTCATACACTTTACACTGAGATTTTGATTTTTAAACAACCCAGTATCAAACCATGGAAAGCCTGGTCCGTAATCGAAGCTAAGCCCTTTCCTGTTTGGGCTCAAGCACAGAACCTGAGAACGTGACGGCCCAATAGGCCGCGTTCATAGGGACGGGTCATGACCAGGAACCCGTCGCATTCTGAACGTGATAGGCCCTGGCGTCGCGTTCCAACTATCTGCCTAACCGACCTGTCACGTTCCTCAACATACCCTATCGCGTTCTGTCTGCCTGTCCCAGACAGTCCTGTCGCGATGTTTGACAGACCTCGTCACGTTCTAGATGTACCATATCGCGTTCCTTACAGGGGTACGTCGCCTTCTAGACTTTTTGTGCAGAAACCCAAGATTTTTGCTATTCTTGTCTTTCTACAGTGATCACATACCATGTTAACTGTCTTAAACACGGTAAACGATGATATTAAACATGGATATGTAATAGTTAATTAAAAGGCATACACATGATCTCTTCATATCTACGATTTTCTCTATCACATGCACATATTTGTATTCATCCATTATGACTTGCCTTGGCATGAAAATATCTCATAATGTATCTGGTAATTTACTTCAATAATGTATATAAATTGCCCTATTTTTTTTTAAGGGACTTGTCTTCGTTTCTCGCAATGTTTTGGAATACCATTATCAATGCTCCACTGTTCTAGAATTCCTCTGGAACATCAAGCACTTGTTTCTATATACACTTTCTCTTGACTTGGACAAACTCTCCGTCGGATATTCCTTCTGCCGGACTAGTAAATCCTTATTCAAGGCCTCCGTAAGTCTCCTTTGACCATGGATTCCCACATGGCCAATGAGATGGTTGTACCCTCAATACCTATGATACCCTTTAGGTATCAACAAGATCCAAATGGCCTTAGAATGCTCTCTCTCTCTTATCATGAGATCACGCCGGACCTCTGGACTATGCTTGTAGCATGGTCAATGGTTGGTTAGTGAATTCTACCTGACTGCCAGCACCAAATCATGTGTGTTGTGCAACTGTTACTATCGCCTATTTAACGTTGTTTCTTGCGCATTGACCCTAGTTCTCATCTATACTCTATTCACATTTTCTACACTCTTGTCTATTCATCAAATACTCTCATCTATTCTTGATAGTCTCTATGGCCATTTGACTGATCATCTAATTTCAACTGGTGAATTCCTTTGCATTTCTTGAGTGTTTCTTTTCATGATTGTAAGGATGTTGATGATGGATGGTTTGACGGTGGATTCATGTGAGTCCTTTTGATGTAAATGCCACATGAATATCTATTTATCTATGTCTATGAATCTTAAGGGATACACATTTCTTAGGATTTTAGGATAAGTGATTTCAGGTAAGGACAAAGACATACGTACTTCCATATCTGGTTATCCATTCATTTTATTTCTGCTCTACTTAACCATTGACCACATCATATTTACTGCTCTAAATTTTCACCTATTTATAGACAAAACTCACAATCTACCTACCTTATGGTGTGTCTCATTGTTCACATCATTGATCATTCTTCTTACCATTTTCCTTCAGTTATATATAAAGCTAATTTTCACATGACACATCATAGGTATGTTTTAGACTTAATATTATTTTTGCTGTCTTCCATTACAAGCAACATAACGAGAAGTTTACACCCACACTCAGTGTTATTTGACGATCTAGCCTCTATATGTCTACTACTGATAACTTTGAAGGATAAGGATACGTCCTTTCTTTAAAGGATAAGAATAGAGCTACCATTTGGCCTGATATGTATCCTTTTACTGCCATAGTGCAATGGTGATATAGGCATAAGATTGATGCTGAGTGGAGTACAGTTATCTGAAAGGTCAATGGATCACTGATTTTTGACATTTTGGATTGGGCTAGGTTTCAAACACATCGGATGTATTTAGTTGGTTGGTTTTGGATTGACTTTGACATTTTTTTTGGAATATGAAGACTTGGTGGATACCTTTGTGTTACATGCTATGGTGATATTTTGAGGGGAACATAACTCGGGCATTCAAATTAGCGCATTTTTTCCTTGAGCAAAAAAATTATAAAAACTCTAGGATTTTTTATATGATAGTGGTCTATAAGATCACTCCATATTCAACAGATCTTTACGATGACATAATGGTGGTGGACTAACATGCTGACTAGTGTGCTTCTTTTGTGGGAAGCTGTTTTGAGCGTACAACATCCTGATGTGGCACTCGTGACTTATTAGTTTGTCTATATGTACACATGACCTCTCTCTTATTAGTGGATCGTGGAGTTATAGCACAATCATAATCAAGATTAGCCATCTTGGTGCAATTTGAGAGAGAGAATATTGTGTGGTCATTGTCTTTGGAATATAGTTTTGTACTTATCATAATACATTAATCATTTAAAACATGTCTGATCATGAGATTTAAGTCCTACTGGGTGTTATCGCTCACCCTACGATATTTCATGTGTTCTTAGGTGAAACCGAAGAAGATACCTACACTCATGAGGATGGGAATGACTAGGAGTGAATCAAGAGTACCCTGGAGCATTAGTACTATGTTACAGTCTTACTTTAGTCTTTTACTTTCATTCAATGTAATAGAGTCATTTGGGCCCTATAGAATGGCTCTGATATTAGTGGTTGTAATAGACATTGAGGAATTATTAATGAAATACATTTGTTTTAGCGTCTATTCTTTGTCCAATGGTTTGATGTCTATTATACGCTATGTACTCGCTTACTTGCAACTGCCTCACGTAGCGATATCCGCATCGGGGCGTAACACCCTGAGAGTGAAAGAGGGAGATTCAACCTTGTTGCTTCAAATTCGTGATAGTTGTTGTGAAGAGGAGGCTTCAACAACCCAAGGAGTAGGTCCTGGACGTTAGGATCGTGACCAGATGATACTTTAAAAGGTATATTTGATCGTGATTTGAAGATACCTCTTTGGTTTCCAAAAAGGGCTTCATCGGCTTAATTCTCGATTTGTGGGAGGTTTTAGAGGCAAGTAATTTTGGATTTCTCTCCGTGTTCTAGCTACCAAGGGTTTTCCATTTTTCTAAATTTTATAAAATTATTTCGATGCCCATTTTCCATAATTTCTTGTCTCAGTTCTGCATTGTGTACAACAAAGGTTGACTTCAACTTGAAGTTGACGGCAACAGATGTTGACCTTAAGTTCATCATGTCCAAAAAATTATTATTTGACCTTGTGTGATGAATCCATGGTTTGTGTGACTATTTTGGGATTCTTTGGTTCTGTCATGAGGTGTTAACCATCTTGATTTGACTGGTTAACTCTAGATTATTTTGGGTAATTATAGTAATTATTTTGGAATTTTTTTTATGAAAAAATTGTGAATGAATATTAATTTAATTTTCATAAAGGATGTATGTTATGAAAATTGTTAAGTTCTATGTGGCAACTAATTAGACTTTTGAAAGTACGATTTAAGATATTTTAATCTCTGTTAGTGAATTTTTATTGCTTTGTAATAATAACCTTATTTTAAAAAAATTATGAAAAATAGTTTTATAGCTCCAAAATTATGACAATTAGAGTAATGTTCTATCATGTATCCACATCATGTGGTTAAATTTTGAGGATGATCTGATTACTATATAATATGTTATGAATTTATGAATCTTTTAGTGTTATATTAAGTTAGTATGTTTCAAAGTTGATTAAAAATGTGATTAGCACATGATTAGGTTCTATTTAATTACTATTAGATAGTAACCTAATTTTTGGAGGAGCATTATGTTGGATCGAAATGGCCGAGAAACAGTCCTAGAGGGGGGGTGAATAGGATTTTCTATGTTTTAAAATTTCTTCTGAAAACACAGCACTAAATATATATGTTAGTACTAAGTGTGATGTGTGTGATTCAGGTGTAAACTTGGCGGAAACAATCACACAAATAAATGCACAAGGGATTTATCCTGGTTCGGCCCTTCCCACATGGAAGTCCTACATCCAGTCCTCAAGCCAACTACTTGAGATTTCACTAAACTGCCAACAACTTGGCCATCTCTCACCTTCGAGAGGAATTACAAAACCCACTTGCTCACAAGCAAGTCTTCCCTAAACAGGGGTACAAACACTACCTTTCACAAGGCCTTCCCTTCACAGGAGGGGTAAAGCAGAACAGAACTTCTGCAAGAATTACAACAGAAATAGAGAATTAAACACGTGTGTTTGCCTCAAAACTGAGCACAAAACACACACAAACTCCAACAGGATTGAAGGATCAAGAAATTAAGCAAAATCCCAATTGAAACAACTTGGGTGGACTTGAAGACAGTAGCAAATTACAACTGCCACCCAATACACAGAACTTCAGAAGAAGACTTTCTGAAGTGAGGCTCTCAGACTGTAGCTTAGCAGGAAGGCTTTAGAGAGAGAGAGAGAGCTTGAAGGATTCGGATGAAGCTTTCAAGAGAATTGACTTGAATGTGTGTGGTATCTGTGTATTTCTTGTCTTGTGTTGTTCTCTCTTCTTCTTCTTTTATAATCTTTAAAAATATAGCCGTTTGAAGGAGATAGCCATTGGAAGAGAGTTTCTGGGATCCTTTGTATCTTGAAGGCTTTGTCCAGAAGGTCTTCAAATTTGCATCTTTCCAAGGTCTTCAGAATAGGAGCAGTTGTCTCAACTAGAAGATAAGCTCTTGTAGACTGAGCTGGGAACAACCCATGCAAAACATGTGCTCCAATTAATGTCTGTTGCAAAGACAAGACAAGGACAAGCATATCTTCATACCTTTGTGGTAGGTGGGTCAGTTTGAGTACAACAGACAGTATGGAACCTAGTATTCTCAACCTTTTCAGAAAATAGAGCAGAAAGACAAAAAGTTAAAGTATGGGTCTGTCAGTGGTAGGTGAGATGGTCAGATGCCATGCGTCTGAGATTTTTCATAAATGCTTTGTGTCTAATGAAGGATATAAACTGAAGTAATGGACATCAAGACTGTAAGACTCAAAAAGATATTCAGAGAAATGTTTTGCAGAGATGAATAATTTTAATATACTATGTTCTGTCAGAGAAATATATTAAAATAATAATCTTCTAAGATTTTAGTAAGATATGTTAGGCAATAGGCAATTTGCCAATAAATTATGTCTAAGATGTTTAAGAATCAGAAAAGAATTTTATAAACTTAAAAGACAAATATATTCCACGACAGATAGAACTGAAAAAGTACAAGTACAAAACTGACAGTGAAGTCGAATGCAATAGAACATGTGATTCGACTCAATAAATAGGCATGATTCGAATTCAAGAAGAATAAGGTAATTCGACTATAGTAGTGAAGACATCAATCGAATGTAGTGTAAGGCAACATTCGGCTGTATGAGTCGAAGTCGTGAGTCGAATACAGTGTAAAGCACATTCGACTGTGTAAGTCGAATGTTATGAGTCGAATACAGTGTAAAGGACATTCGATTGTGTGAGTCGAATGTTATGAGTCGAATACAGTGGAAAGGACATTCGACTGTGTGAGTCGAATGTTATGAGTCGAATACAGTGTAACGGACATTCGACTGTGTGAGTCGAATGTTATGAGTCGAATACAGTGTAAAGCACTTTCGAATGTGTGAGTCGAATGTTATGAGAAATTGTGGACTTAACAAAGGTTTGCAAGACTTGTGACTGAGTTTCTGAAGGAGTCAGATTTTTCAGTCAAAGACATCAGTCGGATTCAGTAGGCTATAGATTCAGATTCTGTGGCCTTAGAAACTTTTGAGTGTTCATGAATTTTGATCTGTATAGAATTTTGTGATACATTTGGTATAAAACACATATTTAAAGATTTGTCATAGAAAAAATAATATTCATAGAAATTTATAAGATTCTTTAAATTTCTTAGGGGTAGTTGCTCAACAATTCTCCCCCTTTTTGTTAATGACAAAAATCTTTAAATAGATTAGGCAAACTATTCTTTTATACCTTTTCTCCCCCCTTTGTGACATTAATATAAAGGATAAAACTCAAAAGAACATAAAAGTAGGAAGAAATTACATCTATATAAATGGTTCCGAAATACAAAGTTTAAGGCAAACAAAGTTCAGACTCTAGCTGAATGGGGTAAATACAGAGAAGCAGGGATTTTTTCTAAGAAAGGTTGGAGGAGTTCCCAGAGCTTTTGCTCATTTTGACAAAGGAGTTGTCAAACAGTTCACCATCAACATTGTAAGTTGGATTGGTGGAGGGTAATTTCTTGATAGACTTCATGTGGTGCCTTCTGAACCAAGCAACTCTGTGATGAAATTTGTCTAAGTCGAATCGCACTTTGAGGGGAACAAACTGTTTGGTGGCTGCCAGATGGAGGAATTCATTGATGGTGATATTCCAGTAGAGACCATTGGAGATAGCTGTATCCTTTGTTTGATAGTAGACAAGGTACCTTTGAGCCCATCTATAACCAATGTTTTTGCGAAAATCCATGAGACTCTTAGAGTGGAAATCATTGAGGGAAAGTTTAATCTTCAGACATTGGGAGTGATTGGATGGATAAGCTGCTTGCCAATGCTCAGGGGTGAATCTTTCAGATTCAGCAAAACTTAACTGAATGTCTAGAAGATGATGAGAGTTCTTGGATAACTGGAGAAAGATGAACCTTTGGAAGTTGAGCTTGGATTTGTACTTGATCTTGAATCTGGTGGAAATCCGGATGAATCTGTTGAAGATTGCTTCAGCAAAGGCGCCTCTGTAGGAAACGGCTCCTACAAGGGGAGGGTGAAGACCTGATGGCATAGCCACTGACATAGATGGAACAATTTCTCTTTGCCCTCTTAGCAGATTCTCATATTGCCCTTTGGATACATCATGCAATCCCAGTTTGAACCTTTCATAGTTGAAAGTTCTCATTGCAAGGTACTTGGCCTGAGATGCCCTGAGATGATCTGCAAATAAAGCATGGAACCTTAGGGAAAGATGATGTATGACTGTCAAGAAGTGGGTCCTAGATTGTTTTTCTTGAAACCTAGCTACCTCATCAGGATAGAGATCAACAAATTCTTGGGGTGTGAGGCAGTGGCTCTTCTGAGAGATGAGTTGAAGATATGAAATGGGAAGTTGGGAAGTTTTTATCAAAACAGGAAGCCAATGTTCAAAAGTGAACCGTGGCAATCCATGGACTTCAAGATATGCTCTTATTGCAAGATATTCTCTGAACAGATTCATGTTGACTTCAGAGTGGTGGATAATGGCATACCAGAATGGAGGAAGCAGTAAGGAGGGTTTGTCTCCCAATTTGAGTCCACTGGAAGCTGACAGTTGGATACTAGGAAGTATCTCAACTAAATGAAGTAGAGTTTTCTTGGAGTCAGACATGGAGGCAGTGGGAAGAAAGGAATAGTAGTGTGGGGGTTGAGTGGAAAGGTTCATGGCGAACTCTTTAAGCACTTTGGCTTGGAATTTCATGGGGTAGATGGAAAATTTTGCATCTAATGAAATGCTTGCAGGAGGAGGAGGAGAAGAGGAGTGTGAAGGCTTTAGAGGGGTTGATGCCGAGGGTGCATTGGTTTGGGTTGCTGCTGGAGTGACCTTAGAAGGAGGAATAATTGGTGGAGAACTAGCCCTAGAAGAAGGAGAAGGGAGGACAGGTGCACCATTCTTGACTAGTCTTCTCTTCACCTTTCTCTTAAAGAACTGGATATCTTGAGAGGGCTCAAGAGTTCTCTTGGCTGAAGATTCCTTCTGGGTTGACTGATCCTCAAGGCTGGAACCTTCTACAGCTACTGCCACTTCTTCTAGATGCTTTTCAATTTTGGGCTCTTGCTGCTGCTCAACTAGAGGTTCAAAAACTACTACTGCTAACTGAGCCTGCTGCTCAGTAGGCTGCTCATCTTTCTACTGTTGGGAGTCAACTGACATAGGTTGCTGCTAAACCTGGGAATTTGGACCTTCTTCTACAACAACTGATTGCTTAATAACGGGGTCCTCAAGTGTTGGCACTTGAGGTTCTACTTGGTTTTCTTGATCCTGAGCAGGGGCTTCTTCTTCTTGCTGCTGTGAGGACGCTGGCCCTGTTGGCTGGAAGTGCTCTGTTGGAACACAAACTGAAGCATAAGATCCTTGATCTGCTTAACCTTATCAACCAAACTATCAAACTTTACATTAATTAACTCCACTTGCATCTGGAGAACAGACAAGTTCTCATGCTGATTTCTAACAAGCTCTAAGAGGGTGCTAAGGCTATTACTGCTCTCCCACTGAGACCTTGGCCGGGTCTCAAACTGAGAAGGGGAGAAGGAAGGCTCTCTTTCCTCAAAAGTATGCTCCATGGGAGAGACTAGAAGATCTTCAGAGACAACTCCTTTGCCTCTGAGGTTTCTTAAGACTACATTTATTGTATCTGAAGGAGCATCTGGCTCTGGAAGAGAAGAGGAAGCAATATTCTGAACTTCTAGCTGAACATCTTGATGAGAAACTTGCTGGGCTTCTTGCTGAACTACTTGCTCAATCAACAGTACTGGAACCTCAGGGATCACTGGTACTGCAAGGGCTTCAATTCTGACATTTGGTACTGGAACATCTTGTGTGAGTAGAGATACAAGGGTTCATCAGGGAAAATCTCATGCTCACACTCAGGCACAGAGTCTTTAAACCACAGATTTTGCTTCTTACCTACCAAGGAGTAGTGACTCCTTCTGATAGTAAAGATGCCAATTTTCTCTTTTGTGCCAACAAACAATTCACCAGACAGATCTACTGAAAATTTTTGGAAAATAAATGTAAGCAGGGATCCATAAGGGAGGGATTCCTGCAAATCCTTTGAAGCAATCATCTTTTCCAAAATTACTGCTGGAAGATTCACCTTGTGCCTCTGAACTGCCCAAAACAAGAGGTCCCCATATCTTGCAGTAATGGAGGAGTGAGTACCTGCTCCAGGGGTGATGATGTTGGTGATTATTGAATGGATCAATCTCTTCTCAGTAGATAACTCATTGACCTGAAGTCCTCTTTTGCAAAGGGTCCCCAAACTTCCAATAATCTCCAATTTTTGCTTTTCAAGGGGAATAAACTCACTGAGACAATGACCAGAATTTGGGCAATCCAACAATTCTACTAAAAGCTCATCAGATATGGTAATCATGGTGCCCTTGACATATCCAACTATAGTATTGCCCGATGACACTTGGAGAGAAGCATAAAAAGATCTAATAGCACTGGCTACAAAGGGCTCGGAAATTTGACAGAGTTTGGTCCAACCCATGGCATTAAGGGTCTCTTCTACCCAAGAAAGACTGCCATTCAAATGAGAGAACTCTACTGATTTTCCAGAACAGATGGGGATCTTAGCCAAACGCTGGAGTTGGTCAAGGGTTAGCTGAACGGACTCTTGAACCCTAGGAGATGCCATCTAGAAGATAGAAGTAGAAAATGTTCAAGGAACCACCAAAGGAGAGGAAGATATACACAGAGGAGATGAAAGATCCTACCTTTTTCTTGAAGAGAGGAGTTTGCAGATGGTTCCTGCGAGGTCCTTCGCCCGAAACAGTGACGGCGCGAAAACCTGAAGAAGACAGGAGAGTCGAAAAGGGATTTCAAAAGGGTGTCTTCTAAAGGGAGAAGGGGTTTGTTTATATAAAGGCTGGAAAGAAGTTGTCCCTTGATCTCAGGCTGAACGGACGCGATTGAATGATGTGACCGTTAAGTCATGAAGGGGCGCGCCTTAATGAGGTGTCAGTTACGAAATTTTTAAGCTTCGTTTCAAGAAGTCTTAATGAGTTGAATTAAGTATTCGACTGCATCAGTCGAATGCAAGGTTTTAACATGAGTTGAATGCATCGATTCTTCATGAATCGAATGCATGAGTCGAATGTTTGGGACTAAGAAAATTTTCAGGATGACTTTTCACAGTCAATTCATACACACATTATTCAAGCAAGATTTTAATTGGGTAATTTTTCAATCAGGGTTGCACATACCTATTTCTCTTATAATGGATGTAAATCTATCTTCAGGTAGAGGTTTTGTGAAAATATCTGCAAGTTGATTTTCTGTAGAAACAAATTCAAGAGAAATATTTCCATTACTTACATGGTCCCTGATGAAGTGATATCTAACCTCAATATGCTTTGTTCTTGAGTGCTGGATTGGATTCTTGATCAAATTGATTGCACGTGTTATCACAAAGCATTGCAATTTCTTGGAGCTGATGACCATAGTCTTCCAATTGATGCTTGATCCATAGGAGTTGAGTACAGTAACTTCCAGCTGCAATGTATTCAGCTTCTGTGGTGGATAAAGCTACTGAGTTCTGCTTTCTGGAAGACTAAGATATTAAACCCCCTGCAAGAATTTGAGAAGTGCCACTGATGCTTTTTCTATCTAATTTGCATCTAGCATAATCAGCATCACTATATCCAATTAATTTAAATTCTGAACATCTAGGATACCATAGACCTAGACAACTGGTATTTATAAGATATCTAAAAATTCTTTTAACTGCATGAACGTGAGATTCTTTTGGATCAGCTTGGAATCTTGCACATAAACAAACACTGCACATTATATCTGGTCTACTTGCAGTAAGATAAAGCAGTGATCCTATCATTCCTCTATAGATCTTTTGATCTACTTTTTTACCAAGAGGATCACTATCTAACTTAATGCCTGAGCTCATGGGTGTTCCTAAAGGCTTACATTTGTCAAAACCATATTTAGTAAGCAAATCTGAAATGTATTTGGTTTGACAGATGTGAGTCCCTTCCTTGGTCTGCTTGATTTGCAAGCCAAGAAACTAATTTAGTTCACCCATCATACTCATTTCAAATTCATTTTGCATCAAATTTTCAAAGTATTTGCAGAGTGATTCATTAGTAGAACCAAAAATAATTGTTGGGTTGAATGCATAATTCATATCATTTCCCTCCTATTTTGATGATGACAAGAAGTGTTCATAAAGCAATTTAATTGAAACATGTCAAAAACACCATACCTGAAATTCATGTTCAAAAAGTATTTTTCAAACCACATTTATCATTTATGGTCATGATAAATCATTTAACTAATGATATATGTGTTTATTTTTCAGGTACAAACATTTTTATGCAAAAGATGTGTCGACACACCCATCAATGGTGTCGACACATCAACACAGATTCAAAGGCAAAATGTGTAAAAATGTTGAGACTGTGTCGACACATGTCAAGAGTGTGTCGACACGAGTGGCAGTCTTCCAGAGATCAAGCTTACCCAGGTCGACACACTCCGAGGGCAGGTCGACACTAGACCCAGTTCCCAGAACAGCCAGTTTGAGGAATTGGGACAGCAGGTCGACACACTCCGAGGGCAGGTCGACACTAGACCTAGTTCCCAGAACAGCCAGTTTGAGGAATTGGGACAGCAGGTCGACACACTCCCAGAGCAGGTCGACACGGGAGTTTCTTCCCAGAACAGCAGTTTCCATATTTGGGACAGTGTGTCGACACTACCACCAGGGCAGGTCGACACACTACGGAAACTTTTCATCCTAAAGTTGTGGCTGCCACGTGTCCTTCCAGGGCGATCAGAATCCTCCTAGGAAAGCGTGCCCCTGTACCCCAAAAGGTATCTTTGGAATCCTAAGGGTATAAAAGGTTCTTTTTGGCCTACCTTCACATAGGACAACAGACCCAACTCTCTCAGCGCCTCCAAGAAGCTCCTGGCGGCCAGAAGAGCTCGTGTCTCCTTCCTCTGCTCTCAATTGCTTCCAGAAGACCAATTCCCACCAATTCAAGGTGTAGGAATTGGAACTTGATTCCTGAAGATTCCTCTGAAGCATTCCCAGGAGGCAGATCCTGTAGAAGACTTCTTTGGTGAAGAACTCGAGGAAGATCCATCTTCTCAGATTGCAGAGCATCGACCTGGACTTCCAGCTTCACATGCTTCTTCCCAATTCAAGTCTCTACAAGGGAGTACACTGAAGAACGAAGACTTTCAATTCATTTTAACTTTTCTTCTGTTCTTCTGAGATATCTCTTGAGATTATGCAAGTGCTTCTGCATAACTCTCTTTAGAGTTCTCAAATTTCGACTAGATCTGTTGCTAGAGGATCTTAGTCTTAAGTTGGTGTCTAGCAAGTTTAAGTGTGAGCATTGTGCTCAATTTGTGTGAGCATTGTGCTCAGGTTGTGGTGAGCCGTCGAGCTCAGTTTGAGTTGTTAAGCTCAAGGTTGGTTTGAGCAGTCTTGCTCAGTGTGTTTCTAGAGTAGTCTTGCTCTAGAAGTGGTGTGAGTTGTAAGCTCTCCAGTGTTGGAGTTGTCAGGCTCCTTTGGGTGTGTAACCCAGTTGTGTTAGTGAAGCCTCACAGGTTGTGAGGGGTGGATGTAGGAATCACATGGGTGATTTCCGAACCACCTAAAAAATCCCTGTGCATTTGTCTTCTGTGGTTTGATTGATTCATTCGTTAGATGCTTGCATAGGATTCGTTTTTAATTCACTTAATCAACTTGTTACTCATCTAAGTTTTTCAACTCACTCAAATCTAATCAGATCTATAGTTTTTCACTGATAATATTACCTCTGACTCTAGATAATTTTCAAATTACTTAAGCTTCCGCAAAAGTGGCTAAGATCTATTCATCCCCCCCTTTCTAGATCTTTTCCATACATTAATCTCGATCCTTCAATTGGTATCAGAGCGGGTTTACATCGATCTGATTTGAACTTAGCAGTTTTTGTTTCTGAGTATTGAGTGTTTGATTGTTTGCTTGTTTGTTTGCTTGCCTGTTTAACTCTTTCTCTGTGCATTTACTTAAGTGTCATGGACTCAAAGGGTTTCATAGCTGAGGGCCATTCCATAAATAGGCCACCATTCTTTAATGGTTTGGACTATTCTTATTGGAAGAACAGAATGCAAGTATTCTTAAGGGCCCATAACTATGAGATCTGGAAAGTAGTTGAGGCTGGTCCCTATGAAAACCAGGGTGAGGAAGAAACCTGGACGAGAGGAACAAATAAGGAGAGCTACATTGAATTACAGTGCCATGAACATGATTCAATGTGCTGTTCATCCCAAGGAGTATTCGAGAATCTCTATGTGCAAATCTGCCAAAGAATGTGGGATAAACTCGAATTACTCTATGAGGGAACATCTCAGGTCAAGGAGACCAAGGCAAATATTTTAGTTTCAGAATATGAACTCTTTATGATGAAATCTAATGAATCTATTTCTGAAATGTTTGCCAGATTCATGGTGATAGTCAATGGACTCAAGGCTTTGGGTAAGGAGTATACTGATGCAGACTTGGTAAGAAAAATCTTGCGTTCACTCTCTTCAATTTGGCATACAAAGGCCACTGTCGTTGAAGATTCAAAAGATCTGTCCAAAATCTCTTTGGATGAATTGATTGGATCTTTAATGACATATGAAATCAACTTAAAAAGAAATGAAGAACATTTAATTAAGACCAAGCCTATGGCACTCAAAGCCTCTTCAAGCAACAAAGATAAAAATCAAGATAAAAAAGTTCTGAAGAATCTGAGTCGAATGAGGATGAGATTGCCCTCATGACCAGACAATTCAGGAAATTTTTGAAATATAGAAAAGGGAAAATGGCTGGGAAAAAGAAATTTTTCTCAGGTAAGAAGAACATCTCCTCTTCCAATTTCAATAAAAATCATAAACCTGATGAAAATGTTATCTGTTACAGGTGCAACAAACCAGGACACATGAAGGAGAGTGTCCTGAGAACAAGAAGGAAAAGCACAAGAGATTCCAAAAATATAAGAAGCCAAAGGCCATGGTGGCCACTTGGTCTGACGAAGACTCAAGTGAAGAAGAAGAAGAGAAGAAATCCTCAAGCTCTGAAAGTGAGGAGGTTTGCTTCATGGCCAATAGCACAGATGAAAAGGTAAATACTTCCTTTGAAGATTATACTGTTGAAGATTGGCAGGATGTGTATGCAGAATTGGTAGAAAGATACTCTGAAATGAGAAAAGAAAACAAACACATCAAAAAGAAAATTGAAAATCTTTACCACAACCAATCTTCAAACAATAGAACCTGTGAACTGGAATCTGAAGTAACAGAATTGCTTGAAGAAAAAGAAAATTTACTGAACCTTATTGATGAATTAAAACTTGCCTCTCAGAAGGCCTCCCAAGAATTCAGAAATCTAACTGAAAAGCTGGAAATTGAAAAACAAGAAAAACAACAGAAAATTGAAGAAATTGAAGCTTTTAAAAACCAGCTAAAGGAAAGGGAGAAGGTTATCCAAACCTTCACAAAAGGCCAAGATAACCTAGAAGCATTGCTAGGATCCAACATGACAACCACATCTCATGGATTAGGATTCAACAAAAAGAAACCAACAAAGACAAATCCAATGAGAAAAAGGGAAAACACCACTAATTAATTTTGTCAAGGGTCCTAATCTGGAAAACACTGAAATCCAACAAACAGCAAACAAAACCCCAAACAAAATTCAAAACAAATCAAAAACTCAAAACAAAAGAAGACTGTCAGGTCGACACAGTCCCTGACAGGTCGACACTAGTCCACAAGAAGAAGACTTCGTGGCTGATGTGTCGACACCAGTACAGGAGAGGTCGACCTACTCAACACCAAAAACCATAAACAGCTCAACCAAAAATTCAAATAAAAATCTGAAAAATAAGAAAAAGGGAAAAGAAATAATCCATGAAAAACCTTGGACTTCCAAGACAACTCTTCAAGAAAATTGGATTAATCCTTGGAACCAATGGTATGAAAATCCCTGTTGGTATTATCCTCAATACCCCTATCCAAACTTCTGGATGTACCAACATAATCCATGGATTCCACCTCCTCCTCTGAACTCAAATTTTCAAATGAAAAACTCCCCTCCTACCAAAATAAAGATCTTGGTGCTTTCATTCCTAAAAGAAGAACAAACAGAAAAAGGCTGAAAACACCAAAGTAACAAAACAAAAGTCAAAAACAAATCAAATTTGGGTGAGAAAGGATTTGATGTATTTGTTAAATCATTCTGATGGTCCCAACTCTGTTTGGGTACCAAAATCTTCTCTCCACTGATCTTGTTGCAGGAAGGTCGTGCACCCAACACCAATGTATGGTTTCTTGACAGTGGGTGTTCACGACATATGACTGGAGATAGAGCCAAATTCTCATTCCTGCTTGAAAAGGAGGGAGGGTCAGTGACATTCGGAGGTAAAAATAAAGGAAAGATCATAGGATCTGGAAAGGTTGGTCAAACTTCTTCAAACTCAGTAGATAATGTTTTGTTAGTTGATGGACTTGATTATAATTTGCTCAGTATCAGCCAACTATGTGACAAAGGTCACAAAGTTGTGTTTGAATCTGATTTTTGTAAAATAATTGATTCATCAACTGATAAAATCAAATTCTTTGGAAAAAGAGAAAACAATGTCTACATGATCAACCTTAATAAAAACTTTTATAAAAATCTTTGTTTTGTTGCAAATAAAGATGAAATTGCATGGACTTGGCACAAAAGACTTGGCCATGCAAGTTTCAGAACAATAAATAAGTTGTTAAGACTGAATTTGGTTAAAGGGTTCCTGAATCCTTCTCTAATGTTGAAAATCAAGTTTGTGGGATTGTTCTAAAGGAAAACAAACAAGAAAATCCTTTAAAAGCTTCAATGAGGTACTCACATCTAAGCCACTAGAATTACTTCACATGGACCTTTTTGGGCCAACAAGAGTTCTAAGCTTAAGTGGCAAAGATATGGGTTTGTAATCATTGATGATTTTACTAGATTTACTTGGGTTATTTTTCTATCCCACAAAAGTGATGCATGCCTTGAATTCAGGAATTTCTGTACCACTATCTTAACAACTTATCCATATAAAATCAAAAATATCTTAACTGATCATGGGGGTGAATTTGAGAACACATTCTTTTCTGATTTTTGTGCTGAATTTCAAATATTCCACAAGTTTTCTTCACCAAGAACTCCAGAACAAAATGGAGTTGTGGAAAGAAAGAACAGAACTCTTGTGGAAATGGCTAGAACCATGCTTCTTGAGAGTAATTTGCCCAAATCCTTCTGGGCTGAAGCTGTGAACACAGCAAACCACATACTCAATAGAGCATTGGTCAGACCAAAAATCAAGAAAACCCCCTATGAATTGTTGAAAAACAAAAAGCCAACTGTTTCCTATTTTAAAATCTTTGGGTGCAAGTGCTTTGTACACAATAACAACAAAGAAAACCTTGACAAGTTTGATGCTAAGAGTCAGGAAGCCATCTTCCTTGGCTATTCTGAAGTGTCAAGGGCTTTCAAAGTGTACATATTAAAAACCAAAACTGTTGAAGAATCTCCACATGTTATTTTTGATGAAAATTCCTTTTCCACTAATGATTCTAAATCTTGCAGGGAAAAACAAGACAATGAAGAGGATGACCTCATTGTGGACTCTTCACCAACTGTTGAGGAGCTTATCAACGATGAAGAGAACCTGAACAACTCACCATCTTCAAATGGTCAGGTAACATTGCTCCAGAAGTGGGCACTTCTCAACAGGTAATTTCTGAACCTCGTTTTCTAAGAGATCACCCATTAGACAGTGTAGTTGGCAACTTAAATGATAGAGTTAGGACCAGATCATCCTTCTTGCAAAACATTGAAGAAGACTCACTAGCTCTAATTTCCCAAATTGAACCCAAGTCAATTGATGAAGCCTTATCCAGTTCTGATTGGATTGATGCTATGCATGATGAACTTCATCAATTTGAAAGAAATCAAGTATGGGAATTAGTGCCTAGAACTAGTGACCAAACAGTGATTGGCACTAGATGGGTTTTCAGAAATAAATTGAATGAAGCTGGTCAAGTAATAAGAAACAAAGCTAGGCTAGTTGCAAAGGGGTATAACCAAGAATTTGGAATTGACTTTGAAGAATCTTATGCCCCTGTAGCTAGACTAGAAGCTGTGAGAATTTTCCTTGCTTTTGCATCCTCCATGAAATTCAAAGTCTTTCAAATGGATGTCAAAAGTGCATTTCTAAACGGATATATAAAGGAAAATGTTTTGTTGAACAACCTCCTGGATTTGAAAATGAAAAATATCCTAACCATGTTTTCAAGCTTAATAAGGCACTCTATGGTCTTAAACAAGCTCCAAGAGCTTGGTATGATCGTTTGAGTTCCTTTTTACTTGAAAAAGGATATTCTAGAGGTAATGTTGATCAAACATTGTTCACCAAAACAGTAAAAAATCAAATAATTGTTGTCCAAATTTATGTTGATGACATAATATTTGGATCAACTAATAAAAGCCTTTGCACTGAATTTTCAAATCAAATGAAGAATGAATTTGAAATGAGCTTAATGGGAGATTTAACATTCTTTTTGGGATTGCAGGTTAACCAAACCAATGAAGGAATCTTCATCAGTCAAACCAAATATGTCAAGGAGCTACTGAAAAGGTTTGACTTTCAGAACCTTAAACATTCAAGCACACCCATTGCAATAAATGCTAAGCTAGAAGAAGACCCATCTGGTAAGTCAGTAGATCCAAAGACCTACAGAGGTATGATTGGCTCTCTGCTCTATCTTACAACTTCTAGACCTAATATTCAATTTTGTGTGTGCTTATGTGTTAGATTCCAATCTAATCCTAAAGAAAGTCATATGCTTGCTGTGAAAAGAATTTTTAAATATCTTGTTGGAACATGTGACTTAGGAATTTGGTATCCTGCTGGTTGCAAGTTATAATTGTTTGCCTATTGTGATGCTGATTATGCTGGGTGTAAGTTAGATAGAAAGAGCACAAGTGGTTGTGTCTATTTCTAGGTGGGTGCCTTATATCTTGGGCTTCTAAGAAGCAACATTCAGTAGCTCTGTCAACTGCAGAAGCTGAATATGTTGCAGCAGGTAGATGTGGAACTCAGATTCTCTGGGTGAAACATCAACTTCTTGATTACAACCAAGATTTAGGGTGTGTACCCATCCTATGTGATAACACAAGTGCCATCAACCTTTCTAAAAATCCCATTCAGCACTCCAGAACAAAACACATTGAAATTAGGCATCATTTCTTGAGAGATGAGGTTGCAAAGAAATCTTTTGAACTCCATTTTATTGAAACTGAAAAACAAATTGCAGACATATTCACTAAACCCCTTCCTGAAAACAGATTTTCATCCTTAAGGAGAGAACTTGGTCTTTGTAGACGACCATCCTCTTGATTTCTCTCAAGGTTTGGGTTGAGTGTAATGCATTGTCTAAGGGGGAGTTCTGTGCATTTCATAACTCTTTGCTTCCTCAAGTTACATTGTTCATATCTCTCTCATTTTCAATTCTAATTCTTTCTTTTTACAATAAATTCTCCACTTCTGATTGTGTTGAAACTTCTTGGTATATCAAATAGTGATTTGGAGAAGGACAAGTTATGCTTGTCTGGACACTTTCACTATGCGAGAGTATATGTCTCCGCCAAGTACTAAGAAGTTGATATGCAATAGTTGAGGGGAGCTTTTATTGTTCAAAGAGAATTTCTTTTCTGATTTTAAAACTTGCACAGTTTTAACTTCCATTTCTTTTTGATAATGAAGTCTTCAACTCTTCTTGTGTTGAAATCTCTTGGTATATCAAATGGTGACTTGGAGAAGGACAGGTTATGCTTGTCTGGACACTTTCACTATGCGAGAGTATGTGTCTCCGCCAAGTACCAAGAAATGGATATACAATTGTTGAGGAGAAGTTCTTTGTTGTCCAAGAAGAAAATTTCTTTCTGATTTCAAAATTGCATATCTTTATTTTGATGAAAAATGGTTGAAATCATCATCTCAGGGGGAGCTAGAAAATTCACAAGTCATTTTTTTTTGCAAAATTCAACACCCTTCTTGCATTTCATCAATTCCTTGCATGATGTCCTCATTCTAAAGTCTAGAGTCTCAAAATGAACCTTGAGTGATCTATTATATTTTTACTAATCAACTTTCAACTATGTCTCTCAATCCACAGAAATTCAGATCTCTTCCTAAACTAAATAACAATTTGTGCTTTGAACTTAAAACATTTCCTTGTTTGCAACTGATGACTGGATGGATTTGACCTCTATCTCACATACTCTCCAAAATCTTGTAAAATCCAACAGAGCAATGGCATCTGTGCTGAGAAACTGCACACCTTCACAATGAATGAAGTGCCATGCATGTCATGAGGCATTATTGCTAACTCTGTTCAAAGGGGATCAAAATTGAAAATAAATTCAACACTAAGCAAAAATGTGCTATGCTTTTTGATGATGACTGAGTAACTGGAAATATTGGCGTCTACAAAACGTATATTTCATGTCAAAAGGTCATCATTTACCCCTTTGAGACTTGACAATGACTAAATCTTAAGTATCCAGGGACTATGGTGTGTAAAAAGCACTAGTACTTGAGTGAAAGAGATTTATATCATTTGATAGTTTGTTAAAAAAAAAAAAAATGAAAATTATTGGAGATTTGTTTAGAAAGAATCATCTTCTTCCTTCATCAAGTTGTTCTTTAAGTTTGTGTTTTAATTTCAACAAAATTGTCTTTGGTCTAGATGACATCTTTATTCTTGAAATTGAGAAACATGGTAGTTTTTAGTTGATTGTTAAATACATTATATCCCTCAATTTATCATTTTGTTGACTCAAGTCTTGGAATGCTAATATCCTGTTAGGAAATTGCTTGAAAAACTTGATTTGTGATGAATTTTGCAAATACAACAAATGAATTTTTTAAGCCCCTTAAAAATCCTTGAAATGATAATTCCTCTCATTCTTAATCATTCTAAAGATATTCCCAAATTTCTAAAAAATTTCTCTTCAAAATTCAATTTTTTCATCAAGGCCGTGTCGACACACTATGTGACCTGTGTCGACACACACTCTGGGTCAGGTCGACACACCCTCTTCTTGTGTCGACACATCCTTGCCAGAACTTCTTTTTCAGCCCGTTAGGGTTCACTTAAACCCTTGTTGTTCCTGCGGGGCAGTGTACCACTGCATCTCTATTTGGGAGTCAGGTCGACACGACGGCCTCATTTCAACCCTTTTCCGGCAAGAATTCCTCCAAATTCTCTCTAACTCTCACCATCCTTCATCACCTCCCCACTCCTCCATTTCCTCTCCAAATTCCACTCCTCCGGCACCATGGTCCGGAAGATGGGTCCCCGGCATGGGCGCACGATCTCAAGCCTCTTCAAGGCCGATTCCGGCAGCCAGTGCCGATGCCCAGATGGAAAGGAGAACCAAGAGAAGACATGATCCTGCAGAGCTTCCAGGATCTTCTTCTGCACCTCTCAGAGCTTCCAAAAGAGGTAGACCTTCCTCTTCAGGCAGAGGTAGAAGTCCTCCAAACCCTAGACCAGAAATTCCGGGTTCTTCTTCTGAAAACCCTGAGGAATCATCTTCCTCCTCTTCAGAGTCTCAAGAAGATATTCCCTCAGAGTCAGTAAGTGCAGCCAAACTGATTTTGAAGCCTAGAATTCTAGACCTTTCAGACACCCAACTAGCAGCCTCTCTTCCTGAAATTCAAACATACTTCTCCTTCCAGTCTTGGATACCTTTTATATCTGAATTTCAAGTCTGCTATCCAAGGTTAGTTAGAGAATTCTACAAAAACCTCACCTGCACAGACGAAGGTTTTGAATCCAAAGTCAAGGGAATAGATATAGACATGCCAACTGCAGTAGCTGCCTCCATTTTCAAAGTGCCAGATGAGGGGGCTGACTACCATGAATTTGAATTTGATTTACATGAAGCCTATTCAATCTTGACAGGCCATCCTGCAGATCCATCTGATCCCAAACAAACCTATGTAACCAGGTTTAATGCCAATACATTTCCACCTGTGTTAAAGGTAATCCACCATATCTTGACAACCATAATTACCCCTCAAGGTGGTGGGAGGGATAGATTGACAGATACCCAGAGGTTCATCCTCTATTGCATGGTCAAAGACATCAAGATTAACCTCCATGTGATTCTTTATCAAATCATTTCTGAAACTACAAGAAAAGACCTCAAGAGATCTCTTCCTTATGGAGCACATCTGACCTCAGTGTTCAAGCACTTTGGTGTGCCCTTGGACAATGAGAAGTCCCAATCCATTCCCAAGTCAAACATCTACACTTTCAAGAACATTCAAAAGTTTATGGGATTTAGATTGGAGGGAAATAAGATTAAAAGAGGACCAATTATGTTTGAGGCTCCTCAAGACCAGGAGGACCAGCCTCAGGTTGAAGAAGATCAGCACCAAGCACAAGAGGCACAACCTCCAGCTCAAGTAGATCAACATCATGAGGAACAGCCTCAAGTTCAAGAGGATCCAATTCAAATGCCAGAGGATCAGCCACTAATGGATGAGGATCAGCCTCATATCCTTCCTGAAGATGGCATTCAGCTTGAAACACCTATTCCACCTCAAGCTGACCCTTCCTCTTCCATGCCACATACTTTTCAACCTCCACATTTCACCTCTACATTCCAATCATCTACTTCTTCTGGTGGGTCCTCAATTCCACCAGAATTACTCTCTTTTCTCAATGATAAATTTGATACTTTGAACTCCACTATTCAAACCATGTCAGACAAATTTGAGTTGAGAGTTCAAAGGCTTGAGAATTCAATGTCAGCTAAATTTATTGAGCAGAAGGAAGCCTCAGATCATGCAGCTCAGAGATTCAACAGACTCATAGGCACTCTGGGAGATTCCTATATTGAGCTAAAAGAGCATCAAGATAAGCTGGAAGTTGTACTTCAGGGAATTTTGGAAAATTCCCAAGCAGATGTCTTCAATTCTACAGCAACTATCTCTCAGCTTGCTCATCTCGCTGATGAGTTGGAAAGCATGAAAAATTTCAATGAACACCTTGGTAAAGAGATCTCAACCTTGCACAAGGAAGTGAAGATAATTTCGAGGCCTGGCTGGTCAGATGGATCTTCATCAAGTTCTCAACCTGCTTCAGAAGAATTGAAAAGAACTCAAAGCACCTTGATAGAGCATTCTGATAGAATGGAGCATTTTCTTCACACTAGGCTGACAACTATCCATGAAAACATCAAGTCAAGCATGAAGTCAATGGACAAAAGATTGTCAGACATTGAGATTCTTCTTGCTCCAATTCCTCCTCCTTCATCTTCTACCTAATGTACATTTGTTTTGATAATGTCAAAGGGGGAGAAGAATGTAATATTTTGATGTAATGATGTTTTGAATGAAATGAAATGGTTGTTTTGGCTTCAATGCAAAGTATTGTGATTGTGAATACAAATCTTTGTCCTTGTGTTGAATACTTGTCCAATTGTTTGACTTGTGTGCACAAAATTTTCTAATTTCAAGTAACACTGTATCTCACAAACAAGTCATCAATTGTTACTGAACAATATCAAAAGGACCTTGACAAGTATGAACAAAAAGGAAAATAAAAATTTAAACAATCAAAATTGCTTAAAATCACACTTCATCAAAACTACATTGAAAAATGGATTTAATGTTGCCATCATCAAAAAGGGGGAGATTGTTGGGTTGAATGCATAATTCATATCATTTCCCTCCTATTTTGATGATGACAAGAAGTGTTCATAAAGCAATTTAATTGAAACATGTCAAAAACACCATACCTGAAATTCATGTTCAAAAAGTATTTTTCAAACCACATTTATCATCTATGGTCATGATAAATCATTTAACTAATGATATATGTGTTTATTTTTCAGGTACAAACATTTTTATGCAAAAGATGTGTCGACACACCCATCAATGGTGTCGACACATCAACACAGATTCAAAAGCAAAATGTGTAAAAATGTTGAGACTGTGTCGACACATGTCAAAAGTGTGTCGACACGAGTGGCAGTCTTCCAGAGATCAAGCTTACCCAGGTCGACACACTCCGAGGGCAGGTCGACACTAGACCCAGTTCCCAGAACAGCCAGTTTGAGGAATTGGGACAGCAGGTCGACACACTCCGAGGGCAGGTCGACACTAGACCTAGTTCCCAGAACAGCCAGTTTGAGGAATTGGGACAGCAGGTCGACACACTCCCAGAGCAGGTCGACACGGGAGCTTCTTCCCAGAACAGCAGTTTCCATATTTGGGACAGTGTGTCGACACTACCACCAGGGCAGGTCGACACACTACGGAAACTTTTCATCCTAAAGTTGTTGGCTGCCACGTGTCCTTCTAGGGCGATCAGAATCCTCCTAGGAAAGCGTGCCCCTGTACCCCAAAAAGGTATCTTTGGAATCCTAAGGGTATAAAAGGTTCTTTTTGGCCTACCTTCACATAGGACAACAGACCCAACTCTCTCAGCGCCTCCAAGAAGCTCCTGGCGGCCAGAAGAGCTCGTGTCTCCTTCCTCTGCTCTCAAATTGCTTCCAGAAGACCAATTCCCACCAATTCAAGGTGTAGGAATTGGAACTTGATTCCTGAAGATTCCTCTGAAGCATTCCCAGGAGGCAGATCCTGTAGAAGACTTCTTTGGTGAAGAACTCGAGGAAGATCCATCTTCTCAGATTGCAGAGCATCGACCTGGACTTCCAGCTTCACATGCTTCTTCCCAATTCAAGTCTCTACAAGGGAGTACACTGAAGAACGAAGACTTTCAATTCATTTTAACTTTTCTTCTGTTCTTCTGAGATATCTCTTGAGATTATGCAAGTGCTTCTGCATAACTCTCTTTAGAGTTCTCAAATTTGACTAGATATGTTGCTAGAGGATCTTAGTCTTAAGTTGGTGTCTAGCAAGTTTAAGTGTGAGCATTGTGCTCAATTTGTGTGAGCATTGTGCTCAGGTTGTGGTGAGCTGTCGAGCTCAGTTTGAGTTGTTAAGCTCATGGTTGGTTTGAGCAGTCTTGCTCAGTGTGTTTCTAGAGTAGTCTTGCTCTAGAAGTGGTGTGAGTTGTAAGCTCTCCAGTGTTGGAGTTGTCAGGCTCCTTTGGGTGTGTTACCCAGTTGTGTTAGTGAAGCCTCACAGGTTGTGAGGGGTGGATCTAGGAATCACATGGGTGATTTCCGAACCACCTAAAAAATCCCTGTGCATTTGTCTTCTGTGGTTTGATTGATTCATCCGTTAGATGCTTGCATAGGATTCGTTTTTAATTCACTTAATCAACTTATTACTCATCTAAGTTTTTCAACTCACTCAAATCTAATCAGATCTGTAGTTTTTCACTGATAATATTACCTCTGATTCTAGATAATTTTCAAATTACTTAAGCTTCCGCAAAAGTGGCTAAGATCTATTCATCCCCCCCCTTCTAGATCTTTTCCATACATTAATCTCGATCCTTCAATAATATCATCAACATAAATTTGTACAATTAGGATTCCATCTGAAAATTTCTTTATAAATAAAGTACTATCTACTTTTCCTCTTATAAAATCATGTGATATATGATAAGCACTTAGTCTTTCATACCAAGCTCTTGGAGCTTGTTCCAAGCCATATAGTGCTTTCTTTAAACGGAAAACATGATCAGGATGCTTAGTGTCTTCAAAATCAGGAGGTTGCTCAACATATACTTCTTCTTTAATAAAACCATTTAGAAAGAACTTTTAACATCCATCTGAAATAGATTAATATTAAGAGAGCAAGCATATGCTAATAAGATTCTAATTGCCTCTAATCTAGCCACTGGAGCATAGGTTTCATCAAAATCTATGTCTTCCTCTTGGGAGTATCCTTGAGCTACAAGTCTGGCTTTGTTCCTAGTGATTATCCCTTATTCATCCATTTTGTTTCTGAAAACCCATCTGGTTCCAATAACTAGATGATCAATAGGTCTAGGTACAAGGGTCCAAACTTCACTGCGTTGGAACTGATTGAGTTCCTCTTGCATAGCAAGGATCCAAGATTCATCACCCAGTGCATCATTGATTGTCTTAAGCTCAATTTGTGAAACTAAGGGAGAGAAATCACAAGGAATTTGCATACCTCTTGTTCTTACTCTATCTTGAGGATTACCTATGATATTTTCTCTATGATGGTCCTTGTGGTACCTCAATTCTCTAGGTAGTCCTTCTTGTGTTTCTTCTTGTTGTTGGAGATCTTCTAATGGGGGATCTTCCATTTCTTCATCTTTGCCCTCTTCTTCAAGAGAAGTCTTTTCAAGATCCCTGCACAGATCATCAACACGTTCTTTTTCTTCTTCTACCCTTTTGATAGAAGGGTTAGTTTCATCAAAAAAAACATGCACAGTTTGTTCTATGGTTAATGTTTTTCTATTAAACACTCTGTAACCTCTAAGTTTTGAAATGTAACCTAACAGAAAACCTTCATCACTTTTAGGATCTAATTTCCCTAAATTGTTTTTACCATTATTTAAGATAAAACACTTACAGCCAAAAGGTCGGAGATGACTGATATTGGTCTTTTTATCCTTGTATAATTCATATGGTGTCTTTTTCAGAATAGGTTTGATCATACATCGATTGATGATGTAGCAAGCTGTATTTACTGCCTCTGCCCAGAAGTACTTTGGTAAATTATACTCATTCAGCATTGTTCTGGCCATATCTAGCAGTGTTCTATTCTTTCTTTCTACTACTCCATTCTGCTGAGGTGTTCTTGGAGCTGAGAAGTTGTGTTCAATTCCATTTTCTTCACAGTATTCTAGGAAATCTTCATTTTTGAATTCACCACCATGATCAGATCTGATACTGGTAATCTGAAATTTTTGATTTTTCTGAACTATCTTGCTGAATTTCAGAAAAGCTTGAAATGCTTCAAATTTGGCTTCTAGAAAAGACACCCAAGTGTACCTTGAGTAGTCATCAACTAATACATAGCCATATATCTTTCCTCCAAGACTGATTGTCCTCATAGGTCCAAATAAATCCATGTGAATCAATTCTAAGGGCTTAGAAGTTGTAACAATTGTTTTGGACTGAAATGAGGTCTTGGTCTGTTTTCCTTTTGCACAGGCTGAGCAAATTCCAGACTTCTTGATTTTCATCTTGGGAAGACCTTCAACCAGGTCATGCTTTATTAATTTCTTGATCACTCAAGTGCTTGCATGACCATGTCTTCTATGCCACAAATCGGACTCATTACTTTAGGTAGTAGCCAGGCATAAATTTACTTCTTTTAATTCTGCTAGTTGCAATGTATACAAATTCTTCATTCTTTGTGCTTCAAAAACTGTCTTGTTATCCTTCAGAATTATACACTTATCATTCTAAAAACTTACTAAATGCCCTTTATCACATAACTGACTAATACTTATCAGATTGTGCTTGAGACCTTCTACATACATGACATCTTCAATCAGGTTCTTTTCTTTAGTACCAATTGTTCCACATCCTAGAACTTTTCCTTTTCCATTTTCTCCATAAGTTACTTGACCAGTTTCTTCTCTAAAACTTATGAAAAGCTTTCTATCTCCTGTCATGTGTCTTGAGCATCCACTATCCAAATACCATTTGGATGCCCTCAGCCGACCCTGCAAACAAAGCTAAACAGTAACTTTTGGTACCCAAATTTTCTTGGGTCCTTGATGGTTAGTTTTAGGAATCCATCTCAAGTGTCTAGTAGTGCATGTGCTAACAGTGTGTCCTAGTTGGTTACAATGAGTACAACACAAATCAAAAGTATTTTTCTTGTGTGTATTGTTACTGAATTTCTGTTTTTTTCTGTAGACATGTTGATTTACCTTTTTGGTATTTTTATGTCTTTTTCTGCTACAAATTTGGGAGTTGGATAGACTTTAGGATGAATAATGTGTTCCTCATTTTGTAGGGGTGTGTATCCTACTCGATATTTCTTTTTCCCTTTTCTAGCACCTTTGAGATTTATAAATAAAGAGGCTTTGCATATAGAAATCTTTTCCAGGGTAGCTCTTAGATAACCATTTTCCTCTTGTAATTTTTCTTCATTCTTAAGTTCTTTCAAGTTTGATTCTAATTCTAATATTTTGTTGTTTTTAATTTTTAAATCTTCACACAACAATTCATTAGCTCTTTTGGTTTCATTTAAACTTTTGCTTATCCTTTCTGCCTCATTTTTAAGAAAGGTATTATCTTTTCTTGGTTTAATAGGTTTAGTCTAACTATCTTTATTTGTCTTACCACAGATTTATACTTTTCATAAAGTTCATTCAAAGCATCCTCAAGACTATCTGAATCAGATTCTGAACAGGAAGTAAAAGTGGTTTCTGAATTTAACTGTTCTAGTCCTGCCATAAGGGCTAGATTAGCCTTCTCTTCTTCTTCGGATTCTGAGCTGGAGGAGTCTGAGCTGGTAGCATCTTCATTGTCCCAAGTTGCTTCCATAGCCTTCTTTTTGAACTTTCTAAACTTCTTTTCTTTGCCCTTCTTCTTATCTGATTTTTCTGCTTGATCCTTCTTCTTGAGTCTAGGACATTCAGACTTGTAATGTCCTGGCTGATTGCACTCATAACAAGTTGGCTTCTTCTTCTTATCTTTCTTGAAGAATTTCCTTGAGCAAAACTTTTTCTTCTTGGCCAAAATTCTTTGTAATTTTCTTGAGAGCATAGCCTAATCACTGTCATCTGATTTCTCTTTGGAGTCTTCAGATGAAGAAGAATCTTCCATCTTTAAAGCATTTGAAATTTCCTTTTTCGAAGAGCTTTCATAAATCTTTCCATGTTTATTTCATGTGCCATGAGGGATCCTATTAACTTGTCAATGGTTAATTGTGTTAAATCATGGGCTTCCTCTATGGCTGTGACTTTAGGAGTGCAGACATTGGTTAGAGATCTTAAGATTTTTCTTACTGTTTCTTCATTGGTTAGGACTTTTCCTAAAGCACTTAATCCTACAATTATATTTGAAAATCTATTGTACATTTGAGTTATATTTTCATTGGGGAGCATTTTAAACTGTTCATATTGAGATACAAGTATGTCTATTCTTGTTTGTTTAACCCTATATGTACCTTCATATGTTATTTGTAATTTATCCCACATTTTTTTTGCTGTTTTACAGACTGAAAGTCTATTAAACTCTCTTTTAGATAAAGCACAGCAAAGATAATTTTTTGCTTTGAAATTTAAGGACATATTTCTTTTGTCTGCAATTGAAAGAGCACCAGAAGAGGATTCTGCAAGGACTTGAAAATCACCTTGTTCAATTACCTGCCATAGGTCGAAGTCAGTACCTCTGATGAAGCATTCCATCCTCATCTTCCAATATTGATAATCTTCACCATCAAAGAAGGGTGGCCTTGTGACTGATTGGCCTTCATAGTTGTGAGCTTCGGATGCCATTTCTTCTCAAATCTCTTATATTCTTCTGAGAAGACCTCGCTCTGATACCACTTGTTGGATCGAAATGGCTGAGAAACGAGTGGGGGGGGGTGAATAGGACTTTCTATGTTTTGAAATTTCTTCTGAAAAACACAGCACTAAATAGATATGTTAGTACTAAGTGTGGTGTGTGTGATTCAAGTGTAAACTTGGCGGAAACAATCATACAAATAAATGCACAAAGGATTTATCCTGGTTCGGCCCTTCCCACATGAAAGTCCTACATCAAGTCCTCAAGTCAACCACTTGAGATTTCACTAAACTGCCAACAACTTCGCTTTCTCTTACCTTCGAGAGGAATTACAAAACCCACTTGCTCCTAAGCAAGTCTTCCCTAAACAGGGGTATAAACACTACCTTTCACAAGGCCTTCCCTTCACAGGAGGGGTAAAGCAGAACAGAACTTCTGCAAGAATTACTGCGTGTTTGCCTCAAAACTGAGCACAAAACACACACAAACTCCAACAGGATTGAAGGATCAAAAAATTAAGCGAAATCCCAATTGAAGCAACTTGGGTGGACTTGAAGACAGTAGCAAATTACAACTGCCACCCAATACACAGAACTTCAGAAGAAGACTTTCTGAAGTGAGACTCTCAGACTGTAGCTTAGCATGAAGGCTTTAGAGAGAGTGAGAGAGAGCTTGAAGGATTCGGATGAAGCTTTCAAGAGAATCGACTTGAATGTGTGTGGTATCTGTGTATTTCTTGTCTTGTGTTGTTCTCTCTTCTTCTTCTTTTAAATCTTTAAAATATAGCCGTTTGAAGGAGATAGCCGTTGGAAGAGAGTTTATGGGATCCTTTGGATCTTGAATGCTTTGTCCAAAAGGTCTTGAAATTTGCATCTTTCCAAGGTCTTCAAAATAGGAGCAGTTGTCACAGCTAGAAGATAAGCTCTTGTAAACTGAGCTGGGAACAACCCATGCTAAACATATGCTACACTTAATGCCTGTTGCAAAGACAAGACAAGGACAAGCATATCTCCATACCTTTGTGGTAGGTGGGTCAGTTTGAGTACAACAGACAGTATGGAACCTAGTATTCTCAACCTTTTCAGAAAATAGAGCAGACAGACAAAAAGTTAAAGTATGGGTCTGTCAGTGGTAGGTGAGATGGTCAGATGCCATGTCACGCCCCGATATTTAGCAGCGGAATAAATACCGGGGGACGTGAACGATACAAACCGGCGTATCACAGTTGAATAGTGCAGAGTCACAATCGAATATAATAACACATTCAAGACTATAATATGGTCACCAAAAGTATACTTTATTTCATTCCATTCAACTAGATACAACCTCACATAAGAAGAATCAACTGAAAAGGTTTATTAATCAAATAACAACGTTTCTCTAATACATCAACTACTCAAATTTCTATTTCTAATCTTAGAACTATTCATAAGACAGGTGCTCGTCACTCTTGCCCTGTCCCATCCGACTCCTCTGGTTCCTCATCACTACCTGAAAAGGGCAGGATGATAGGGGTGAGCGAACTAGCTCAATAGGATTTATATCTCAATAACGTGCGGGCACTAGTATACATGATTAACATTTTAAGTAGGCAGATATGCTTATGAATATGCTGACAATGCATGCTTTTCTAACAAATTGAATAGCATAGTAGAACAGATATCATATCAGATCAATTTTCGAGTTCCATATACAATGGACGGATAATTCAAGAATAAAAAATCATGTCGGAAGAGATTGGCTATATTCAAACAGAGCTCATGTGTTCTCATGAACAAACGTATCATATCATGTCAAGTCAAACTTATCAAGTCAAACAGGAGGCACATTTTCACAATCTTGCATGTCAGTTGTGCTATGCCAAGCACCAAGAGTCCATACTCCCGCGGTTAACAAGTACGTTGTGGCGCTCCTCCCCAGGACCAGACAGGGCCCCTATTGCACAGGCATTGTATCAAGTTTTGGACCGGAGTCCCACGTTGTGCCGAACAAACATATTCATATTATGGCCACAGAGTTTCAATGACAAGCTCATAGTAAAAAGAACATGATCATTCATAGAGTCAAGGAATGACAAACAGCTCAAAAGAATAAGGCAGGATAACGACGTATCTTATGTTTCATAGTTCATTAATATCTTGACATGAGGATGTTTCTAAAGACAGATCATATGTAGAACATGTACTTTCCTAACATGTATGCATATGACAAATAATCAATTGAACACCGGAAAACATGTTACCATGAAACTCATATGCAAATCATAACATTAACACCACTAACATGTATTTATCCCCATATTCATATCATATTCTTATCTTATCAATTGACAATAAGCAAGATCACAAGATAATCCAATGAACATAAGGACAATCAAAATTACACATTAGAATCATATTCATATCATTACCATTTCCTTTCAATGGTTTGATTTATTTTAGGTCCATGCATACTATATAACATCATGCACATGCTAGTAGACATCATGAGATGATTAGACCAAAATCATGCAAATTTCTTGTAAGGTAGTGTCGACACTAGATCAAGTAGTGTCGACACTAGCCCAAGTAGTGTCGACACTAGAGGCCTTCCCAGAACCCCTTCTTGGCTGTTTTGGGACAGTGTGTCGACACTAGTCCAAGTAGTGTCGACACTAGTGCCCTTCCAGAACAAAACTTATGAGTCATGTGGAACCCGAAAACACATCTCATGCAGTGATTCAGTTCTAACTCTTATAACTCTCTAACAAATGATATTTGGACAAAACGTTCAACCCAAAAGATGAAGAGGACAACTAGTAGAAGAATTATTATGTTGTGGGTTTGATCAAATTTGATCTCAAATTCTGAGAAAATATGTGAAGAACAAAAATCAAGTGAAACCCGAAATCACAGTATCAAGCAAAGATTCTCTTATCATGCACCTAACTCTCTAACAAAAAACCTTTGGACAACACGTCCAACATAGAAGATGATCGTGACTTCAATTAGAAGAACTTTCATGAATAAAGTTTATTCAAATTCGGTCTTCAATCGTGTGCACAATAAGACGAACGGGAAAAGCCCTAACTGTGCAAGACTTTAGGAAAATCACCAATACACAATGAATACTCCATGAAAATTGGGCAAATCAAGTGCAAATGAACATAGACTCGATGGTCTACATGATGGTATAGGTTTTCTTTAATCTTGGCCCGAGAACACCTACCTTTATGAAGATCTAAGACCAGTCGATGTTCTGGACGCAACAGAGGATGAAGGGGGATGAAGCTCCGGATTCCTAGCCTTTCTCCTTCTCCTCTGAAGCTCTAGCCTGCCTCCAAACGACCCCAACTCGTTGTTAAACCTTCCCCAAGAGTTTAGGGACGAGTTCTTATAGTTTTTGTATGTAGTTAAGAGTCCTAATCGAACTAGGAAAGGGGCTACGAGCTCTGTTTCCTAGTTTCCAAGAAATCTGGGATTCTCTCACCCAAAGGAGGTAGCAAAGGTTTAGGAAACCACCTCTTAGAGTTGGGTTCGGTTTTGGCTTACCTTACATGACTAATCACCCATCATTTAACCCTATATTGCCCTCTCTAATTATTGCATAATTACATACACGAATTTCTGGGTATTTTCTTGTCCCAGATTTTTATCCTTGGGCCAAAAATACTTCATTGGCCCAATCTTGTTAATGGGTTATTAATACATGATATTGGAAGTCTCTCCAACATGTTTATTTAATTTATGGTCGGGTTATTTTTCCGTGTTAACAATTTTCCGACTTAATTTCCTAATTCGGGTAACTTGGTCACGTGTGACGTACACTTGGACAATCGGAATTTTCGTTGCACGAATTCCTTCGTGGAACGCTTAGGGATAATATTTGCGGTTGGTTTATAATTTTTAGGTAATTTTCCGATGTGTCTTCTCACGTACGCTAGTGGTACCTAAGTTCTATCATTCCGATAATACGGAAGTTATTTATTTACTAATTTCATACTTGGATTTGTTCATGGGTCATAAGTTGTCCATTGGTCCAATTTATTTTATGAACTATCCCCACATATTGCTTGGAGTCTACCCATCATTTTACTTTGGTACATGATCATATTTTATATACATGATAATGGATTTCCAACTTATTTCTTAATTATGATAATAAGTCACAATAACTCTTGAATATATCCCAAATGACTTTTATTGACCCAAATTTCTTTATGGATCATTAGAGGATATTATTTTAAGTCCATCTATGATTTTTATTTAATTTTCTGGCTCCTCTAGGTATGTGTGATAATGATTTCCTGACTTATTCTCTGATTACGACACTCAGTCGCAAAACGCCTTAAACTTGGACCCTCCGATTCCCCTTTGCACAAATTTCTTCATGGGTCATTAGGGAGCATTATTTAGAGTCGAACTATGGTTTTTATGAAATTTTCTAATGGGTTTTTTGTGTGTACGATAATGACACGTGCATTTTTGCTATTTCCCAATTATTGAATTTATCATTTTTGATTTATTTCTAATTTTCCAATTACCGAATTTCCGACGTGTTACATCCTCCCCCACTTAAAAGAATTTGGTCCCCAAATTCACATGTGTTTACGGGCTAGACTTACAGGGAATCAAATTGTGAATTGCTCATAATATAATGATTGGTTGGTGATGTAACTTCAGGGTTAAATAAAAGCGAGTTAGAAAAAATATCTCTCTCATACCTCTTTCCTTGGTTTGTTCTGCCATTTATTCCCTGAGCTTGATTTCTCATTAAGGCAATCCTTAACCTTGTGGTCTTGGCTGCCACAACAGAAACACTTGCCTTGAAATCTCCAGCACTCCTCGGACCGATGATTTCTTCTGTTGCAATGCTGGCATCTTTCTGCAGGAGCGTAAACTCGTTTCTTATTGCACTTCTTGCACTTCTTTCTCTTGTGCGATCTATTATTAATGTTGTTGGGCCGTTTCCTTCTGGCTATAGGTTTGGAGTTTCTTGTGGTTGTAATCTGTTCTTTCTTATTAGTTTCGCCAACTCCTTTGTCATCCATAGACCTTTCCTTCCCATTTGTATCTCCCTTAGCCATTATTAGGGCATCCTCTAACAGTTGAGCAGCTTGTCGGAGTGCTTTGGTTAATCTTTGAACCGAGCATTGTCCGTCCATAGATGGTCTAGGTATATCCTCCATTGTTGTTTATTTAAGTTCCTTCAAAACAAACTATCACACAGTCAGTCTTCTTTACTCCTTGTTGATGCCTTATAACTTACAATATTTAGTTATTAATAAATTTTTGGACTAAGCCCAAGTTTCTACCCAATCTCATCAGGTAGGTATAGAGTTCTTGATAGTCAACTGGTTTAGTTGTCTGTAATCTATACATAGCCTCATCGACCCATCTTTCTTCTTGACGAAGAGGACAGGTGCACCCCAAGGCGATGTACTTGGTCGGATGAAACCCTTCTCTAACAGTTCCATCAGTTTCTCTTTTAATTCCTTCAGTTCTGCGGGGGACATTCTATATGGTGCCCTAGATACTGGTGCTGCTCCAGGGACCAACTCGATGGTAAGATCGACATCTCGTTCCGGAGGAATTCCTGGCAAGTCTTCTAGAAAAACGTCAGCGTATTCGCTGACAATATGGGTGTCCTCAACTTTGACCTCCTTCTTTGTGATGACAACAACGGCAAGAAAGGCCATACAACCTTTCCTCATCAGCCTTTTGACTCGAAGTGTAGAGATAAGTGACAATCTCCTGCGATTTCTATCCCCATGGTTCTACCCAAGCTCACATTAGGTACGATAGATTTTGACTCGTGTGATCTAGTTTCATTCTACGTTCCAATTCCCTTGGACCCTAAGGGTTAGGGCTCTGATACCAACTGTCACGCCCCGATATTTAGCAGCGGAATAAATACCGGGGGACGTGAACGATACAAACTGACGTATCACAGTTGAATAGTGCAAAGTCACAATCGAATATAATAACACATTCAAGACTATAATATGGTCACCAAAAGTATACTTTATTTCATTCCATTCAACTAGATACAACCTCACATAAGAAGAATCAACTGAAAAGGTTTATTAATCAAATAACAACGTTTCTGTAATACATCAACTACTCAAATTTCTATTTCTAATCTGACAACTATTCATATGACAGGTGCTCGTCACTCTTGCCCTGTCCCATCCGACTCCTCTGGTTCCTCATCAATACCTGAAAAGGGCAGGATGATAGGGGTGAGCGAACTAGCTCAGTAGGATTTATATCTCAATAACGTGCGGGCACTAGTATACATGATTAACATTTTAAGTAGGCAGATATGCTTATGAATATGCTGACAATGCATGCTTTTCTAACAATTGAATAGCATAGTAGAACATATATCATATTAGATCAATTGTCGAGTTCCATATACAATGGACGTATAATTCAAGAATAAAAAATCATGTCGGAAGAGATTGGCCATATTCAAGCAGAGCTCATGTGTTCTCATGAACAAACGTATCATATCATGTCAAGTCAAACTTATCAAGTCAAACAGGAGGCACATTTTCACAATCTTGCATGTCAGTTGTGCTATGCCAAACACCAAGAGTCCATACTCCCGCGGTTAACAAGTACGTTGGGGCGCTCCTCCCCAGGACCGGACAGGGCCCCTATTGCACAGGCATTGTATCAAGCTTTGGACCGAAGTCCCACGTTGTGCCGAATAAACATATTCATATTATGGCCACAGAGTTTCAATGACAAGCTCATAGTAAAAAGAACATGATCATTCATAGAGTGAAGGAATGACAAACAGCTCAAAAGAACAAGGCAGGATAACGACGTATCTTATGTTTCATAGTTCATTAATGTCTTGACGTGAGGATGTTTCTAAAGACAGATCATATGTAGAACATGTACTTTCCTAACATGTATGCATATGACAAATAATCAATTGAACACTGGAAAACATGTAGCCATGAAACTCATATGCAAATCATAACATTAACACCACTAACATGTCCATACTAACATGTATTTATCCCCATATTCATATCATATTCTTGTCTTATCAATTGACAATAAGCAAGATCACAAGATAATCCAATGAACATAAGGACAATCAAAATTACACATTAGAATCATATTCATATCATTACCATTTCCTTCCAATGGTTTGATTTATTTTAGGTCCATGCATACTATATAACATCATGCACATGCTAGTAGACATCATGAGATGATTAGACCTAAATCATGCAAATTTCTTGTAAGGTAGTGTCGACACTAGATCAAGTGGTGTCGACACCATGCTCCAAACACAAGACAAAATCATGCAAAACTGGTCAGGTAGTGTCGACACTAGTTCAGGTAGTGTCGACACAGTGCATCAAATACAAGGCAAAAAGGTCAAGTAGTGTCGACACTAGTCCAGGTAGTGTCGACACAGTGCTTCAAATGCAAGGAAAAATAGTCAAATAGTGTCGACACAGTCCAGGTAGTGTCGACACTAGAGACAGCTCCCAGAAAACCTTCTGGCCAAGCTGGGACAGTGTGTCGACACTAGCCCAAGTAGTGTCGACACTAGAGGCCTTCCCAGAACCCCTTCTGGGCTGTTTTGGGACAGTGTGTCGACACTAGTCCAAGTAGTGTCGACACTAGTGCCCTTCCAGAACAAAACTTATGAGTCATGTGGAAGCCGGAAACACATCTCATGCAGCGATTCACTTCTAACTCTTATAACTCTCTAACGAATGACATTAGGATAAAACGTTCAACACAAAAGATGAAGAGGACAACTAGTAGAAGATTGTTGATGTTGAGGGTTTGATCAAATTCGGTCTCGAATCCTGAGAAAACATATGAAGAACAAAAATCAAGTGCAACCCGAAATCACAGTATCAAGCAGAGATTCTCTTATCATGCTTCTAACTCTCTAAAGAAAAACCTTTGTAAAAACATCCAACATAGAAAATGATCGTGACTTCAATTAGAAGAACTTTCATGAAGAAAGTTTAGTCACATTCGGTCTAGAATCGTGTGCACAATAAGACGAACGGGAAAAGCCCTAACTGTGCAAGACTTCGGGAAAATCACCAATACACAATGAATACTCCATGAAAATTGGGCAAATCAAGTGCAAATGAACATAGACTCGATGCTCTACATGATGGTATAGGTTTTCTTTAATCTTGGCCCGAGAACACCTACCTTTATGAAGATCTAAGACCAGTCGATGTTCTGGATGCAACAGAGGATGAAGGGGGATGAAGCTCCGGGTTCCTAGCCTTTCTCCTTATCCTCTGAAGCTCTAGCCTGCCTCCAAACGACCCCAACTCGTTGTTAAACCTTCCCCAAGAGTTTAGGGACGAGTTCTTATAGTTTTTGGATGTAGTTAAGAGTCCTAATCGAACTAGGAAAGGGGCTACGAGCTCTGTTTCCTAGTTTTCAGGAAATCTGGGATTCTCTCACCCAAAGGAGGTAGCAAAGGTTTAGAAAACCACCTCTTAGAGTTGGGTTCGGTTTTGGCTTACCTTACATGACTAATCACCCATCTTTTAACCCTATATTGCCCTCTCTAATTATTGCATAATTACATACACGAATTTCTGAGTATTTTCTTGTCCCAAATTTTTATCCTTGGGCCAAAAGTACTTCATTGGCCCAATCTTGTTAATGGGTTATTAATACATGATGTTGGAAGTCTCTCCAACATGTTTATTTAATTTATGGTCGGGTTATTTTTCCGTGTTAACAATTTTCCGACTTAGTTTCCTAATTCGGGTAACTTGGTCACGTGTGACGTACACTTGGCCAATCGGATTTTTCGTTGCACGAATTCCTTCGTGGAACGCTTAGGGATAATATTTGCGGTTGGTTTATAGTTTTTACGTAATTTTCCGATGTGTCTTCTCACGTACGCTAGTGGTACGTAAGTTCTATCATTCTGATAATACGGAAGTTATTTATTTACTAATTTCATACTTGGATTTGTTCATGGGTCATAAGTTGTCCATTGGTCCAATTTATTTTGTGAACTATCCCCACATATTGCTTGGAGTCTACCCATCATTTTACTTTGGTTCATGATCATATTTTATACACATGATAATGGATTTCCAACTTATTTCTTAATTATAATAATAAGTCACAATAACTCTTGAATATATCCCAAATGACTTTTATTGACCCAAATTTCTTTATGGATCATTAGAGGATATTATTTTAAGTCCATCTATGATTTTTATTTAATTTTTTGGCTCCTCTAGGTATGTGTGATAATGATTTCCTGACTTATTCTCTGATTACGACACTCAGTCGCAAAACGTCTTAAACTTGGACCATCTGATTCCCCTTTGCACAAATTTCTTCATGGGTCATTAGGGAGCATTATTTAGAGTCGAACTATGATTTTTATGAAATTTTCTAATGGGTATTTTGTGTGTACGATAATGACACGTGCATTTTTGCTATTTCCCAATTATTGAATTTATCATTTTCAATTTATTTCTAATTTTCTAATTATCGAAATTCTGGGGTGTTACATGCCATGCGTCTGAGATTTTTCATAAATGCTTTGTGTCTCATGAAGGATATAAACTGATGTAAAGGACATCAAGACTGTAAGACTCAAAAAGATATTTCAGAGAAATGTTTTGCAGAGATGAATAATTTTAATATACTATGTTCTGTCAGAGAAATATATTAAAATAATAATCTTCTAAGATTTTATTAAGATATGTTAGGCAATAGGCAATTTGCTAATAAATTATGTCTAAGATGTTTAAGATTCAGAAAAGGATTTTATAAACTTAAAGACAGATATATTCCACGACAGATAGAACTGACAAAGTACAAGTACAAAACTGACAGTGAAGTCGAATGCAATAGAACAGGTGCTTCGACTCAACAAATAGGCATGATTCGAATTCAAGAAGAATAAGGTAATTCGACTATAGTAGTGAAGACATCAATCGAATGTAGTGTAAGGCAACATTCGGCTGTATGAGTCGAAGTCGTGAGTCGAATACAGTGTAAAGCACATTCGACTGTGTGAGTCGAATGTTATGAGTCGAATACAGTGTAAAGGACATTCGACTGTGTGAGTCGAATGTTATGAGTTGAATACAGTGTAAAGGACATTCGACTGTGTGAGTCGAATGTTATGAGAAATTTTGGACTTAACGAAGATTTGCAAGACTTGTGACTGAGATTCTGAAGGAGTCGGATTTTACAGTCAAAGACATCAGTCGGATTCAGTAGGCTATAGATTTGGAATCTGTGGCCTTAGAAACTTTTGAGTGTTCATGAATTTTGATCTATATAGAATTTTGTGATACATTTGGTATAAAACACATATTTAAAGATTTGTCATAGCAAAAATAATATTCATAGAAATTTATAAAATTCTTTAAATTTCTTAGGGGTAGTTGCTCAAAACATTAGATGTGTTTATGCTACTTATTTGCATGTGTATGGAAAGAGAGATAACATGTAGCAACCCGGAAAATTTAATACTTAAAAATTCGAAATAATAATTTCTTTAAATCGAAATAATAGAAACATGCGTACCATTATCATATGCACAAGAATACATCGGAAAATCCCAGACATTATTCCTAAGTGTTCCACGTAGGAATTCGTGCAACGAAAAATCCGATTGGCCAAGCGTATGTCATAATGTGACCAATTATCCAAATTAAGAAACTAAGTCGGAAAACCGTTAATACGGAAAGATAACACGCCCATAAAACAAACGAACATGTCGGAGAGACTTCCAACATCATGAAATGATTATCCATTATCGGGATTGGACTAATGGACCTCTCATAGTCCATAAATAAAATCAAGTGAGAAAAATATAATAAAATTCGTAACTCTATTATTCTCTAATTAAAAAGGGAAATCCCATAAGATAAATTCCAATAAATAATGAGTTTTTATAAATGGACCATATAAAATTTATTGGGCCAAAATAGAGATTTATAAAAGAAGAATAATAGGAAAATACCCTAAATTCGTAACTAAATTATTACTTAAATAGAAAATGGGTATTTAAAGTATTAAATAGGAAGTTTGAGTTGTAATTGGATTCCTAAACCTACCCTAATGGGTTGGCCACGAATTTAGCTCCCATCCCAACCCAAATAGAAGTCCTCATGCTTAGAAAGGGAAGAGAGAATAGGAAATTCGGAATTAATAGGAGTTAGAGTCCTATTAGGAAATAGAAAGAGGAGAAGCATAAATACTCTCCTAAAACCCTCATGGCTGGCCCTAGCTCATGCCAAGGGATTTCTGGACCAAGAGGAGAGGCCAAGGAGGAGGAGATTTCGTGGGGAGAAGAACCTTTCAAGCTCTCAACCCCGTTCTTCAAGTTCTAGCCCTAGAAGAGGAAATCGAGTCAAGGTAGACATTCTCACGAGCAAAACTAATGAAATTTTGACTGTAGAGTTTTCCATGCATCAGAAACAACGCCCTCAAATTTCATAATTTTCCATCGAGCCAATATTTTCTTTTTGAATTTCGAAGTTCTGCAACTCTATTGACCCCGAACCCTCTTCATAATTCTTGTTCTCCATGAATACTAAATCCCATGCCATGAAATTTTTATGGGAGATACTGATGATCATTATGGAACTTTCCCCTCTAAAATCCCTAATTTTTATCCACCCTATCTTGCAAATTAAATCGTTCATCTCAACTGCTCACTGTGTCATGTACTCCAAGTTTGACGTGATGAAGGCATGTCAAAACTCTATCTATTGTCCAATTCCTATTAACTGTAAGTACTCATGCATGTCTAGATCAATTCAAAACTGGTTTCATGATTTTTCATCGTGTATACAAATTGTTATGATTTTTTGAACAACCCAGTATCAATTTGATTCAAGTTGGCCCGCAATCCAAAGCCTGGTCTGATTCCTGTCAGAGCCAGGCGCAGACCACCAGATTGCGACAGGCCGATATGTCGCCTTTTGGGTCTGATTGCGACCGTCCACCTATTGCGTTCTCAAGCCGTCGCGACGCCTTCCTTGTCGTTTTCTGAATGCGACAGTACCTACGTCGCGTTCTGGCCTTCTGTCCTGGCAGCCCTGTCGCAACCCTTTGCAGGACCTGTCGCTACCTGCCCTACCCCTGTCGCAATCCTTACATGCCTATGTCGCCTTCTCAAGTTTTTACATAAAAACCCATAATATTTATTGCTCTCACTTTCTATAATATTCTTACGTCTTTTTAACAGTTATACACGCAATAAAACACCTGTCTTAAATTGGAGCTTTATTGAACGCTTTAAAATACATATTCACGACATCTTTCTTACTATGAGTTCTCTCACACGTTCACACACTTGAACCATCCAATTATGGCTTGACTTGGCACAAAATATCTCATAATGTATCTGGTTAATTTATTGCAATAATGTACATTAAATCGCTCTAATTTTAAATGAACTTGTCTTCGTTTCTCGCGTTGTTTGGGAATACCGTTACCGACGCTCCACTGTTCTAGAATTCCTCTAGAACGTCGAGCACCTATTTTATATACACACTTTACTTGGCTTGTGGTGAACTCTTCGTCGGATATTCCTTTCGCCGGACTAGTGAACCCTTGCACAAGGCCTCCGTCAGTATCCTCTGATCATGGATTCCCACATGGTCGACGAGCCGGTTGTACCCTAACACCTGTGATACACCTTAGGGATCATCAAGATCTTAATGGCCTTAGTTGCTCTCGCTCTTATCTTGAATCATGTCGGACCTCTGGACCTGTACATAATGAGGCCAGCGGAAAGATCGTGAGTTCCACCTGACTGCCAATACCTTACGCGCGTGTTGTTCAACTGTTACTATCGCTCGACGTATCATGTGCAATGACCATAAGACCTCTTCTATACTCTACTCGCTCGTCTATTCATATTCACGTTCGCTCTACTATCTCGTCTCTCTCGTCTATTCATCTAGTACTCTCTTGAGACTCGTTGAGCTGTTGTGGCTCCTATCGTTTGTACTATTTCATGACTGTCTAGCGCTATAATGCATACTGTGCAGGGCACGGAGAGTGTCCGAGGGGCTCCAATCTAGTCCTGGGGGTAGAGAGCCACCCGAAAATACCTGCAGGGGCTATTGACGGTGTTCTGCATTGCACCGGTTCTGACTATACTGTATTGGCTAGACATCTGACTACTATCCTTTTAGTCTGAGGAGTTCAGACGTACTGTGATATTACCGTGCTATCACAAACTGTTATACATTAGTCTGAGGAATTCAAACATAATGTACTATAATGAAACGGCTACTGTCCTAGAAGTGACTACTGTCGTATTCTACCAGTGCACCGTTGTGCAACCATACACGCTATCTCGTTACACACTATCTCGTTACACGCTATCTCATCATACGCTCTACTTGCTCTACTGGATACTCGCTATCTTGAGTTACTGTGTGCTATCGCGACTTGATCACATTCAAAGTGCAATTTACTCTTTACATGACCATCTACTATCATCTATTCTTGCTATACATGTCGCTTGCTATTCTTGACAATATCGTTACTTGCTATTGTTGTTATCGTTTTCTTTCGTGACTTGACTTTAATCATCGTGCTATACTTGATTCATCTACTATTTGAACCACGTTACTTGTGCTATTACTTTCTCGACTTTACATGACTCTCTCTATCATTAGTTACTCTGCCTTTTAATGCATTAATTATTTAAAGCCTACTTGAGCCTGAGATTTAAGTCCTACTGGGCGTTATCGCTCACCCTTCGTTATTTGTTATTGTGTCTCAGGTAAGTCTGACAATGACGTTACACACACTAATGGGACAGGACCCGAGTGATGAGTGACCTGGAGTCAAATGACGAAGTTACCCTAGCACCATGGAGTCTAGTAGAGATTGTTTTAGATTTCTTTTCAATGAAATGATGTCATTAAGCCTTATGCGTGGCTCTGAATTAGTGGTTGTAATAGTCTTAGTGATTTTATAATGAAATAAAGAGTTTATTCCAATTATTATTTATTAGATGCTCTGATGTTTGCGAATGTATGCGCAATTGTCGTTACCATACTCGTTGTTCGCGTCTCCCTCTGATTTATTCCGCTGCTAAATTGGAGGGGCGTGACAGTTGGTATCAGAGCCTAGGATGTCCTTATTAGGATATTTTAGGTCCTAGGATGTTCTAGGTGAACTGCCATAACCGTGTCTAAGTCAGCCACCATACCTATGTGAGAGATTGGGTAAAGCTTGGGGTTATGCTAGGAGTTTAACTATATGAATAAGTACCCTAAGTTTAAGAAGGAAATTAATAAGTATTATTACTCGCAGGAACTAGAGGAGATGGCTGGCGAGCATGCACTAATGCACGAATTACAACAGACCGTACAAGGGTTGACTCAAGCCCTTAACAACGTAATTCAAGCAGGAGCAAGAAATGGGGCGGGAGACTTATATGGGAACTTTCAACGAATAAATCCCCCTAGGTTTAATGGATCTCCGGATCCCGATGAAGCTGAAAATTGGGTGAAGGCAATGGAACAGATCTTTAGGGTTATGCAATGTTCAGAGCAGGAGAAAGTCCTTCTGGCAACCTTCCAGTTGGACCGCGATGCTAGAACCTGGTGGGAAGCTTCTAGTCGACAATTACCCAACATCAACATAGAGTGGGATAAATTTTTAGAGGATTCGTGAGAAGAAGGCAAATGAATTCGCCAATTTAAAACAACGAATGATGTCGGTAGCAGATTATGAAATGCAATTTGAAAGACTAGCGCAATATGCACCACATTTGGTGAGTACGGAGAAAATGAAGGCCAAGAGATTCATAGAAGGGTTGAGACCTGTATTCTGGGAAAAGTTGGCTCCACAAGACATTGAAGTATATTCAGTCATGGTATTGAGAGCTCAATTAGTAGAGGACACCATGGAACTCCTTGAAAAGATCCATAACAAGAAGGTGTTGAAAAGGGAACGTGCTACTCATTCCAATGATAATAAAGGAAGAAATACATTAGTTAGTAAGAGAATGAAAGGGAAAGTGGAGAGTAAGGAATTCTGTAAATTTTGTAAGAAACCAGGGCATCAGATGGATAACTGTTGGAAGAAATTAGGCAGATGCTTGCGATGTGGAAGTCAACAACATCGAGTCATCGATTGTCCAACCAAGAAGAACCAAACTCCACGCCAAGGACGATTACAAGCTCTCGTAGATATGAATCATGCTAATGAAGGTGGACAAGGTACCATCATTACACCCTTAGTTCATTTTATATTATTTTCACGATAGCAAAACCTTAAGTGGGGGAGATGATGAAATGAAATATCCGTAATAAATTGGTAATCGTATCATATCATATGAATTTGGGGACCAAATTCTTTTTAAGTGGGGGAGGATGTAGCAACCCGGAAAATTTAATACTTAAAATTCGAAATAATAATTTCTTTAAATCGAAATAATAGAAACATGTGTACCATTATCATATGCACAAGAATACATCGGAAAATTCCTTAAAAAATTTAAATCAATCCCAGACATTATTCCTAAGTGTTCCACGTAGAAATTCGTGCAACGGAAAATCCGATTGGCCAAGCGTATGTCATAATGTGACCAATTATCCAAATTAGGAAACTAAGTCGGAAAACCGTTAATACGGAAAGATAACACGCCCATAAAACAAACGAACATGTCGGAGAGACTTCCAACATCATGAAATGATTATCCATTATCGGGATTGGACTAATGGACCTCTCATAGTTCATAAATAAAATCAAGTGAGAAAAATATAATAAAATCCGTAACTCTATTATTCTCTAATTAAAAAGGGAAATCCCATAAGATAAATTCCAATAAATAACGAGTTTTTATAAATGGACCATATAAAATTTATTGGGCCAAAATAGAGATTTATAAAATAAGAATAATAGGAAAATACCCTAAATTCGTAACTAAATTATTACTTAAATAGAAAAGGGGTATTTAAAGCATTAAATAGGAAGTTTGAGTTGTAATTGGATTCCTAAACCTACCCTAATGGGTTGGCCACGAATTTAGCTCCCATCCCAACCCAAATAGAAGTCCTCATGCTTAGAAAGGGAAGAGAGAATAGGAAATTCAGAATTAATAGGAGTTAGAGTCCTATTAGGAAATAGAAAGAGGAGAAGCTTAAATACTCTCCTAAAACCCTCATTGCTGGCCCTAGCTCATGCCAAGGTATTTCTGGACCAAGAGGAGAGGCCAAGGAGGAGGAGATTTCGTGGGGAGAAGAACCTTTCAAGCTCTCAACCCCGTTCTTCAAGTTCTAGCCCTAGAAGAGGAAATCGAGTCAAGGTAGGCATTCTCACAATAAAAACTAATGAAATTTTGACTGTAGATTGTTACATGCATCAGGAACAAAACCCTCAAATTTCATAATTTTCCATCGAGCCAATATTTTCTTCTTGAATTTCGAAGTTCTGCAACTCTCTTGACCCCGAACCCTCTTCATAATTCTTGTTCTCCATGAATACTAAATCTCATGCCTTGAAATTTTTATGGGAGATACTAATGATCATTAGGGAACTTTTGCCTCTAAAATCCCTAATTTTTATCCACCCTATCTTGCAAATTAAATCGTTCATCTCAACTGCTCACTGTGTCATGTACTCCATGTTTGACGTGATGAAAGTATGTCAAAACTCTATCTATTGTCCAATTCCTATTTACTGTAAGTACTCATGCATGTCTAGATCAATTCAAAACTAGTTTCATGATTTTTCATTGTGTTTACAAATAGTTATGATTTTCTGAACAGCCATGTATCAATTTGATTCAAGTTGGCCCGCAATCCAAAGCCTGGTCTGATTCCTGTCAGAGCCAGGCGCAGACCACCAGATTGCGACAGGCCGATATGTCGCCTTTTGGGTCTGATTGCGACCGTCCACCTGTCGGGTTCTCAAGCCGTCGCGACGCCTTCCTTGTCGTTTTCTGAATGCGACAGTACCTACATCGCGTTCTGGCCTTCTGTCCTGGCAGCCCTGTCGCAACCCTTGGCAGGCCCTGTCGCTACCTGCCCTACCCCTGTCGCAATCCTTACATGCCTATGTCGCCTTCTCAAGTTTTACATAAAAACCCATAATATTTATTGCTCTCACTTTCTATAATATTCTTACGTCTTTTTAACAGTTATACACGCAGTAAAACACCTGTCTTAAATTGGAGCTTTATTGAACGCTTTAAAATACATATTCACGACCTCTTTCTATCTATGAGTTCTCTCACACGTTCACACACTTGAACCATCCAATTATGGCTTGACTTGGCACAAAATATCTCATAATGTATCTGGTTAATTTATTGCAATAATGTACATTAAATCGCTCTATTTTTAAATGAACTTGTCTTCGTTTCTCGCGTTGTTTGGGAATACGTTACCGACGCTCCACTATTCTAGAATTCCTCTAGAACGTCGAGCACCTATTTTATATACACACTTTACTTGGCTTGTGGTGAACTCTCCGTCGGATATTCCTTTCGCCGGACTAGTGAACCCTTGCACAAGGCCTCCGCCAGTCTCCTCTAATCATGGATTCCCACATGGTCGACGAGCCGGTTGTACCCTAACACATGTGATACACCTTAGGGATCAGCAAGATCCAAACGGCCTTAGTTGCTCTCGCTCTTATCTTGAATCACGCCGGACCTCTGGACCTGTACATAACGAGGCCAGCGGAAAGATCGTGAGTTCCACCTGACTGCCAATACCTTACGCGCGTGTTGTGCAACTGTTACTATCGCTCAACGTTTCATGTGCAATGACCATAAGACCTCTTCTATACTCTACTCGCTCGTCTATTCATATTCACGTTCACTCTACTATCTCGTCTCTCTCGTCTATTCATCTAGTACTCTCTTGAGACTCGTTGAGCTGTTGTGGCTCCTATCGTTTGTACTATTTCATGACTGTCTAGCGCTATAATGCATACTGTGCAGGGCACAGAGAGTGTCCGAGGGGCTCCAATCTAGTCCTGGGGGCAGAGAGCCACCCGAAAATACCTGCAGGGGCTATTGACGGTGTTCTGCATTGCACCGGTTCTGACTATACTGTATTGGCTAGACATCAGACTACTATCCTTTTAGTCTGAGGAGTTCAGACGTACTGTGATATTACCGTGCTATCACAAACTGTTATACATTAGTCTGAGGAGTTCAGACATAATGTACTATCATGAAACGGCTACTATCCTAGAAGTGACTACTGTCGTATTCTACCAGTGCACCGTTGTGCAACCATACACGCTATCTCGTTACACGCTATCTCGTTACACACTATCTCGTTACACGCTATCTCATCATACGCTCTACTTGCTCTACTGGATACTCGCTATCTTGAGTTACTGTGTGCTATCGCGACTTGATCACATTCAAAGTGCAATTTACTCTTTACATGACCATCTACTATCATCTCTTCTTGCTATACATGTCGCTTGCTATTCTTGACAATATTGTTACTTGCTATTGTTGTTATCGTTTTCTATCGTGACTTGACTTTAATCATCGTGCTATACTTGATTCATCTACTATTTGAACCACGTTACTTGTGCTATTACTTTCTCGACTTTACATGACTCTCTCTATCATTAGTTACTCTGCCTTTTAATGCAATAATTATTTAAAGCTTTCTTGAGCCTGAGATTTAAGTCCTACTGGGCGTTATCGCTCACCCTTCGTTATTTTTTATTGTGTCTCAGGTAAGTCGGACAATGACGTTACACACACCAATGGGACAGGACCCGAGTGATGAGTGACCTGGAGTCAAATAACGAAGTTACCCTAGCACCATGGAGTCTAGTAGAGATTGTTTTAGACTTCTTTTCAATGAAATGATGTCATTATGCCTTATGTGTGGCTCTGAATTAGTGGTTGTAATAGTCTTAGTGATTTTATAATGAAATAAAGAGTTTATTCCAATTATTGTTTATTAGATGCTCTTATGTTTGCAAATGTATGCGCAATTGTCGTTACCATACTCGTTGTTCGCGTCTCCCTCCGATTTATTCCGCTGCTAAATTGGATGGGCGTGACATAACATGTGAAATATGTGCAAGAAATAAACGTCATAAATGTGTTAATAATATGTGTGTTAATGAGACATTGCCACCATAGATTGTTTGGAGCCATACTGTAGTAATTCCCCTATGGGAAGGTTCATTAATGTTATGTGGTATCCGAGACAATGGGGTCGTGTTGAAATCTTGGAGGTGGGCAACTGCCATTAGTAATGGTGGGGAGGGATTCCCTCAGTTCTTCTCACTAACTAAGGCTTGCTCATTTTGCCTGACGATTAAGTATGTGTGGGATCATGACATGACTATGTAATAGTGGTTTAGGCTGTGTCTTAGCTTGTGTAAAACTAATGTAAATATGTGAATAACGTGATATGTGAATGTGGCTTGTGAACGTGCAATGTGAATGTGACATGTGATCATAAATGTGAATCATGAAAGCCATGAGTAAGTGAATGTGAATGTGACAAGCAAAAGAATAAGTGCTTGTGAAAGCAAAGGTAAGAGTGAGTGTGAATATGCCATGAGAAAGTAAATGCATGTGTTCATGTGGTTCATATTAGATGATAATTATGATATCTTGTTAGTATAATGTGTAGTAGCATGTTTAATTATATCCATGAGTTAGTGAAGTAGCTGATATGCATGTTAGTAACACCATGTGATATGTGTTAGATTGTTTAGTGTTATAGATGTTAACGATACTATGTGTTCAATGTTATCCATGTTTTAAAATATCCATCTCTAATGTTGTTATGATGAGCACAACATGTGTTAAGTTAATTTGCTAATTGCTAGTAAGTTAGTGTGATTGTAATAGTTAATAAAGTGTTTAAATTGTTAAAATGTATGTGTGGTAAGCCATGATTTGTGATTCTAAGTTACTTGTTCAATCTATCACGTAGGCTCACCTTTGCTAATATTTTAGGCAAAGTTGAAGATCTAGAAGTTGAAGAGTTAAGTAGATCTGATGCAGAGCTTGTAATACCCCAAGTAGTGAATAAAGTGAATACATAGTTTTGAAAAGTTTATGAAAGCGTATATATACATTTTTTTGGAAAATAAAGATTAAGGAAGTCTTAACCCCTGTTCACATTGAGAACCTTGAGGGCTTGATCCTAAACCCTGTTCACACTCAACTAGTAATTTAAAATTTGGACAAAGTATAAACATAAATAAAAATAGTTCAAGGGCATATCTAGAATTATCAAAAGTGTATGGTCTAAATGTGATTGAAAATTTTTGGGGGGACTAGTGTAATTTCTAAAGACCCTCAAAGACACAATTAGAATTCCATTCGGAGGCATTTGGAGCTAGAACAGCCGAATCAAGAGGTGAGGAGTGGGTATATCTCTAGTTTCTAAAAGTTGAGGGTTAAAATATAATTAATAAAATACAAAAGGGGTTAAGTGAAATTATGTAAGAATACCTTAGAAGCTCACATAAGTCTTTGGAACCCCCTGAAAGCCCCTGAAAAGGGACACTTGTCTTACATTTGGCTAACCCTGGTAAGTGTGGCCATATTTGATCCGGGACAACTCGAGATGGGTTATTGGCGATGGCAGAACTGTTGATTTCCTCAATGATGTATGGACCGAGAATGCACCATTACGTAACCTTCTTCCTGATCATACTTATGTACCTCATGCTTCAGCCAGGGAGGATTTTTCTGATGACCAACACCCTTTCCGTGATTTGCTTCCTTGTGTGCCTATGCTTCAGGACATTTCTCTTTCTAATTATGAGGACAAGCTTGTGTGGTCTGTGAATTCTCATGGGAAATTTACTTCTAGTTCTGCCTATAATAACCTGCGTCCGCATGGGGTGGCTAGGACGACCCTCTCAAAGATTTGGCACCATTCATTCAATAGAAGGGCATCCCTCTTTTTCTGGAAGGTCCTTTATAGGGCGGTACAAGTTGACTCTAGAATTTCTGACTGCGACATCCAGATGGCATCTCGGTGCTCCCATTGTAGTATCCTCAAGACTGAAGATATCAACCATGTGTTCATCAGCAGTGTCTTAGCATCTACCTTATGTCGATGGTTTTGTCCACTGATCGATATAACAGTCAATATGCATGACCAATTTACTACTCGCTGTTGGAATATGTTGCAAAATGTAAATCTGAAATCGTCTTTCGGATACATCTCCTTATATGGTTTCATGCGTATTACTTGTGAAATTTGGAAAACAAGGTGAGATATCCACTTTGAGCAAAGCAGAAGGCCACTTTGGAAAATCTGTGATAACATTAAGTTCATGGTATCCCTTGCTTTGGAGCATAACACTTTTAAGGTGCCGGTAACATCGCAACAAGATATTTCTATTCGGTCTTTTGGTTTCAATCCGAGAACCATTAATAAACAATTCAAGCTTGTTGGATGGATTCTGCCTTTAGTTGGACATTTTTTTAATGTGGATGGACCATGTAAAGGCAACCTAGGTTTATGTGGTGGTGGCGGGTGCATCAGGGATAGGAATGGAAACATGAAGGTTGCATTCGCGTTTAGCTATGGTTATGGTGATAGCTTGCTAGCTGAGGTTAGAGCTCTTTTTGATGGCCTTAGACTAGCAGAGGAGCTTGGCTTACTGATCTCTCATATCAGCTCTGATTCAATAGTTCTTGTTAATTCCATTCATAAGAATATAGTTCCTGCATGGGATTGCATATCGTGGTGGCGGACTGCTACTTCTTTGATCTATAAGATCAGTGCTAGTATTTGTCATGTGTATAGAGAGACCAACCAAGTGGCAGATGCACTGGCAGCACATGCATGTCAGACCTTGTCTAATGAGGTATTCCTTCCTTTTATTTTTGCCCTTGGCTGCGAAGGGTCAAGTGTTATTGGATAGGGCTGGTTTGCCTTCTATTATATTCCATTAGCTACTATCTCTTATACCGTAGGGGTATGCCGCGGTGTGCTTGTATTCTTCAACTTTTATAGCAATAAAATTTCTGCACCGGTTGATCACGTCGGTGGAGTGGGACCATCCTCCCTCTCTGAGAGCAAGTGCACTCTCCTGGTTATTGACCCTATTGCTTATTGAAAAAAAATAATAAAGTGTGGCTAGAAATGTGCCACCTCCAGGGGGCCAGTGTCATCCTCGTACTCACTCTCTCTCCATGGGGCACCACCTCCCTTGGCCATAAATAACCCCCCCCCCCCCCCCCCCTCTCCTCCCATTCACCCATCCCAGTGAAGGTAAGAGGGGAAGGTTAACCTAGGGTTTTGGAGAATGAAAAGAGAGAGGAGATAGAGTGTCCAATCAAAGAGTATACAACTATTGTTTAGGTTTATGATAGTCCATTCTTAAGGGGAGATGCTGCTAGTTTGTCCATTTGTGTCTTCTCCGAATCTCTGAGATTCCCTTCAGTGTTTCTTACTGTGTCCCTACGTGCTTCTTTAGTTTTAACCATTTATTGGATCCTTGTTAATTTCTTGATTGGTACTATTAATGATCTTAGTGAAGATAAAATGAAGTGTTAATAACTTCAGCTATTACAACATTGAGTGAATTCCTAATAAGTATTCACATGAATCATGATTAACATCCTTCCTGGCTTCCCTTCAGATCATAGTTCTAAATTAATTCGTGTTGTTGATTCTATTGGCCCTTTTGATATGGCAGCAAGACTAACCTATAGGGGGGGGGGGGGGGGGGTGAATAGGAAATCTGAAAATGAAACAAAAATCAGCACTTGCAAATGTTTGGTTAGTATAAAAAAATGTGTACAATGGAAGTTAAGAGCGCGGAAGCAAGCACACAACGAAGACATAAATTTATCCCTGTTCGGCCCTTCCAAATGAAAGTCCTACGTTCAGTCGCCAAGAGACTCTTGGGATTTCACTAACCACCAAGTAACCTTGGTCTTCCTTTAAATAAGAGGCATAGAACACCCAGCACCCCAACTGGTCTTCTTCCCCTTCTAGAGCAAGAAGGCAACCCACTTTTTTTGCAGGCTCAGAAGCAAACCTACTAGAACAAACCCCAGCATGGTTACACCACCAGACACAAGCTTGTCTTCTTCTCTTTCTGAACAAGAAGGCAACCCACTTCTCTACAGGTCAAGAAGCCAACTTCCTGGTACAAACCCCAGTGCGGTTCTTCCCTTAACACAAGGGGAACGCATGCACTGCAAGCCTTCTCTTCCAAAGAAGAGGAACACTTCTGAACACAAAAGCTAAGACATGAAGCCCCTAGATCAACCTTAAGTTACACAATGAGATGCTTGATCTGAGACTGAGCTTAAGAAGGAAAGAGTTTACAGGACAAGACTCTCCTTAGGCTAAACCCCCAGCTCTCTCTCTCAAATACACAGAGACATACAGAGAGAGATGAGGAAGAAAGATGTAACAACCCCGACACCCGGACCCCGGCTTCCACCGGGAATCTGGCCGCCGGTGCCACTACCCACGGACCCAGAGACCCGAAAGGGCTAACGGATCAGTCTACCAAGATATGTAACGAGAGTAAGTAACAATAACACGTACTAAAAGTACCAACAAGTGAAGGAGAAGAGTCCAACACAGTGTGCAAGTGTAGTACAGTCCCAAAGTAGCAAAGTATAAGTGCAATAGTAAAGGGATAATAGATCCCTTTGGGGCATACCCCGAGGGTGAAGTACCAACTAGAAGGGGACACTACTTAGCGAGGACGCCGTCTATTACGGCCCTGTCTCCTCAGTATGCTGCCGGTGGCACTGTTGTGAAGTCTCACCTGAAAAGAAGGGATTGAGATTCACAAAGAAGCCCAGTAGGGACTACCAATCTCCCACTGGTTCTAACAGCAAAATATATCTCGATAAACATAACTAAATAAAACAAGTAAATCTATTCTACTAATAAAGTAAGGTGGAAACGTAAAGAAACTACACAGTCAACGGTCTAAGCTAAGCGTCGGGACCGAAAACTCGTGTAAACCATGGCACAAGGAAGAACCCAAGGATGCAACACAGACAATAAACAACTGCCTGGATAGAGACACTGGCCACTGACAACTACACTAGTCAAACCGGTCAGGTGCGCCACGTGCCTTACTCTCGACCGCAAGTCCATGTCTAGCACCTCCCGTCGGAGTGAGACGCGGAACTAAAGTAACCACAATTTCCGTAGTCTGGCCAGACTACGGTCCCACGCTTGGCCCTCTAAATGGTATCGGAACCACCTAGAGTTAGGCAGTGAGAAAAGGACTAGCTGATATACGCTGAAAGAGCACCAAACCACCTCGGCGTCCCAGACTCAGCTAAGAGAGCTCTACAAACGACTCTACACCATTGTCCCCACTGTTTTCCCCTCTGCTACCACAGTCCGTAGACTTGAGCTCTCCCGCCGCCCAGACAACTCCCTCACAAGCGTGCGGGGACTGGGGGTCTAGGTAACGGTAACAACTGATGATCAGTCTGTCCCCATGTAATTTTAATTAATTACATATATATTTTGATGATTACCAAAACCAAAAAAGAGTTTATCAATTATATCTAATGAATATTTCATAAGTCTTAAGTACAGGAAAAATACCAAGGTCAAACAAGCCAATAAAGGTATGCATTACTTCTCTGAAGCTTTAATCTTTTCAACATGATATTTCTCTAAGTCCATATCGATTTCTGTTGAACATCATAACGATTTGTTTATAAGACTGAAAAGTCATGTTGTTTCAAACAAGTCGATGACGTAAAGATTCTATAAGTCATCGCAACGATTTCTTCAGAAAGCGTAACGACTTGCCTGTCATAACGATTCTATAAGTCATCGCAACGATTTCTTCAGAAAGCGAAACGACTTGCCTGTCATAACGATTATATAAGTCATCGCAACGATTTCTTGAGAAAGCGTAACGACTTGCCTGTCATAACGATTCTATAAGTAATCATAACGATTTCTTTAGAACCCGCAACGACTTGCTCGCCGTAACGATTCTATAAGTAATCATAACGATTTCTTTAGAACTCGCAACGACTTGCTCGCCGTAACGATTCTATAAGTTATCGTAACGATTTCTTTAGAACTCGCAACGACTTGCTTGTTGTAACGACTTCATAAGTTACCGTAACGATTTCTTTAGAACTCGCAACGACTTGCTTGTTGTAACGACTTCATAAGTTACCGTAACGATTTCTTTAGAACTCGCAACGACTTGCTCGCCATAACGATTCTATAAGTTATCGTAACGATTTCTTTAGAACTCGCAACGACTTGCTTGTTGTAACGATTTGATAAGTGTTCACAACGATTTGCTTTGCGCAACGATTTCTTTAGAGCTCATAACGACTTGATAAGTGTTCATAACGATTTGTTCTCTATAATGACTTGTTAGTATTCATAATGATTTCATAAGTCATATAGATAACATCTTTATAGTTTATATCGACTTGATATTTAAAATGTTGAATTGTCAAAGTCATCTCTTATCTGTCTGACTGATGTGCATTTAATGAAGACAGAACATATCTACTGCATGCATGCAGATGATATATTTTCATTATCGTGCATACTCTGTCAACATCTTTTAGATCAAACTATTTGGCACTGCTATTTTGGTGAAAACTCATGTCAACGTTTACTGACAACAAGAGACAGTCTAGCTGTCTACTTCTCTAGCATTTAATGTGTGCAGGGTCCTAAAGATGTTCTGTCATACAACGTTGGACCATACTTACGCCAGAAGACATTATCTCTTTACGTGCTCAAATGGATAAAAGATTGTTGACGCTCCCAAATGTCAAGCAGTCTAACGTCTACCTATCTAAAGACAATGGTTACCTCAACGGCCGAATTTCAAATGAAGATATAAATTCAAGATAGAAGAGAAGAACAAGGATCATCGAAGCAGAGAACACTCCTTGAAGCAATTCAAATCTTCTGCTAGAATCCTAAGAGCCAAAAACTCATTCCTTCTCGTGTTGCTCTTTGCTCTCCACTCTGTAGTGAAAATCTTGAGAGAGCTTGTGTAGTTCTGAGAGTGTGCTTAGCTTAGAATCTTTGCTCTCAGTTCTAGTTGCTTCAGATCCTGGCTTATTAAAAGCTTGATTTAGGGGCTTGAATTCTTTCTCTCGCTTGTGCTTCCCCTTCGTGTGTGAAGGAAGACCTGGTGGTATCCAGGGTGTTGTTTCCCTTCGGTTGTGAAGGAAGACCTTGTGGTATCCAGGGTGTTGTTTTCCCTTCGGTTGTGAAGGAAGACCTGGTGGGGTATCCAAGGTGGTATAATTCCCATCGTGTGAAGGAAGACCTGCTGAGCTGGGTGTTGTTGTCTCCTTAGGGGGACTGTACCCTAGTTAGTGAAATCCTGAGTTGTTGCTCAGGGACTGGACGTTGGACTCCTAAGGAAAGGAGGTCCGAACCAGGATAATCCTTTGTGTTGTGTGATTGTCTTCTTTGTATATTTGATTCTTAAACTAACAGTCACTAACCTCCTTCGAAGATCGTTTGTGTGAATGTTTTTAGTTACAGGTATATTCTAGAGTAATTTTTTAAAGACCCATTCACCCCCCCCCCCCCCCCCTCTGGGCTCGTCATCTGGGCAACAAGTGGTATCAGAGCAAGTCTCTTCGACAAAGAAAAAGGATCCAACAATCTGAAGAGTAAAGATCCATGGCAACCCAAGGTAAGTTTGAAGGTCAGTCTGTCAACCGACCCCCTCTCGTCGATGGTGAAGATTATCCTTACTGGAAAACCATAATGGAATACTTTCTACAAGGCCACGACTATCAAATTTGGTCCATAGTGGAAGAAGGTGATCTGGTAGTCACAAATGAGAAAGCTCAATGGACAGATGATGACAGAAAGAAGATCTCCTTGAATTGCAAAGCAAAGAGCATCTTATGTTGTGATCTAAGTAAGAAGGAATTCAACAGAGTTTCAGCCTGCAAATCCTCAATGGAAATGTGGGAAAAGCTCAGGATCACATATGAAGGCACAGACAAGGTAAAGGAGACAAGAATCGACATTCTTGTCACTCAGTATGAGAGATTTCAGATGCAATCAGGTGAATCCATAACTCAAATGTTCAGTCGGTTCACTGATATCACAAATGGACTAGCTAGTCTGGGGAAAACCTATGAGATTGCAGACATGGTGAGGAAAATACTTAGATCCTTACCGTCCTCATGGACCCTAAAGGTCACAGCAATAGAAGAAGCTAATGACCTGAAGAGAATGTCAGTAGAAAAGCTCATTGGGTCCCTCATGGCCCATGAGATCAGCATGGAAGGCTAGGAGAGTCCTCTAGCAGAAAGAAGCACTCCAATGCCTTAAAAGCTGAAGAAGATTCACCAGAAGCAAGTTCAGTTGAGAGTGAAAGTGATGCAGACAGCGAGAATGAGGAAGCAATGCTATCTAGAAAATTGCAGCGAATTTTGCTAAGAAGAAGAAATTCCAATCTGGTAGAAGGCACTTCAAAAGGAATAAGGACTTCAAGAAGCTAGATGGAAAAGAAATGAAGAAAGGAGAACCCATCTGCTATGAATGTAAGAAGCCATGACACATTAAAGCTGAGTGTCCAAAATTCAAGAAGCCGGAGTTCAGGAAGAAGGACAACTCCAAGAAGTTCAGAAAGTATAAAAAGAAGGCGATGGCAGCAGCATGGGAAAATAGTAGCGACTCAGACAGTGAGTCAAGCTCCTGCACTGATGAAGAAGAAGCCAACTTGGCCTTCATGGCTAATACTGAAGAAAAGGTAACCTCTGACTCTTCTTTTGATTCATGCAATGGTTCAGATTCCAACAGTTTAGAAGAGGCTTTCAACGAACTATATGAAAAATATAAAGAAGTAACCAAATTATTAAAAGTAAGCAAGAAAAACATAGTCTGTATAGAAAATACAAACTCAGATCTAAAATTAGAAAATAAACAATTAGAAAGTCAAATAACTGAACTTAAAAAAGAAATGAACTGTTATGTGAAGACCTAAAATCTAAGAAAGATCAAATAACTAAATTAGAGAAACAAGTAAGTTCAGATGAACTGAAAACTGAAATCAAAACACTAACAGAAGAAAATATACAGCTATCTAGCACATTAGAAAAATTCACCAATGGTAAAAACTCCCTCATATTAAAAGGTGCTAGAAGATCAGGTAAGAAGAAAAATGGATTAGGATATACACCCCCAGATAATGAAGAAACCATAGTTTATCCTAAAACATATCCAACACCAAAATTTGTACATGAACAAGATGTAGCATACAAAGCTGATTTCAAATACATAGAAAAAGTAACCAAATTATCCTGCTGTAGTCACTGCAACAAGTTAGGACATATCATAACTAGATGCCCAACAAGACATAAGAAATGGATAATAAAAGGTAAAATCAATGACACTAACCCATTAGGACCCAAAGAATTTGGGTACCTAAAACTTGATGCTTTTATTTCAGGTTAACCCTCGAGCATCCAAGTGGTATTTGGATAGTGGGTGCTCAAGGCACATGTCAGGAAACCAGAAGTTATTCTCTCATCTCCAAGCTGAAGAAGGAACAGTCACTTATGGAGATAATGGGAAAGGAACAGGGATAGGAAGTGGCTCTGTGAAGGACAAAGGAAAAACAGTCATAGAAGATGTGTTTTAGTCAAGGGATTGAAGCACAATCTCTTTAGCATCAGCCAGCTGTGTGACAGAGGCCATCAGATCAAATTTCAAGAGTCAAAGTGCAGCATACTGAAGGATGGAGCAGTCATCTTTGAAGCGAATAGAGAAAAGAATTTGTATGTGCTCAATCTTGAGGAACTCAGGATCAAAACGTCTGTCTGGTAGCAAATAGGGTAAATCTACTGAATTATGGCACAGACGACTAGGTCATTGCAGCATAGATGGCATGAGAAATTGCTGAAGAGAATCTTGTGGAAGGTCTACCTAAGGTCAGTGCAAAAATGGATGGTGTCTGTAAACCTTGTGCTAAGGGAAAGCACACCAAGAGCTCCTTCAAGTCAAAGACAGTGGTGACCACCTCAAAACTCTTAGAACTCCTTCACATGGATCTATTTGGGCCAATGAGGACTACTAGTATTGGAGGAAAGAACTTTGGATTTGTCATAGTTGATGATTACTTAAGATTCACATGGGTGTCATTCCTAGAGCATAAGGATGACTGTAGCGACCCTCATTATACCGGTACGGTTATACCAACCCACGTCGGTATAGTGAACGTTGCCACAGTGGGACATTTACCCAACGATAACATTCAGCTGAGATACACGTGAATATAAGAACAGAGTAGCGGAAGTAGAGAACTACTGTCTTCATTTCATTCATCATCCACATTTAACATACATGATTGCAATAACATTTGAGAACTAAAAGTCCACATATTCATTGTTTAAAATCAAATACATAATTGTCCACACTTAAACAATTTTCCATGATAATGCTAGTACAATGTTGCAATACATACTATGAAATCAAAATATCGCAAGGTACACCGACGATCTAATCTCCACGCTCGGAGTCGGTCTCCACTGCCTCCTCCGCAAGTGTGTCATCACCAACTATGCCTGTATGCCGAAGCAAGTAATGAGTCTAAAAGACTCAGCAAATAACTCTACACATACCATACATGTACATGTCATAGCAAGTTTTACATACACATTTACGAGACACAATCGTGTAGCAAGCTTGTCATTGAAATTAACAACCTATCATGGTGGTTCTACTAATTAAACACATGATTCATGCTTTCAGATTTCTAAATAAAAATCTCCTATCACGTGTTCTCTAATCACTCCCACACATGAAAGGTCTATTTTCAATTAAACTAAAACATAAAAGCAAGTTTAGCATGATTTCAATGCTACGTAAAAAGAACACACTTAGCATGAATTTCTATACATTCCTATACATGCTCACGACCATTTCATCTTCTTTAAGCTCGCTGGTTTTACATAGACTAGAGGGCATAACCCAACACATGAGAGCTACTTAATCAATTTAAGTCACATTATGAGGGTAAACAATCATGGGATTACCTACATACCACTAAGAATCGTTTCTAACATGGATTCTAGGAGATTTGCACATGTAAAGCATGATCATAAGTACATTTAGTTGCTGTTTTATCATGATTTCAGATTACTACAACATGGATCACAAATTTAAAACCCTCACGTTTTAGTTTCACATATTTACACAATTTCTCATTCACATAATTTACACTTTACACATGCACATTTACACATTTCACATCCACAGTTCTTACACATGAACACATACACATTTCACATTCACATTTAGTTCCGTGACACATAGTCTAAACCACCAGAGAAGGACACATCACATCACATACACATAGACGTCACCTAGGCAATACAGTGACGACTCTTGGACTGCGCAGACCGGGAGAACAAGTCTCCACCCTAACCAGTGGTACTTGTCCACCTCAGGATTTCATCCTAATGCCCTTAGGATCACAACACATTGAACCTTCTCAGGGGACTTTTCCCTGATACGGTTCCACTGCCCTCTATGGAAGCAATGTCACACTTGGCACGATTTACACATTTACCGATTTTAACGCATATCTTTACACATGTCACTTACCTCTCATTCATTTTCTTATTCACACAAGGGCTCTATTTTCTAACATGATTCTACGATCAACAGGATTACATGTTCAAAATTTGCATAAATCAGATCACTCACCCATGTCACATTATTCCCACATTAACATGCATTGTTCACATTTTTGCAAGGAAAATTCATATTTCACTAGTAGTTGTCCAAACGTTCTGAAAATTTAACCACATGCTGATTTCACATTCTTCTGATGCAAAATGCAATTGCAGAAAATTTAACATAAATTCTCGTATTATTTAAATTATTTATCATGGTGTATAACATAAAGTTCAGTTTAACAGATCATAACCCTGATCCCAACATGCACAATACCACAGGAATTTTTCCCGATTTATTACACAACACACGATTTACTGAAATTTAGCAATCCTACACATGTTTTCTATTTCCCAAGTATAAATTTGCAGTAAATCACATTGACATGGGAAAATTCCAGAAAATTCAGAGCAGAGACTGACGTATTTAAACATGATTCAACAGGATTAGGGCATCATAATTTCCCACGGATTATTAGGATCATGGTGAGCATACATGGTCATCTTCCACATGCAATTTAAATAAATAATAACTCAACCATCCACAATAAATGCACAACCATTCTCCCACACATTCCCACATTCACATTACATAGCATAATAGGTTTACAATATATCCTCATCGCAAAACATATCGAAAGTAATTATATATAAGGAGAGAACAGTTCACTGTTCTGTCCAGACGAACTTGGCGGCGGTCTCTGGCCGTTCCAGGAGTGGACGGCAAGATCGCTGGACGCACACGGGGAATCTTGGCGTCAAGGCATTGACGCGAAGTTCCTGTCTATGCAGAAACACAGACCGAGCTCCAAATAACAGGTGAATGGGGATCCAGGACACGAGGAAAAATATGTAAAAATCATAAAACCCTACTACATATCTACATGGACGATAGGGGTAGGTTACTTGCCTCTAGAAAATACTCCAGTTGGATCTTAAAGCTTGGTGAAGCTCTCCTTGGGCAGTCCCAAGAAGCTCCCGAGAAGTCTTCATGCCGGGTTCTAGGACGAAGATGGCTCCAAGATGAAGTTGGGGAGGCCTCTTCCTTCACTTCAGCTAGCTCCTTGTCGTGGTGGATGGCCAGGAACAGCTTCGGAAGGTCAGATTCAATCTTGCAAAGGTGGGGTTTTCTCACAGATTTTTCTAGGGTTTCTTTTCTTCTCCTTCTTCTCCTCTTGCAAAGAGAGCCAAGAGAGGCTGAGGGTTGCAAAAGGGCTTTATATAGGAGAGGAAGCTCTCCTTTCACGCAGGTTTGACAAGAAAGCTTTCAGACCGTTGGGGACAGCTCCCCAATGGTTGGGGTAGCTTGTTCCCAGGATTTACGGCTCTGCAACGCATGCAAGCCAGAGATATTGACGTCCACATTGCTGGACGCTTGATTTAGTGTTGGCGTCCATAGGTTTACGCCTACACAACACAAACGTCCATTGATATTGACGCCAAGCTGGCCTTCGGCCAGAACTCCAAAACATGCAGAAACCATGCACAACTTACACCTATATATGTACATACATTATGTATACTATCACTTACATGCTACCATCATACCATTCATACATTATTTACATCTAATTTATACACAGGCATGCAATAGTTAACTAACTAGTACTTACGTAGATATTCACTTACATACATACACAACCATGAGGTATCCATACGGAACACAATAATGCAATGAAATTCGAGGGCCTTACAACCTCTCCCCCTTAAAGAAACTTCGTCCTCGAAGTTAGAACGATACTACTCAAACAAAAGGGGATATTTCTTCTTCATCGCATCCTCAAGCTCCCAAGTAGCCTCCTCTCGCGAGAAGTTCCGCCAGAGAACTTTCACCGACGCAATACTCTTGTTCCGGAGATGCTGAACCTTCCGGTCAAGAATAGCTACTGGTTGCTCGACATACGACAGATCTGGCTGAATCTCCACTGGCTCATGACTAATCACATGAGACGGATCTCGGACATACTTCCTGAGCATCGAAACGTGGAAGACGGGATGAACACTAGCAAAGCTGGGGGTAAGGCTAGCTCATATGCCACGCTGCCCAAACGTCTGAGAATCTCATATGGGCCAATGAACCTAGGGCTCAACTTACTATGCCTGCCAAATCTGACGACACCTCGAGTAGGCGATATCTTCAAGAAGACATGATCACCACCTCGAACTCCAAATCCTTCCTTCTGTTGTCGGCATAACTCTTCTGCCTATCCTGTGCCGCAACAAGCCTCTTTCTAATAAGCTGGATCTTATCCGAAGTTTCCTGAACTAACTCCGGTCCGATCAACTGCCTCTCACCAATCTCCTCCCAACATAAAGGAGATCTGCAGGGCCTACCATACAACGCCTCGAATGGAGCCATACCAATACTCGCATGAAAGTTGTTGTTGTATGCGAACTCCACAAGAGGTAAATGGCGCTCCCAATCATCCTTCCAATCTAGGACACACGCTCTCAACATATCCTCGAGCGTCTGGATAGTCCGCTCGGACTGTCCATCGGTCTGGGGATGAAACGCCGAACTGAGCTTCAGCTCCGAACCTAAAGCATCCTGAAGACCCTTCCACAACCTCGAAGTGAATCTCGGATCTCGATCCGAAATGATCGACTTCGGCACACCATGCAATCTAATGATACTACTAACATACAATCTAGCTAAACTCTCTACTGACTGCTTCTTCTTCATAGGCAAGAAATGAGCAGTCTTCGAGAATCTATCTACAACTACCCAAATCGAGTCATTGCCCCTTCTAGATCGAGGCAAACCCGAAACAAAGTCCATAGTGACAGCTTCCCACTTCCACACTGGGATCTCCATCCTTTGCATAAGGCCGGATGGTCGCTGTCGCTCGGACTTCACTTGCTGACACACTAAACACCTAGACACATAATCCGCTACATCCTTCTTCATACCGGACCACCAAAATGATCTCTTCAATCCTGATACATCTTAGTGTTACCCGGATGAATAGAGAATCGCGATCTATGAGCCTCTGCTAACACATGCTCACAGACATCTACTAAATCAGGGACACAAACACGGTGATGGAATCTAATCACACCGTCCTCATCGCAAGCAATGCCTGCCTTGCCTACTAACTCTAAGAGTCTAGGGTCGACTTCTTGTTGCTCGATCACCTCATCCAAAACCGAGGACCTAAGGGATAACTGAGCTACAAAAGCCTGGCATAGCGATGGCTCTAACTCAGTCAACGCGCAAGCCGCATCTTCCAACATCTTCCAATCCTGCTGGAGAGATGGCCTCCTTCTACTCAGAGCATCCGCTACGACATTCGCCTTCCCAGGGTGATACTGAAGGTCGAAGTCATAGTCCTTCAAGAACTCAATCCATCTCTCTGCCTCAGGTTTAATTCCTTTTGGGAGAAAAGATACTTCAAGCTCTTGTGGTCGGTAAACACCTCAAATCTGACACCATAAAGATAGTGCCTCCAGATCTTTAGTGCATGAACCACTGCTGCGAGCTCCAAGTCATGAGTCGGATAGTTCTTCTCATGCTCCTTCAACTGACGAGAAGCATAAGCCACTACCCTTTCCTGCTGCATTAGCACACAGCCTAAACCAATCCGAGACGCATCCGTGTAGATAGCAAAACCCTCTACACCGCTCGGTAAGACTAACACCGGGCTGATGTGAGCTTAGTCTTCAACAATTGAAAACTACTCTCACACTTCTCGGACCAAACAAACTTCACTCCCTTTCTGGTGAGCTGAGTCAATGGGGTGGCGATGGATGAAAATCCCTCAATAATCGCCGATAGTAACCAGCTAAACCAATAAAACTACGAATCTCCGAAGGGGTCTTGGGAATCTCCCAATCCATAACTGCTTGGACCTTTGCTGGATCACTGCTACACCAGCACCGGAGATAACATGCCCGAGGAAATGAACCTCGCGCAACCAAAATCGCACTTGCTGAACTTAGCATACAGCTTGTGCTCACGAAGAACCTCTAACACTACCCTCAAATGCTGACGGTGTGTGGCCTCGTCCGGAGAGTAGACCAGCACATCATCAATAAACACTACGACAAAGCTATCTAAATAAGGCCTAAACACCCTGTTCATGAGATCCATGAACGCTGCAGGGGCATTGGTCAATCCGAAAGGAAGAACCAAAAACTCATAATGTCCATAACGGGTTCTAAACGCCGTCTTGGACACATCCTCACTCCGAATCCTCAACTGATGATAACCAGATCGCAAATCAATCTTAGAAAGACTGATGCATCTTGCAACTGGTCAAAAAATCATCAATACGAGGTAAGGGATACCTGTTCTTCACAGTCACTTGGTTCAGCTTTCTGTAGTCAATGCATAACCTAAGTGACCCGTCTTTCTTCTTGATGAATAATACAGGTGCGCCCCAAGGGAAACACTCGGGCGAATAAATCCCTTATCAAGCAACTCTTGCAACTGCCTCCTCAACTCGGCTAACTCCGCAGGTGCCATCCGATATGGAGCCTTCGAGATAGGAGAGGTGCCCGGAAGCAACTCTATGGTAAACTCTATCTCTCTATCCGGTGGCAAACCAGACAAATCATCAAAAGACGTCTGGAAAATCCTGCACTACCTCAATCTCTGCAAGAGTAGGTGACTCATCAGCCTCTGGCACTATACCACGCTGGCAAGAAAAGCTTCACAACCCTTGTTTACCATGCGCATCGCCTTCATGGCAGAGATGACTAACTTTCCCGCCAAGTTCCTTGGCAAGGGTGAGAGAACTCATCCTCACCAGGAATGCGGAAAACAATCCTCTTCCGACGACAATCCACTAACGCATAGTGCTCCTCTAGCCAATCCAGACCAAGAATAGCATCATAGTCCTTCATCTTTAGCAAAAGAAACACCCTTCTAGGACTCTATCTCAATGCACACAGGTAGCGACGGAATGCACTTCCTAGTCGATACGTACCCGCAGGGTGTGCACAGACAAAGGGACCTCTAAATCCTCAGACTCTACACCTGACTCTAGGGCTAACTGCCTAGCGAACCGCTCGGAAATGAACGAGTGAGTAGCACCCGTATCAAACAAACCCGAGCGTGCACACCTAAAAGTAAAACCGTACCTTCGGTGACATGCTCCGCCTGCTCGGCGTCCTCGCGTGCTAAAGCAAACACTCGAGCTGGGGCTCGAGGCCTTCCTGGTCTTCCTGTAGCTGGCGCTGCTGCCGCTACCGCTGGGGCTGGCGCTCCGCGCTGGACTCCCTGCTGAAGTCTTGGGCAATCCTTGATCTTGTGGTCGCTGCTTCCGCACTTCAAGCACTTTCCCGTAATCATCCAACATTCGGTACCACCATGTGTCTTTCCACAGTGGGGACACTCTTTCTTCACACCAGGGGAACGTACAGAAGGTACCTGAGAACTGCCGACTGCCACTGATCGCTGTTGTGTCTGGTACACCACTTTCTTCTTATCCTGTCGCTGGAACGTAGCTGCAGGTCTCTTCTGCGAAGCCTTCTTCTCTTCAAGGTATTGCTCCATCTCACCCTCCTGTCTACAAGCAGCGCTGAGGGCCTCGTCCAAAGTGCGGTGGTCAAACGCCATGAGCCTCGTCCTTAGTGATGGCTTCAGGCCCATCACGAACTTCTTTGTCTTCCTGCGCTCATCTGCCACGATATGAGGTGCATATTTAGAGAGTTCAGAAAATCTTGCCTCATATTCTAGCACGGTCATGGAGCCTTGAGCCAAAGAGAAGAACTCCTGCTCCATCCGATCTTGAACATGCTCGGGGACAAACTTGGCCCGAAAGAGCCTCACGAACTCGTCCCAAGCAACATCAATAGCTCCGTCCTCAAACCGGGTACGCAGCAATGAAGCCCACCATACATCAGCTCTTTCCTGCAGTACACCGCTCATAAGCACCATCTAACAATCTAACTTAACAAAACATACAAGCATATAAACTAAAGCATACCTGTAGCATGTAGGTGGCTAATGTGACCTTATCCTCATCTGCACACTTGATAGCTCGGAAGATCTTTTCATCTCCCTCATCCAGCTTTCAGCTAGCAATGGATCGCTCTCCCCCTTAAAAGAGGGTGGCAGCATCCTCTTGAATCTTTCCATGGTAGAAGCTCCACCATGGTCCTGAGCTAGTACTTGAGCCTGCTACAGTACACAGCAAGCAATACACAATCAACATAATATCGCATAATTGAATAAAATAGACTATTAATCATTTATTAGTCTAACCTGAGCCTCCAACTGTGCCTGGAGTGCTGCCTGGGTATGAGCCTGCGTCTGCATGGCTTGCACCAGACCTTGCATGAATACTCCATAATCCACAGGCGGCGGTGGGGGAAGTACAACCTTGCGGTGCGGGGCCTGCTGCTCCACCCGCTCCTCACGTCTCGGCTCGTCCTCACGGGCCGGCGCTCCGCCACGCCTACCTCTCGAAGCCATGGCTGTAATAAATTTCAGCCATCATTAGAGCTACTTTAATTTTTTCCTAACCATTTTCTTATCTATCTTCATTCATTATTAATCATTCTACACATGTGGACATTCCTATGTAGACTTAAATGTAATGAAGATGATGACTTATGTATATTCATGTGCAATCTCAACCGGTCGCTCTGATACCAATCTCTGTAGCGACCCTCATTATACCGGTACGGTTATACCAACCCACGTCGGTATAGTGAACGTTGCCACAGTGGGACATTTACCCAACGATAACATTCAGCTGAGATACACGTGAATATAAGAACAGAGTAGCGGAAGTAAAGAACTACTGTCTTCATTTCATTCATCATCCACATTTAACATACATGATTGCAATAACATTTGAAGAACTAAAAGTCCACATAATTCAATTGCTGAAAATCAAATACATAATTGTCCACACTTAAACATTTTCCCATGATAATGCTAGTACAATGTTGCAATTACATACTATGAAATCAAAATATCGCAAGGTACACCGACGATCTAATCTCCACGCTCGGAGTCGGTCTCCACTGCCTCCTCCGCAAGTGTGTCGTCACCAACTATGCGTGTACGCCGAAGCAAGTAATGAGTCTAAAAGACTCAGCAAATAACTCTACACATACCATACATGTACATGTCATAGTAGGTTTTACATACACATTTACGAGACACAATCATGTAGCAAGCTTGTCATTGAAATTAACAACCTATCATGGTGGTTCTACTAATTAAACACATGATTCATGCTTTCAGATTTCTAAATCAAAATTTCCTATCATGTGTTCTCTAATCACTCCAACACATGAAAGGTCTATTTTCAATTAAACTAAAACATGAAAGTAAGTTTAGCATGATTTCAATGCTACGTAAAAAGAACACACTTAGCATGAATTTCTATACATTCCTATACATGCTCATGACCATTTCATCTTCTTTAAGCTTGCTGGTTTTACATAGACTAGAAGGCATAACCCAACACATGAGAGCTACTTAATCAATTTAAGTCACATCATGAGGGTAAACAAGCATGGGATTACTTACATACCACTAAGAATCGTTTCTAACATGGATTCTAGGCGATTTGCACATGTAAAGCATGATCATAAGTACATTTAGCTTGCTGTTTTATCATGATTTCAGATTACTACAACATGGATCACAAATTTAAAACCCTCACGTTTTGGTTTCACATATTTACACAATTTCTCATTCACATAATTTACACTTTACACATGCACATTTACACAATTTCACATCCACAGTTCTTACACATGAACACATACACATTTTCACATTCACATTTAGTGCCGTGACACATAGTCCAAACCACCAGAGAAGGACACATCACATCACATACACATAGACGTCACCTAGGCAATACAGTGACGACTCTTGGACTGCGCAGACCGGGAGAACAAGTCTCCACCCTAACCAGTGGTACTTGTCCACCTCATGGATTTCATCCTAATGCCCTTAGGATCACAACACATTGAACCTTCTCAAGGGGACTTTTCCCTGATACGGTTCCACTGCCCTCTATGAAGCAATGTCACACTTGGCACGATTTACACATTTACCGATTTTAACGCATATCTTTACACATGTCACTTATCTCTCATTCATTTTCTTATTCACACAAGGGCTCTGTTTTCTAACATGATTCTACGATCAACAGGATTACATGTTCAGAAATTTGCATAGATCAGATCACTCACCCATGTCACATTATTCCCACATTAACATGCATTGTTCACATTTTTGCAAGGAAAATTCATATTTCACTCTGTAGTTGTCCAAGGACCTGAAAATTTAACCACATGCTGATTTCGGGTTTAGGACCCCACATGAAAATTTTCACATTTTCTGAACCAAATGCAATTGCAGAAAATTTAACATAAATTCCCATATTCAAAATTCAATTTATCATGGTGTATAACATAAAGTTCAGTTTAACAGATCATAACCCTGATCCCAACATGCACAATTCCACAGGAATTTTTCCCGGATTTATTACACAACACACGATTTACTAGAAATTTAGCAATCCTACACATGTTTTCTATTTCCCAAGTATAAATTTGCAGTAAATCACATTGACATGGGAAAATTCCAGAAAATTCAGAGTAGAGACTGACGTATTTAAACATGATTCAACAGGATTAGGTCATCATAATTTCCCACGGATTATTAGATCATGGTGAGATACATGGTCGCTTCCACATGCAATTTAAATAAATAATAACTCAACCATCCACAATAAATGCACAACCATTCTCCCACACATTCCCACATTCACATTACATAGCATAATAGGTTTACAATATATCCTCATCGCAAAACATACGAAGTAATTATATATATAAAGAGAGAAGTTCACTGTTCTGTCCAGACGAACTTGGCGGCGGTCTCTGGCCGTTCCAGGAGTGGACGTCAAGATCGCTGGACGCACACGAGGAATCTTGGCATCAAGGTATTGATGTCAGTTCCTGCCTGTGCAGAAACAGACCGAGCTCCAAATAACAAGGTGAATGGGGGATCCAGGACACGAGGAAAAATATGTAAAAATCATAAAACCCTACTAGACATCTACATGGATGATAGGGGTAGGTTACTTGCCTCTAGAAAATACTCCAGATGGATCTTAAAGCTTGGCGAAGCTCTCCTTGGGCAGTCCTAAGAAGCTCCCGAGAAGTCTTCACGCCGGGTTCTAGGACGAAGATGGCTCCAAGATGAGGTTGGGGAAGCCTCTTCCTTCATGTCAGCTAGCTCCTTGTCGTGGTGGATGGCCAGGAACAGCTTCAGAAGGTCGGATTCAAGCTTGCAAAGGTGGGGTTTTCTCACAGATTTTTCTAGGGTTTCTTTTCTTCTCCTTCTTCTCCTCTTGCAAAGAAAGCCAAGAGAGGGCTGAGGGTTGCAAAAATGGCTTTGTATATAGGAGAGGAAGCTCTCCTTTCACGCAGGTTTGACAAGAAAGCTTTCAGACCGTTGGGGATAGCTCCCAATGGTTGGGGTAGCTTGTTCCCGAGATTTACGGCTCTGCAACGCATGCAAGCCAGAGATATTGACGTCCACATTGCTGGACGCTGGATTTAGTGTTGGCGTCCATAGGTTGACGCCTACACAACACAAACGTCCATTGATATTGACGCCAAGCTGGCCTTCGGCCAGAACTCCAAAACATGCAGAAACCATGCACAACTTACACCTATATTGTACATGCATTATGTATACTATCACTCACATGCTACCATCATACCATTCATACATTATTTACATCTAATTATACACATGCATTCAATAATATACTAACTAGTACTTACGTAGATATTCACATACATACATACACAACCATGAGGTATCCATACGGAACACAATAATGCAATGAAATTTGAGGGCCTTACAATGACACATTTGAAAACTTTGTCAGTTTCAGCAAGAAAGTTCAGAAGGATCAAAAGTCAACATTGTTTCTATCCGATCAGATCATGGTGGTGAATTTCAGAATGAAAAGTTTGCTAAGTTCTGTGAAGATCAGGGAATGAGCATAATTTCTCAGCACCAAGGACACACAGCAAAATGGAATTGCTGAGAGAAAGAATAGAACCCTATTGGATATGGCACGAACTATGCTATCTGAATATGATCTGCCAAGATATTTCTGGGCCGAGGCAATCAACACAGCAAGCTACATTATCAACATAGTTATGATCAGGCCAATCCTAAAGAAGACTGCATATGAACTGTTCAAGAAAAGAAACCAAAGATCAGCCACTTCAGAACGTTTGGATGCCCTTGTTACATCCACAACAATGGAAAAAGGGACATTGGTAAGCTGGATGCCAAATCAGATGAAGGCATCTTCATGGGGTACACCTCTAAACCAAAAGTTTATAGAGTATTTAGTAAACGCACTTTATTAATGAACAGTCTGTACATATTATTTTGATGAAACTAACCCTTCCTTGAGAAAGGAAGAAGATAGTGATAATGATGATGCAGATAAGCTGTCCAAGAAACTAAAGAATACATCAATTGAGGACAAGGATTATCCACCTCTGGAAGACTTGCAACAAGAAGAAATTACTCATGAAAATCTTCCAAAGGAGTGGAGACACAAGAAAGATCACCCACTTGAGAATATTATTGGTGATCCATCCGTAGGGGTAAGAACAAGAGGTAATGTTATTCCCTGTGATTACCTAGCATTTGTTTCTCAAATAGAGCCGAGGACAGTCAATGAAGCTCTTTGTGATGAATCTGGATATTAGCCATGCAAGATGAACTTAATCAGTTCAAGAGAAACAAGTATGGTCACTTGTTCCTAGACCATCAGACCATCCACTCATTGGCACCAAATGGGTGTTCAGAATTAAATTGGATGAAACTGGTGTAATCTAAGAAAAAAGGCCAGATTGGTAGCTCAAGGCTATTCTCAAGAGGAAGACATAGATTTCGATGAAACCTATGCACCTGTAGCTAGACTTGAGGCTATTAGAATATTACTAGCATATGCATCAGCATTAGACTTAAAACTATTTCAGATGGATGTTAAATCTGCATTCTTCAATGGTTTTATAAAAGAGGAAGTTTATGTAGAACAACCCCCAGGTTTGATGACACAGAATTTCCTAATCATGTTTTTAAACTTCATAAGGCTTTATATGGTTTAAAGCAAGCACCTAGAGCCTGGTATGAAAGGCTTAGTTCTTTTCTTTTAAACCATGGTTTTAGCAGAGGTCAAGTAGATAGTACTCTTTTCATAAAGTCAAAGGTCAAACACATTCTACTAGTTCAAATTTATGTAGATGGTATTATTTTGGTTCTACTGATGAATCCTTTGCAAGTACTTTGAAAAGTTAAGCAGGGAGAATTTGAAATGAGCATGATGAGAGAACTTAATTATTTCCTTGGACTACAAATCAAACAAGGAAAGGAAGGAACTCACATCTGTCAAGCGAAGTACACAAAAGAACTCCTGAAGAAGTTTGGGTTCGAAAATACCAAGCCACTGTCAACACCAATGAGTACATCAACAAGAATGGACAGTGATAAAGATGGTAAGAAAGTAGATCAAAAGATCTACAGAGGTATGATAGGTTCATTTCTTTATTTAACAGCTAGTAGACCTGATATTTTATTTAGTGTATGCATATGTGCTAGGTATCAAGCAGATCCTAGAGAATCACATTTAATTTATGTGAAAAGAATATTTAGATATTTAGCAAGAACTCATGACTTAGGTCTGTGGTATCCAAAATGCTGTGAAATTAACTTATTAGGTTATTCTGATGCTGACTATGCTGGATGCAAATTAGATAGAAAAAGCACCAGTGGTTGTTGTCAATTTCTTGCAGGATGTTTGATATCTTGGTCTTCAAAGAAACAAAATTCAGTGGCACTATCTACAGCTGAAGCTGAATACGTAGCTACTGGAAGTTGCTGTACACAACTCTATGAATAAAGCAACAACTTGAAGATTTCGGATTAAACATCAATCCATCCCACTGCTGTGTGACAACACCAGTGCCATTAATCTAACTAAGAATCCAGTTCAACATTCAAGGACCAAGCATATTGAGGTTAGATATCATTTTATTCGTGATCATGTTGCAAATGGTAATATTGAATTATCTTTTATTGATACAAATGGTCAGTTAGCAGACACTTTCACAAAAGCCTTACCCAAGGAGAGATTCACATCTCTTAGAAGGGAATTAGGCATGTGCAATTTGTGAAAAAGGTTCTGTTTAAAACCGGCACATTAAATTTCAGAATTAAGCAGTTTTTCCCTCCATGGCTTTAAGCAAAAGAAATTCAAATTATTCTTTGTAACCGCTCTCATTGAAGTCGGTTTGAAAGTCAAACTCTTTTGTCTTCTTCTGCCGCCTTTTGGCGCCTCACTTTCCCCAGTGCATTTATTTATTCATAAAATCAATGACAGAACGATTCGTGTCTAATCGTCTACCTTTTCCGCCTTTTTCATCCTATCGCATGAGCCGATGCCCTAACAACTCATACCTCAACCCTCTGTAAATTTGAACCTTCCTCCTCCTTCCCGCAAAATTCTTGAGGATTCCTTATCTTTCTCCCCATTTCAACCCTCCAGAGACTTTCCCACCTGAATCCATGGCCGCACCAGTCATCGCCGGCAGTTTGGGTGGCTACAGCGCCGAGTTTCTCACTCCTGAGCAGCAGGAGAGGTTTACTTGTGAAGACGAAGCTCTGTGGCAATAAATAGGTCGATGTTGCTAATCTGAGGAAAAATGGAATGAGCAGCGTGGTAGAATTGATCAATCAGATGCAGTGGACGGGAGTTACCACCTTTTCCGAGGATAGTTATCCGGACCTGGTAAAAGCATTCTTCGTTTGTTTGAGAACAGAGGAAGATGGGTCCCTAGTTTCTTCAGTAAAGGGAACCCTGATTAGAATAGACCCTGAGTTGCTGAAGATGTTGTTTGATGTGAAGACTTCCGGGTTTAGTGGGGTTCACACTGTGGACGCCCAAGTGAAAGGTTTGGGAATTGTAGGGTCGGGCTTCAAGCTAAGGGATGGCAAGCTTGATATAAATCAACTAACTGCTTTCAACCGCCTCCTTCATTTTATTGTATGTCAAATCTTAGTTCCCAGAAGTGCAACTTTTTCATCTTTCACAAAGGCCGACTCTGACATGATGTACTGGCCATTCAAAATAAGGAGATAAATATGGCCGCAGTGATGATGGAAAGAATGAAATTTGCCAGAGATCAGATTTGGGACACCAAGAGCAAGTTAAATGTGTCCCTGCCCTATGCCCACCTACTTACCAAGATCTTCAAAAACTTCGGTGTTGATCTTTTGGGGTAGTTGTAGAGAAAATGGGCCAAGCAATCAGGTCCAGGAACCTGAAGAAGAGTGGCTTCTCTGTGGAAAATGGTGTCTGGTCCAAGGCTTCAGTTGCTGAAGGCGAAGCCATCATTGGCGACGCCTCAGTTGTTCATCAGGAAATGGGATCAGCGACTATGATTCCAGAATTGCCAGTGGAGTCAGTTTCAGTTCCAGCAGTTGGAGCAGCAGAATCATCAGGCCCCTCTATAGCAGAAGTTCAGCCTGAAATTGCAGTAGAAGAAGAAAGAGTATCAGTAGCAGCTTCAAAATTTCTAGAAGAATTAGCTCTAAATTTTGCAGAGAGGAGAATTGAGGATATTCTCCCAGAGGATATTATTCCAGTGAGGACCACTACCCTCAACTATCGTTGCATCTATTCTCTCAGATATTATTGATTCGATTCCTTCCACCACTAGTGCTCCAGAAACTAGTGGCAGAGTTGGTGAAGAGGCTGTGGCATCATGCCACATTGATGTACAAATGGAAGATGTTCTAGTAGAGCTAGAGCACCCAACTGCTCAGAATGACTCTATGATGGCGGATGCTCCCATTCAGGGGGAGCAAGTATCAAATGAAGAAGATGCTCCTATTGAGGGGGAGCTATCAAAAGAAGGTTCAGTAGAAGCAACTCTAGTTGTTGGTGGTCAGGAGGAAAGTCATAGAGATTCTCCAAATTTGGATGACAGAGAAGGGGAGACTGCAAGCTGTTCGAGCTCAGATGATGTTCAACCTCCTCCAGCAAAAGAAGGCAAGAAGAAAGGAAAAGAAGTTGCTTATGAAGTTCCTCTCCTAGCTGAGACACCTTTGAGAGGCAGGTCAAATAGAAAATTGTTATAAATTGAAGCCAGTGATTGAAAGGCTGAATGTGCAAGGTGAGCTATTATGTTCTCTCTAGTCAGATGTAAATTCTATATTCTGAGCCAAGCTTCAGCCAACAAAGAGTTAGCTCAAATCAGAAATGCTATGGCATGGTTTAATAAGGAGATGAGTAGCATGAAAGGCATGCTCTCGGATATTATTAAGGCAGTTGGAGCTCAAGCTCCTCCTTCTCCAGCAGCTCAGGAGCCTGGAGAAAATGTGTCTGGGCCAACAGGGCCAGAGAAGCAGCAGCAGAGGCAGCAGTGAATGAGCAAGGGCCATCTGATCAGGTTGAAGGGCCTCCAGGGCCAGCTGAGCAAGGGTCAGGGCCATCAGGGCCATGGAGAGTGTGTCTGTGCAGAAGAGGCAGAAGAGTCCTTGGCACCCAAGCCCCCAACTCCCTCTTCTCCCTCTCACACACCTATTCCTCCAACTCCACCCTCAGCTCCTACAACCTCCTGCTCCACAACATTCAAGAAGCCTCAATCTAGACCAATTTCCTCTCCCACTCCATTTCCTCCTCATTCCACTTCATCTCCTTCTCCTATCCTTGAGGCCCCTCCAGTATCCTCAGCTGGAGCCTCCTCCTCTGGTCCTTCCCTTGGACCAGTTGATGACCTCCAACTACTTCCCACTCTTTTCTTCATCCTACTCCTCCACCCTCTTTCATCACTATCATACCTGAAAGAGCCCAACTTAACTCTCCCTTTATGGAACAAATAAAGGATGAGTTTGAGGAAGGATCCTCAGGTCTGTGTTGAAGGTGGTGAACATGTTTATAGGGCAGACCCTTCTAGTCCTGCCCCCAAGAAGAGGAAACTTACTTCTACTTCCTCCCTTTCCTCTGAACCCAAATACCTACCTTTGTGGTTTTCTCTCATAATGGACAACCACCATAACCCACTGTATAGGGAATACCTTTCCAAAGTTGTTCTTGCCACCATCATTAACCTTCCTTTCAAAATCTTTCAGATCATTTGAACACCATTCTACCCTACACTTCTCTTTCAAAATCCGAAAAGTCCAAAATCTTCTCTCTTGCCCACTACAAAACTGAAGAGCAGTGGGGCAAAGGTCACAAGGATCTCCTAAAGAAATTCATTCTTGCCAAATCTGCCAGATTTCCTCCAAGGGACCACTCCCTAACCTTATCTGAGTGGTTCAGAATGTATCACAAGGAACTTTGGGCACCCTTCATTCAACAGGAAATCAAGATGATCAGGCATTTCATGCTATTCAACAACTACAGATATGTTCATAGGCTTCCAGAGGTTCAGCTCAGTCAATTCAGAAATGCCATTTCAGCTCTAACTCCGAATATCTCTCAAAATTCAAATGTTCAGGTAGATTTTGCTACCCTCCAAGTACCTGAAGAGATAGCCCTTCCTCAAATCCATTTCCTTGTCATGGAATCCTCTGTAGGATCCATCATCTTTGAGCGTTTGACAGAGTAATGGGCAGAATTAAAGTACAGAAAGGCTGCCTGGTTGCTTTTCATAGATTCCTATTTAAGGAATATCACCAGGGGCATGTAAGTGCTGAAGTTCTAGCCCCCATCTTGTCTGAATGTGAAAGGCTGACATCCTCAGAATGGTCCATGTTCTACCCCTTGTCATCTCAGCAGTTGTTTGAAATCAATGAAGCTCAGGCCAAGGAAGGCAAACCAGCCATTTCTCCAGCTACCTTCTTGGATATGAATTCTATACATCTTGTTGATGACCCTTTCAAAGTCTGGGAGGAAAGATACAAAGTTTATGTGGCTATGCACAAGGCTCTCAGAGATAACCACAACCACTATCCTGTGACATGGACCAATTCCTCACCTGTGCCAGCTTTGGGACTCGTCGATTCCTCAAGATGAACATGGACAAGGATGCATATGCTGATCTCCTCTATCAGCACCTAGATCTTCATCTCAAAAGGATGGCTTCCTCCATGGGACCATCCTACTCTTTGTCTTTTGGAGTTTTTAAAACTCATTTCGAAGAGCAGGAAGCACAGGCATGGGAAATCATCTCCAATTTTGCCTCTCTTTTGTCTCCTGCTTCTATTTACCTGTACCTCCGCAAAGTTAATGACATCTTCTTTGTGTACTCCTATTTCTTTTCTCTCTTCTTTCTTTGTCTCAGATTGTCTTTTTGCTCAATGACAAAAAGGGGGAGAAAATTTGCATGTCTGAAATACATCCCAATAATTTTAAGGAAGAAAATTAGCATGTCATATCTTCACACTGATTTCAGATATTTTTCATCCATACTTATTGTTCAGTTTTGTCATCACCAAAAAGGCGGAGATTGATGATCAGTCTGTCCCCATGTAATTTTAATTAATTACATATATATATTTTGATGATTAACAAAACCAAACAAGAGTTTATCAATTATATCTAATGAATATTTCTAAGTTTTAAGTACAGGAAAAATACTAAGGTCAAATAAGCCAATAAAGGTATGCATTACTTCTCTGAAGCTTTAATCTTTTCAACATGATATTTCTCTAAGTCCATATCGATTTCTGTTGAACATCATAACGATTTGTTTATAAGACTGAAAAGTCATGTTGTTTTAAACAAGTCGATGTCGTAACGATTCTATAAGTCATCGCAACGATTTCTTCAGAAAGCGTAACGACTTGCCTGTCATAACGATTCTATAAGTCATCGCAACGATTTCTTCAGAAAGCGTAACGACTTGCCTGTCATAACGATTCTATAAGTCATCGCAACGATTTCTTCAGAAAGCGTAACGACTTGCCTGTCATAACGATTCTATAAGTAATCATAACGATTTCTTTAGAACCCGCAACGACTTACTCGGCGTAACGATTCTATAAGTAATCATAACGATTTCTTTAGAACTCGCAACGACTTGCTCGCCTTAACGATTCTATAAGTTATCGTAACGATTTCTTTAGAACTCGCAACAACTTGCTCGTTGTAACGACTTCATAAGTTACCGTAACGATTTCTTTAGAACTCGCAACGACTTGCTTGTTGTAACGACTTCATAAGTTACCTTAACGATTTCTTTAGAAATCGCAACGACTGCTCTCCGTAACGATTTCTAAGTTATCGTAACGATTTCTTTAGAACTCGCAACGACTTGCTTGTTGTAACGATTTGATAAGTGTTCATAACGATTTGCTTTGCGCAACGATTCTTTAGAGCTCATAACGACTTGATAATTGTTCATAACGATTTGCTTTGCGCAACGATTTCTTTAGAGCTCATAAAGACTTGATAAGTGTTCATAACGATTGTTCTCTATAATGACTTGTTAGTATTCATAACGATTTCATATGTCATATAGATAACATCTTTATAGTTTATATCGACTTGATATTTAAAACGTTGAATTGTCAAAGTCATCTTTTCTGTCTGACTGATGTGCATTTAATGAAGACAGAACAGATCTACTGCATGCATGCAGATGATATCTTTCATTATCGTGCATACTCTATCAACATCTTTAGATCAAACTATTTGGCATTGCTATTTAGTGAAAAACTCATGTCAACGTTTACTGACAACAAGAGACAGTCGAGCTGTCTACTTCTCTAGCATTTAATGTGTGCAGGGTCCTAAAGATGTTCTGTCATGCAACGTTGGACCATACTTACGCCAGAAGACATTATCTCTTTGCTTGCTCAAATGGATAAAAGATGTTGACGCTCCCAAATGTCAAGCAGTCTAACGTCTACTATCTAAGAGACAACGGTTACCTCAACGACGAATTTCAAATGAAGATATAAATTCAAGACAGAAGAGAAGAACAAGGGATCATCGAAGCAGAGAACACTCCTTGAAGCAATTCAAATCTTCTGCTAGAATCCTAAGAGCCCAAAACTCATCTTCTCGTGTTGCTCTTTGCTCTCCACTCTGTAGTGAAAATCTTGAGGAGAGCTTTGTAGTTCTGAGAGTGTGCTTAGCTTAGAATCTTTGCTCTCAGTTCTAGTTGCTTCAGATCATGGCTTATTAAAAAGCTTGATCTAGGGGCTTGAATTCTTTCTCTCGCTTGTGCTTCCCCTTCGTGTGTGAAGGAAGACCTGGTTGTATCCAGGGTGTGTTTCCTTCGGTTGTGAGGGAAGACCTGGTGGTATCCAGGGTGTTGTTTCCCTTCGTTGTGAAGGATGACCTGGTGGGGTATCCAGGGTGGTGTAATTCCCTTCGTGTGAAGGAAGGACCAGCTGAGCTGGGTGTTGTTGGTCCTTAGGGGGACTGTACCCTAGTTAGTGAAATCCTGAGTTGTTGCTCAGGGACTGGACATAGGACTCCTAAGGAAAGGAGGTCCGAACAAGGATAATCCTTTTTGTGTGTATTGTCTTCTTGTATGTTGATTCTTAAACTAACAGTCACTAACCTCCTTCGAAGATCATTGTGTGAATGTTTTTAGTTATAAGTATATTCTAGAGTAATTTTTTAAGACGCATTCCCCCCCCCCTGGGCTCGTCAACTGGGCAACACAACCTCTCAACGGACAAGCGCACAAGTGCCTAGCACTGGGCAAAGACTAGAGTAGGACCGTGCTAGGAAACAGCACAGGTGCTGAGAAACAAAGTCGCAGCGGAAGTAAAACTCCGAACAGGTCGCCAAGCCATTCTCTGTCTGAGAAGGCGACGTAAGGCCTGTCATCACCTGACGTGGACACCTTGCCTGTGGCGACCTGGTTCAGAAGGGACAGGGAACCTGTTGCTATCTAGTCACAACAAGAGCATTGTCGCGACCACAGACAGAGGTCCATGTGACCACCTAAGACCTCCAACAACACCGGTGAAAACAGGTAAAAAGGCGACAGCCACCCTGTCATGACAAGAATGCGACAAGGTGGGTGTCGCTTTCTTTACCAGAAGGTGATGTATCGGGCTGTCGCGATCGTGGTGTCGCGACCACAGACATACCAAAAACCCGAGAGCATCCTTCAATACCATGCACCCACAATACGAATAAAACAAGGGGAGGGGACCATGGAGAATGATTTAAACATGTAGATAGTGTGCCCAGATAGGAAGCCTAGAGGGGGGGGGTGAATGGATTGCTAAACTTTTCTTTTAGAATAATCCTTTAAATAAAAACACTTGGACATAAGACACTAAGTTTGATGGTTAGAGTTAGTGTAAAGCAATCACAAAAAGATCAATCACACAGAGAACATGATTTTATCCTGGTTCGGATCTCCTGTCACAAGGAGTCCTACGTCCAGTCCTAAATAACAACTTGGGATTTCACTAAACAACGATACAGTCCCCCTTAAGGACACTTACACATCTATTCGTAGCTGGCCTTCTCTTCTTTACCCGAAGAGGCACTAGCCCACCTGATGCAACAGGTCTTCCTTCTTACCAAAGGGAATAACCACCCACTCAACAACAAGTCTTCTCTTCACAACCGAAGAGGAACACTCAAGAAAAAATGTGTAATAGTGGAAGGCCCCTAGACCAAGCTTATAGAAACTGCTAGATTTGAGGCACAGTCTGAGAGACAAAAGATTATCTTACAATGAACTCTCTAGATCTACACAAGCTCTCAAAGGCTAAATAGGTTTCTGTGGAGAGCTAAGAGCTAACGACTGTTGGAGTAGAGTAGATGAGCAAGCTTCTTTCTTCTGGGTGACTAAGATCTAAAATCTATTCGAAAATTCTTTTAAAGTTCTCGAGGTATATATTTCATGGAGTCACTAGTCTTCTATTTATATCTTTGAAAGATTTGAACTGTTGAAGTATCCTTATCTCACACCTTCACGCACGTTGGAGTGTCTGGTCGATGTATGGAGCAAGAGAACCTGCAGCCATTAAATGTGAGATAGACCATGTATAGAGGCGATTGTCTAAATCTCTGCTTGCTTCTGTCAGGTTGATAGGTCCAACGTTGTAACGTATGTTTCTACCGGAAACCTGCACACCATAAATGCTGAAGCATAGACAACTCATCTTTGTCTAAACTGTAGTCAACGTTAGTAGTTGTGCTTAAGAAGATTACTAACAAGGAAATTCCATTGTGTCGACATATAAAGCGTTACTATATGTGACATGAATGGGGTAAACAAGAAATATATCATGCATAGATATTATACCAAACACAATAAATGTTAGATAGCACAGGATACAACATGATTCGCGGGAAGACTTGAAATCCACAAAGATTTTAAAATATATTTGAATATCATGGGAAGTAATTTAAGAATGTCTGAAAGGAATTTAAATAAATTATTCTACAACTATCCAAAATATAATCGTTATTAAAAGAGAGTTGATGACGGGAGATAGTCTGTGATTAGAGAGAGTCGATGTGAATATGAAATTGATGTTATAACTATAAGCCAGTGAGAATGTAATCCATGTTGAAACAAAGTCGATCTGAACATAATCCATGCTATGAAATCGATGTTATGTACAAAGTTTTTGTTTAACTGAAGTTGTTGTTGTACTGAAATCGATGTACAGATGATCGTTCTTCAAAACAAAGACGTTGTTCTAGTAAAGTTGTTGTTTCACATGAAGTCGATGTTCTAACGAAATCGATGTTTAAGTGAAATCGTTGTAGAAACGAAGTGTTGTTTCATATGAAGTCGATGTTCTACCGAAATCGATGTTTAAGTGAAATCGTTGTAGAAATGAAGTCGTTGTCTCATATGAAGTTGATGTAGCAACGAAATCGATATTCTACGAGGAAATCGTTGTTTAAGTAAAGTCGATGTAGAATCGAAATCGATGTTCTACTGAGAAAATCGTTGTTTAGTATGAAGTCGATGTGGAACCGAAATCGTTATTTTAGTGAAATTGATGTTCTACCAAGGAAGTCGTTGTTTATGTGAAACCGTAACTGTTGTGAGCTATCACATGGAAGTTGATGTATACATAGACAAAAACATATGTAATGAACTTCATAGAACAGTGAGTGTAGACAAACTTACTGATTTTGATTGAATTACTGCCTGTTGATAAACATCAGAAAATTATGTTAGAAAATAATATTCATGGTTTTGTTAATCACCAAAAATACATATAATAAAATGGACAAATTATATGGAGATGGACTGATCATCAATCCCCCCTTTTTCGTGATGACAAAACATAAAGAATTGCATACATATAAAAGGCTGAAATAAATTTGTGAAAAAAATTTAAAGTACGTATTCAGAACAATTTCTCCCCCTTTTTTTCATTAAGAAAAAAGAAAAAATAAACTAGGAAGGAAATTATATGGGTAGAATTTGTCGAGTTCTTCAATAATCAGTACTATTCAGAGGAACTTCAAGAAAGGAAAAGCTATGGAGTTATCAATCTAAAATAAGGTATATGACTATAGCAAAATATGAAACTCAGCTTTCCTTATAATCAAAGAGATGCACCATAATTGATTTCTACTGATAAGCTAAAAGCTAAAGGGTTCCTGAGTGGGTTAAAGCCCAATTACATCACTTAGTTAGTCTCTATGTTTGCTACATCTTATATGATATGGTAAAGATGGCGTTAGCCCTAGAATATGCAAATGAGATAACAAATTGAATTAAAAATAAAGTAAGAACCAAGAAGAGTGGCTCAACATCTACCTTGGAATAAGAATAACAAGAGGGGGATGAGATAAAGACAGTGAAGATTAAGCATCTGTGTAAGAAAAAACTAGTAGAACTAAATAATCTAGATGAAGAAGGGGATATATACAATTTATCAAGAGTTGGTTATAAGACAGATGAACCCTGTGGAAAAAGCTTGAGGCCTGAACGAGGTGTGGAAGCTAAGTGCCACACAGGACAAAGTGTCTACATCGTGTGAGTCACCACTCAAGCCTATGTGGGCTACTCTAGAGTCCTACCTAGGGCTTGAGCTTGAGTAGCACTCTTATCGCCAGCGATTTGTTAGGGTTGATCAAGTCATGTATTAGAATCATATATAATAAATGTTACAAGCAGTTACCTTAAGCTTATATATCTAATGCTAAATCGAAATAAACTCATGTTTTTTGTCGTGCCCCACTGTCGTCTCCAAAGAGATATAATCATGGAAGTCTTTAGGAATTGACGCTATTCCTATGCAGGGGATACCTCAAGTATAGCAATGGATCCTTAGAGATTCACTAAAGACTTGATTCTCTATTAACCATAAGTGGATGATCTATTGAACATTACATTAATGAACCTAGGATTGGAACCTGACTCCTTAGGATTTGAAGAGTAATGTCAATATTTAATTCCCTACTAACCAATGATGTCATGACAACGAGGAATATAGCGGGCACATACACTATATGACTTGATAATAATGTAGAGTGTTATGATTAGGTAATGAATGTGGATGACCAGATTCTCTTAACTAGAGGAGGGTGTGATACCCAAGGTAGTGAATAAAGTAAATACACAGTTTTGAATAGTTTAGGAAATGGTTATATATAATTTGGAAAACTAAGGTAAAGAAAGTCTTAACCACTATTATACTGAGAACCCTAAGGGGTTGATCCTAAACCCTGTTCACACTCAACCAGTAATTAAAAAATTGGACAAAGTATAAACATAAAAAAAATTAGTTCAAGGAAGGATATATCTATAATTATCAAAAGTATAGATTCTAATGTGATTGAAAACATGTTCACATCAACCAGTAATTCAAAATTGGACAAAGTATAAACATAAAAAAATTAGTTCAGGAAAGGATATATCTATAATTATCAAAAGTATAGAGTCTAATGTGATGATAATCTTTTGGAGACTATAATGTATGTATAAGGACCACTAGAGACACAATTAGAATTTGGTCAGAGGCCATTGGTGCAAGAATAAGTGAATCATTGTTGAGAAGTGGGTATATCTCCAATTTTTAAAAATTGATGGTTAAAATGCAATTGATAAAATTTATAAGCGGTAAAGTGAAATATATGAGAATATCTAGAAGCTCCTGAAAGTCTTTGGAAGACTATGGAAGCCCCTGGAAAGGGACACTTATCCCACATTAGGCTAACCTTGGAAAGTGTGGCAAAAAAATGTGCCACCTCCAGGGAGGCAAGTGTCACCCTGCTACTCACTCTCTCTCCATGGGGCACCCCCTCCCTTGTAGGATTGAGGAATTAGGCAAAAGAAGATCTAGAGAGGGGGGTGAATAGATCTTCACAATTTAAATTTACTTAGCCAATTTTAAAAGCGTGCGGAAGCTAAATTGAATGACTAAGACAAGTGATGAACAGATTATGTGCAAGTGTTCTTCAGAATAGGATATTTGTGTGAGTGAGTTTGGATGATCAACACAGGTGAGTGTGTGTTATGAAGTGTGCAATCAAACCACCACAAGAACACCATAATATTGAGGTGGTTCGGATCTCAAAATCTAAGATCCTACATCCACCTCTCTCTTTCAAGAGAAAGTACACATTGACACACAAGTTCACACACTATTTTGGATACACATCAAGTCGATCTGATCCACACAAAAATAGAAGATTATCACACACACCTCTTGTGATGTGAATCACAAGAAACACCAACACAGAGGAATAGGAAATTAAACTATGTTATCTGATTAGAGACAAACAATCTCTGCTCTCAGCTTCAGGTGTTCCAAGGGTGACTCTTCACCCGAGATTTGATGAAGCAAGAGTTCATCCTTGATTGGAGCTCTATCACTAGAAAGATTCGATCGCCCTTCTTGCTATTGAGCAACTCTTTTTCTATCTCAGTGGTTACTAAAATATCTATCACAATATTTTGTTATGATAAAACCTTTTCGCCTTTACTAGTTATGGAAATCAAAAGCCATCACACAATCATACCTTTGACAAAAAAACTATGCCTACACAAATTCTAAGTCCACAGAGTATATAATCACAGCGAAATTTTCCTAAGTCCACAGAGTATATATCACAAAAAAAATTTCTAAGTCCATAGCGTATACTGTTTATCACTCTAACTCCGACTCTTGACTCCAACTCTTGAAGAGTCGAAGTAATGCTTTAATAAGATACACTCTGACTTCTGGAAAGTCAAAGTCTGGCAGAACTCCGACTTCTGGAAGTCGAAGTCCAGCCTTACTCCGACTTCTGAAAAGTCGAAGTCTGGGAGAACTCCGACTTCTGAAAGTTGAAGTCTTTATATCGTTTGAGCCTTACTCCAACCTGGAAAGTCAAAGTCTGAGGAAACTCCGACTTCTTAAAAGTCGAAGTTGGACGCATTCCGACTTCATATAAGTCGAAGTCTGCTATCTGTTTTGGCACTCCGACTTCCCAAGAAGTCGAAGTCACTTCCTTCTACTCCGACTTCAATAAAGTCGAAGTAGTAGCTTCTCCTGAAGTCAAAGTTTATTATTCTTTTAGTCTTACTCCGACTTTTTAAAAGTCGAAGTATCTTGTCAATGTTGGTATATTGTACTTAGCTGTGAATTCAAATCTCTATTAATAAGTATAGTTAACATACATCATTACATAAACTCTGCATGAAGTATCTCATACCTTGAGAAAGTTTCCTTAAAGTTCAAATTATTCCTTTTTGGCGAGAAAAAATTTTTATTCAAACTTATTTTATTGAGCAGTATCTTCTTAGGATCAGTAATATATAAGGTATATTTGCTATCACTTTTACTGACAGGAAGATAAGTTGATCTGGTTAAGGTATGGTCAAAAATTAAATGCTTGATAAGTCCAATGGGCTATCTGTTAGAACCTACCTACTACTGCCAGAAAACCATGACTTTCAGAAGAAAAACGTGTGCAATTGTTGGTCCTTTAAACGTTATGAACTTTTGTCTAAATGATTTCATATCTATCCTTTATCTTACTACATCCGAAGGCATGTATGAGGCACTGCTCTCATCTTGTCCTTTCAGGTTTGCATAAACATTTAATGAAGAATGGCTAGATCTCTGCATGAAGCATGGAACTACAGAACAATCATGAAAAATCCGTCAAGCATGAAGCTACAACATATAGCCTAAAGACGTTGGGACTCATGGAGCTAAAGATTTGATGACAAAACTAAGAAGATCAAAGGTTCCTCTCAATGGCTATCTCCTTCAAATGGCTAGCTTGCAACGGCCAAATTCAAACGGGCAAAAATGAACATATATATATGAAGCCGAAGCTTGGAGATAACATAGAATATAACCTGCTTAGAAGACTTAGAAGCTCACACTTCACTCTAATCCTAAAGCTAGAATAGCCAATTAAAGAGAAAGAGAGCCACTCCTCAGTCTTAGACTTCTGCTCTCCTTCTGCAATTTAAAGTGTTCTTCGTTTGGTGGAATACTACAATTTAGAACTTTTTTAGTCCACTTCGTTGTTTCAGAAAGAACTTGAGTAGCACTCACATCTGTTCTTCTTTCTGAATTTCTGTGTTTGCTCATTGTTGTTGAGCTGACACACAAGCTTTCATACTTCTGTGTAAGGAAATCTGTAGGAGGTTTGTATCCTACTGTACCCTCCTGTGAAGGGAAGATCTACAAGTGTAGACAGTCTTTGTACCCTTGTTAAGTGAAGACTAGCTGGGAGCTAGTGGGTTTGTAATTCCTCTCGAGTTTGAGAGAAGGCTAAGTGTTTATTGGCAGTTAGTAAAACTCTCAAATGGTTTCTTGGGGGACTAGAGAGGATTCCATTGGGAAGGGCTGAACGAGGATAAAACTCTGTGCCTTCTTGTGTGATTGATTCCGCTAAGTTTTTTTTTCACTTGTTCACACACATCACCACTAAGTACTAACGAAGTTATTTAGTGTTATTATCTTTTAGATAAAATTTGAAGGCACAAAGAAGTCCTATTCACACCCCCCTCTAGGACATCTATAGTGCCATCTCGATCCAACCAGGTGATATCAGAGCGAGGTCTCTCAGAAGAATCGAAAGATTTGAGAAGAGGATGGCAGCTGAAGCTCACAACTATGAAGGCTAGTCAGTCACCAGACCACCATTCTTGATGGTGAGGACTACCAATACTAGAAGATGCGAATGGAATGCTCATTAGAGGCATAGACTTTGATCTGTGGTAGGTAATAGAACAAGGGATTCAATATTTTCCTATTGAAGGTACTACCGTAATTAAACAGCTGATCAGGTTTAAATTCTCTAACTTAAAGCTAGAATTATCTAGTTGTGCCTTATCAAAAGAGAATTTAATAGATTATCAGCATGCAAATCCGTAAAAGAAATGTCGGATAAATTGCAGGTAACATATGAAGGAGCAGACAAAGATAAGCAAACTAGAATAGATATTCTTGTTCACAATATGAATAATTTAAAATGCTTCCAAATGAAAATATTACTCAAATGTACAATAGATTTTCAAACATAGTGGTTGGTCTAAGCTCTCTTGGTAAAACTCTTACTGATGAAGAAACTGTCAAAAAAATACTTAGATTCTTAACTTTTCTTGACTCCTAAGGTCACTACTATAGAGGAAGCTCACGATCTAACAAAACTTCCCATTAACAAACTAATTGGTTCACTTATGGCTATGAAATAAACATGGAATGATTTTCTGAAAGCACTTCGAAAAAGAAAATGCCAAATGCTTTGAAAGTTGCAGACTCCCTCCTCTTAAGAGTCAAAGGAAAAATCAGATGACAATGATGATGAAGTATGCTGTCAAGAAAGCTTCGACAAATTCTTGCAAAGAAGAAGAAATTCGGCTCAAAGAAATACTTTAGAAACGAAAAAGAAGAAGGAGCCAACCTTCTTTGAATGCAATCAACCAGGACACTACAGGTCAGAATGTCCAAACTAAAGATCAAGGAACCGGCTGAAAATTTTGATAAGAAGAAAGCAAAAGAAAGAAGATTCAGAAAATACAAAAAGAAGGCTATGGCGCTGCCTGGGGATAATGAAGAAGCAACAACTTCAAATTCCACAAGTCAGAATCAGAGAAGAGGAACAAGTCAATCCGGCTGTCATGGCAGGACTAGACCAGGTAAAACTCTGAAACATCTTTTACTTCATAATCAGAATCTGATTCAGATAATCTAGAAGATGCATTCAATGAATTATATGACAAATATAAAACAGTAGTTAAACAAATGAAATAGTCAAGATAAATCTACTAAATCAACAAAAATCAATACCTCTCTAAAAATTGAAGTAGAAAAGTTAGGACAAAATCTAACTGAAACTAAAAGATCTAATGAACTACTGTGCGAAGATGTAAAAATAAAAAAAACAAGACTTATGGAACTTGAAGCTAATTAAAAGAACTATGATGAAAAACTTACTAGTTGTAAACATCATTAGTTGTAAAATTAAAAGGAGCTCGAATAGGCAAAAAGAAATATGGAGTGGGTTACACACCTCTATTAAATGAAGAGAAAATCATCTATCCTGAAAAATATCCAACTCCAAAATTTGTGAAAGAAAAGGAAATTAATAATCCCATAAAAGTTAATCAATATGTCTAAGACAAAGACAGAAATAAAAAAAACTACACATACAAAGAATACATATGATCTGTGTGTAGTCATTGCAATAAATTAGGACACATGAGTAGAACCTGCACAACCAGACACTTGCACTGGATTCCAAAGACTAACCATCAAGGACCCAAGAAAATTTGGGTACAAAAAATTAAAGCTAAATTCTGTTTACAGGCTTGCCTAAGAGCATTCAAATAGTATTTAGGCAGTGGGGTGCTCAAGGCATATGACAGGTAACAGAAAACTGTTTACAAGCTTTAGAGATGAAATTGGACAAGTTACATATGGAGATAATGGAAAAGGAAAGGTTCTAGGTTGTGGAACCATAAGATCAAAAGAAAAAGATTTGATTGAAGATGTTATGTATGTAGAAGGTCTAAAGTATAATTGATTAGTATTAGTCAACTTTGTGACAAAGGTCACTTAATTAAGTTTCAGAATGATAAGTGTATAATAGAGAAAGATGGAAAAACAGTGTTCAAAGCTCTCAGAGTCAAAAATCTTTACACTCTACAGTTAGCAGAATTAAAAGAAGTCAATCTATGTCTTGCAACCACAAAGAGTGTGGAAACTGATCTATGGCACAGAAGGTTAGGACATGCTAGTACTTCAGTAATCAAGAAACTAATCAAGCAAGATCTAGTGGAAGGTCTTCCGAAGCTAAAGCTAAAGAAATCTGGAATCTGTACAGCATGTGCAAAAGGAAAATAGACCAAGACTTCATTTCAGTCCAAAACAGTGGTAACAACATCCAAACCCTTGGAACTCATTCATATGGACTTGTTTGGACCAATGAGGACAATCAGTCTTGGAAGAAAGGCTTGTGGCTATGTAACTGTGAATGATTACTCAAGGTACACTTGGGTATCATTTTAGAAGCCAAATCAGAAAATTCTCAGCATTTCTGAAGTTCAGTAAATTAGTACAGAAGAATCAGAAATTTCAAATAGTTAGGATTTGATCTAATCATGGTGGAGAATTCAAGAATGAAGAATTTTTCAGATTTTGTGAAGAGAATGACATTGAACAAACTTCTCTGCACCAAGAACACCTCAACAAAATAGAGTAGCATAAAGAAAGAACAAAACACTACTGGACATGGCCAAGACAGTGCTTATAGAATATAATCTACCAAAGCACTTCTCAGTAGAAGCAGTCAACACAGCCTGTTACATTATCAACCGATGTATGATCAGACCTATCTTGAAGAAGACACCTTATGAACTCTACAAGGAAAAGAACCCAAACATCAGTCATCTCCGACCTTTTAGTTGTAAGTGTTTCATTTTAAATAATGGTAAAGACAATCTAGGTAAATTAGACACTAATAGCGATGAAGGTTTCCTATTAGGATACACTTCAAAACTAGAGGTTATAAAGTATTTAATAGAAGAACTCTAACTATAGAACAATATATTCACATTTTATTTGATGAAACTAATCCTTCTATTAAGAAAATAGAAGAAGAAGATATTGTTGAAGAAGTGTGTAGGGATCTGGAACAAGCTTCACTTGAAAAGAAAGAGGAAGATAAAAGAGATCCTCCACTAGAGGAACTTCAACAACAAGAAGATACACAGGAAGGACTACCTAAAAGATTGAGGTATCACAAGGATCATCCAAAATAAAATATAATAGGATCCTCAAGACAAGGTAAGGACAAGAGGTATGACCATTCCCTATGACTTTATTGCTTTTGTTTCTCAAATAGAACCTAAAACAATCGATGATGCACTGGCATATGAATCTTGGATCCTAGCTATGCAAGAGGAACTTAAGCAATTCAATGCAACCAAGTCTAGACACTTGTTCCAGACCTTCTGACCATCCAGTTATTGGGACCAGATGGGTCTTCAGAAACAAAATGGATGAATCAAGAGTGATCACATGGAATAAAGCTAGACTGGTAGCACAAGGATACTCCCAAGAGTAAGGCATTGATTTTGATGAATCATATGCCCCAGTTACTAGATTAGAGACAATTAGAATTTTATTATCTTATGCATGCTCCCTTAAAATCAATTTATTTCAGATGGATGTCAAAAGTACATTTCTAAATGGTTTTATAAAAGAAGAAGTCTATGTTGAGAAACCACCAGGCTTTGAAAATACTATGTATCCAAATCATGTTTTTCATTTAAAGAAAGCATTATATGGTATGAAACAAGATCTAAGAGCTTGGTATGAAGACTAAGAGCTTATCTTATATCACATGATTTTTTAAGAGGAAAAGTAGATAGCACACTATTTATTAAGAAATTCTCAGAAGGAATCTTAATTGTTCAAATATATGTGATGATATTATCTTTGGTTCTACTAATAAATCTCTCTGCAAACTCTTTGAATAGCTTATGCAAAGTGAATTTGAAATGAGCATGATGGGTGAGCTTAATTACTTCCTGGGTTGCAAATCAAGAAGACCAGGGAGGGTACCCACATTTGTCAAACCAAATACATTTCAGATCTACTATCTAAATATGATTTTGATAAGTGTAAGCCTTTAGGAACACCCATGAGCTTAGGCATCAAGTTAGATAGTGATCCACTTGGCAAAAAGGTAGACCAGAAGATCTATAGAGGTATGATGGATCACTACTCTATCATACTGCCAGTAGACCAGACATAATGTTCAGTGTATGTTTATGTGCTAGATTTCAAGCTGATCCTAAAGAATTGCATGTAAATGTTGTTAAAAGAATTTTTAGATATCCTAAATACAAGCAAATTAGGTCTATGGTATCCTAGATGCTCTGAATTTAATTTGCTTGGATATAGTGATGCTGACTATGTTGGATGCAAGATAGATAGAAAAAGCACCTGTGGTACTTGTCAAATTCTTGTAGGATGTTTGATCTCTTGGTCCTCCAGAAAGCAGAACTCAGTAGCCTTGTCCACAACAGAAGCAGAATACATTGCAGCTGGAACTTGCTGCACTCAACTACTGTGGATTGAGCATCAACTGGAAGACTATAGTCATACTCTGCACGGAATTCCAATGCTTTGTGACAATACAAGTGCAATCAACTTAACCAAAAATCCAATCCAGCACTCAAGAACCAACCACATTGAGGTCAGACATCATTTCATCAGGGACCTTGTAAGAAATGGAGATATTCTACTTGAATTTGTTTCTACAGATAATCAATTAGCATATATATTCACCAAACCTCTACCTGAACATAGATTTACATCTATCAGACGAGAAGTAGGCCTATCAGATTTCTGAACCGACTTCCGAAGGTGCTCTAAAGGCCTTCTTCTTGTCCCTCCAAATCTCAATAGATGATTCTATTACAGGCTCAGTGAAAGGTAAATCAGTTACTATCTCTGAAATACTTCTTGTAGAACTTCTGGATTTCCCGGGGTCTGGACACATGATCAGTGAAATCGTGTCTATGGAGAAGCAGAGATTGGGAGTCATTAGAAATCTAGGCTCCACCACGAAGAAAAGGCTCCTTGTCAATGAGCTCTCTGTAGAGAAGAGATTGCTACACTCAATCATCACCAACATCATCACTCCCAGTGTAGCAACCTGAATTTTTTGAAAAATAAAAACGTAATAATATTAAAAATTTAGTCAATTGGAAAATTAAAGAAAAGAGAATTAATTCAAACCCACTAAATGAAAAGAAGTGATGGGATTTATTAAATGGATCACATAAAAGTTATTGTGGAAAATAAGGATTTTTAAAAGAGGGATAATAAGAAAATACCTTAAATTCGTATCTTAATTATTACCTAAATAGAAAAGGGGCTAATAAGTCATGAAAATAGCTATTTGGGTTGCAATTGGATTCCTAACACTACCCAAATTGGTTAGGCACAAAATTGCATCCCAACCTAACCCCGTTAGAAAGTAGAAGACTTGGAAGGTTGAAAGAAATTAGGAAATCTCAGAATTAAAGGGGAATTAGAGTCCTATTAGGAAATAGAAACTAAGAAAGCTTAAATACTCTCTAAACCCTCCTTGGCCGGCCCTAACTCATTGCTGGGGCTTGCTGGACGTTGAGAGGAGGCCAAGGAGCAGAGGAACTCGTGGGGAGAAGGCTTGACCAAGCTTCAACCCGTGTCCTTCAAGTTCTAAACCCTAGAAGGCAAAACGACTCAAAGGTAGGCATTCTCAGGAGCAAAAATCAATTAATTTCGTTTATAGATTGTTCTATACATCCAGAACAAAACCCCTCTTGTTTCATAATTTTTCATTGAGCCAATCTTTTGTTCTTAATTTTAGAAGTTCTACAATCATCATTACCCCGAACCTTCATCTTAATTCGAAATGTCCATGTATACTCGACCCCATGCCATGAAATTTTTACTGGAGATACTGATTGATGTTAGGCATCGTTTGCCCCTAAAGCCCCAATTTTCATCCATCCTTTTGCTCGAATTAATTCTTTTACCACCACTGTGGACTGTTCCATGTTCTTCATGAATAAACTTGATTGAAACATGCCGAGACCATGTTCACATTCAAATTCCTAATTCTGTAAGTACTCTTGCATGTTTAGATCCGTTTAAAACTATTTTCATGAAATTTCATCGTCTGTGCAATTAGATCTTGATTTTTGAATCACCCCATCTCAAAATAAGGAAGGCTTGGACTGTAATCTAAGGCCTGTCCTTTTCCCGCTAGGATTCAGGCGCAGGACCTGAGAACGTGACGGCCCGATAGGCCGCATTCTCAGGGCTGATTACGGCACAGTACCTGTCGCGTTCTGAACACGACAGGCGGTACCGTCGCATTCTAGTTCCCTGTCCTGACAGACCCATCGCATTCTGTGAAACACCCAGTCGCATTCTGATCAGACCCTATCGCGACCCTTACAGGGGTACGTCGCGATTTGGTGTTTTACATGTAAACCCATGATTTTTGCTGCTCTAATTTTCTACATTGTCTATACTTCTTGTTAACAGTCACCAACACAATAAATAAAGTTGTTATAAATCAAACATGTGTTGAATGATTTAAAAAGACCTACACTTGATCTTTCCATCTATGATTTCTTTCACACATGCACAAACTTGAACCATCCATTACGACTTAACTTGGCATGAAAATATCTCATAATACATCTGGTAATTTATTTCAATTATATATTTAAGTTTCCCTATTTTTAAATGGACTTGTCATCATTTTCTCATGATGTTTGGGAATACCGTTACTGATGCTCCACTGTTCTAGGATTCCTCTAGAACGTCGAGCACTTGTTTCTATATACATACTTTCTCTTGACTTGGACAAACTCTCCGTCGGATACTCCTTCTGCCGGACTAGTGAATCCTTGTTCAAGGCCTCCACAAGTCTTCTCTGTTCATGGATTCCCACATGGTCGACGAGCTGGTTGTACCCTAATACCTATGATATCCTTTAGGGATCAATATGATCCAAACGACTATTAGAAAGTTCTCACTCTTATCTTGAATCACGACGAACCTCTAGACCTATGCATAACATGGCTAGTGGAAGGGTAGTGAATGCCACCTGACTACCAACACCAATTGCTCGTGCTGTGCAACTGTTACTATCGCTTGTTATCATTGTCTTACGAATATGTCCATGTTCTCATCTACTGTCTCTACACTCTCATTTGTTCACGTTCTCTCTAGAGTCTCATCTATTTCGTCACTTATTCTCATCTATTCTTGGTACTCTATGGCCATCTTGTGATTGTCTAAGATAAAAACATGACTATGCTAGGCAACATTATAAGGGCCCAATCTGGTCCTGGGGTGAGCGCCCGAAGGGCTATAACTCGCGGGGGTTTAATGATCAGGGTGTTTGGCATGTACCTAACCCATGACTTGCAAGGTTTAATCCATGACAATCATTAATCGTTCATTCATTCATGTTATATGTACTTGAACTCATGGTTGAAAGAATAACGACCAATACGTGCTATCGTGACTTGTGCACTATTGTACAACCTTACTTGTTATCTCGTTATATGGCCAATCCGTTATCATACTTGTTGTGCTATACTCTCGTGCGTTGTGCTATTTTCTCGTTATCATGTGACATTACTCATCATTCTCTCTAGTTATTCAGCTCGATAAGACATTAATCACTTTAAGCATGCTTGTTTGCATGAGATTTAAGTCCTACTGGGCGTTATCGCTCACCCTACATTATTGTTATATGTGTTCTCAGGTGAGACCGAGGATGACACTTACACCCAAAAGGACGGGAACGACCAAGAGCGAAGTCAAGAGTACCCTAGCATATTAGTACTATGTTAGAGTCTGAGTTAGTCTTTTGCTTTTATTCAACGTAATTGGGCCCTATAGATCGGCTCTGATATTAGTGGTTGTAACTAGACAATGGAAGAATTATTAATGAAATGCATTCGCTTTAAGTATTTATTCTTGTCCAATGATCTGATGTTTATTATACGCTGTGTACCAGTTTATTTACAGTTGCCTCACATTCCGATATTCCGCGTCAAGGCTTGACACCCATAGCAGGTACACATTCGTCCATTACAATTCGAGACGGGAGATTATTATTTTTGGCCATTCAGTGACACAAGGTAAACTTGCCTTCCATTATTTTGGAAAGGATGGAATGTTCCAAGAACCTGTAAGAGTCCCTTCCCTATGGGCCCCTGCTAACCCTTGTGTTCAGAAGATTTTCGGTGGACTTAACTGATGAAGTGTCCACCTCTGTAAAGGAGAAGATAGGGCTCTCAACTCTGAGGAGAAGCCATTATGTCTTGGAGAATAAGGCTCATAATATTTAGACAAAGGACTCTGTGCCCCAGTGCACTCATGAGATTCTTCCAGATGAAGTACAGAGCTCCATTCCCCTCAAGAAGAAGCTAGAAGATGAGAAGAAGCCTCAGTTATTCAAAAGCAAATCCAGCCTCCTATTCCTCCTCACGATCAAGTTGCTCTTGAAGACTCTATAGCTCAAGTGCTAAGGGACTTAAGAGGAAAGGGTGTGGCTCAAGAAGAAGATGTTCCCAGCACCACTCCAGTTCAGCCCTCTTTTGAGGAATACCATCATGTGTCTCCACCTCATATTGAGACCCAGCCTAGGTCTCAGGGGAAGACTAGTAAGAATCTGGATGATGTGGTTCAGTTAATCATGAAGCAACAAGAGATGTTGTCAGTCCTACAGATGCAGATTCAACAGCTTGATGTGAGATTTGATTTTATGTCTGAAGAGGTCCATCAGATGAAGGACCTTTACTTCAGTTAGTGTGCCAGACGGGCACAACTGTTTCCCAAGTTCCCCCTGCTCAACCAGAGGAGCAGCACCAGCAATCTGAAGTAGCAGATGTACAGCCTGGAGGCAGTTTCGTTCAGCCTGAAAAAGACCCAGTAATAGAATCAGAATAGCAACTGCCAGTACCTGAAGTTCAATCCTCTGAGCAATAGTTGGAGAAAAGTGTTCAGGAGTCAGACCCTCTGGTCCAGACCTTTAAGAGAAGGATTAGGAGGAAGCTTACGAAGTCGGGTCAACCAGTCTTTCCTTCTTAATCTTCATCTATTCCTTCTCCCTCTACTACTCAAGAGCGTCCTCTTACCTCTGATCCTACTCCTCCTCCAGTTGCTGAACGACCTCCTCCACCTCCTACTCAACCTACTCCTTCTATTTCCACCTCACCTTCCCTCTCCACTTCACAGCAAACAATTGACCCTCCAGTAAATACATACATTTCATCATTTCCTATAAAATATCACTTCAAAACTGTTGAGGTAGATGTTCCAAACCTTCACACCCAACCTCCACATTTCTTTGTGTAACGACCCACTTCCACCCGGTACGGCCATACCAACCCACATTTGATGAGAGCAATCCGCTACAAGAAAGAAAACCCCAACATGTAGCAAATGGGTTGAGATATACAAAAATAGAGAACACTATTGCAACAGGAATTGAACAATTCTTATTCCATCAACATTAATCCACATACCATAGTCTATATAGTCCAATAAAGAAATGACATAACATAATAACCATTTACATTTAGCCAGTTCCAATTACATATCCAAGTTCAAATTTCAAATTACATACTAGAAAATAAATTACAAGTCTTCAATTATTCTCCGCGCTCCTCGTCAGATCTTGCTATCTCCTCGGCTTCTAAATTTCCTGAAATGTTTAGCAAGGGTGAGTCTACACAATAGACTCAACAAGTAACTTAGAATTCAAACCATATACTTATCACACATGCTTTCTAACAATTTAACACTATTAACTCACCAAAATTCAGCAATTAAGTTTTTGCATGCTCATGCTTTAACATAAACAAATAAACATGGAAAATAATTATTTTAACACATGTAAAATAATAAATCTAAACATGGATACATTAACATAAGTACAACATACAATCATATGCTTTCATACTTTATTCAAATCATTGCGTAGTTCTACAAGTCTAATCATTGAAACATGTACAAATAGGTCACACTCCGAGCATGATCTCTAACTCACTTCACATGTAATCATAACACTAACCTTACATTTAGCTTGCTGTTTTATATAAAATTTATAACATTCTCATGGCACTTGCATATGGATCACATTAAACTACGCAACCTTACACTAGACACATGCACATCAAGCAATTATAATTTTATGGATATGGAAACATGCACCTACACTTGGTACTAAACATAATATCGCTTTTATCACTAAACAAGAATCATATTAACACATGAAACTCCTTGTTCCATGATATATTCACATGCACTTACTCTCACATCATTACATGTTCACTTGCACACGATTTCACATAGTTTTATATAAGTGTTCAGTTACACATTCACGATCACATGTCATGTCAACATAACCTGTGCCACATTCACATATCACTTGCACATACATTTTGCCATGTTCACTTGTCATTTTACATATTTTACACATGTTCATTTTCACACAATTGCCAAGACACAGCCCAAACCACCACTAGAAAGATCACTTAACACTTACACTTTCACTTTCACTACTCAATCACCAGGCAAAGTGATCAAGTCTTGGTTCTGCAACACCGGGGGAAGCCCTCCCCACCATTACCAGTGGAACCTATCCACCTCCATGATTTCCCTACCCGTTGCCTCGGGTGCCAATTATCACTTGAGCTTGCCCGTAGGCACTACTACAGTACAACTCCACTTAATCTAGGGTGGCAGTGTCTTATGGGCACATTTATTTATCTTGTCATGTCTACACATTTTTACACACATATACCACTTATTCTTACACTTCCCATGTACGTGCACACACGTATATCACACTCAGACTCTCAATCAATCATGAATAGTAAGGGACAGTAACTAAACCATGCTGTTAATTATATCTCCATTCACAATTGCAATTTACTCTTAATACACGGTACAAAAGATTTCAGAAATTCATATCAATGTGCATAGTACCCAGAATCATATAAACTTTTAAACACGATTTTAATATAGCACGAGGAACGGATCTGTAATTTTTCACAATTTTTGAGCTAGTAAAACCATTTTTAAAAATTAGTACAGTTTTCATGAAATTTAACATGAGACTTTATTCTACAGTAATCAGAACATACTGAAAACTTAACCACAGAGTATATGGGGATCACAAAACATATCAAAAATTTTCAATATTTTTGGGTAGTAAAACTATTTTTAATATTAAACAAAGACTTCAGGCCATTTACAAGATAATTCAGTTTATACATGGTAGACGGTGAACTAAGAGTTCTAACATTTCTGAACCATGCATACAGTAGTACTGAGTTCATGGAAACTTTTTGAGAATATAACACACATCAATTATAATTATTCTGAATTAAATTCTATCAAATCATGCATATTTCATCTTAATAGAATTATTATAAATGACAGTTATCATTTAAAAATCATCAATATTTTATGACATGATCCATTGAACATAATAGACAGGACCACAGTGACTAAACACATGCATGCATTCACAATCTCCAAAAAACATCACAGCACATATAGTCACACATTGTTCTGGAAAAATTACGGGAACTTGGCATCCAGGGTCTGGACGCCAGCAGAGTAGACATCATGATCTACTGCCGTTTACATAGGAGCTTGGCGGCAACATAGTGGCCGCCAACTTCTTGCCTGCACAAAGTGCATACCGAAACAAAAAAGCACATAATTTTAGTGGTCCAGGCATGGAATAAAAATCCGTAAAATTGTCAAAACTCTAATAGACAAATCTATGGAGTGACGTCTTAAGCTACTTGCCTTCAAATAAATCCCAGGAGCGATGATTTGGTCGAAGAAGCCCTCCTTGTCCAGTGTCAAGAAGGTGCTCCAAATCCACTAAGATCTGGTCTTCCTGCTGATGCAGATGATCCTCCGGGGTTGGGGATGCTTCTTCTATGTACGGCGTATCCTCCAGTCAGTGTAGATCTTCATAAAACTCCTCCAGTTGCCGAATTTAAGTCGCCAAAGACTAGCTATTCTTCACAGGAAACCCTAGTTTCTCCCAAGTCCAAAAAAACTTGGTGCGGCAGGAAAAGAGTGATTTTATATGCTAGAGGGGTTGGGTACGCATTAGGGGTAGGTTATCCTTCCATTAGGAAGGTTTCCTAAACCAGAACCCAGCAAAACCGCTACCATTTTCAGATCTGAAAACGCACACAGCTGGAGAGGTAGGCGTCCACCTCTAGTGCCACCAGCAGGGAGGTAGGCGTCCATCGATCTGGACACCAACCACTCTGGCAGTCAGCGGCACAGGATGCTGCCGCCAACTGTGCATCTCGTCAAAAATAAATATTCATTTAAAATAGATGTACCAACACATTACAAGCGATTTAATGGTTACAGAAATAAGTACATATTACATGCACAAAGTTAAACGTATGCATATATATATATATGTACTTAACATAATTACATCCAACTTGCATTGATTTAACTAAGTATACTATGTACTTCAAAAATTTGATAATGCATGCACATTTAAATAAATATTACATGTACAAAACTTTCTTGTGTGTATTTACAAGATATTTAATAATTAAATACTATATACACTGCATTATTAAAGACATTATGCACATAATAATAAATATAATATACACACAAGAATAACATATATTATACTCATGCACATAAGTGAGTAATTATTTGTAATATGCTCCAAATAAACATTATTAAATGCACAAAATTCGGGGGCCTTACACCCTCTCCCCCTTAAAATGATCTTCGTCCTCGAAGATCGGTTCTTGTACCTGTGGTGACTTCGTCGGTGATGCCTAAAGTCAACATATACACCCTGGCCGGTGCTTAAGTTCTTGTTGCTGACTTCTTCACTGCTAGAACAACTCGGGAATTGAACTTCTTCTTCAGCTTCGGACACACTCTAAGCGGATGACTTATGCTGCCACACTTAAGACATCTTCCTTCCTTTACCCAACACAAGTTCCTGCCATGACGCTTGCCACAATGAACACACTCGGGCTTCTCGCTGCCTGTAGAAGTTACTAATTGGGGTGCTGATTCTGCTGATACCATAGCTGATTGTTGACCTTCCATGATCTCTTCATCTTCCTCTTTTGCCACTGAAATGGTTCTGGCAACCTCTCCAATCGAGCCTTCTTCTCCTCCACGTACAACTCCATCTCACTCTCATGCCTGCATGCCGCGCTAAGAGCCGCATCCATAGTCCTATGGTCGAATGCTACCAGTCTAGCCCTCAATGATGGTCTAAGTCCCATCACAAACTTCTTCGCCTTGCGCCTCTCATCAGCAACTATGTGCGGTGCATACCTCGAAAACTCCACGAATCTAGCCTCCTACTCCAAAACTGACATCGAGCCCTGAGTCAATGCTCAAAATTCCAGCTCCATCTTCTCCTGTATATGCTCGGGAACATACTTGGCCTCAAATAACCTCACGAACTCTTCCGAAGTCACCTCTAGCTCCCCTCCTTTGAACTGCGTGCGAAGAACGGAAGACCACCACACATCCGCTCGCTCTTGAAGTATATATGATGCCAAGCTGACCTTATCATCCTCTGCACATCTGATGGCTCTAAATATCTTCTCGATCTCCCTAAGCCAACTCTCTGCAACCAATGGCTCACTCTCCCCCTTAAAAAGAGGCGGAGCCATCCGCTTGAACCTCTCCATAATCAATACACCTCTTACACCACAGTCCTGCTGAGCTGGTGCTAGAACCTGAGCCTGAAGCTGCGTCTGAAGAGCTGCCTGTGGCTGCATCACTTGTACAAGCCCTTGCATAATGTGCCGTAGTCAACCAACAGTGGCGGGGGTGGCGCAGGTGGTCCTTGAGCCGCTGGCACTCTTTGTTGCTCATTTGCAGTCCTCCTTGGCTCCTCATCTTGAATAGGCACGCCTGAATGACGAGTCCTTCCAGCCATTGCTACAAAATAAATACCAAGTCAAACTCCATTTATCACTACACCTAACATATTATCATGCATTCATCTTATCACTTTTCTAATCCTATCTTAATTATTCCTTGAATCTGGCTACCTACTACAAAGACTTAGACATGTGATTTCGTTGATGTCCATTCATGTATAATCTCAACCCTGTGGCTCTGATACCATCTCTGTAACGACCCACTTCCACCCGGTACGGTCATACTAACCCACATCGGATGAGAGCAAGCCGCTACAGGGGAGAAAACCCCAATATGTAACAAATGGGCTGAGATATACATAAATAGAGAATACTATTGCAACAGGAATTGAACAATTCTTATTCCATCAACTTTAATCCACATACCACAGTCTATATAGTCCAATAAAGAAATGACATAACATAATAACCATTTACATGTAGCCAGTTCCAATGACATATCCAACTTTAAATTTCAAATTACATACTGGAAAATAAATTACAAGTCTTCAATTATTCTCTGCGCTCCTCATTGGATCTTGCTATCTCCTTAGCTTCTAAATTTCCTAAAATGTTTAGCAATGGTGAGTCTACACAATAGACTCAACAAGTAACTTAAAATTCAAACCATATACTTATTACATATGCTTTCTAACAATTTAACACTATTAACTCATCAAAATTCAGCAATTAAGTTTTTGCATGCTCATGCTTTAACATAAACAAATAAACATGGAAAACAACTATTTTAACACATGTAAAACAATAAATCTAAACATGGATACATTAACATAAGTACAACATACAATCACATGCTTTCATACTTTATTCAAATCATTGCGTAGTTCTACAAGTCTAATCATTGAAACATGTACAAAATAGGTAACACTCCGAGCATGATCTCTAACTCACTTCACATGTAATCATAACACTTAACCTTACATTTAGCTTGCTGTTTTTATATAAAATTTATAACATTCTCATGGCACTTGCATATGGATCACATTAAACTACACAACCTGATATTAGACACATGCACATCAAGCAATTATAATTTTATGGATATGGAAAAATGCACCTACACTTGGTACTAAACATAATATCGCTTTTATCATTAAACAAGAATCATATTAACACATGAAACTCCCTTTTCCATGATATATTCACATGCACTTACTATCACATCATTACATGTTCACTTGCACACAATTTCACAAGGTTTTTATATAAGTGTTCACTTGCACATTCATGATCACATATCATGTCATATTGCACATAACCTGTGCCACATTCACATATCACTTACACATACATTGTGCCATGTTCACTTGTCATTTTACATATTTTACACATGTTCATTTTTACACAATTTCCAAGAGACAGCCCAAACCACCACTAGAACGATCACTTAACACTTACACCACTCAATCACCAGGCAAAGTGATCAAGTCTTGGTTCTACAGCACCGGGGGAAGCCCTCCCCACCATTACCAGTGGAACCTATCCACCTCCAAGATTTCCCTACCTATTGCCTTAAGTGTCAATTATCACTTGAGCTTGCCCGTAGGCACTACTACAATACAACTCCACTTAATCTAGGGTGGCAGTGTCTTATCGGCACATTTATTTATCTTGTCACGTCTACACATTTTTACACACATACACCAATTATTCTTTCACTTCCCATGTACGTGCACACACACATATCACACTCAGACTCTCAATCAGTCATGAACAGTAAGGGATAGTAACTAAACCATGTTGTTAATTATATCTCCATTCACAATTGCAATTTACTGTTAATACACGGTACAAAAGACTTCATAAATTCATATCAATGTGCACAGTTTCCAGAATCATATAAAATGTTAACCATGGTTTTAATATAGCATGGGGAACATATCTGTAATTTTTTACAACTTTTGAGGTAGTAAAACCATTTTTAATAATTAGTACAGTTTTCATGAAATTTAATAACATAACTCATTCTACGGTCATCAAAACAGACTGAAATTTAACCACAAGGTATATCGGTATCACAAAACATATCAATTTTTTTTCATAAATTTCTAGGTAGTACAAGTATTTTTAATATTAAACAAAGTCTTCAAGCCATTTACAAGATAATTCAGTTTATACATGGTAGATGGTGAACTAAGAGTTCTAATATTTCTGAACCGTGCATACAGTAGTACTGAGTTCATGCTTTCTGAGAACATAACACGCATCAATTCTAATTATTCTGAATTAAACTCAATCAAATCATGCATATTTCATCTTAACAAAAATGTTATAAATGACAGTTATCATTTAAAAATCATCAACATTTTATGACATGATCCACTGAACATAATAGACAGGACCACAGTAACTAAACACATGCATGCATTCACAATCTCCCAAAAAAATCACAGCACATGCAGTCACACATTGTTCTGGAAAAATTTACGGGAACTTGGCATCCAGGGTCTGGACGCCAGCAGAGTAGACGACATGATCTACTACCATTTACATAGGAGCTGGCGGCAACATAGTGGCTGCCAACTTCCTGCTTGCACAAAGTGCAGATCGAAACACAAAAACATAGAATTTTAGGGGTCCAAGCATGGAATAAAAATCCGTAAAATTGTCAAAACTCTAATAGAAAAGTCTATGGAGTGAAGTCTTAAGCTACTTGCTTTCAAATAAATCCCAAGAGCGATGATTTGGTCGAAGAAGCCCTCCTCGGCCAGTGTCAAGAAGGTGCTCCAAATCCATTGAGATCTGGTCTTCCTGCTGATGCAAATGATCCTCTGAGGTTGGGGATACTTCTTCTATGTACGGGGTATCCTCCAGTCGATGTAGATCTTCAAAAAACTCCTCCAATCGCCGAATTGAAGTCGCCAAAGACTAGTTATTCTCCACAGGAAACCCTAGTTTCTCTCAAGTTCAAAAAGACTTGGTGCGGCCAGAAAAGAGTGATTTTATAGGGTAGAGGGGTCGGGTACGCACTAGGGGTAGGTTATCCTTCCGTTGGGAAGGTTTCCTAAACAAGAACCCGACAAAACCGTTACTATTTTTAGATCTGAAAACGCACACAGCTGGAGAAGTAGGCATCCACCTCTGGTGCCGCCAGCAGGGAGGTAGGCGTCCATCGATCTAGACACCAACCACTCTGGCAGTCAGTGGCACAGGATGCTGCCGCCAACTATGCATCTCGGTCAAAAAAAAAATTCATTTAAAATAGATGTACCAACACATTATAAGCGATTTAATGTGGTTACGGAAATAAGTAGATATTACATGCACAAAGTTAAACATATACATATATACATGTACTCAACGTAATTACATCCAACTTTCATGGATTTAACTAAGTATATTATGTACTTCAACAATTTGATCATGCATGAACATTTAAATATATATTACATGTACAAAACATTCTTGTGTGTATTTACAAGATATTTAATAATAAAATAATATATACACTACATTATTTAAAGACACTATGCACATAATAATAAATATAATATACACACAAGAATAACATATATTATACTCATGCACATAAGTGAGTAATTATTTGTAATATGCTCCAAATAAACATTATTAAATGCACGAAATTCGGGGGCCTTACACTTTTCCTCTCTTCCTCCACCATCTATCTCATCCAGACTTAGCTCTACACCAGGACATTAATCCGGTGTAAGCTCTCACAGTCATGGATCCCTCCTTCCTCCCTTCTGGTATGCTATCACCCATCACTCTGAACATCACATGAAATTGTTCAGAGAATTCCTTTCAATATAAGTCTTTCTTGAAGTTCATGGGATGCCAGACTACAAATTTTAAGATTGGCTCCCTCTTCTCATCAGAACTTCTGAAGTCCTTGTGGCTGACGTAAAATTAATTACACAGAAAAGCCATTGTCTTTCCCCATTTGAATTTCTTGATACCTATCCCTCTGAAGCAGAAAATTTCAAATCAGCCAAGTCTCGAAATCCTCTTCTGACTATCCACCAACACCTTAATCTTAGGTTTTTTGACCTATTTGGTACTCGCCTGAGAGATCTCCAGACTGATTTTGCTAGGATGAGGACCTTCAATGAAGAGAGATTTATGCTTGGTCTACTAGACGTCAATAAAGGGCAATGGAGGATGATCTTACAAGGTAACATAGCTATTACTCCCTCCATGATAATTGGTCTGCCCTCTGGACTGCATCCAAGCCTAGTAGGTGCCATTTCCTCTAGGAAACAGTTTGCCAATTTAGTCCTCAACAGACACATTAGGATAGCCGCCAGATTCAAGGTCAAGTACAACATTAAGCTATCCTTTTACAGATTTACAGTCATGAATGCTCCCAAGAGCTCTCAGCACATGAGAGAATTTCAACATCGCTTTGCAGAGTCTGAGAGACTGAATGAAGAAGAATGGGCAGCCGCATATCTTGAACATAGTGCAGAATGTAGAAAACTTAAGTTGTCTCCTGCTGTCTTTCTTCTCAAGGGCTATGACAACTTAGGAAGTTTTCTCATGACAAATGGATCCATAAGTACATTCTCTATTATTAGGCTAAGGACGTAGCTCACTCCCAAGGTCTTCACTGGAATGTCACTATTCATGACTTCCTTTCCTTAGCTACCAAGAAGAAATTTGTTCCCCCTCAGGTTTTCCTGTCTGAAGACAAATACTATAGAAGACTCAGCTGGTATCATTGCCGGCATGTTAAGTCCTATAGGAAACTCCCTTCAATAGGCCCTTCCTACAAGATAGATAGCAGTCTGTTTGAAAATTTCTTCCCTGAGATTGAGAAGAAACTTTGGGATCTTCTTCAGCCTTTTCTCACTCGCATCCCCTCCTCTCTGTATCTCCCTAGCTCCACTTTTACCTCATAATGTAATCATTTTAGCAATCAATATAAGTTTGTTTCTCTACTTACTTCTTTTTATCTTTCTGATAATGTCACAAAGGGGGAGAAATGAGTGAAAACAATTGCTTTTACTTCTGCATTTACCCCTTTTTTTATGCAAATCAATCTTGTTTTCACTGACATTGTAAAAATTTTTTGTCATTAACAAAAAGGGGGAGAATTGTTGAGCAACTCTTTTTCTATCTATTTAGTTATTAAAATATCTATCACAATATTTTTGTTATCATAAAACCTTTTTCGCCTTTACTATTTATGGAAATCAAAAGCCATCATACAATCATACCTTCTGAAAAAAACTATGCCTACACAGATTCGAAGTCCACAGAGTATATATATCATAGCAAAATTTTCCTAAATCCACAGAGTATATATATCACGGTGAAATTTTCCTAAGTCCATAGAGTATATATATCACAGTGAAATTTTTTCTTAGTCCACAGCGTATACAGTTTATCACTCTAACTCTGACTCTTGACTCCGACTATTGTAAAGTCGAAGTAATGCTTTAATCAGATACACTCCGACTTCTGGAAAGTCGAAGTCTGGCAGAACTCCGACTTCTGGAAAGTAGAAGTCTAGCCTCACACTGACATCTAAAAAGTCGAAGTCTGGGAGAACTCCGACTTCTGGAAAGTCGAAGTATTGTATTGTTTGAGCCTTACTCCAACTCCTGGAAAGTCGAAGTCTGAGGAAACTCCGACTTCTTAAAAGTCAAAGTTGGGCGCACTCCGACTTCACATAAGTTGAAGTCCGCTATCTGTTTGTTGGCACTCCGACTTCCCAAAGAAGTCAAAGTCATTGCCTTCTTACTCCGACTTTAATAAAGTCGAAGTAGTAGCATTTCTCATGAAGTCGAAGTTTATTATCTCTTCTAGTCTTACTCTGACTTCTTAAAAGTCGAAGTATCTCTTGTTAATTGTTGTATATCTGTACTTAGCTGTGAATTCAAATCCCTATTAGTAAGTACTAGTTAACATGCATCATTACATAAACTCTGCATCGAAGTATCTCTTACCTTGAGAAAGTTTCCCTAAAGTTCAAATTATTCATTTTTAGAGGGAAAAATATTTTATTCAAAATTATTTTATCTGAGCAATATCTCCTTTAGGATCAGTAATATATAAGATATATTTGCTATCACTTTTACTGACAGGAAGATAAGTTGATCTCTGGTTGACGGATGGTCAAAAATTAAATGCTTGATAAGTCCAATGGGCTATCTGTCATAACCTACCTACTACTGTGAAAAATACCATGACTTTTAGAAGAAAAACGTGTGCAACTGTCTGGTTATTCTTAAATGTTCTGAACTTCTGTCTGAATGATTTCATATCTTATCCTTTATCTTACCGACCTCCGAAAGCATGTATAGAGGCATTTGCTCTTATCTTGTCCTTTCAGGTTTGCAGAACATTTAATGAAGAATGGCTAGATCTCCGCACGAAGCATGGAACCTGTAGAACAATCATGAAAGAATCCGTCAAGCATGAAGCTACAACATATAGCCTAAAGACATTGGGACTCATGGAGCTAAAGATTTGATGGACAAAACTAAGAAGATCAAAGGTTCCTCTCAAAGTCTATCTTCTTCAAACGGCTAGCTTCCAACGACCAAATTGAAACGGGCAAAATTTGAAGCATATATATATGAAGCCGAAGCTTGGAGATACATTGTCACGGCCCTCCAATTTAGCAGTGGAATAAATCGGAGGATACGTGAACCAAGTACATAGTAGAGAAAAATGTACATTCCGTTGAGTAAATCAGAGTATCTAATGAACAATAATTGGACTAAGAACTCTTCATTTCATTGAAATTCCACTAAGACTATTACAACCACTAATTCGGAGCCAATACATAGGGCTCAATGACATCATTACATTGAAAATAAATCTAAAGCAATAACTACTAGACTCCATTGTGCTACGGTGACTTCATCAACTGACTCTGGGTCACTTATCACTCTGGTCCTGTCCCATTGGTGTGCGTAACGTCATTGTTTAACTTACCTGAGACACAATAAAAAATAATGAAGGGTGAGCGATAACGCTCAGTAGGACTTAAATCTCAATAGTCAAGCAGGCTTTAAATGATTAATGCTTTAAATGGCAGAGTAACTAATGATAGAGAGAGTCATGTAAAGTAGAGAAAGTAATAGCACAAGTAACATGGTTCAAATAATAGATGAATCAAGTATAGCACGACGATTAAAGTCAAGTCACGCAAAAGCAAGTAACATCATTGTCAAGAAATAGAAGGCGACACGTATAGCCAGAAGAGATGATAGTAGATAGGCATGTAAAGAGTAAATTGCACTTTGACTGATTTTCATCAATCGAGATAGTATAGCACTTTTGATTAACTTTCGTCAATCGAAATAGTAATGGCACTTGGTTATCCGTATATAGCCGAGAGAGAATATAGCACTTTTATTGTCAATAGACAACGAGAGAGTATAGCACTTTGAATGCGATCAAGTCGCGATAGAACGCAATAACTCAAGATAGCAAGTATCAAGTAGAGCAAGTAGAGCGTATGACAGTAGTCGCTTAATAACAGTTCATTAACAGTCAGTGGCAGTACAGTAACAGTGCAGTACATCTGAATTAACAGACTAACAGTAACAATGTAACAGTCAGATGTCTAGCTAATTCAAAACAGTCAGTCAGAACCGGTGTAATGCAATACACCGTCTATAGCCCCTGCAGGTATTTTCGGGTGGCTCTCTGCCCCCAGGACTAGATTGGAGCCCCTCGGACACCCTCCGCGCCCTGCACAGTATGCATTGGATACAGTAGAGTCACAAGACCCATATTATAGTGCTAGACAGTCATGAAATAGTACAAAACAGTAGGAGCCACATAGCTCAAGGGTTCCAAGAGAGTTCCAAATGAATAGACGAGATAGATGAGATAGTAGAGTGAACATGAAAAGATGAGCGAGTAGAGTGTAGATGAGATCTTATGGTCATTGCACGTGAAACGTCGAGTAAATAGGTGATAGTAACAATTGCACAACACGCGCGTCTGGTGTTGGAAGTCAGGTGGAATACACAACCCTTCTGCTGGCCTTGTTATGCACAGGTCCAGAGGTCCGACATGATTCAAGATAAGAGAGAGAACAATCTAAGGCCGTACGGATCATACTGATCCCTAGAGTGTATCATAGGTGTTAGGGTACAACCAGCTCGTCGACCATGTGGGAATCCATGGATAGAGGAGACTTACGGAGGCCTTGAACAAAGACTCACTAGTCTGGCAGAGGGAGTATCCGACGGAGAGTCGTCCAAGTCAAGAGAGTGTGTATGTAGAAACAAGTACTTGACATTCTAGAGGAATTCTAGAAACAGTGGAGCATCGATAACGGTATTTCCAAAACATCCTGGGTAAACATAGACAAGTTCATTTAAAATAGGGCAATTAATATATATAATTGAAATAAATCGTTAGATGTACAAGTGATAATTTTTATGCCAAGTTAAGCCATATAGGATGGTTCAAGTGAGTGCAAGTGTAAGAGAAATCCTGGGCATGAAATAATCACGTGGATGACTTTTTAATTTAACTAATTACACATCCATGAATAACAATGTTATTTACTGAGTTTAAGACAGTTAACAGGGAAAAGGGTTATTGTAGAAAGTCAAGAATTTCAGAAATAGGGGGTTTTATGCAAAAAGCTGAGATCGCGACGCACCCTTGTAAGGGTCGCGATGGGATCATGGTGAACACGACGAGGCTTGTAAGGATCGCGACGGGCATGTCTGAATAGGCGAGCAGGTCACGACAGGGTCTTATAAGGATCGCGACGAGTCGTTCAGTCAGGCGGCTAGAACGCGACAGGGTTCCCTATCACGATCAAATCGTGACAGGAGCCTGTGTCGTGACGGCCCTGAGAACGCGACCTATCAGGCCATCGCATTCTCAGGTACTTCACCTGAGTTCGAGTAGGAAAAGGGACTGGCATGGGATTGCGTGCCAACTTAACCTGTTTTGACACAGGGTGCTTTGAAAATTCATAACTAATTGTATAGTCGATGAAAAATCATGAAACAAGTTGCATATCGATCTAGACATACGTGAGTACCTACAGTAAATAGGAATTTGAAAATAGACATGGTTTCAGCATGGTTTAATCATGATACTTCTCGAGAAACATGGGATAGTACACAGTTAGGGTAAAATAAATAATTCTCGATGTAGGGTGATGAAAATTAGGGCTTTGAGGGGTGAAAGATTCCTAACAATCATCAGTATATTCAATAAAAATTCCGAGCCATAAGATAGAGTATTTAAGGAGATATGAGTTAAACATGAGGGTTCGGGGTCAAGAGAGTTGCAGAACTTCAAAATTCAAGAAGAAAATATTGGCTCGATAGAAAATTATGAAATTTCAGGATTTTGTTCCTGATGCACGGAAAAATCTACAGATGAAATATTAGGATTTTAGCTTGTGAGAATGCCCACCTTTAGTCGTTTTCCTCTTCTAGGGCTAGAACTTGAAGACCGGGTTGAGAGCTTGAAAGGTACTTCTCCACACGAAATCTCCTCCTCCTTAGCCTCTCCACTTGGTCCCGCAATCCTTTGGCACGAGCTAGGGCCGGCCATGAGGGTTTTAGGAGAGTATTTAAGCTTATCCTTTTTCTATTTCATAATAGGACTCAAACTACTATTAATTTCGGGATTTCCTATTTCCTCTACCCTTTCTAAGCATGAGAACTCCTAATGGGCTAGGGTGGGAGCTAAATTCATGGCCAACCCCTTAGGGTAGGTTTAGGAATCCCAATCCAGCTCAAACTTCCTTTTTAATGCATTAAATAACCCTTTTCTATTTAAGTAATATTTTAGTTACGAATTTAAGGTATTTTCCTATTATTATTATTAGTGTTAAAATCCCTATTATGGCCCAATATATTTTATATGGTTCATTTATCAAAACCCATTATTTATTAGAATTTATCTTATGAGATTTCTCTTTTTAATTAGGGAATAATAGAGTTACATATTTTATTATATTTTTCTTACTTGATTTTATTCATGGACTATGAGAGGTCCATTGGTCCAATTCTGATAATGGGTAATCATTTCATGATGTCGGAAGTCTCTCTGACATGATCGTTTAATTTATGGGCATGTTATTTTTCCGTGTTAACGGTTTTCCGACCTAGTTTCCTAATTTGGATAATTAGTCAAGTTGTGACGTACGCTTTGCCAATCGGATTTTTATTGCACGAATTTATTCGTGGAACACTTAGGAATAATGTCTGGGGTTGATTTATAATTTTAAGGAATTTTCTGATGTATTCATGCGCATATGATAATGGTATGTATGTTTCTATTATTTCGATTTAAAGAAATTATTATTTCAAAAAAAAAATTAAGTATTAAATTTTCCGGGTTGCTACATACATACACATATACACATGCTTAGAAGACTTAGAAGCACACACTTCACTCCAATCCTAAAGCTAGATGAGCCAATTAAAGAGAAAGAGAGCCATTCCTCAATCTTAGACTTCTGCTCTCCTTCTACAATTTGAAGTCTTCTTCGTTTGGTGGACTACTACATTTCAGATCTTCTTCAGTCCACTTCGTTGTTTCAGAAAGAACTTGAGTATCACTCACATCTGTTTTTCTTTCTAAATTTCTATGTTTGCTCATTGTTGTTGAGCTGACACACAAGATTTCATACTTCTGTGTAAGGAAACCTACAGGAGATTTGTATGTTGTTGTACCCCTCATGTGAAGGGAAGATCTACAAGTGTAGATAGTCTTTGTACCCCTTGCTTAAGGGAAGACTTGCTGGGAGCAAGTGGGTTTGAAATTCCTCGGGGGTTTGAGAGAAGGCCAAGTGTTTATTAGCAGTTAGTAAAATCCCAAGTGGTTTCTTGGGGACTGGACGTAGGATTTCCATGTGGGAAGGGCTGAACTAGGATAAAACTCTTATGCCTTCTTCTGTGATTGATTCCGCAAGTTTTTTCTCACTGGTTTCACACACATCACACTAAGTACTAACGAAGTTATTTTGTGTTATTTTCTTTTAGATAAAATTTAAGGCGCAAAGAGTCCTATTCACCCCCTCTAGGACATGTATAGTGCCATCTCTATTCCAACCTTGCTTCTTCTCACTGACGCTTTGGAGGTTCTCCTCTCCTGTTGTCTCTAAGCTTTTCTTATCGAGACTTCTCCCAATATTCTTGTATATGCTTTCTCTTCTTTTTGGTGCCGACACTTTTTCTAGATGAGACAAGGGCATATTTATAGCCCATTGCACATAACTACGTACTAGGGATGTATATACATAGAAATTTATGGCTTTCTGTACAACCTTCAAGTTGGAACGTACTTCTGGTTCTGCATATAAATTATCTAAATTAAATAAGACATTTATATAAGAGTAAAATGTTGCTTAATTAATGCAAGAACATTAGCCAATCGATGCAGATTAGTACCAATCGACATAAAGCTTAGAGACAATCGATTAGTATGTTGCTTTCGATCGATCAGTCATCGAAATTCGGAAACCGAACTTACATTTCGGTCAACCCTTTTGGGAGTTTCGGTCGACCATCTCATGATCATTTAAAACAAAGTTCAGTAGAAGTGTTCAGGGTGTCGACACTTGATCTTCATCTGACAACACATGTTCTTCATATGTCAACACTAGTTCTTCATGTGTCGTTCACCAGTTGACATATGTGAAGCCATTGCCAACATGTGATCCTTCATGGTGTCAACACTTGAACCTCACAGAACATGTTGTAAGAATCATATTCACAAGTCAACTTCTTAGTTAGAAACAACTTGATTTCTGTGAACTTCCACTTCTTCACATAACACATGTTGTAAATAGTGTTTTGAAATACAAGTCGTCTTCTATCAGTTGACATGTTGACTTGCCAACACAGAAAGGCAAGTTCAGACATTGAGTTTTCTATAAATATTCATTGTAACGGCCCGACGCTTGACTCCACCAAAATACGACCTCGGTACCACCGCCTATGGCCCCAAAGACCTGGAAGGTTAAGATCAGTTTAACAAGATATATAAAGAATAAATGACACTAACAAGCACTAGAAATGTACTAACATGTAAAGGATAGTGTCTACCACAATGTACAAATCTAGTACAATCCTAAGTACCAAAGTACAAGTATTAAAGAAGGCAATAACATCCCTTTATGGCATACCTCAAGGGTGAAGAACCAAGAAACATAGGAGAACACTGCTTAAGGGCGATGTCTCTACTACGGCCCTATCTTCTCTGCATGCCGCGGAAAGAGTTTTTGTGACGTCTCACCTGAAGAGAGGGAATGAGCTTCACGAAGAAGCCCAGTAGGGACTACAATCTCCCACTGGTTCTAACAAGCAGAATAGATATATGTTTAACAAAGTAAGATATCTATTCTACTAACAGAGTAAGTGCAAAGCAAAAGTAAACTACACGGCCATTAGTCTAAACACGTAAGGACCGGAAACTCTTGTAACCATGGCACGGTGAGGAACCCCATGGCTGCAAACATAGACAGCGGAAACAGTCTGAACAAAGGCACTAGCATAAAACAACTACCACTATTCAACTAGTTGGGAGCGCCATGCGCCTTACCCTCGACCCACCAGTTTGGTCTGCCACCTCCCGTCGGAGTGAGACCATGGAACTAAGAGAAACCATACACAACTGCCGCAGTTTGGCCTGACTACGATCCCACGCATGCCCCCTCTAGATGGTACCGAACCACGTAGAGTGAGCTAAGGAAAAGGACTAGATGATCTGCTTCGGAAGAACAGAAAACCACCTCGACGTACCAGACCAACCAGAGAGCTCTGCAAAGACTCTACGCTGCTGTCCCCACCATGTTTCCCTCAGCTACCAGAGTCCATAACCCAGCATTCCCGCCGCCTGGAGAACTCCCTCAACCGGTGCGTGGGACACGGGGTCCTAGTAATGGTAACAACCTCTAATGGGACAAGCCCTCTAGTACCAAGCACCGAGCGAACGCTCGTGTAGGACCATGCTAGAACACATAATGCCAAGGAAATAGAGATGGCAGCAGAAGGAACTCCGAACAGGTCACTAGTCACTCTCTGTCTGAGAAGGTGACAAGGTCACTATCGCTTTCTCAGAGGAGGTGACACAGTGGTCATCGCTATCTGAAGGTGACACATTGCATGTCGCAACCTAGGTCAGAGGGCGACACCACCCCCTATCGCTAGCACAAAGCCACAAACAGGGTGTGACTAGTCTGAAGGCAACGCACCCTTGTCATAACCAGAATGTGACAGGTAGGGTGTCACGACTGGACCAGAAGGTGACGACGGCTTCGTTGCGTTCTTGATTGCTACAACAACCTTATCGTGACCATAGATAGAGGACTGGGCGCTGACCTAAGACCTCCAAAATGCCCCATACGGCGATTCCAGTGTGCACAAGGGGGGGGGGGGGAGCATGGAGATCGGTCCATACACTGCTATAGGATCAAACCACCTACATTCACACCCATGCATGCCAATGTTAAGGATCTGCACTCATGAAACCTCACATGCATGACATGAACACACTCAAACCCTAATCTCAACAAATTCAAAGGACCAACATGCATCCACACACACCTAGCATGGATTCTATAATGCTTGGAGAAGGGGAAGGTGGTCCTAGCATGCTATAACTAGGGGAAAGTTGAGGATCCCTACCTCAAAATGAAGAGCCAACCCATTGGGGTCTTCTCGTGTGCATGGCCACCTCCTCCTCGCTCCAAGCTCCACACTCACACAGTCTACGAGTAGCGTCCAGCCTCCTACACTCGAGGAAGAGCCACCAAGTCAGAGAAGAAGATCCTCCAAAACTATGCTCGGACAAAATAGGGGATGGGGAGAGGAGAGGAAGAAGAAAAGGGGAAGTGGAATGGAGATATGCTCGCCTTGCATATATAGGACACATATTTGAGAATGCAACAACCTGATAGTCGCGTTCACTATTGAATGCGACAGGCATCTTGTCATGATCCCAAAGTCTTAGTCAAACTTGACAGTTGGGCATGCCAGGGTCACCCTCACAGGCCTGACACTATGATCATGACGACTGGCATGTCGCCTTCAAGTGACATGCGCCACGACATGTGTCCTAACTGTCCTGATAGCAAGACAACAAACGGGCATGCTGAGGTAAGAAGTGAATGCGACGAGGTAGCCGTCGTGTTCCCATCCTGAATGCGATATCCATCTTGTCACCTTTAGAAGGCGACAGCTTGATACATCGCTACCTTCATAGAAGGGTCGCCGACCAAAGAACGGGATGTTATAAATCAAACCAACAAAAAAAATAATCATCCTCAAAATTAAGAGGGAAACCCGATGGACGAAGGCAAGCAATGTACCAATCACTAAAACAAGTTTGGAAAATGCTCCCACATCTTGTCCTTATGCTCCCACGTGTCCTCGCCACCGATGAATTCTCCCAAAAGACCATCATGAGTGACACTTGCCTCTTGCGCAACTGCAGAACTCTGCGGTCCGCCACACTGACCATACTCTGGCACTGAAAGGTCTAGAACAACCTCTAATTGTATGTAGTCAAGCACGTGTGACGAATCTAGCATATACTTCCTCATCTGTGGGACGTGGAAGATGCTGTGAACTCCTGCTAACTCAGGCAGAAGAGCCAACCTGTATGCGACCTTGCCAATCTGCTCCAGGATTGGAAAGGGACCAACAACCTCAAGCTAAGCTTGCCCCTCTTCCTAAACCTAAGAACAGCCTTGGTTGGCAAGATTCGTAAGAACACACTATCATCTCCCTAAAACTGTAGTGGCCTTCGGTGAACATATGTGTAACTCTTCTGTCTACTCTGCACTGTCTGTAGTCTATGCTTGATCAGTCTTGTAGGATCGAATAGGTAGGATGAATAGATCTAGAAGTGGGGGTTGAATATATCTATCACCAATCACAGCGGAAACTTAAGCAGTTTAAAAATTACTTCAAACTATAGATCCATTCAGATAGAAAATTTTACTTATCTGATGTGTGGGTGTGTGTAGTTGATGCGTGAGACAATTAGCCAAGTAGTATGAAGCGAAATCCCTATGCTTGCATCTAGTGCAAAAAAAGATCAAACTACTGCACAAGAGAGTTTTTAGGTGGTTCAGAAATCACACCAATGATTCCTACATCCACCCCTCACACAGTGAGACCACACTACTCAAAAACCTGAGTACAATACACGCAAGAGCACGACGGGTCAGACCACACACACACAAAAGCTCGACGGCTCAAACCACGCACACACAAGCTAGATCAAGTTCCTATAAGATCAAATCTTCTAGCATACATCAGATCCACTCAAACACAAACACACTGACATCTACATAGAACACTTGTAGAAATTTCACAAACACTCAAACACAGATTGAGATGAAAACTCCAATAGAAAAGTCACTAGAGAGATGAATTGGATGTTTCTCTTTGAAGATGATCTGCTAGAAGCTTGAATTGAAGGCTCTTGAGAAAATTTGATGGAAGTCTTCTTCAATTCACGATGCTCTATTTCAGCAACTTCTGCTTTTTCATGATTGTTCCTTCTTCTCTACTACTCTTCTCCTTGATCTGCTCCTCCTGCAGCACTCTCACACTCTCTTTCTATGTTTAGCCTTGATCCCCACATTGACTGCGATGGATGTCTCATTTAGATGAGACATGAGTCTTTTATAGCCTCAGTGCACTCCATTGTACGTGGGAGATGTGTGCACAGAAACCTAGGGCTCACCTAAGGTTGCCGCATGTCTCTAATCCCTTCTCCTCATTGCCACTTGGATGAAAGGTATTTTGATAATAAGATAATCTCCCAAAAGTCTCTAGGGATAAGTCAGACCTTTTGGAAATCATACCCTTCTAGGTTTCTCAGATTTCACTCGATGTGTGTTCATGCATGTTTGCATGTGTGTCGAGACAACTGACTAAGTATTAGTTCCAACTTACTAGGAGGACACATGTGTCGACCTAATTGACAACTTGTGTTGACATCCAGTGTTTTTCTTCCTATATAGCTCACTAGATGGACTATGTGCGTCGACTGACTTACAGTGTCTGTCGACGCAATTGTGACTTTGTTCTTCAAGAGCTTACTGGACATACTATGTGTGTCAACCTAAATTGCAATGTGTGTCGATGCAACTGTGATTTTGTTCTTCACGAGCTTACTAGGCAGATGATGTGTGTCGACTTGATTTTCAACTTGTGTTGACGCAACTGTGATAAAGTTGTGTAAACCTGTATATATGAAGTGTGAACCATCAAACATGTCATAATCATCAAAATATGAATATGAAGTATCCAGAACATGTTGTTTAGTCATCATTATAATATGTACAATATGTCATCATCAAAATCAAAGTATGAGTGATGTATTTTAGTCATCATTAAAATCATCATCAAATATTAAATACACACTCAACACTACAAGTCTCACTGTATCTGCGCATTACTATACAACCTCTGGTCCCAAAATGCCTCTCACCAACCTCGTGCCAATGCAAAGTTGTCTGGTACGGTCTGCCATACAGAGCCTCGTAGGGCGCCATCCCAATGCTAGAGTGGAAGCTATTATTATTAGTGAACTCCACCATGGGAAGGTGTGACTCCCACATGCTACTCTAGTCCAAGTAGCACGCTATCAAAATGTCCTCGAGGGTCTGTATGGTCCTTTGTGACTGACCATCTATTTGCGAGTGGTAAGCTGAATTCAGCCTCAACTCTATGCCCAATGCTCGCTGAAAGCTGTGCCAAAAGTGTAAAGTAAACTGTTGATCTCTATCTAAGATAATAGAGGCGGGGGTCTGGCAAGTTTGATCACTAACGAAGCTGATCCGATTGGCAAGAAATGCGCTATCTTCGTCAGACGGTCGACTATCGCTCACACACTATCGTGACCCTGCGAGGTACAAGGTAATCCAACAACAAATCTATGGTCATGTTTTCCCACATCCACACAGGAATGGGTAACAACTGAAGCTCACCATCAGGACGCTGATGCTCTACCTTCACCTGCTGACTGGTAAGGCAACGAGCGACAAAGTCAGCAACATCTCTCTTCATTTTGGGCCACCAAAAGAGTTCCCTCAAGTCGTTGTACATCTTGGTGGAGCCAGGATGAATATAATACCTCGACCGATGTGCCTCAGCCTACAGCTCCTGCTTCACGTCTGCTTGAACGTATAATCGCCTCTGAATCTAACCTCGCTATCCTCGTCTAACTCCACCTCTAGCGTCTACAAGATATCTGCTAAGTCTGAATCTGCACTCTGAGCCTCTATCACCTGCTGGTACATGGCTGGTTGAACAGTCAAACTTGTCAGCGCTGCTCTATCTCTAAGTCGCGACGGAAGAAACACTCCCTAAACAGCGTCCTCCAACACCCTCCAGTAACCAACAAAGAACTCAAGTGGGCTCTCCAGCTCAAAGCATCAGCTACAACATTAGCCTTTTCTGGGTGATAAGAAAGAGTAAAGTTGTGGTCCTTTAGGTACTCGACCCACCTGCGCTGGCTCAGGTTCAGATCCCTCTTAGTGAAGACATACTATAAAATCCTATGGTCCATGAACACCTCTCCATACAAGTAATGTCTTCACAACCATAAGGCAAACATGACTTCTACAAGCTCTAACTGTGAGTTGGATAGTTCTGCTCATGCTTCTTCAACTGTCTAGAAGCATAAGAGACTACCCTCTCGTGCTGCATCAACACAACACCAAGTCCAATCCACGAAGCGTCAGTGTAGATGACAAAGCCACCACTACCAGACGGTAAAACAAGGATCGGGGCTGAAGTCAACCTACTCTCCAGCTCCTGGAAGCTCTACTCACACTCTGTCATCCACACAAACTTGGTCTCACACCTTGTCAACCTCTTCAGCTGCTCGGCAACTCTAGCAAACTCCTGAATGAACCTCCTATAGTAACCTACCAACCCAGAAAACTACATACCTCTGCAACCGTAGTGGGTTCGCACCAAGAAACCGCAGCCTCGACCTTGGCAGGATCCATTGCCACCCCTGCACTTGAGAACACGTGACCCAGAAAGTGTACCTCCTTTAGCCAAAATTCACACATCTGAACTTGGCATAAAGGCGGTGACTCCTTAGTGCCTCCAACACAAGTTTCAAGTGCACCTCGTGCTCCTCCACTGTCACTGAGTACACCAAGATGTCATCCACGTACACTACTACAAACCTATCTAGGTACTCTCGGAACACACTATGCATCATTTCCATGAAAGCTGTTGGTGCATTCGTGAGCACAATAGGCATTCCAACAAACTCGAAGTGGCTGTAGCGGGTACGGAAGGTTGATCTGGCAATGTTTGACTCCCAGATCCTCATATAGTAGTAACCTAACCTCAAGTCGGTCTTGAGAACACTGAAGCAGACCACAATTGATCAAACAAATCATCGATCCTGGGCAACATTGTTGTAGCAACCTGAATTTTACAAAAATAATAATAATAAAATTTGTAAAAAAATAGTCAATTGGAAAATCAAAGAAAAAAAAAGAATTAATTCAAACCACTAAATGAAAAGAAGTTGTGGGCTTTAAAATGGATCACATAAAAGTTATTGGGCCACAGTAGAGATTTTTAAAAGAGGAGTAAATGAAAAATATCATAAATTCGTATCTTAATATTGCCTAAATAGAAAAGGGTAATAAAACATTAAATAAGTATTTTGGGTGGGAATTGGACTCCTAATCCTACCCTAATTGGTTGGCCACGAATTTGATCCCAACCTAACCAAATAGGTGGTGGAAAGCTTGGAAGGAGGATAGAAATAGGAAATCTCATAATTTGATAGGAATTAGAGTTCTATTAGGAAATAGAAACCCAATAAGCATAAATACTCTCTAAACTCGCCATGGTCGGCCCTAACTCGTTGCTGGGGCTTGCTGGTCGTGGAGAGAAAGCCAAGAAGAGGAGAAACTCGTGAGAAGAGGATTGCTCAAGCTTCAACCCTCGTTCTTCAAGTTCTAAAACCCTAGGAGATCAAACGAGTCAAAGGTAGGCATTCTCATGAGCAAAACCTAATAAATTTCGTCTGTAGATTGTTCCAACCACTAGGAACAAAACCCTCTTGTTTCATAAATTTCCATCAAGCCAATCTTTTCTTTTTAATTTTTGAAGTTCTGCAACGAGCATGACCCGAACCATCATCTTAATTCTAGATCTCCATGTGTACTTGATACCATGCTACGAGATTTTACTAGTGATACTGATCGACATCAGAAATCTTTTGCCTATAAAAGCCATAATTTTTATCCATCCTACTGCTTAAATTAATTCATTTATCTCTATTGTACACAGTTCCATGATTTTCATAAATAACTTGATTGAATCATGCCGAGACCATGTTCACTTTTCAATTCCTATACTATGAATGCTATTGCGTGTCTAGAGTCGTTTAAAACTGGTTCATGAATTTTCATCGTCTGTGCAATTTGTTCTAATTTATGAACAAACCTATGTCAAAATATAGAAACCTGGACCGTAATCCAATGCACTGTCCTTTTCCCCGCTTAGACTCAGGCATAGGACCTGAGAACGCGACGGCCCGATAGGCCGCATTCTCAGGGCTGATCGCGAGAGAGACACCCATCGCATTCTGAATGTGACATGCCCAGTTGTCGCGTTCTGGCAGCCTGCTCTGACCGACCCGTCGCGTTCCTTGCATGACCTTGTCGTATTCTGATCACACCCTATCGTGACCCTTACAGGGGTACGTCGCGAAATGGGGTTTGTACATGAAAACCCATGCTTTATTATGCTCTAACCTTCTATAGTGTTTATATCCCTTGTTTACAGTCATACATGTAGTAAATACATTTGTTATAAAATGAATGTATTGAATGATTTAAAATACATGCACATGACCTCTTTCTATGTATGATTCTTTTACACATGAACACATTTGAACCATCCAAATGGTGTAACTTGGCATGAAATCATCTCATAATATCTCTGGTATTTCATTTCAATTATATATTTAAATTTCTCTATTTTAAATGGACTTCTCTTCGTTTTCTCGCGATGTTTGGGAATACCGTTACTGACGCTCCACTGTTCTAGAATTCCTCTAGAACGTCGAGCACCTATTTCTATAGATAAACTTTTATCTTGACTTCGACAAACTTTCCGTCGGATACTCCTTCTGTCGGACTAGTAAATCCTTGTTCAAGGCCTCCATAGGTCTCCTCTATCCATAGATTCTCACATGGTCGACGAGCTGGTTATACCCGAACACCTATGACACCCTTTAGGGATCAGTAAGATACAAAAGCTTTAGTTGCTCTCGCTCTTATCTTGAATCACGCCAGACCTCTGGACTTGTGCATAACATGGCTAGTGGAAGGGTAGTGAATTCACCTGACTGCCACACCAATCACGCGTGTTGTGCAACTATTACTATTGTCGTTACTCGACGTTTCATGTGCATTGACCCTCAGTTCTCATCTATTACTCGACCGCTTATCGATTCACACTCTCTCTACTATCTCGTACTCTCATCTATTTCTTGGTACTTTCTATTAGCCATTGACTGATTGTCTAATGATAAACAATATAAACAATGTCTAGCAATATATAAGGGGCCCGGTCTGGGCCTGGGATGTGCGCCCAAAATTGCTAGTGCCCGCGAGAGTTAAATGATTAGAGTGTATGGCATTACACTCTAGTGCTATCTATCTCGACTATCTAAATGAAATCAAAAGTGCTATGCTATATATTCTCTCGTTGTCTATTGACAATGAAGTGCTATACTATACACATTGTGCTATTGCTATACTTTGTGCTATTTGTGCTATGGCCATCCTGCTCTTTATGCTACACTTCATGCTTGTGCTATATTTGGAAACTCGTGCTATTTCAATCACATGCTATTGTGCTATCTCTTACATTACATGAGTCTCTCGATCTATCTTTAGTTACTCTGCCTTTTAATATATTAATCATTTAAAGCATGCTTGATCTTGAGAAATAAGTCCTACTGGGCGTTATCGCTCACCCTGCATTTTTGGTTATGTGTTCTCAGGTGACCGAGGAAGAGACTTACATTCAAGAGGATAGGAACGACCAAGAGTGAAGTCAAGCGTACCCTAGCATCTTAGTAGTTGTTAGAATTGAGTTTAGTCTCTAGCTTTATTCAATGTAATAGGGCCCTACAGAATGGCTCTGATATTAGTGGTTGTAACTAGACATTGGAAATTATAAATTAGATGACTTTGCTTTAGTATTTATTCTTTGTTCAGTGGTTTGATGTCTAGTACTTGCTCTGTACCTGTTTCTTGCAACTGTCTCGCATTAAAATATTTCGTGTAGGGCATGACAATTGTAACACCCCATCTAAGAATATGTAAAATGGACTAAATCAGAAAACTACCAACAACTCGGACTAGTCATTTTCAGAGCTCGAGCAGGAGAAGAACTCTGAAGTAAAGTGTGCTCAGTTGGGAGTAGTCCCAAGATGGGTGACTGTAACTCCCCGACGCGTAATATCGGAGCAAAATTACAGTTATTAAATAATACAGAGCGAAAGATAAATGTCAAAGCATTACACCATTGGAATAATACCACATAAGATCCAACATCATTAATAATTCGTCAAATAGCTATTACATCCATTGATCAGAGCCAAACTAGGGCCCAGAGTACATTATTCAAATCCAAACTATTACAAAATAGCTAACTATTGAGTGACTCATAACTATACCAACTAACTACTAAGCAGTGATTGCTGAAATGGGTCACTCCTGAGCGTCCTCCTCAATCCTTCCTCGTGAGTGTGGTCATCTCCATCAGACTCACCTGAACACATGAAATAATAATGCAGGATGAGCAAATAACGCCCAGTACGACTTAATATCTCATGAGAACAAGCATGCTTTAAATAATTAATGTCTTATGAGGCAGGACAACTAGATAACATAGTCATGAAGTGCAAGTAACGATGGTAAGAGAACAATAGCACTGGTACAGAGAAATAGCACAAGAAGAACGATAATGGAATGGCCACATAACGATAATACCATGTAACGATAGCACTTGTATAACACTTGACTAGATTGCACTTTGATTGTCATAGATTAATTGTTATAGTATTAAATGGCACTAGATGCATGTCGTACACATCCTGATCATGTAACCCTCATGAGGAAATAGAACTCTTTGGGGCTCTCCCCAGCACCAGATCGGGCCCTATTGCACTGGCATATAGTATTGTTTGTTATTTTAGACAATCAATGTAAATGGCCAAATAGAGTACCAAGAATGGATGAGAGTAATAGACGAATAGATGAGAGAGTAGAGAGAACGTGAATAGATGAGAGTACCGAGATAGTAGATGAGATAGGGGTACAATCGTAAAATAACGTTAAACCACGATTGTAACAGTTGCACGACACTAGATCGGGTACCGGCAGTCAGGTAGAAGTCACATCCGCCTACTAGCCGTGTCATGAACACGGGCTAGATGATCCGGCGTGATCACAACGTAAGAAGGATACACACTAAGGCCATGGATCGTGTTAATCCCTAAGGGTGTAACGGGTTTTAAGGGTACAACCAGCTCGTCGTCTAAGGACGTACGCCAAAGCCAAGAAGACTTACGTAGGCCTTGACAAGGAGTCCCTGGTCCTGTCAGGAGTATTCCCAATGGAGAGGTTGTCCAAGCCAAGAGAGTGTGTAGAAACTAGGGTCCGTCGTGCCTCGAGTGCTCGAAGGCTGAGGGGAACAAGCACGGTATTCAAATCATGCGATTAAAATGAAGACAAGTGTAAATAATTAAATAGGGGAATTTAGTAATTAATTTTCACATAATTACCAAATACATTATTGAGTAATTTAAATAGGTTTAATTGCAAACATAATTGTTAGGTGTGTGCAAGTGTAAGAAATCAAGAGAACATATTGGATTGTGCACATAGCTTTTTAATTAATTGAATTCATGTAATAGTACCCATTATTAATTAACAGGTCGAAATTATTTATGACAATGTTTAAATAGGACTAAACAAGGTTGTATTGTCATAATTAGTAGGGGTATAAGTGCAAATCCAGGTTCTGGCCGCTATACTGCTGTCGTGACAGGGTTAGGTGTCGTGTTCCGGTCCAACATACGATCCGGTCGCGTTCTGCTAAACCGGCCACTAGGGTGAACCAGGGGCAGGTCGCGACATGTCGACACATCGATTTTAGAACACGATGGACCCCTGTGATGCGACCCCCTCTGAGATCACGATGGGTCGGTCCGTCACGACTTCAGAAGGTGGTCCGAGCCCAGAAAAGGAGAATTTCCCTTTTGGGTGGGTTCCATCCCTCCAATGCATGATACATAGCACTTCTAAAATCGATATAAAATCACAAAAGCTCCAAAAATCACAAAATCAATTTGAAACAAAACTAGACATGGAGATCTATCACGGGGCATGATTAATTAGAAAACAAACATGTATAGAACATGCTTTGGTAAGGTTACCTTTCGGTGACCTAATTATGCACAGTCATGATTAGACGAATTAATTGGCAATGGACACATGATAAAATTGGAGCAAATAGGGGCGTTTGAAAGCTAAGAGCATGTAGTATTTATGCGAATAATTTCACAGCATGAGATCGAGTACAAGCATGGATTGAAGACAAACTTTAGGGTTCGGGTACAAGATGATGACAAAGCATCAAACACTTAATTCGCCCTCTTGGAAGAACGACATATAGCGAAACCAGAGGGCTTTCAAAGAGGATCATGCAGGCTACCTAGGGTTAAAATTTCACGATTTGTGCTTGAGAGATTGCCTACCTTTCGTAGCTGTAATGAAGACCTAGGGTTTAGACGTAGGAGGTGACGAAAATCCCTTGCTTCAAGCTTCCTCCTCTCCTTGCTCTTCGTCCTCAGCTCCTCTCCTCGTCCTCCAAAGCTCTAGCCATAATCTATGGGGTTGATAGGGCCGAATTGGGGTGTTTTGTATGTTAAAGAGTCCAAACAACTTAAAACTCTTCTCTCTTCTTCCAACTCTGAAAATCCCTATTTATCTTGATTATTTCTAACATTTATCCACCTAATAGGGTAAGGAAGAGGCCTAATTTCGTGGCCAGGGTTAGGATGGGATGAGGAATCCTATTTAGGATAATTATCATCCATTTAGGCAATATCTTTTCCTTATTTAATTTATTAATATTTAACTCCGAGTTTAGGCTAAATTACCTCCCATACCATGATGAGCTCTTCACAAGTGGGCCCATTCTTTCATGCTTGGGCCTTTATACAACCCATTCTATTTTTTGTTTATTGCGTAGTGGTTTAATTCCCTTTTATTTTAATTTTTCTCTCTTTAATCCAATTTAATTATATTTATCACATTTTTTAATTCAAATTTTATTTTATTTAAGATTTTAAAAATCAAGGTTGCTACATCCTCCCCCCTCTTAAAAAGAATTTGGTCCCCAAATTCATATGATCCTAAGAGGAAGAGTGACTTACTAAATAATTTCAGATAATTCCGGCGCATGGCGGCTTCGGGTTCCCAGGTGGCTTCTTCGACGCCATGATTTTTTCAGAGTATCTTGACCACGGGTACAGCTCGATTCCAAGTTGTTGCATCTTCTTGTCCAATATTTTCACCGGCTTCTCTTCATAGGTCACATCTTTATTCAAAATGATATCATCATAGCTGATTACGTGTGACAGGTCATACACCTGCTTCCTTAGCATTAATACATGAAAGACATTGTGTACTGTAGAAAACTAAGGAGGTAGTGCCAAACGATACGCCACCTCGCCAACTCTATCCAATACCTCAAATGGACCTAAGAATCTTGGTCTTAACTTGCCCTTCATCCCAAACATTGAAATCCTCGGGTCGGGGATACCTTCAGCATCACATAATATCCAGTTTGAAATTCTAAATCTCTTCTTCTCTTGTCTGCATAGCTTTTTTTGCCTGGATTGGGGTATCTTAATCCTGTCCCTGATGATCTGTATGTCCTTGCTAGTGTTCTGTACCATGTCTGGTCCTAGCCATTGTTGCTCGCCAACTTCATTCTAGCAAACTGGCGATCTACAGTGTCTTCCATACAATGCTTCAAAAGGTACCATCTTGATACTGGCCTGGTAACTATTGTTGTAGGCGAATTCTATTAGTGACAACTGTTCATTCCAATACCCCTCAAAGTCTATGGTGCAGGCACGTACCATATCCTCCACGATCTAATTTGTTCTTTCCATTTGCCCATCTGTCTGTGGTGAAATGCGGTGCTGAAATTGAGTTCGTGCCTAAGGTAGTCTGAAGTCCCTTCCAGAATCTAGAAGTGAATCTAGGATAACGATCTGAGACAATGGACACAGGGACATCATGTAATCTTACTATCTCCTTTACATACAGTGTTGCTAATACATCAACACTCCAGGTACTTTTAATGGGAAGGAAGTGTGCAGACTTAGTCAAACGGTCTGTAATGACCCAGATAGCATCAAGTCCACCACGAGTTCGGGGTAAACCCATGATGAAATCCATGCCTATACTCTCCCACTTCCTTACGGTATGTCCAGGGGTCGGAGTACACCTGCAGGACCACGATGTTCTGCTTTTACCTGCTGACGTGTGAGGCAGTGCACGACATGCTTAGCCACCTCACGCTTCATGTTCGGCCACCAAAACAACCTTTTCATGTCTTGGTACATCTTGGTTGCGCCTGGGTGTATTGTATACTTTGTCTTATGGGCTTCATCCATCAACTTTCTCTTCAGCTCTTCATTGTCAGGCACGCATGTCCTGGCTTGAATAACATTCTTCCATCCTCAGTGATGGAGAAATCAGGTTTGCCTGCTATGGTCTCCCTGACTCGGATCAAGAATGGGTCGTTATCCTGCTATTGCCTGATCTCGGAAAAAATGTCAAGTTGAGCTATAAAGTTAGCAACTAACATCTTATCACTTCTCTGCTCAATGTTCAGATGCAGACTGGCAAATTGCTCTAACAATTGCATCTCGCCCATGACTAGACAATATAAAGAAGCTACTGGCTTCCTACTAAGTGCATCAACTACTGCATTACCTTTGCCTGGGTGATATTAAATGTTGAAATCAAAATCCTACAAGTACTCCAGCAATCTCATTTGTCTCATGATAAACTCTTTCTGGGAAAATAAATACTTCAGACTCTTGTGATCAGAGTAAACAATGAACTGCTCCCCATATAGACAATGCCTCCATATCTTGAGCACAAATACCACCGCGGCTAGCTCTAAGTCATGGACATGATAATTAACATCATGAGGCTTTAACTATCTTGATGAATATGCTATCACCTTCTCATTCTGCATGAGCACGCAGCCTAAACCGATTCCAGATGCATCAATGTAGATCGAGAATCCTTCGCCCTCGATGGTAATGCAAGGACAGGTGCAGAGGTCAAGCATTGCTTCAGAGTCTGAAAGCTCTTCCGCATTCCTAGCTCTAGACATAGGGGTTCTCTTTTCGCGTAAGGCGAGTAAGAGGTACAACTATCTTGGAGAAGTCTTTTATGAACTGTTTGTAATAACTAGCCAGTCCAAGAAAGCTTCTGATCTCAGTGCCGTTGGTCGGTCTCTCCCAGTTTATGACAGCTTCTACTTTGGAAGGATCGACAGCTATACCATCCTTCGATTGACGTGGCCTAGGAATGACACCTCCTCGAGCCAAAATTCACACTTGCTCAATTTGGCATAGAGCTTGTTGTCCCTCAAGATCTGTAGAGTGATCCTCAGATGCTCCTTTTGTTCTTCCTTGGTCTTGGAATATATGAGATATCATCAATAAATACCACGACGGATTTGTCGAGGTAGGGCCAATAAATGTTGTTCATTAGTTTCATGAAAGCTGTAAGAGCATTGGTTAGTCCAAAAAGCATGACTACAAATTCATAGTGACCGTACTTGCTCCTAAAAGACGTCTAGTAATATCTGCATCTTTAATCCTCATCTGATGATATCCCGATCTAAGGTCAATCTTAGAGAAATACTCATCTCCTGAGATTTGATCAAATAACTCATCAACACGAGGCAGAGGGTATTTGTCTTCATAGTGAGATTATTCAATAACCCGTAGTCGATGCATAATCTCAATGATCCGTCCTTCTTCTTGACGAACAATACTGGTGCTCCCCAACGAGAAGTACTTGGTCTGATAAATCCTTTTTCCAACAGTTTCATCAATTGTTCCTTCAATTCTTTCAATTCAGCCAGGGACATTCTGTAGGGTTGGCGTGACACTGGTGCAGCTCCAGGTGTTAGATCAATTGAGAAATTTACATCTGTCTTTGGTGGAATGTCTGGCAGCTCATCGGGGAACACGTCGGGGTATTCTTGCACTATATGTATATTTGATATGTTGGATGCTTTCTTTTCAACCACAATTGCGGCAAGAAATGCCACACTTCTTATCATGTTCTGTGCTTTTATAGCAGAGATGAGAGACAAGTGCTCTTGTGTCTACGGCCTATGAAGGTCCATTTAGGGAATTCACTAAAGGAGATCTTCCCTCTTCTACAATCCATGATAGCCCCATAAGTGGATAGCTAATCGGCTCCCAGAATTACATTGTAGCCCTCCATGGGCATGCAGATCAAGTCAGCTCTCAGATTGAGATCACTAATCTTAACATCAACTAATGGAAAGTATTTGTTTAATTGAGCTTTTTCTCCTAATGGTGTAGTGACAAGTAATACAAATTCCATAGATGCAGGTTTTTCTTTTAATGTATCAGCAAATGCTTGTGATATAAACGAGTGTGTTGCACCAGTGTCAAACAAAACAAATGCTGATTAAGAAAAGACTGGTAGAGTACATTCGATGACCCCACGTCCTCAGTGGTTTCTACCTCTTGCAAGGCCTGCAGTCGGCCCGACTTCTTCTATCCTACAGGACGCTTCTCATTTTCTTTGAGCAGGGGACATTCCGGAATATGATGATCTCTACTCCCACAGCGTAGGCATGCGCCTAACTTCCTCCAGCACTCCTCTGCAGTGTGACCCAGCTTGTCACAGTGCTTGCATCTTGGCTTGTTGTTGTAGTGGCCGCAAAAACTTTGGGCTTCCGCTCTTGGCTTGGCCCTTTAGTGATACTTAACGGCCTTTTCTTCCGTTAGTGGGCTTGCTTGGTGCTCCAGATGTCTGCTCCTTCTTGACCATTCTTCCTTTGATGTGATCGGTTAGGTCGGTCCCATCCTCCCGCAGTTGTGCTTTCCTGACCATCTCTGGATATGTCTGAATATCCAGAGGTGCCAACTGTGTGATATATGCCGGCCTAAGCCCATTAAGAAAGCGCTTGGCCTTCATTCTTTCCATGCCGACCAGATGATTGGCATATCGTGCCAACCGAGAGAACTGAGACTCATACTCAGCAACTGTGAGGTTTCTCTACTTCAATGCAGCAAATTCAGAGGCCTTTCTTTCTTGAACTCTCTCAGAAAAGTACTTGGAGTTGAAATGTTCCTTGAATTCCTCCCATGTAAACTGTGCATCTTCTCTCGTCGCCTTGACGACTCCCACCACGCACGGGCGTCCCTCTCAAGCTGGAATGTCGCTAATAGTAATTTGTCTCCATCCGCATAATGCATAACGCGGAAGATACGCTCAATCTCCTTGAGCCAATTCTCTGCTTCATCTGGATTAGTAGTCCCACTGAATCGAGGCGGATTCAGATTGCGAAAATTCCTGTGTAATTTCTGGCTCCTCGATTATTGTTATTATTTGCTCCAGCAGCCTGAAGTAAAGCCTGGGTAAGCTGCTGGATGCTCTGCTACATATCACGGAGTTGTGCACGCTCTGCTGCCATTGCTAAGTGTTTAAGTTCTTCAAAAGAGATTTTGAATGTAAGATATTGAGTTTGCACTACGTTGTGCGTGTGTGAGTTTATTTTATCTTATTACCCTTGGTTCTACCCATCTCACATAGGTACGGAATTTAGACTCTAAGTCAAGGCAGGTCAAACCTAGATCATCCTATACTTAAGGATAACCTAGGCTCTGATACCACAAAACTGTAACGCCCCGACGCGGAATATCGGAGCGAAATTACAGTTATTAATAGTACAGAGCGAAAGATAAATGTCAAACCATTACATAATTGGAATAATACCACATAAGATCCAAATTCATTAATAATTCATCAAATAACTATTACATCCATTGATCAGAGCCAAAACTAGGCCCAGAGTACTTTATTCAAATCCAAACTATTACATAATAGCTATCTACTAACTGACTCATAACTATACCAACTAACTACTAAGCAGTGATTGCTGGAATGGGTCACTCCTGAGCGTCCTCCTCAGTCCCTTCCTCGTGAGTGTGGTCATCTCCATCAGACTCACCTGAACACATGAAATAATAACGCAGGATTAGCGAATAATGCCGAGTAGGACTTAATATCTCATGAGAACAAGCATGCTTTAAATAATTAATGTCTTATGAGGCAGGACAACTAGAGAGGATTGTCATGTAGCGCAAGTAACGATGGTAAGAGAACAATAGCACTGGAACAGAGAAAAAGCACAACAAGAATGATAATGGAATGGCCACATAACGATAATAACATGTAACGATAGCACTTGTATAACACTTGACTAGATTGCACTTTTATTGTAATAGATTAATTGTTATAGTATTAAATGGCACTGGATGAATGCCGTACACAACCTGATCATGTAACCCTCATGAGGAAATAGCACTCTTCGGGAGCTCTCCCCAGGACCAGATCGGGCCCTATTGCACTAGCATATAGTATTGTTTGTTATTTTAGACAATCAATGTAAATGGCCAATAGAGTACCAAGAATAGATGAGAGTAATAGACGAATAGATGAGATGAGAGAGTAGACAGAACGTGAATAGATGAGAGTACTGAGACAGTAGATGAGATAGGAGTACAATCGTAAAACAACATTAAAACCATGATAGTAACAGTTGCATAGCACCAATCGGGTACCGACAGTCAGGTAGAAGTCACATCCACCCACTAGCTGTGTCATGAACACGGGCCAGATTATCCGACGTGATCACAGGGTAAGAAGGATACACACTAAGGCCATGGATCGTGTTGATCCCTAAGGGTGTAACGGGTTTAAGGGTACAACCAGCTCGTCGGAGAAGGACGTGCGCCAAAGCCAAGAAGACTTACCGAGGCCTTGACAAGGAGTTCCTAGTCCTGTCAGGAGTATTCCCAACGGAGAGGTGGTCCAAGCCAAGAGAGTGGTAGAAACTAGGGTCCGTCGTGCCTCGAGTGGTCGAAGGCCGAGGGAAATGATGACGGTATTCAAATCATGTGATTAAAATGAAGACAAGTGTAAATAATTAAATAGGGGAATTTAGTAATTAATTTTCACTTAATTACCAGATACATTACTGAGTAATTTAAATAGGTTTAATGGCAAACATGATTGTTAGGTGTGTGCAAGTGTAAGAAATCAAGAGAACATAATGGATTGTGCACATAGCTTTTTAATTAATTGAATTCATGTAATAGTACCCATTATTAATTAACAGGTCGAAATTATTTATGACAGTGTTTAAATAGGACTAAACACGGTTGTATTGTCATAATTAGTAGGGGTATAAGTGCAAATCCAGGTTCTGGCCCCTATACTGCTGTCATGATAGGGTTAGGTGTCGCGTTCCGGTCGCGACATACGATTCGGTCGCATTCTGCTTAACCGGCTGCTGGGGTGAACCGGGGGCAGGTCGCGACATGTCGACCCATCAGGTTCATAACGCGATGGACCCCTGTGTCGTGACCCCCTCTGAGATCGCGACGGGTCCCCCGCCGTCGCGACTTCAGATGGTGGCCCGAGCCCAGAAAAGGAGAATTTCCCCTTTTTTGGTGGGTTCCATCCCTCCAACGCAAGATACACAGCACTTCTAAAATCGATATAAAATCACAGAAAGCTCCAAAAATCACGAACTCAATTTGAAACGAAACTAGACATGGAGATCTATCACGGGGCATGATTAATTAGAAAACAACCACGTATAGAACATGCTTTGGTAAGGTTACTTTTCGGTGACCTAATTATGCATAGTCATGATTAGACGAATTAATTGGCAATGGACACATAATAAAAATTGGGGAAAATAGGGGCGTTTGTAAGCAAGAGCATGTAGTATTTATGCAAATAATTCATAGCATGAGATCGAGTACAAGCATGGATTGAAGACAAACTTTAGGGTTCGGGTACAAGATGATGATAGAGATTTAAACAATTAATTTTCCCTCATGGAAGAACGAAATAGAGCAAAACCAGAGGGCTTTCAAAAGGATCATGCGGGCAACCTAGGGTTAAAATTTCACGCTTTGTGCTTGAGAGATTGCCTATCTTTCGTAGCTGTGATGAAGACCTATGGTTTAGACAAAGGAGGTGACGAAAATCCCTTGCTCCAAGCTTCCTCCTCTCCTTGCTCTTCATCCTCAGCTCCTCTCCTCAACCTCCAAAGCTCCACCCACGATCTATGGGGTTGATAGGGCCAAATTGGGGTGTTTTGTATGTTTTAAGAGTCCAAACAACTTAAAACTCTTCTCTCTTCTTCCAACCCTGAAAATCCCTATTTATCTCCATTGATTCTAGCATTTATCCACCTAATAGGGTAAGGAAGAGGCTTAATTTCGTGGCCAAGGGGTTAGGATAGGATGAGGACTCCTATTTAGGATAATTACCATCAATTTAGGCATTATCTCTTCCTTATTTAATTGATTAATATTTAACTCCAAATTTAGACTAAATTACCTCCCATCCCATGATGGGCTCTTCACAAGTGGGCCCATTCTCTCATGCTCGAGCCATTTCTATTTTTTGTTTATTGGGTAGTGGTTTAATTCCCTTTTATTTTATTATTCTCTCTTTAATCCAATTTAATTCTATTTATCATATTTATTAATTCAATTTTTTTTTATTTGAGATTTTAAAAATGAAGGTTGCTACAGTGACCTTCTTAGGAAGTCTACCAACTAGTATGGTTGTTGGGCCAGTTTGTTGGTTGGGTCGTCATAAATGGTATCAGAGCTACAGGGTTGAGATTATACATGGATAGCCATCAACTTGATTCACATCTCAAAGTCTTTGTAGTGGATAGCCAGATCCATGGAATAACTAAGATAGGACTAGAAAAGTGATAAGATGAATGCATGAGAATATACTAGGTGTAGTAATAAATGGAGCTTGACTTAGTATTTATTTTGTAGGCTATGGCTGGAAGGATTCGTCATTCGAGTGTGCCCATCCAAGATGAGGAGCCAAGGAGGACTGCAAGTGAGCAGCAGAGAGTACCAACAGCTTAAGGACCACCTACACCACCACCATCACCATTGGTTGACTATGGAACGTTCATGCAAGGGCTCGTACAAGCGATGCAGACTCAGGCACAGACACAAGCACCTCTTCAGGCGCAACTTCAAGGTCAAGTTCCGGCACCTGCTCAGCAGGACCGTGGTGTAAAAGGTGTGTCGGTCATGTAGAAGTTTAAATGGATGGCTCCGCCTTCTTTTAAGGGGGAGAGTCAGCCGTTGGTTGTAGACAGTTGGCTTAGAGAGGTCGAGAAGATATTTAGAGCTATCAGGTGTGCAGAAGATGACAAGGTCAGCTTGGCTTCGTACATGCTTCAGGAGCGAGCAGAAGTGTGGTAGTCTTCCATTCTTCGCACGCAGTTTGAGGGGTTGGAGCTAGCTGTGAGTTAGGAAGAGTTTGTGACGTTGTTTGAGGCTAAGTTTGTTCCCGAGCACATCCAGGATGAGATGGAGCAGGAGTTCTTGGCGTTGACTCATGGTTCCATGTCAGTCTTGGAGTATGAGGCCAGATTCACAGAGTTGTCAATGTTCACACCTCACATACTTGCTGACGAGAGGCGCAAGGTAAAAAAGTTTGTAATGGGGCTGAGACCGTCGTTGAGAGCTAGACTTGTAGCATTCGACCATAGGACTATGGATGTCGCTTTTAGTGCGGCATGCAGGTAGGAGAGTGAGATGGAGTTGCACCAGGAGGAGAAGAAAGCTCGGATGAAGAGGTTACCAGAACCATTCTAGTGGCAGGACAAGAAGATGAAGAGGCTCGTGGAAGCCAAGTAGCCAACTATAGTACCAACAAAATCAGGACCCCAGTCAGTAGCTTCTGCAGCCAATGAGAAGCCCAAGTGTGTACACTGCGGCAGGTGTCATGGCGGAGATTTGTGTTGGACAAAGGCAGGCAGATGTCTCAAATGTGGCAGCCCAGATCATTGGATTAGAGAGTATTCGAAGCTGAAGACATTCGTTCTAGGATGTGTTCCAGCAGCAGCAAGACCACAAGCACCGGCCAGAGTGTACGCGTTAGCCAGAGATGACACCTACGACTCCACCACAGGTACTTGATCCGATCGCTGAGGATGAAGATCTTTTTAAGGGGAAGAGAGAGTAAGGCCCAACAAGTTTTCTACCGGTTTGTGCTTTTAGAAATTCGTTTGGTCGGAGTTCAAGACCCGAACAATGTGTTTCATCCGAATCAGGAGTTTGCTGCGAGTGGGCTCTTGACATCAAGTAGTATGACGTCAAGATGTGGTTGACGTCAATCAATGTTGATGTCAAGTTTTCTTGGAATCTTGACGTCAACAACGATTGAAGTCAATATTTATGTTGACGGCAATACTTGTTAACGTCAACTTCTGCTTGTTCGAGTTCGAGTTTTCTCCAAAACTGTGGTTTTTTTTGGATAGGTTTGAAGGGGTAGAGTCATGTGAGGGCAAGGATCTTACCCCAATCACGACCTTGGCTCTCTATAAATAGAGAGGGTTCCTTTTGGGAGAGACCTTTTGCTCTCTTGCTTGGGTTTGGGGTTGTGAGAGAGGAGAGAGAGAGGGCAATCCCGAGGGTAGATCGGCCATGTTGCTATTTCTTCGAGGTTGCTGCTGTGAAGAGAAAGCTTCCACGGCCTGAGAGGAAGGCTCTAGACGAGGAGATCGCGACTGAATTGTGCTCAAAGCGAAGGAATTGATCGTGCTTGGTGGATACCTCTTTTGGGTACGAAAGAGGGCTTCATCGGCTAAATTGTCTTTTTATCGAATTTTCTTGAGCAAGTAACTTACGATTTCTCTCCGTGGACTTGTCCCTTAGGGTTTTCCTATTTTTCTAGATTTTTACAAAATTATTTCGATGCCATTTGCCATGTTTTCTTTCCTTCGATCTGCACTTTGTGCAGTTTGGGAAGTTGACGGCAATAAGTTAGCCGTTAAGCTAAACTTGAATACAATAAGTTGGCAGTCAAGTTACTCTTGTCCAAAAATTTACAGTTTTGCCATTTACGATGGTTTTGTGAGATTCTGTGATAGTTTTTTAGTTCTTTTCATTCTGTCTTGACCTTTTAATCATCATGATGAGTTTGGGTAACATTGGAATATTTTTTGTTAATTAAGGTAATTATTTGTATTTCTATTTATAGGAAAAAGTTTGTAAACACTTGATAAATTTGATTTTCTTGTTGTATGCATGTTATAAAAATTGATAAACTCTATATTTTAGTTTTTTAGAATATTGTAAGCATGATTTAGGGCTTGTTAACCTCATTTTATTTCTATTCATGAATAATTAGGTTTTTGTGAATATTAACCTGATTTCGTCTTTAATTATAAAAAATAGTTTTGCTGTTCCAAAAATTCTGAAACATTACAGACATCTTCCATGTGCTATATTCACCCCGTGGATAAAATTTGATCTTAGTCTGATTATTGTACAATTAGTTATGAATTTCTGAAGCTTTCAGTACCATGTTTAATAATAAGACCCAATTATGTTTTAAAATGTGATTAGCATCATGATTAGGTTTTGTTAATTATTGTTCATGATTAATCTGAGTATCCATTAGTGATTAATATGTGTTTCACGTTATATGTGTGCATATGCATGGAAAAAGAGAACATGTGACATGTGTATGTGGGAAATATGTGTTAATGTGAAAAGATAAAAGTTGTGCCAATGAGACACTGCCACCATAGTTTGCATGGAGCCGTACTGTAGTAGTGCCCCTACGGGAAGGCTCAATTGGTTTATGTGATACCCGGGGCAACAGGTTGTGTGAAATCCTGGAGGTGGACAAGTTCCATTGGTAATGGTGGGGAGGGCTTCCCCCGGTTTTGCTCAGTAACCAAGACTTGATTGTTTTGCTTGGCGAGTAAGTATGTGTATGTGATTGTGTGATCTTTCTAGTGGTGGTTGGACTGTGTCTCGGCGAGTGTAAAAGTGAATATATGAATAATGTGTAAGGTGATATGTAAACGTGGCACATGGTATGTGCAATGTGACGTGATATGTGATCGTGAATGTGCAAAGTGAAAACTATGTGAAAGCTATATGAAACCAAGTGTAAGTGAATGTGAATGTGATAAATGTGAGAATAAGTTCATGTGAAAGCAAAGGTAAAAGTGCATGTAAATATGCTATGAGAAAATAATGCATGTGTTAATGTGATTTATGTTACATGATAATTGTGATATCATGTTTAGTAATGTGTAGAATTATGTTAATTATGTCCATGAGTTAGTAATTACTTGATGAGCATGTTAGTAGTATCATGTTATAAGTTTTAATATAACCCATGTGTTAGTGTTATGTGAAAGTAAGAATTACAAGCATGTGATTATATGAATACTCTCATGTTAGTGACACCATGTTATAAGTGACCATGTTTAGAATTCTTGTTATACATGAGTTAGTTTAGCTTTGTTTAATAGATTCCATGTTTACATTCTCCATGTTATAGTATGAGCATGTGTTAGTTTATTTGTTAATTGCAAATAGTTAATGATGATGTGATTGTTAGTAAAGTATTAAACTCTTAGAAAGCATGTGTGGTAAGTGCGTGGTTTGCAATTCTAAGTTGCTTGCTGAGTCTATTGCGTAGACTCACCCTTACTAACATTTCAGGAAACTTAGAAGTCAAGGAGTTAGCGAGATCTGACGTGGAGCGTGAAGAATAGATGAAGATTTATAGTTTATTTCGTAGTATGTGATGCAATTGTAATATGGACCTTGGTTTATGTATTTGGAAACTGGCTATAATTAGTGGATGTTATGTTATGTTATTTCTTTTGTGTGGACAATATAGACAGTGGTATGTGGATTATAAAGTTGATGGAATAAGAGTTGTTCATTTTCCGCTGCAATATTCCTTTCTATTTGTGTATATCTCAGCCCATGTGAGTATCGTTGGGGTTTTGTCCCCTGTAGCGACTTTCTCTCGTTCGACGTGGGTTGGTATAACAGTACCGGGTGGAAATGGGCCGTTACAAACATATACTTATTCTTCATTGTAAACTAATTCAGCTGTCGATAATCTATGCACAACCTGAGACTACCATCCTTCTTCCTCACAAAAAAGACTGGCGCACCCCAAGGTGAATGGCTCGGACGAATGAAGCCCTTCTTCAGTAGCTTCTTGAGTTTGTGCTTCAACTCTCGTAGCTCTGTCAACGCCATCCGGTTTGGTGCCTTTGATACAGACATCATCCCCGGAAACAACTCAATGGAGAAATCTACCTCCCACTCCGACAAATAACCAGGTAGGTCCTCTGGAAACACATCAGCATAATCACAAACAACATGCACATTTGAAATCGATAACTCGCCAGAATCCGAGAAACTCACAGAAGGAAGATATGCCACACAACCATCTCGGACCAGGCGTCGAGCTCTACAGAAAGAAACAAATGGTCGGTGGGTATACCGTGTACCTCGAAAGCAAAGTATAGGTGCTCCAAGTATCTCAAACCACACGGTCTTCCACTGACAATCCACCAACAAAGAGTGTGCCTCCAACCATCCATGCCAAGAATGACCTCAAAGTCATGGATCTATAAGGCAAACAGTCTGGCTGGCAAAAGATGGCTCTGTACCTCAACGGTGACACCCTCTAGGTAACCCAGAGTATGCACGCAGTTGTAGGATCGAAAATAAGGTTGGACCAGATCTAGAAGGGGGGTTGAATAGATCTAGGCCAAAAACTACGGAAGCTTATCCAATTTATAAAAATTGCTTTGAATCAGAGACAGCTTAAAAAAGAAATTTACAGATCTGATGAGTGATTGTGTGACTTAGATGATTAGAGTGTGCGATCAAGTTGATTAGAAGTTAATTCGAAATATCCTATGCATTCATCTAGTGCAAAGTAAAATTGAATCACAAACAAACCACTGCACAGAGATTTTTAGGTGGTTTGGAAATCACACCATGTGACTGCTACATCCACCCTCACACTGTGAAGATCCACTACACAACTTGGATACACACACACTAGAGCCTGACAACTCCAACACACAGAGTTTTACAACTCACACAACCTCTAGAGCAAGACTACTCTAGAAACCTGAGCAAGACTGCTGAACCACAACCTGAGTACATGACTCAAGAGACAAGGGGAATTGAGGAATTGTATGAATAATCCTTGTTCTTCAAATATACTCCCTTGTAGAAGGTCGAATTGTGAAGAAGCTTGAAATCTTGAAGTCCCTGGCCGATGCTCTGCACTTTGTGCTTTGGGATCTTCCTTGAAGTCTTCACAATTGGCTGCTTCAACAGATCTGCTCCATTGGAAGTGATCTCATTGCATCTTCATGGATGAGACTTCACTTCTTGTGCTTGGAGAAATGGAAATTGGGTTGAAGAAGCACCAGGAGAGCAAGAACAGGAGGAGCCTCAGAGTTGCCGCCGAAATAGCCTTTTCCTGGATGTGATGGAGGTCTCTTCTTGGCTTGGGGGCAAATAGTGTAGCAACCAGAATTTTTGCGAGAAAAAAAAAAATAAAAAATAAAATTTAAATAAAACCTAGCTAAAGTGATATTTAAATGAAAAGAGCATTAAATAAAAACTCATTAAATGGAAAAGAGTAATGGGCTTTGCTTAATGGACCCTCTAGAATTTATTGGGTCAAAATATGAATTTAAAATGGAGAATAATAGGAAAATACCCTAAATTCGTAACTAAAGTATTACTTCAATAGAAAAGAGTTATTTAATACATTAAATAGCTAGTTTGAGTCATAATAGGATTCCTAAACCTACCCTATATGATTTAGCACGAATTTAGATCTCATCCATGTCTAAATACAGATTGGAAAGCAAGGAAGGAAGGTTAGAGTTAGGAAATCTCGGAATTTAGAGGAATTAGAGTAGAAATAGGAATAGGAATTCATATATGCATAAATACACCTCATAAACCCTCTTGGCCAACCCTAGCTCGTTGCCAAAGGTTGCTGGACGTGGGGAAGAGGTCAAGGAGGAGAGGATCTCATGGGAAGAAGGTGTTCTTGAAGCTTCTTCCTCGTTTGTGGGAGTTTCAACCCTAGAAGACAAATAAATCCAAAGGTAGGCATTCTCACAAGCATAAACCATGAAACTTTTTCTATAGGTTCTTCCTACACTCTTGAACAAAACCCCCAAGTTTCATATTTTTCCATCCATCCAATCTTTTGTTCTTGATTTTTGAAGTTCTGCAAACATGATAACCCCGAGACATCATGTTAAATCCATATCTCCTTGTATACTTAATTCCATGCTATGAAATTTTTATTGTAAATACTTGATCTTGTTAGGGATCTTTTGACCCCGAAAGCCCTAATTTCTGTTGAGCATATTACTCGAATTACATCCATCTTGCTCCCTGTGTCATGTTCTATGTTACTCGTTCTTGTTCGTTCTCAAACCATGTTCAAACCATGCTCTCTCTCGAATCCCTATTTACTGGAAGTACTCTCGCATGTCTAGTTTCATTTTCCACTGATTTCATGATTTTTCATCGCATATATATTTAGTTATGATTTTCTGAACGACCCTGTATCAAAAATTGATATCCCTGGTCCACAATCCAATGTCTGGTCTGACTCCTGTCAGAGTCAGGCGCAGACAACCAGAAGGCGACGCCTCGATATGTCGTTTTCTGGGCTCCGATTGCGACAGCCTAACTGTCGCAATCAAGAAGGCGACAGGTGAGCCGTCGCGTTCTCAGAACCCGATCTGCAAGCCATGTCGCGACCCTTACATGCTCCTGTCGCGTTCTGCCTAGCACTTGTCGCGATCCTTACAACCCTATGTCGCCTTCACAGGAATTTTGGTGAAAAACCCATAAAAAATATTTCTGTCACTTTCTAAATAATCCTCAGTAAAAACCTTGCCTAAAAATGGAGCAATATTGAATAATTTTAAATACATCTTCACGACTTATTTCTATCTATGATTTCTCTTACACATGCACACACATGAACCATCCATATATGGCTGAAACCTTGCAGAAAATATCTCATAATGTATTTGGTAATTTATTGAAATAAAGTACATTAATTGCCCTATTTAAAAGGACTTGTATTTATTTCTCGCGTTGTTTATGTACCGATATCGACGCTCTACTGTCCTAGAATTCCTCTACAACGTCGAGCACCTATTTTATATACACACTTTACTTGGCTTGTGGTGAACTCTCCGTCGGATATTCCTTTCGCCGGACTAGTGAACTCTTGCACAATGCCTCCGTAAGTCTCCTCTGATTATGGATTCCCACATGGTCGACGAGCAGGTTGTACCCTAACACCCATTACACCTTTAGGGATCAATATGATCCAAACGGCTATTAGAAGTTCGCTCTTACCTTGAATCACGTCGAACCTCTGGACTTGTGCATAACATGGCCAGCGGAAAGATCGTGAATTCCACCTGACTGCCAATACAACGTGCGCGTGTTGTGCAACTGTTACTATCGCCTATTTACTCGTCGCATTACGTGCAATGTCCCCTAGCTCTCATCTGTACTCTACTCGCTCGTCTATTCACGTTCACTCCACTTTCTCGTCTATTCATCTAGTGCTCTCATCTACTTCTTGGTACTCTATATTGGCCATTGACTGATTGTCTAAAGATAAATAATATAACCAATGCCTGGCAATATAAAAAGGGCCCGATCTGGTCCTGGGATGTGCGCCCGAAAGTGCTAGTGCCCATGGGAGTTAAATGATCAGAGTGTTTTGGCATTACACTCAAGTGCTATCTATCTCGACTATCTATATGACAATCAAAACACAAAACGTGCTATACTCTCTCGATGTCTAGAATGACAAACAAGTGCTATACTCGTCAGACTATTACTATACTTGTGCTAGTTGTGCTATGGCCATCCTGCTATTCGTGTTATACTCGATACTTGTGCTACTTTGGAAACTATACTCGCCCTCGTGCTATTGTGCTATCTCTTGCTATATTTGACTCTCTTGTACCTGCTATCTTTAGATACTCTGCCATTAAATGCATTAATTTAATTAAAGCCTGCTTGAGCCTGAGATTTAAGTCCTACTGGGCGTTATCGCTCACCCTACGTTATTTGATGTTGTGTTCTCAGGTGAGACCGAGGATGACACATACACTCACGAGGAAGGGAATGACCAAGAGTGAAGCCAGGAGTACCCTCGAGTCATTATGTTCTCTTAGAGTTGTAGTTAGTTATTTCCTTTTATTGAAATGTAATTGGGCCCTATAGATTGGCTCTGATATTAGTGGTTGTAACTAGACATTTGAAAAGTTATTAATGAGAAGGATTTGATTTAGTATTATTCAATGTGCAATGGTTTGGTGTCTAGTATTTGCTGTATACCTTTTCTTGCAACTGCCTTCGCGCTCCGATATTCAGCGTTGGGGCGTGACAAATAGTGAGGTATTTATAGCCCCACATGGCCAAAAGTGCCCTTGGGATACGTGGGCATATGATCCAAGGTTAATCCCTTTAACCCTAGAAAGCCACGTGTCCAGGTGGGACTAAACTTGACAGAAATCGCCGGAGTGTGTCGACACTACATCAGCCAGTGTCGACATCCTGTGAAAATTCCACCAAATTGGAGTTCTGGAAAGTTGATCTAGTGTCGACACTAAGCCTGACTGTGTTGACACACTGTGACAGTCTGTGAAATCATTGTGCTGGAAACCTGATCTAGTGTCGACACTACCTGGAGTTGTGTCGACACCTTGTAACATTCAGGCAAAAGAGGTCTCCTGGAATCTGCATCTAGTGTCGACACTAGTGGAGGGTGTGTCGACACTACCTTTGCAAAAAGTGTATGTTCCTGTGAAATAAACACACAAATTATTAGTCCAATGTATTAATATGAATGTATGAGATATAATGTGTTTGGAGACATACTTTTTGAACATTGTTATTGTATGTGTGATGTATTTAACATGTTCTTTCATTGTGCATTAAAATCACAACTTGTCATCATCAAAATCATGAGGGGAAATGTGTTAAATTCACATTCAACCCAACAATCTCCCCCTTTTTTATGATGACAAAATTAAGTCAACATGAGATTTTGAATTTTTAAAGGATTGTGATTTTAAGGTATCCATTCACACAACATCCATTCACATACACTGAATAACAATGAACACATTCACATTCATCAAAGCCATTTAGCACAATTTAGTAACAATTGATATTTGTCATAATCAAGAGGCACAATGTTACTAATAACCATAGCTTTCCATGAATGGCCAAAAATCAACACAGTTTGATATCTACAGACATTTGTTCATTCACATTCATTACAAAAAGTTCTCATTCAAAATAGATGTCCTTCTCCCCCTTTGACATCATCAAAATATGAAGTCCATCAGGAGGATGGAGCAGGAGGAGGAGGAGGAATGGGCAGCAAGATAGTCTCAATATCCGTCAATCTTTTCTCCATAGAAGTCAAGCTGAACTTCATCTGAGCTTGGATTGTTGAGAGTCTTGTATGCAGGAGATTTTCCATTCTTTCAGAATTCTCAGACATGTTTGCTTGAAGCACACTGAAATCAGCTGAAATAGGCTGTGATGATGAAGATGAACCAGCTGTGCCACCACGGCTGTGCAAAGTTTTGAATTCCTTCTTTAGAGTAGACATTTCATCATCAATGTGAGCAGATAAATTCTTCATGCCCTCTAAATCATCTACCATGTGTGCATAAGACAGTCTTGTCTTGGATTTCTGATTGACTGCTTCCTAGCTGTTGAATAGATTCTGTTGGGAATTTTCCAAAATACCTTCAAGAACCTTTTCTAACTTGTCTTGATGCTCCTTTAGTTCAAGGGAGGCATCAGCCAATGTTCCAATAAGCCTATTGAATCTTTGGGCTGCATAATCTGATGCTTCCTTTTGTTTGATGAACTGAGCAGACACTAAATTTTCCAACCTTTGTACCCCGAGCTCAAAAGCCTCTGACATCTGTTGGATTGAAGAAGTGATGGTATCAAATTTGTCATTGAGAAATGAGTACAACTCTGGTGGAACAGAAGGTCCACCAAAGGAAGTGGAGGCTTGGGCTTGGTGAGTGAATGAAGGTATGTCCACTTCAGGAAGATGTGGTGAAGAGGTTTGAAAGGGAGGTGTATGAGGTACATCTTGGGGCATTGGTGCTTCATTCTCAACCGGAGGCTGGTCTTCATGTGCAGGAGAGTGGGGTAGCTCAAGAGGTGGTACAACCTCAGGAACCACTGGGGCCTCTACAACAGCTGGTCCCCTTCTCACTTGATCACCTTCCAATCTAAATCCCTTGAATTTCTGAATGTGCTTCAAATTGTACATATTTGCCTTGGGAATGGATTGGGCTTGCTCATTCTCAAATGACACTCCAAAATGTGCAAAGACTGGTGTGAGATGAGCAGCATATGGAAGAGATTTGTGGAGATCCGTCCTTGTGGTTTCTGACATGATTTGGTACATGATAACATGCAAATTAATTTTGATATCTTTCTTTATACAGTAAATAACAAATCTCAGTATGTCTATGAGCCTATCCCGACCACCACCTTGGGGTGTGATTATTGTGGTGAGGATGTGATGCACCAATTTCAATGGAGGGGGGAAGGTATTGGTGTTGAACTTGGTGACATGGGTCTGGTTGGGCTCTGACTCAACAGCAGGGAGTCCAGTAAGCATAGAATAGGCCTCATGTAGATCAAACTCAAACTCATGATAACTTTCACCTTCATCTGGAACTCTGAACAGGGTGGCAGCCAATTCAGTAGGCAAGTCAATCAAAACACCTTTGACCTCTGATTTGTAACTATCATCTGTGCATTCTAGGTTCAGATAGTACTCTTGAACTAAACGGGGGTAAAAAGTTCTGAACTCAGAAATGAACGGAAACCAAGTCTGAAAGTGGAAGAATTGAAGGACTTTAGGGAATGCAGCTACTAGGTCATTATCCGCTAGGTCAACGGCCCTAGGTTTGAGGATAGACTTCCCTTTGCTAGCAAGCTTGGATGGAGTAGCCTCAGAAGGCTTGGATGAAGTGGCCTCAGAAGGCTTGGATGACCCAGATGAAGTAGAGGATTCCGCAGATGGCTCAGAAAAAGATGCCAAAATTTTTCATCTAGGGTGAGCTGATCTTCTGTGGGATGCCCTACCTCTCTTCGATGGAGTAGGAGATGCAGATGATCCTCCTGGCTGCGGAGCAGGGTCATGCCGATGCTTACTTCTCCGCTCAACAGGTGGTTGCTCTTCCACGGCAATAGGTCTGGCGTTTGCCCTAGACCTGGCACCACGGCGGGGCATCTGCTTGGGGGCCATGATTGCAGGCGAAAATGGAAGAACAGGGGATGAAGGAGATGGGGTGAAGGGAAGGAAGACAGAGATGGTTGGGAGGAAGGAAGGAGATGAAGATTCTTGCCGTTTTCGAAGAGAGATGGCGGCCATGGGGTCGACCTGGGGTATAAAAGGGTTTTAGGGGTACAATGGACCGCAGGTACAAGAAACCCAAATCAGCGCCAACGGCTGGAATCATCCAAACAAGCTTGTGTGTCGACACTAGACAGGGAGTGTGTCGACACGGGCTTAGACTGCGTCGACACTAGATGGAGGTGGTGTCGACCTGGCCTAAAGAATTTTGTAAATTCGAGCATGGGAAAAATTTGTGAATTTTGGGACATCTTTAATATGATGAAATATGAATGGAATTAACTTTTCAAGGATTTTTAAGACACCAAATAATTCATTTGTCAAATTGTTACAAAAATTCAGCAAACATCAAGTTTTACACAACAACTTACAAGATATGTTCATTAAATGACTTGAGCCATTAAAATGATGGTTTGAGAGATATAAGACATCCAACAATCAATAACAAACTACCATATTCTCCAAATCCAAAGAAACAAAAATGTCTTTTAGATTGAAATCAAGTGTGATGAAGGTAAACACCTTTAGAACAAACTGATGAAAGACAGGAATGTTTATTTTAAGCAAATCTCCTTGAACAAACACACATTATTATTATTATTATTATTTTTAATCAAACTATCAAATGTAGTAAATCTTGTTCACTCAAGAACTAATGCTTTTTACACACCATAGTCCCTGGATATTAGAGATTTACCCATTATCCAGTTTCAAGGGGTAAATGACAACCTTGAACGTGAAAATATACGTTTATCAGACGCCAATATTTAAGTTGCTCAGTCATCATAAAAATATATGGAGCATGTTGTTTTTGTTTTTGTTTTTTTAATTTTTGAACCCCTTTGAATAGAGATAGCAAAAAGGCTTCATGACATACATGGCACTTCATTTATTGTGAAGGTGTGTAGTTTCTCAGCATTTGTGCCATTGCTCTGTTGAATCATGAGTGTAAGGAGAATTTTATAAAATTGAAAGCATTTATATCCCCATCAGTTGCAAAAAAAAAGATGTTTAAATTCAAGTCACACATTATCCTTCAGTCTTGAAAGAGATTTGAATTTCTGTAGTCTTAAAGAGTATAGTTGAGAGTTGACTTTAAAAAGATGTAGTAGATCACTCAAGGAAAATCATTTTGAGGTTCTAGACAACTCAATGAGTACATCATGCAAGGAAGTTGTTGTAAGTCAAGAAGAGTTTTGAATTTTGCAAAAAGAATGACTTGTGAATTCTCTAGCTCCCCCAAAATAAAGATAAGCAAGTATTTTGAAAACAGAAATGATTCTCTTTTAACAACAAGGCTCCCCCTTAACAATTGCATATTCATTTCTTGGTACTTGGCGGAGACATATACTCTCGCATAGTGAAAGTGTCCAGACAAGCAGAACTTGTCCTTCTTCAAGTCACCATTTGATATACCAATAAGTTCAACACAATATGAGTTGAAGAATTTATTGTCAAAAAGAAATGGAAGTTGAATTGTGAGAGATGTGAACAATATGAATTAAGGAAGGAAAGAAGAATGATGAAACAATGACTCCCCCTGAGAATATGCCTAAACACTCAACTCAAATGAGAGAGATCAAGAAGATGGACATTTGCAAAGACCAAGCTCTCTCCTCAAGGATGAAAATCTATTGTCAGGAAGAGGTTTGGTGAAGATGTCAGCAATTTGTTTTTCAGTTTCAATGAAGTGGAGTTCAAAGGATTTATTTGCTACCTCATCTCTCATGAAATGATGCCTAATTTCCATATGTTTTCTTCTGGAATGCTGAATTGGGTTTTTAGACAGATTTATGGCACTTGTGTTGTCACAAAAATGGGAACACAACCTAACTCTTAGTTGTAATCAAGAAGTTGATGTTTCACCCAAAGAATTTGAGTGCCACATCTACCAGCTGCTACATACTCAGCCTCTGCAGTTGACAGAGCAACTGAATGTTGCTTCTTAGAAGCCCAGGAGATTAGGCACCCACCTAAGTACAAACACAAGCCACTTGTGCTTTTTCTATCAAGTTTGCACCCAGCATAATCAGCATCACAATAGGCAATGAAATCTAACTTACAACCAGCAGGATACCAAATTCCAAGATCACATGTTCCAACAAGATATTTAAAATTCTTTTAATAGCTAACATGTGACTTTCGTTTGGATTAGCTTGAAATCTAGCACACAAGCACACACTAAACTGAATGCCAGGTCTAGAAGTGGTGAGATAGAGTAGAGAACCAATCATACCTCTGTATGTCTTTGGGTCTACTGACTTACCAAGTGAGTCTTCTTCTAGTTTAGCATTAATTGCAATGGATGTGCTTGAATGCTTAAGGTTCTGGAAGTCAAACCTTTTCAGAAGCTCTTTGACATATTTGGTTTGACTTATGAAGATCCCCTCATTGGTTTGGTTAACCTGCAATACTAAGAAAAATTTTAAGTCTCCCATTAAACTCATTTCAAATTCATTTTTCATTTCGTTTGCAAACTCAGTGCACAGGCTCTTATTGGTTGATCCAAATATTATGTCATCAACATAAATTTGGACTGCAATTATTTGATTTTTAACAGTTTTTGTGAACAGGGTTTGATCAACATTACCTCTAGAATATCATTTTCAAGCAGAAAAGAACTCAAACGGTCATACCAAGCTCTTGGAGCTTGTTTAAGATCATAAAGAGCCTTATGAAGCTTAAAAACATGATTAGGATGTTTTTTATTTTCAAAGCTCGGAGGTTGTTCAACAAAAACATTTTCTTTTATGTAACCATTCAAAAATGCACTTTTGACATCCATTTGATAAACTTTAAATTTCAGTGAATATGCAAAAGCAAGAAAAATTCTTACAGCTTCTAGCCTAGCTACAGGGGCATATGACTCTTCAAAATCAATTCCAAATTCTTGGTTGTACCCCTTTGCAACTAGCCTAGCTTTATTCCTGACGACTTGACCATTTTCATTCAATTTATTTCTGAATACCCATCTAGTGCCAATGACTGATTGGTCACTGGGTCTAGGTACTAATTCCCACACTTGATTTCTTTCAAATTGATGAAGTTCATCATGCATTGCATTGATCCAATCAGAACTCATTAGAGCTTCATCAATTGATTTTGGTTCAACTTGAAAAATTAGAGCTAGTGGGTCTTCATGAATTGCCTTCAGGAATGATGATCTAGTTCTTACCCTATCATTCACATTGCCAACCACATTTTGTAATGGGTGATCTCTCAAAAATATATGTTCAGAAGTTACCTGTTGAGGTGCACTTAAGTCTGGAACAACATTACCTGATCCACTTGGAGTAGGTGAATGAATGTTCAAGTTCTCACCAATGTCTTCATTTTCCTCAACAGTTGGTGAAGAATCCACAATGAAATCATCCTCTTCATTATCTTGATTGTCCCTGCAAGATTTAGAACCATGAGTTGAAAATGAATTTTCATCAAAAATAACATGTGGTGACTCTTCAACAGTTTTGTTCTGCCAAGAAAGATGGCTTCCTGACTTTTAGCATGAAACTTGTCAAGATTTTCCTTATTGTTGTTCTGAACAAAGCATTTACACCCAAATATTTTGAAATAGAACACTGTTGGCTTTCTGTTTTTCAATAATTCATAGGGGGTTTTTCTGATTTTTTGTCTGATCAATGCTCTATTAAGAATGTGATTTATTGTGTTTACAGCTTCAGCCCAGAAGGATTTGGGCAATTGCTTTCCAAGAGCATGGATCTAGTAATTTCCACAAGTGTTCTGGTCTTTCTTTCCACAACTCCATTTTGTTCTGGAGTTCTTGGTGAAGAAAACTTGTGAAAAATATGAAGTTCAGCACATAAATCAGAAAAAGATTTGTTTTCAAACTCACCCCATGATCAGTCAAAATGTTTTTGATTTTATATGGAAAACTTGTTAAGGTAGTGGTACAGAAATTCCTGAACTCAAGGCAAGCATCACTTTTGTGGGACAAAAAGATAACCCATGTAAATCTAGTAAAATCATCAATGATCACAAACCCATATCTTTTGCCACTTAGACTTAGAATTCTTGTTGGGCCAAAGAGGTCCATGTGAAGTAATTCTAGTGGCCTAGATGTGAGTACCTCATTGAAGGTTTTAAAAGATTTTTTGGTTTGTTTTCCTTGGGCACAAATCCCACAAACTTGATTTTCTACATTATAAAAGGATTTAGGAAGACCTTTAACCAAATTCAGCCTTAACAGTTTATTTATTATTCTGAAACTTGCATGACCAAGTCTTTTGTACCAAGTCCATGCAATTTCATTCTTATTTGGAACAAGACAAATATTTCCAGAAAAGTTTTTATCAAGGTTGATCATGTAGACATTGTTTTCCCTCTTTCCAAAGAATTTTATTTTATCAGTTGATGAGTCAATTATCTTGCAAAAATCAGATTCAAACATAACTTTGTGACCTTTGTCACATAGTTGGCTAATGCTCAGCAAATTGTAGTTTAAACCATCAACTAACAAAACATTATCAACTGAGTTTGAGGCAGATTGACCAACCTTTCTAGATCCAATTATTTTTCCTTTATTTTTACCTCTAAAAGTGACATAACCTCCCTCCTTCTCAATCAGGAATGAAAATTTAGCTTTGTCTCTAGTCATGTGCCGTGAACACCCACTATCAAGGAACCACACATTTGAGTTGGGTGCACGACCTACCTGCAAAATCAATCAGTGGAGAGAAGATTTTGGTACCCAAACATTGTTGGGACCATCAGAATGTTTGAGCATTGACATCAAATCTTTTCTAACCCAAATCTGACTTGTTTTTTGCTTCTGTTTTGGTTCATTGGTGTTTTTTTGTCTTTTTCACTTTATCCTTTCTTTAGGAATGAAAACACCAGTGTTCTTTTTCACATTTGGAGGGGAGTTTTGCATTTGGACATGATTGAACATTTGTGGAGGTCCAAACCAAGGGTTTTGTTGGTACATTGAAAATTTTGGATAGAAGAATTGAGGGTGGTACCAAAATGGATTGTGATACCATTGGTTCCAAGAATTAGTCTAATCAGCTTGTTGTGCTGTCTTGGAAGTCCAAGGTTTATTATGAATGGCTTCTTTTAAATTTTTCTTATTTTTCATATTTTTACTTGAATTTTTGATTGACTGGTTTTTGTTTATTGATGTTGAGCAGGTCGACCTGTCCTTGACTGGTGTCGACACAACAGTCGCAGATTTCATCTTTTTGTGGACTTGTGTCGACCTGTTAGGTGATTGTGTCGACCTGGTTGGTTTCTCTTTGTTCTGGGTTTTTGAAATTTTTACTGTGTTGCTTGACACTTGCTTATTTTTTGTGTTTTTAAGACTAGGACCTTTGACAAAATTGATCAAGGGTGCTTTTTCTCTTAATTCACCAGATTTGTCTTTCTTGGGTTTTTGTTTGTTGAATCCTAGTCCATGTGATTCAGATCTCATTCTAGCTCCTAGCAAGGCCTCCAAATTGTCTTTACCTTTTGTGAAGGTTTCAATGACTGTTTCTTTTTCTTTTAGCTGATTTTCTAAGGTTTTGATTTCATCAGCATTTTGTTGTTTTTCTTTTTGTTCCAATTCCAGCTTTTCAGACAATTCTTTAAACTCTTGAGTGGCCTTTTAGGATGCAAGCTTGAGCTCATCAATTATTTCAATTTTCTTCTTTAGATGTTTGTTTTCTTTTCTTATTTCAGAATAATTTTCAACAACTTCAGCATACGCATCTTGCAAATCATCAATTGAGTAATCTTCAAAAGATGTACTTACCTTTCCATCTGAGCCATTTGCCATAAAGCAAATTTCCTCACTCTCAGAGCTTGAGGACTTTTCTTCTTCTTTCTCACTTGAGTCTTCATCAGACCAAGTGGCAACCATGGCTTTTGGCTTCTTGAATTTGTGAATCTTCTTGTATTTTTCCTTCTTGTTCTCAGGACATTCTCCCTTCATATGTCTTGGTTTGTTGCACCTGTAACAAATGACGACTTCATCAGATTTCTGATTTCTACTTGAATTAGCATTAGAAAAGGAAGTGTTTCTTTTTCCTGATGGGAATTTCTTTTTACCAGAGAGTTTTCCTTTTCTATATTTTAAGAATTTTCTGAATTGCCTGGTCATGAAGGCAATCTCATCTTCATTGGACTTAGACTCATCAGAACTTGTTTTCTCCTGATTCTTGTCTTTGTTACTAGATGAAGCTTTGAGGGCTACTGGTTTGATTTTTATTATGTACTCTTCATTCCTTTTCAGGTTTATTTCATAAGTCATTAAGGATCCTATCAATTCATCTTAAGAGATTTTGGACAAATCTTTAGAATCTTCGATGACTGTGGCCTTAGTGTGCCAAATTGAAGAGAGAGAGCGCAAGATTTTCCTTACCAAATCAGCATCTGTATAATCCTTACCTAAAGCTTTCAGTCCATTCACAATGATCATAAACCTAGCAAACATTTCAGAAATTGTCTCATCAGATTTCACCATAAACAGTTCATACTCAAAAACAAGAATGTTAGCTTTGGTTTCTTTTACTTGAGATGTTCCCTCATAGAGTAACTCAAGCTTATCCCACATCTCCTTGGCAGATTTGCACATGGAGATTCTTGAGTACTCCTTAGGGTGGACTGCACATTAGATCATATTCATGGCACTATAGTTCAGGGTAGTCCTTATAATCTGTTCCCTGGTCCAAGTTTCTTCCTCTCCCTGGTTTCATAGGGGCCTACCTCAACTACTTTCCAGATTTCGTAGTTTTGGGCTCTAAGAAAAACTTGCATTCTATTCTCCAATAAGAATAGTCCGTCCCATTGAAGAAGGGTGGCCTATTCATGGAATGACCCTCAGCTATGAACCCTATGGAATCCATTGAATCAAATAGATGGTGCAAATAAGGAAACACTCAGCAAGTAAGCAAGCAAAACACACAGAACAAACAGAAAACACTCAGATCAGATATGAACCCGCTCTGATACCAATTGTAGGATCAAAAATAAGGTTGGACCAGATCTAGAAGGGGGGGTTGAATAGATCTAGGCCAGAAACTGCGGAAGCTTATCCAATTTATAAAAATTGCTTTGAATCAGAGACAGCTTAAAAAAGAAATTTACAGATATGATGAGTGATTGTGTGAGTTAGATGATTAGAGTGTGTGATCAAGTTGATTAGAAGTTAATTCGAAATATCCTATGCATTCATCTAGCGCAAAGTAAAATTGAATCACAAACAAACCACTGCACAGAGATTTTTAGGTGGTTCGGAAATCACACCATGTGACTCCTACATCCACCCCTAACACTGTGAGGATCCACTACACAACTTGGATACACACACACTGGAGCCTGACAACTCCAACACACAGAGTTTTACAACTCACACAACCTCTAGAGCAAGACTACTCTAGAAACCTAAGCAAGACTGCTCAACCACAACCTGAGTACACGACTCAAAAACCCTGAGCACAAAGGCTCACAAACAACTTGCTAGAACAGAAACACAAGATCCAGATCCTCTAGCAATGATCTGATCTATCAAGAGTTCATTCAAGAGATTGGTGCAACAACTCATGCACAATCTCAGAATGACTCAGAAGAGACAAGGGGAATTGAGGAATTGTATGAATAATCCTTGTTCTTCAAATATACTCCCTTTTAGAAGGTCGAATTGTGAAGAAGCTTGAACTCTGAAGTCCCTGGCCGATGCTCTGCACTTTGTGCTTTGGGAACTTCCTTGAAGTCTTCACAATTGGCTGCTTCAATTGATCTGCTCCCTTGGAAGTGATCTCATTGCATCTTCATGGATGAGACTTCACTTCTTGTGCTTGGAGAAATGGAAATTGGGTTGAAGAAGCACCAGGAGAGCAAGAACGGGAGGAGCCTCAGAGTTGCCGCCGAAATAGCCTTTTCCTGGATGTGATGGAGGTCTCTGCTTGGCTTGGGGGCAAATAGTGAGGTATTTATAGCCCCACATGGCCAAAAGTTCCCTTGGGATACATGGGCACATGATCCAAGGTTAATCCCTTTAACCCTAGAAAGCCACGTGTCCAGGTGGGACTAAACTTGACAGAAATCGCCGGAGTGTGTCAACACTAAATCAGCCAGTGTCGACATCCTGTGAAAATTCCACCAAACTGGAGTTCTGGAAAGTTGATCTAGTGTCGACACTAAGCCTGACTGTGTCGACACACTGTGACAGTCTATGAAATCATTCTGCTGGAAATTTGATCTAGTGTCGACACTACCTGGAGTTGTGTCGACACCCTGTAACATTCAGGCAAAAGAGTCTCCTGGAATCTGCATCTAGTGTCGACACTAGTGGAGGGTGTGTCGACACTACCTTTGCAAAAAGTGTATGTTCCTGTGAAATAAACACACAAATTATTAGTCCAATGTATTAATATGAATGTATGAGATATAATGTGTTTGGAGACATACTTTTTGAACATTGTTATTGTATGTGTGATGTATTTAACATTTTCTTTCATTGTGCATTAAAATCACAATTTGTCATCATCAAAATCATGAGGGGAAATGTGTTAAATTCACATTCAACCCAACAGCAGTCACCCGTCGGAAGCTCAACCGCTAGGTCAGAGGTTCACTCTGGAGCAAGCTCGGTAAGGGAACCAAAGAACTCCTATGAAACAAATCAATGTGTAGCACCAAGATCAATCAATACATGGGCAACTCTACCAAGTATAGGAATCATAACAACGACTAGATTCCAGGCCTCTGCCTCTTCTCTGGTGTTGTTCATCACGAGACCACGATCACATCCTTGCTATGGCGGTTGCTACTGAGAAGGCTAGAACTATCCCTGGTGCTGCTCCTGACACTGCGCCTGCTGGGGTGGAGGGTACTACATCTGCGGTGCCTGTTAAGAGTATTGGGGTGCTTCTAAATGTTGTTGACCCTACCTCATCAAGCACTCTCACCTAAAGTGACCTGGCTACTGAACGCGGCATTGTTGATTGTGCACTTCGTTGTCTAGAGTTCTTTGCACATATCAAGATGCTCACCTTCTCTAAACTGTCTCACAAAGTTAAAATTGTAAAGATGACTAATAAAGTGGTGAGAACAGGTCATATCCACGGAGAGGCTGAATAAAGCTTGATTTAAACTACTTTGACTTGAAACAATTCTAACAGACACTTTTAACTAAAATAACACTGCATTAGAATCAATTCTGAAAACATCACCAATCAAATCCCTCACCACTTGACAGATCAAACATAATGAAAGAACAAGTAGAATTGAAATTAAAGAAACTTGATATCATTGTACCCTCTCACTTGAGTGATCAAACAAGTAGACATAAAGCTTAACTAGAAACTAGCAAACCAATTTACTCCTACAGCTCAGGGGATGAACGATCAACAAGTGTAACTCTCCACAAACACCGAATCAATACTCTCAAAGTTCAAGGATCGGACAGATAATAAGAAATAACAGGAACATGAGATATATCACAATTTTATTGCATTCTAAGATCCAGATGAGACAGTGAAGAAATCAAAGAACTCAATCAAAGATTTAAACTGAAAGCAATATGAACTATAAAAATTTCAGATCATTGTACCCTCACAGCTCGAGGGATGAACAGAAAATCCAGAATGAGAGTTTATGTTGCTAAAGCCAATTCCTAATGATACCACTGCAGAACAAGAATGGGAACAATCTCTCCCAGACCAACAAACAAAATGCAGAAGAATGGAGAATTTTCACTGGATCGAACTCTCCCCTGCAACCATCTCAAATACTGAACAACGAAAAGAAGAAAAACAACATCAAACAGTCCACCTCCCAACAGCAGAAGAAATGACGAAATCAACACAGAAGAAATGAAAATAACAATTCCACTGGATCGGACTCTCTGGCACAGAAGAAATGGAAGAAGTCGACACTGAAGAAATGGACAAGATCAACACAGACGAAATGGAGAGTGTGATTCCCTTCTCAGTAGCACAGAAGAGATGAAAGAAAAATCCCCAAAAATACCGGAGCCCCTCACAGTTGCAGAACCTTCACAGCAGAACCATCTCACAGTTGCAGGACCTTCACAGCAGAACCATCTCACAGTTGCAGGACCTTCACAGCAGCATCAAAGAGAAGAAGAAGAACATAACAAAATTCTAAAAAATTCCAATCGATCTCCGGATGAAAACAGAAGAAATGCCAGCAATCGTCCTCCTCACAGCAGCTTGCATTACACAGAGAAAGAAAAACATGGAAGCAATCGATCTCTCCTAGCCTAACAACTCTCAAAGAAAAGTACAATTAAAATTCCATCTATCCCGCCTTCAGCTAACAGAACAGACGAAGCCCTTAGAAAAATACTAAACTTAGAAGAAAAGAAAAGAAAACCAAATTCCCAAAAAATGTTGAACCCTCCTACAGATGCTGAAAGAAAAAATACAGAAGCAAAATGGAAGAAAAATCCCAAAAAATTCTGAACTCCCTCCCCTGAGGACCTTGGGGTCCTTTTATAGACGCCTTCGAACCTTCCAGGTGCAGGCTCTGCATGCACCAAATCACCACACTCTAGCTCCTCTTCCCGCCTCTGATCCGCACGTACCAGCCTCGGCCTCACACAAGCACCTCACGCGCTAGATGCGCAGCCAGCCGCATCCGCCATTGCCTCCCCAGCTCCAGCAGCACACGCCGCCGCCACCTTAGCACACCCTGCTTCACACGCGGTAGCCCGCATGCACGAGCTATGCACCGCTACATCTACATCGCACTGCTGCTACCTCGCTCCCCTACTGCCATCCGCGCACCCGACCCTGCTGCTGCGTAGGCGCTCACACCCACCAGACACACAGCATCCAGCTCGGCACAGCTGGAGCTTCACACGAGATCCGCCGCGCGCTATGTAAGGCCCTTGATTTTTTTATCTTTGGCTGATTTCTTATGTATGTATAAATGTATCCCATTGATGTATAATTTCTATTGTGCATAGTACTTACTTGTATACATTGTATGAATAAGTATTATTTTAATGTATGCATTGTAGATTATATATATATATATAAATATATATATATATATATATATAGATATATATATATATAATATCATGTGTGGTGTACATAAATTTTCTGCAGTTTTATGTTCTGTGTAGACGACCTGTTGGCGTCAACATGGGTGACGTTCATGGTGAGTCAGCGGCCACATCGATGGACGCCAACTCCACATTGGCGACCAGTGATGTTGACATCAAGGTCCTAGATCTGTTGCGATTTCAGATCCGGAAACGCCCCCGAAATGTTCACCTCTGTTTAGGAAACCGATCCCAATGGTAACCTAGCCTAACCTTATGCGTATCCGACCCCCAACACTTTATATTGTCCAATTTCGGCCAAGTCTGTCTTTTGACTCTTGGGTCAAAAACCTAGACTTTATGTGTGAAACCTTGTTTTGGAACTCTCTCGATCCGGCTACTGAAGGCATCAAACCGGCGATCTGCATCGACTGGAGAGGACTCTGAACATCCGAGAACGACTTCCCCACGTGGGTGTGCAGTGAAGATCAACAAGGAACCCGGATAAAGAAGGATTTGAAGGCTCTTTGGCTAAGGCCGAGGAGAGCTTCTTCAACTCAAAACATCAATTGGGGATTTTATCCAAGGCAAGTAACCCATCCACATCATCCTACATGTGTCTAGTATGTCCAGAAATTTCAGGATTTTAATTCGAGTCCTGGAACCCCCATTCAGTCGATCTTTTACGTTTAGTCTGTGTTCTACACAGACAGGAACTTAACAGCAGGATCTATTGTCCTTAAGATCTGAACTTGGCGGCGGTCTTGTTGCCCAGCTAGCTAGCCCAGAGGGGGGGGGTGAATGGGTTATTAAAAATTGATCTTTGATTAATACCTGTTCACTAAAAGGATTACACAACAACTTAAACGAAGGTTAGAGTTAGAGGAAATGAGATAGCAAACACACAAAACACACCACAAGACACAAGGATTTTTATCCTGGTTCGGAACTCCTCTCCACAGGAGACTACGTCCAGTCCCTGAGCAATACCTCAGGATTTCACTATCAAGGGTACTATCCCCTCACGGATCCTTACACCCAGCCTCAACTGGTCTTCCTTCAACCTGAAGGGAAAACAAACCACCCTGGATACCAACAGGTCTTCCTTCACCCAGAAGGGAACACAACTAATAAAAAGAAGTATAAGAACAAGCTTCAGAAACTAGCTCAAACAACTGCAATTTGAAGCAAACAAGCCTCGAGAGAGAAGGAATTTTAACACTGGTTTCTCTCCAAGACTACACTGGCTCTCACAGAAATTTCTTCTTGAACACTGAGAGCTAAAGTGGATTGGAATAGAGTGCTTCGCTCTAGTTTGAATTACAGAAGACTTGAAGGATTGGCGATGCCTTCTTTCAGAATAATATTCTTCAAAAGTGTTATCCTTCTCAGTCTTGAGTCTTGTATTTAAGCTTCTACTTGAAATTTGAACGTTAAAGATCCGTTGTCTCTCATCCTGGTGTACGTTAGACTGGTCTGCAAGAAAGCTTCTGATCTTCAGTCTTTTATCCTTTAGTACACGCCATAGAAACATTTTAATATCTTGTATCTTGTGTCCAACATGTACAGATAAATCTTGTCAGGTATCTGCAAGCATGTCAACAATAAATAGGAGACAGCTAGAGCTGTCGTTGATCGTTAGTCACAGTTTGGAAAAGATATTGCTAGTTTTAGCAAAGCTGCTTTCTGTCAAAATAATGATGTAGACAGAATAGCACAATGGAGGAAGATATCGTCTGCATTCATGAGAGATACGTTCAGAGTGCATTGAATGCATAGCAGTCAAACAGACGAGATACGACTTTGACTATTCAACATATATCAAAGAGTGTTGATATAATAATGAAATCGATATGAACAAAGCCGATGCCTTTATGACTTATGAAATCGTTATAAGTTGATAGGCAAATCGTTATCATAATAATGAAATCGTTATAAGCATTTATGAAATCGTGTGTGAGATACAAATCGTTGTATTTCTGAAGAAATCGATATGAAACACTTAACAAATCGTTATGAGATACAAATTGTTGTGTTTCTGAAGAAATCGATCTGAAACACTTAACAAATCGTTATGAGATACAAATCGTTGTGTTCTGAAGAAATCGATATGAAACACTTAAGAAATCGTTATGAGATACAAATCGTTGTGTTTCTGAAGAAATCGATATGAAACACTTAACAAATCGTTATGAGATACAAATCGTTGTGTTCTGAAGAAATCGATATGAAACACTCAAAAAATCGTTGTGAGTTCTAAAGAAATCGTACGACAGCTTATGGAGTCGTTATGACGAGCAAGTCGTTACGGGCTCTAAAGGAATCGTTACGATAACATATGGAGTCGTTGTGACGAGCAAGTCGTTACGGGCTCTAAAGGAATCGTTATGATAACTTATGGAGTCGTTGTGACGAGCAAGTCGTTACGGGCTCTAAAGGAATCGTTATGATAACTTATGGAGTCGTTGTGACGAGCAAGTCGTTACGGGCTCTAAAGTCGTTGTGAATTCTAAAGAAATCGTTACGAGTACTGAAGAAATCGTTACGACAGACAAGTCGTTACGCTTTCTAAAGAAATCGTTGCGATGTCTTATAGAATCGTTATGAGATCTTTAAGAAATCGTTACGGTATCGATTTGTTTGAAACATCACGACTTTTCGATCAGAAAGGAGATCGATCATAATACTTATGAAATCGTTATGATGACTCTATTGAAATCGATATGAACTTATAAAGGAATCGTTCTGATTATCAATAGATGTCGATATGAAGTATGAAGAAGTCGATGCAATGACTTGGGAAGAATTATGAAATGAGAGTCTTACCTGATTGTCTTGAACTTTCTTTTACTTTTGTTTCCTGTCCTCAAGGCTCAAGTAATTCATTAGTAATGTTTTGTTAATCATCAAAATTAATATATAAATAAGTGAATTAATTTATATGAGGAAAGTTTGGTCATCAATCTCTCCCTTTTTGATGAGGACAAAATATACTAAACAACATAAAGAAAACAACATGTTTTCAGAGTTGCATTAGTTTTCTCCCCCTTTTTGTCAATAAGCAAAAAGATAGTCTATGAGACAAAGAAGAGAGAAAGCTTTGTATTAAGTAGGAGGAAGATAATACAAAGGAGACAAAAGGGAGGCATGCTGGGAAATAACAGTCCATGCCTTGATCTCCATATTTTCAAAAGTCTGGCGGAAAACACCAGGAGCAACTGAGAAGGAAGAACCCATGGCTGGAGAGATCCTCTGAATGTAAAGCTGCCGCTGCTCTTCCAGAAATTCTTCATAATGATCTTTGTCCAGTATGAATCTGAAGTAGGTGCTGTTTCCAAAGCTGGCACGATGGAGAAATCTATCCAGTGAGATTGGATAGAAATTCTTCTGATCAAGAAGATCCTTCTTTAGGGCATAGAAAGCAGTATATCTGGCTGCCACTGAACATAGATCTCTTGAATGGGATTGATGGAGTTGAGATCCATGAAGGCTTCGGCTGATAGAGTAGGCTTAGCTTGACGGATCAAGGAACTGTTGATAGCTTGCAACTGAAGATGGGGTTCCTTGTAGAGCGTTTCCCATATGGTGGGAGAAAGCCTCTCACACTCAGAATGAGTGGAGCCAAAACTTGAGAGGAAATACGGCAAGAGTGGTATTCTCTGAAGATAAACTGCAAGAAGGAAGGCATTCTACCCTGCTTAGCTGACATTCTGCCATCTGCTTAGCAAACATATCAAAGGCATGGGAGCCTGCATCTGAGTGAAACACTAAGGAGTGTAGCTTCGGCAGAAGAACTGGAGAGTCATTTGAGGTCGGCAAAATCCACTGTGAGGGGAAGATTTATTGGATGTTCTGATCTCATCATCACTATGGCTGAATGAAATTGATAGAATTGGACTTCAGGCAGCTTGTTCAAGTAGCAGAAATCACTGTACAGTTGGAAGTTCTTGGCAATTCTGATCTCTTTCAAAATGAAAGGTCCCCAAGAGTTTTATGCTGAAGAGTAAACCACTCAGAAAGAGTGAGTGGGTGATCTCTATGGGTAAGGGTTTTTGCACGAGCAGTCAAAAATTTGAGTATTGAGGCTTATTCCCTTGACGTGGCCCACTGTTCTTCAGTCTTGAACTCAGTCCCTCATAAATTTTGGATTTTTGAGGGTGGGAGAACTGGCAAAGAGGAAGAACAATGTTGAGATGCTCAGAGAGGTTGAGGAAGGAATACCATAGATGGTGGAAAGGATACATTTTTGAAGGTATTCCTTATAGATGGATCTTCTCGGAGGGTCGAGGGTAAGAGAGTACCAAAGAGGAGGAAATAATGGTGTGGAAGGGAGGCTGACAGAGGAAGAATGTTTCCTCTTCTTTTTGGCAGGACTAGGAGGATCAGTCCTGTGGATATGAGTGGCAGTGGAGAGAATGGTGAAGAGGGTATTTCTCTCAAAATCATCCGGAATATTAGTGTCAAAGACACCAAGAAGTTGAGGTTTTTCCGGAATGAAGGTGACAGAGGAAGGAGGAGTAGGAGGATAGAAGAGGTGTTTGGGATTGAAGGATGTAGACGGGTGAACTGGAGTGGTTTGAGTGAGAGGTGAAGAAGGTGAGAATGATGATGGAGCTGAGGTGTGAGAAGGAGTGGGAGAGAAAGAAGGTTGAGATGAAATGAGAGAGGAAGAAGGTTGGGTGCAAGGCATAGGGTGTTTGAGAGTTGGTGGTGCTGGAGGGGCTGTAGAAGGAGATGAAGGTGAGGAGAGGGTTGGAGTTGCAAGAGTAGAAGTGTCAGAGGGCCTTGGTAGCTTCAATGGGCTCTTTCCCTTTTGCATGACCCTCTCTGACAACTGCAGATGGCCCAGATGGCCCTGATGCTGGCACTGATGGCCCTGGTGGCCCTGATGCTTGAGCTGAAGGCCCTGCTGGCCGAGACTCTTGAGCTGGAGGCCCTGGTGGCCGAGGAACAGCTATGATCTGCTCTGAGTAGCTGCAGGAGAAAAACCACTTGACCTTGAAATAATTGCAAGCATGGACTTCATATCAGACATTTCCTTGTTGAACCACTTCATAGCATTTTGGACTGAAGATAGCTCGGAGGTGGTTGAAGCTTGACTGGTCAGAATGCCTTGCACACTGGTCTGAACTGATGATAAAATATCTCCTTGAGCCTTCAACAATTCCATAATGGCTTCAGATTTACTTTTATGTGGCTCTTTCTTGACCTTCTGTGAACCACTCTCTTTTGTTTGCTCTGCTGAGTGAGAAGCTCCTCAATATGTACATGGCTTGCACTTGGTTCTTCACTTACAGGAGCGCTGGCAGGAGGAGGATTTTCTGAGATGGTGCATCTGTCTCAGGAGCATTTTCTATCAATGGTTCCTCATTGCCAGTTTGCTCCCCCTGAATAGGAGCATGGAGATCAACATTTTCTAGCTCCCCCCGGGCAGGAGCTTCCTCCAAAACATTTTCTCAAAGTGGCCTTCTGCCACGGATTCTAACAATTTTGATTCACTAGCATGTTGTTCCCCTTGGCTGGGAACATCTTCCAAATCACTTCTTGTTGAGTAGCTGCTTGCACCTCAACACTGACAACTGATTCAGTCAAATTTTCTGTATGGCCTGGTGCCATAGCTTCTTCTTCATCAAGTCTACCTGTTTCTAAAGTAACTGAGGTGGAGGGAAGAGAGTCCAAAACATCTCTTAAAATAGAGGCAACTATTGAGGTGGGCAAAGGATCTGCCACACCTGCTATAGCTTCTTCCATTTGAACTTCTGGAGGATGAGATTCAATTTCTATAATCGGTGATCCTGAAATCTCTGCTTGGAGTTCCACTGAAGGTACTGCTGCTGCTCTCTCTACTGCTGCGATCTTACCTCTAAAACTGCTGGAGGATCTGCTGCTTCTTCTTGAATCTCTGGGACATCTCCGATGATGGCCTCTCCCTCTGCCACAGAGGTCTTGGTCCATATCCCATTCTGCACTGAAAAACCACTTTTATTAAGGTTCCTGGACCATATAGACTGGCCCATCTTTTCCACAACAGCTCCAGATAAATCAACTCCAAAATGCTTGAAAATCTTGGTTAGGAGATGAGCGTAGGGCAAGGATACATTCATTTTGCTCTTTGTATCCCAGATTTGAGCACTAGCAAACTTCATTCTCTCCAACATGACTGCGGCCAAGTTAATCTCCTTATTCTGGATTACCCAGAACATCATATCCGAATCTGCCCTATTTAAGATGAGAAAGTAGCACTCCGGGGAACCATAATTTGGCAGATAATGAAATGGAGTAGACGGTTGAATGCAGACATTTGATTGATATCCAATTTTCGTCTTTCAGCCTGAAACCTGGACCTATAATGCCAAGACCCTTTGCTTCATCGTTCACGGTGTGAACCCCACTATGTCCAGATGTCTTCACTCCAAACACGTGTGCAGGAGTTCATGGTCTACCGTAATTTGGATACCCTTAACAGAGGAGACAAGGGACCCATCCGCCTCTGACTTCAGACAAACGAAAAATGCTTTCACCAGGTCGGGGTAGCTTACCTCGGTGAAAGTGGCAACATCCATCCACTGCATCCTTCTCAAAGCTTCTACTAAACTTCTCATGCCATTCTTCTCTAGATTCTGAACATCCACTGCCTTGTTTCCGCAAATCTTCGTCTTGACGAAGGTAAACCTTTCCTGCTCCTTCGGGGACAAAAACTCAGCACTGTAGCCCCCTACACTTCCGGAGATCATCGGAGCGGCCATGGGTAGAAGAGAAGAAACGGTTCTAGAGAAGGGAGATGATGGAAGAGATGGAAGCCCTCGAGGGATTCTTCGCGAGAAGAAGAGAAAGCTTCAAATCTTGCAGAGAGTCGATGCCGGAATCGTTAGGGCATCGGCTTGGGCGAACAGAAAAAAAAGAAAGGGTAAGGTGGAAGATGAGTCGTTCCCAGAACGATTTGACTAATTAAAATTACTTTATCGAAAACAGGAAGCACCAAAAGGCGGTAACGGCAGAAGGCGACAAAAGGGTTTGACGAGTCAAACTGCTTTTAACACAACAGCGGTCAAGGAAGAGTAAATAAGCTGAGTTTTGCTTAAAGTCAGGGAAAGAGAGAAAATTTCATTAAATCTGAAAAATTTATATGCCAATTTAAATACAAATCTTTTCACAAATTGCACATCCCTAATTCCCTTCTAAGAGATGTAAATCTCTCTTCAGGTAGGGCTTTTGTGAAGATATCTGCTAGTTGACCATTTGTATCTATAAAGGAAATTTCTAAGTTACCACTAGCTACATGATCTCGAATGAAGTGATATATAACCTCAATATGTTTAGTCCTTGAGTGTTGCATGGATTCTTGGTGAGGTTGATGGCACTTGTATTATCACACAGTAGTGGAATTGACTTGATATGAATGCCGAAATCCTCAAGTTGTTGCTTTATTCAAGGAGTTGTGTACAACAACTTCTCAGCAGCAACATATTCTGCCTCAGCTGTTGATAGAGCTACTGAATTTTGTTTCTTGGAGGACCAAGATATCAGACATCCTGCAAGAAACTGACAACAACCACTGGTGCTCTTTCTATCTACTTTGCATCCAGCATAATCAGCATCAGAATATCCTACTAAATTTATTTCACAAGATTTAGATACCACAGACCTAAATCATGAGTTCTAGCTAAATATCTAAATATTCTTTTCACAGAAATTAAATGAGATTCTCTAGGGTCTGCTTGATATCTAGCACACATGCATACACTAAATAAAATGTCTGGTCTACTTGCTGTTAAGTAAAGTAATGACCCTATCATACCTCTATAGTTCTTTTGATCTACCTTTTTACCATTTGATCACTGTCCATTCTGGTTGATGTGCTCATTGGCGTTGACAGTGGCTTTGCACCTTCAAATCCAAATTTCTTTAACAGCTCTTTGGTGTACTTGGCTTGACATATGTGGGTGCCTTCCTTCCCTTGCTTGATTTGCAATCCAAGGAAGTAGTTTAGCTCTACCATCATACTCATTTCAAATTCTCCCTGCATAAGCTTTTCAAAGTACTGCAAAGAGATTCATCAGTAGATCCAAAAATAATATCATCTACATATATCTACACAAGTAGTATATGTTTGACTTTTGATTTTATAAATAGTGTGCTATCTACTTGACCTCTAGTGAAACCATGATCTAATAAGAAAGTACTGAGCCTATCATACCAGGCTCTAGGTGCTTGCTTTAAACCATATAATGCCTTATGGAGTTTAAATACATGATTTGGAAATTCGGTGTCATCAAAACCTAGAGGTTGTTCAACATACACTTCCTCCTTGATAAAACCTTTTAAGAAGGCAGATTTGACATCCATTTGAAACAATTTTAAGTCTAATGCAGATGCATAAGCAAGTAAGATTCTAATAGCCTCAAGTCTAGCCACAGGTGCATAGGTTTCATCGAAATCTATGCCTTCCTCTTGGGAATAGCCTTGAGCTACCAGTCTAGCCTTGTTTCTTAATATCATCCAGACTCATCCAGTTTATTTCTGAACACCCACTTGGTGCCAATAACTGAATGATTGGATGGTCTAGGAACAAGTGACCATACTTGGTTTCTCTTGAACTGATTTAGTTCATCTTGCATGGTTATTATCCATGATTCGTCAGTTAAAGCTTCATTGACTGTCTTAGGCTCTATTTGAGAAACAAAGGCTAAATAATCACAAGGGATTACATTACCTCTTGTTCTTACCCTACGGATGGATCACCAATAATATCTCAGGAGGGTGATCTTTCTTATGTCTCCATTCTTTGGAAGATTTTCATGTTGAATTTCAGTCTGCTGCAGTTCTTCCAGAGGTGGATCTTCCTTGTCCTCAATTGAGGTATTCTTTAATTTTCGGACAAGTCCTCTGCATCATCAATTTCACTAATTTCTTCATTATTCAAGGAAGGGTTAGATTCATCAAAAATAACATGCACGGTTTGTTCAATTAATAATGAGCGTTTATTGAAAACTCTATAACCTTTGGGTTTAGAAGTGTACCCCATAAAGATGCCTTCATCAGATTTGGTATCTAACTTACCAATGTCCCTTTTTCCATTGTTGTGGATGAAGCAAGGACATCCAAATATTTTGAAGTGACTGATCTTAGGTTTCTTTCCCTTGTAGAGTTCATAAGCAGTCTTCTTCAGGATTGGCCTGATCATTACCCTATTAATGATGTAGCTGCAGTGTTGATGGCTTCGGCCCAAAAATATCTTGGCAAGTCATATTCTGATAACATGGTTCTTGCCATATCCAAAAGAGTTCTATTTTCCTCTCAGCAATTCCATTCTGTTGAGGTGTCCTTGGTGCTGAGAAACTGTGCTCAATTCCTTGATCATCACAGAACCTCGCAAACTTTTCATTTTGAAATTCACCACCATGATCTGATCGGATAGAGATAATGGCGAACTTCTGATCTTTCTGAACTTTCTTGCTGAAGCTGACAAAGTTTTCAAAGGTGTCATCTTTGTGCTGTAGAAAGGATACCCAAGTAAATCTTGAGTAATCATCAACTATGACAAACCCAAAATTCTTTTCTCCAAGACTGGTAGTCCTCATTGGCCCAAATAGATCCATATGAAGAAGTTCTAACGGCTTTGAAGTGGTCACTACTGTCTTTGATTTGAAAGAGTCTTGGTGTGCTTTCCTTTTGCACAAGGTCTGCAGATGCTATCCATTTTTGTTGACCTTTGGTAGTCCTTCCACTAGATTTCTTTTTCTGAGCTTGTTCAATCCATCCAAAGTGCAGTGGCCCAGTCTTCTGTGCCACAGCTCTGTTGATTGATCTTTGCTGGCTGCCAAACAGACATCTTGATCCTGACTTCTTCAAGATAGAGTACATATAAATTTCTTTCTCTATATGCTTCAAAGATGACTGCTCCATCCTTTAATATGCTGCATTTTGATTCTTGGAACTGAATCTGATGGCCTTTGTCACACAACTGGCTGATGCTAATGAGATTGTGCTTTAATCCTTTGACCAGCAACACATCTTCAATAACTGATTTTCCTTTGTTGTTCACGAACCCACTTCCTATCACTGTGCCTTTTCCATTATCTCCATAGGTAACTGTTCCCTCTTCATCTTGGAAATTGACAAAGAACTTCTGGTTTCCTGACATGTGTCTTGAGCATCCACTATCCAAGTACCATTTGGATGCTCTTGAGTTTCCCTGAAATTTAAACATTAAGTTTTAGGTACCCAAGTTCTTTTGGGTCCTGATGGTTAGTATCATTAATTTTACCTTTTATTATCCATTTTTTATGTTTTGTTGGGCATGTTATTGCGATATGTCCTAATTTGTTGCAGTGATCACAGCAGGATAATTTTGTTACCTTTTCTATATACTTGAACTCAGCTTATATGCTGTATCTTGTTCAGGTGTAAACTTTGGTGTTGGATATGTTTAGGGTAGACTATGGTTTCTTCATTATCTGGGGGTGTATATCCTAACCCATTTTCTTCTTACTTGCTCTTCTAGCACCTTTTAATATTAGAGAGTTTTACCATTAGTAAATTTTTTAGTGTGCTTGATAGTTTATATTTTCTTCATTTAAGCTTTTAATTCTTTTCTTAATTCATCTGTGCTTTCCTATTTTCCAATTTTGTTATTTGTTCATTCTTAGCTTTTAGGTCTTCACATAACAATTTATTTCTTCTTTTAAGTTCATTATTATTTGTTTTTCTAATTCTTCATTTTCTGTTTTTTGATCAGAATTAGTGTTTCTAGACAATGATATTTTTCTTACTGACTTTAATAATTTGCATACTTCTTTATATTTATTATAAAGTTCATTAAATGCACTTTCTAGATTATCAGAATCTGAATCATTGCATGAATCAAAAGAAGAGTCAGAAGTTACCTTGTCTTCGGTGTTGGCCATGAGAGCCAGGTGGCTTCTTCTCCATCACTGCTTGAGCTTGACTGTCTGTCAAGTCTGAGTCACTGCTATTCTCCCAAGCAGCTGCCATTGCCTTCTTTTTGTACTTCTTGAATTTCTGAAGTTATCCTTTTTCTTGTGATCATTCTTCTTAAGAATTGGACAATGCCTTGATGTGTCCAGGCTTCTTGCATTCATAGCATATCACTTCTCCTTTCTTCGAATCCTTTACTTCTGGTTTTCTGATATCTTTATTTTTCTTAAAAAATCTTCTCCCAGACTGGAACTTCTTCTTCTTTGCTAGAATTCTTTGAAGTCTTCGAGACAGCATTGCTTTCATCATCACTGTCCTTACTGCTTTCACTGTTGTCCAGTGATTCTTCTGATATGTCTTCATTGGCCTTGAGAGCATTTGATTGCTTCTTTCTGCTGGAGGATTCTCCTAATCTCTCCATGTTTATCTCATGAGCCATGAGGGATCCTATTAACTTCTCCAATGACATTTGTTTTAGATCATTGGCTTACTCAATGGCTGTTACCTTTGGAATCCATGAGGATGGCAGAGATCTGAGGATCTTTCTAACCATATCTGGTACAGCATAGACTTTTCCTAATCCAGCCAACCCATTTGTGATATCTGTGAATCTACTAAACATTTGAGTTATAGATTCACCTGACTACATCTGGAATCTTTCATATTGAGTTACAAGAATGTCGATTCTTGTCTCCTTCACCTTATCTGTCCCTTCATAGGTAATCCTAAGCTTTTCCCACATTTCCATTGCGGATTTGCAGGCTGAAACTCTGTTGAATTTTTCTTACTGAGGGCACAGCACAGGATGCTCTTGGCTTTGCAGTTTAAGGAATTCTTCTTCTATCATCATCTGTCCACTGAGCTTTGGATTGGTGACTAGAAGATCACCTTCTTCTATAATCGACCAAATCATGTATCATGCCTTGTAGAAAGTACTCCATTTTGTCTTCCAATATGTATAATCTTCTCCATCAAACAGAGGAGGTCTGTTGACTGACTGACCTTCGAATTACCTTGGGCTGCCATGGATCTTTACTCTTCAGATCGTTGGATCTTCTTCTTTGTCGAAGAGACTTGCTCTGATACCACTTGTTGCCCAGCTAGCTTGCGCAGAAGGGGGGGGGGTGAATGGGTTATTAAAATTTGATCTTTGATTAATACCTGTTCACTAAAAGGATTACACAACAACTTAAACGAAGGTTAGAGTTAGAGGAATGAGACAGCAAACACACAAAACACAACCACAAGACACAAGGATTTTTTCCTGGTTCGGAACTCCTCTCCACAGGAGACCTACGTCCAGTCCCTGAGCAATACCTCAGGATTTCACTATCAAGGGTACTATCCCCCTCACGGATCCTTACACCCAGCCTCAACTGGTCTTCCTTCAACCTGAAGGGAAAACAACCACCCTGGATACCACCAGGTCTTCCTTCACCCAGAAGGAACACAACTAATAAAAAGAAGTATAAGAACAAGCTTCAGGAACTAGCTCAAACAGCTAAATCTGAAGCAAACAAGCCTCGAGAGAGAAGGAATTTTAACACTGGTTTCTCTCCAAAGACTACACTGGCTCTCACAGGAATTTCTTCTTGAACACTGAGAGCTAAAGATGGATTGGAATAGAGTGCTTCGCTCTAGTTTGAATCACAGAAGACTTGAAGGATTGGCGATGCTTTCTTTTAGAATAATATTCTTCAAAAGTGTTTCCTTCTCAGTCTTGAGTCTTGTATTTAAGCTTCTACTTGAAATTTGAACGTTAAAGATCCGTTGTCTCTCATCCTGGTGTACGTTAGACTGGTCTGCAAGGAAGCTTCTGATCTTCAGTCTTTTATCCTTTAGTACACGCAAGAGAAACATTTTAATATCTTGTATCTTGTGTCCAACGTTGTACAGATAAATCTTGTCAGGTATCTGCAAGCATGTCAACAATAAATAGGAGACAGCTAGGGCTGTCGTTGATCGTTAGTCATAGTTTGGAAAAGATATTTCTAGTTTTAGCAAAGCTCCTTTCTGTCAAAATAAAGATGTAGACAGAATAGCACAATGGAGGAGGATATCGTCTGCATGCATGAGAGATACGTTCAGAGTGCATTGAATGCATAGCAGTCAAACAGACGAGATACGACTTTGACTATTCAACGTATATCAAAGAGGTTGATATAATAATGAAATTGATATGAACAAAGCCGATGCCTTTATGACTTATGAAATCGTTAAAGTTGATAGGCAAATCTTATCATAATAATGAAATCGTTATAAGCATTTATGAAATCGTGAGATACAAATCGTTGTATTCTGAGAAATCTATATGAAACACTTAACAAATCGTTATGAGAGCAAATCGTTGTGTTTCTGAAGAAATCGATATGAAACACTTACAAATCGTTATGAGATACAAATCGTTGTGTTTCTGAACAAATCGATATGAACACTTAACAAATCGTTATGAGATACAAATCATTGTGTTTTGAAGAAACGATATGAAACACTTAACAAATCGTTATGAGATACAAATTGTTGGTTTCTGAAGAAATCGTATGAAACACTCAACAAATCATTGGAGTTCTAAGAAACGTTACGACAGCTTATGGAGTCGTTGTGACGAGCAAGTCGTTACGGTCTCTAAAGGATCGTTACGATAACAATGGAGTCGTGTGACGAGCAAGTCGTTACGGGCTCTAAAGGAATCGTTATGATAATTATGGAGTCGTTGTGACGAGCAAGTCGTTACGGCTCTAAAGGAATCGTTATGATAACTTATGGAGTCGTTGTGACGAGCAAGTCGTTACGGGCTCTAAAGTCGTGTTGGAATTCTAAGGAAATCGTTACGATATGAAGAATCGTTACGACAGGAAGTTGTTACACTTTCTAAAGAAATCGTTGCGATGTCTTATAGAATCGTTATGAGATCTTAAGAAATCGTTACGGTATCGATTTGTTTGAAACATCACGAATTTTCGATCAGAAAGGAGATCGATCAAATACTTATGAAATCGTTATGATGACTCTATTGAAATCGATATGAACATATAAAGGAATCGTTCTGATTATCAATAGAAGTCGATATGAAGTATGAAGAAGTCGATGCAATGACTTGGGAAGAATTATGAAATGAGAGTCTTACCTGATTGTCTTGAACTTTCTTACTTTTGTTCCTGTCCTCAAGGCTCAAGTAATTCATTAGTAATGTGTTTGTTAATCATCAAATTATATATAAATAAATGAATTAATTTATATGAGGAAAGTTTGGTCAAAGGTCTTTGTTGTCGTTAACTTTCAGGCGGCAACCCTTGCCGTTTAGTTCTTCAGGAAGAAACAATGTTGTTACTGCCCTATAAAAACTATTTTTACGAGTTCTGCACATGAGGATATACGATAAAACTTATATGATATGTAAATATCTGTGTGGAAGCATGTTGTGAATTGTTATGAATTTATATGGATTTCCCACATTATTAGAATTATTATAAATGTCTAGTTGATAGGTTTTAATCTTGTAAAATCTCAATTATGCAAATCCGTGTGGATTTAATAGTCATGAAATTTCTATATAACAGTTAAGCATTTTAGTTCACCCTGTAAAAAATTTGAATTTATGATATTTGTGTAAATTATTATAATTTCTAAATGGTAAAAAGGAGCATGTTGATTCAGTATAGAAATCCCATTAAATGGTATGAAAGTAGATAAATTCTTGAAAATTTGCATATGCTCAGTACTGTCAGTATGCACGTGTAGCATGAACTATAGGTCTGAATGGTAACAACTATGTAAATTGGGCCAATTTAACCTGAGTGAATATCACCTTTTGAATTTTAGTAAAAAGTGGATATTTCAGAAAATTATGAAACTTTGTATATGTGAATTGTGAACAGTAAACGACATGTGGTTAAATTTTAACATTCATTTTATAACAGTAGATACTGATTACAATATTTTCATCATGAAAAAGGTATAGTTTAGTGTAATTAAAAATGATTAATTACAGCATGATATGAATCAATTAGTAGTTGTAACTGATTTAGTTCTATTAACAGTAGTACCATGATAGGGAACCTGAACCATGTGCATGAATGTGAAAATAAGGATAACGGGTTAAAATGGTGTGAAATTGTGTGTTTAAATGGAAAATATGTAATTATGCCAATGGGTGACACTGCTACCTTAGAGGGCCGTGGAACTGTACTGTGGTAAAGTCCCCACGAGAATGTTCAAAATGTGTGATGTCCCATGAGCATTGGGATTAAATCCTAGAGGCGAACAAGTATCGCTGGTTAGGGTGGAGAGTACTTCTCCCGGTTCTGCGCAGTAACTAAGATTTATCACTGAAATGCTCAGGTGATAGATATGTATTGTGGTTAGTGTGTGTCCTTCAAATGGTGGTTTGGACTACGTGTCACGGCATTTAAATAATGTGAAATTGTGTTTAAGTGAATATGCATGTGAAAATTGTGAAATTGTGTAAATGATTATATGTTAATGTGAACTCTCGTGATAGCATGTGAACTGATAACTTCTTAAATGAATATGTTATATACATAGAAAAACAGCAAGCTTTTCATGTGTATAAATGTGTTATTCATGTGAATATCATTATAGAATCCATGCAAAAAAATTGTCTCTTTCTTTATGTGTACAAACTCAATGTTTATGATGACAAATGTTAAAACGTGAATATATAAATTATATGAACTTAGTAACATATTGATAAATGTGTAGAGAGCATGCGATAGGCTTTAAAGCTATTGAACACTTTGTACTAAACAATTTTCCATGTGTAACATTGTAGAAATCATGTTTAGGTTCCATTTGCATAAATTGCTAAATCCATGCTTATATGTGATTGTGTGGTAAGGGAACGTGAATGTTAGGTGATGCATGTAAGTTTAATGTGATTAGAGTTACTTGTTGAGTTCTTTTGAACTCATCTTTGCTTCGACGTACAGGTGCAGACGTTTCTACTTCTTCCGAGGAGATCGTTAGGAGCGACTTAGAGCGGGAGTAGGAGACCTCGTTAAATTCAGCGTTGTACTTTCATTTCATAAGTATGTAATAAATGACTCTACGTAGTCTTATGTATGTAATAAAATGACTCTACGTAGTCTTATTTAATTCATTGGACTTATTGTATTTAAACTTCATTTCTTAGCTATGAAATGTTAGTTCTCTTTTCCCTCTATATGGACTGTGAATAGAATGTTGATGATCGAATAATAGTTACTTTCCATCATTTCTTCCGCTGTCATGTGTTATATATATAATTTGTGTATATTTTAGCCTAATTGTACATTGTTGGGTAAATGTCCCACTGTAGCGGCGTTCATTATACCGATGTGGTTGGTAAACGTAACGGTATAAGGAGGGTCGTTACACGCTAGCTCCGCCATCTGCACGCCCCACACACCGCCCAACGACTGCGCACGCAGCCACGCACAGCGCACCACCTCCATCGTGCCGCGCCCAGCTACGCTTCCCGCCTCCGGATGCTGCTTCACACGGCCAGCCCACTGCCTCACACACCACCTCCGTACCCCCCATCTGCCGCTGCGTCGCACATGAACGTTCTTGTGGATGAGGCAAAACATGAGAGAAATGGAAAAAGATGGTTAGAGTAATATCAGGTTTTGTTAAAAAGGTGGTGAGATGGGAATGGGGGTTGTGGCACCGTGATTAAAATGATCAAATAATTTTTATTTATTTACACATTATTTTTTATTTAAAACTAAAAATTACAATGCCTCAAAATATTATTTGTCCAGAATGTATTTACAAAATCATCATTTCCAAAGTGTACTTGTGAAAAGAAAATGAACATGATTAGTCAATCTAAAAATAGTGACTTATGAATGAAATCTAACATGTGTATTCTAACCCAATATCAATAATATGTTCAAAAATCTATTCATGGATGAACTGAAAATTAAAATCAATTAACATTATTTATGGACAAAGATGTCTACAATCAACTATATGTATGAAATTTAACACGAAAAATTTTACAATTATCACTCCCCCTACTTGAACATTGCTAGTCCCTTAGCAATAAAAATTACTCTAAATGTAGGACTAGAAGTTGTAATGTCTCATGCTAAACAGCCATCATGTAAAAGATTAATGTAGAGATATGTCTTTCCTAATTGTAAGGGCTTATGGAAAGAAATTAGTGCACAAATGATAGCTCACTTAAGAGTTACATCAGCCCTCTGGAGTTTCTCTGCTCAGCTAGTAATTGAGATTAGATTAATTCGAGGCAGAAGAAAGAATTTTGGAATAAGATCCTTGCTCAGTTAGATTAGGTTGTTTCTCTCAGTTCCATTCTGCCCAACTTCCTTGAGGATTATTTGTCTGAGCTGAGGACTTTGCCCTTATTTGCACTTTGTGCACTCAGAATTTTTCTATCTTTTTCATCCATATGCTGCATAACCCATCACTTTTTAAGAGTAGCGAGTCCAACTTTACTCAGATCCGGGGCATTTTTCATGGATATATATATATATATATATTTCTTCTCTTTTCTTTGTTTTTCTTTTCTTTTCTTTTCCTCTTAAAGGAAGGATAGACAGTCAGGTTCCTTGATCACATGCCTTCACTTCCTTCGCAATTCACTTAAGGGGAAGGGAGAAAACCAATCACCTCTCTCCTACTAGTCTTAACAAATTTGCTACATTCGGGTTCAGCTAGTCTAAGGGGTGTAGTGTGTGCATGAAAAATCATGCCATAAATCATTACATAAGGTGGACGAGGAGTACATGTAATCCTTTACTAGAGGCTACTTAACATGGATGTTTGCAAAGGAATGTGACAACTAAAAAAAATCTAAGGTTAAAGATCAGACACATAGTCTGTGTTTCACAATGACAAGCATTTTTTTATTCGAAGATGAAACATTGTGAAATTTTATTTGCATATGTACAAACTAAAAAAAAAATGAAGCATTGGTTAGGATGGGGACTATGAATGCATGTTTATTCTACCTCTCCCCCTACTTATTTACAAGAAAAGAAAGTAAGACAGAGAATTACTGATAAAAAAGAAATCTGTACACATGGGTTGCCTCCCAAGAGCGCTAAGTTTATCGTCTTCAGCCGGACGCAATTAAGCTCCTTTGGCTCAGCTAGCTTGGTAGACTCAATTTTCAAGGAAGGTGGGCTTTCAAAAATACTTTAACCTTTGCCCATTAACAGTGAATGATTTTTTAGTTTTAGGGTCAAGAATAATGACAGCACCATTGTCGTAAGCTTTGACAATAGTGTAAGGACCATCCATCAGGACTTCAATTTTCCCGGAAACAGACGAAGTCTAGAATTAAATAGCTAGACCTTATCATCCACTTGAAATTTTTTTCTCTATGAATGGTTTATGATGGAATGTTTTGGCTTTGGCTTTATAGATTTTTGGCTTGGGCTTTGGCTTTGGCTTTACAAGATTGCTAGCAATTATGATGGGCCAAGTCTCATTCTCTCCTAAAAAGATGTTCTTTGAACTAGCAGGGAGTGGTTTTAGATCAACCTTAGGATGACACTTTAATGGAAATGATGGATCATTATCCTAAAACAGGAACTAAATTGTCCTTCCTCTCCGTCAAACCCTAGAGCACACGGTTGGTCTATTGTTTCTTCCTCACAAGATTCTTCCAAGGAGTCTACCACTAGACAACTCTCTCCTTGATCATGGTGCCAAGATGACCCAAAAATATTGATACTAACCCGCCTATCCCAAATGATATATCCATCATCCCGGTAGCACAATCATGTTAGCTCTTGTTTGGCAAAAAAGGGTCTACCAGGATGATGGTGGACTGAGTTAAATCTAGAGGAGTGTTCATGTCCAGAATGATAAAATTGGCAGGGAAGTAACATCATTGATTTTCACAATAACGTCCTCAACTAAGCCTTTAGGAGTGGTGACAGAACGATCGGCTAGTTGAAGGACAACAGAAGTGGGTTTCAATTCTCCTAACATGAATTTCTTAAAAATAGCAGAAGGTAGGAGATTGACACTGGGCTCCAAATCTAAAAGGCTGCTTTCAAAAATGACTCCACCGATGGGCAAGGAATTAGTGGAGTGCCTGGATCTTTGAGCTTTTTAGGAAGTTGGTTCAAGACAATGGCACTCACAATTTCTGGAAGAATGATTGTTTCAGTTTTATTTCTCATTTCACGTTTTGGTGTAACGACCATCTTTATACCGGTACGGTTACATCAACCACATCATATAATGAACGCCGCTACAGTGGGACATTTACCCAACAATTGTACAATAGGCTGAATCATACACAAATATATATAACACATGATAGCGGAAATGAAATAACTGGAAAGTAACTCTTATTCCATCATCATCATTTATACACAGTCTATATAGAAATGGAAAAGCAAATACTTCATAACTGAGAAATTGCAACTATTATATTGTCCTCATGAGACATCACAGAGTCTTTTATTACATACTATGAAAGAAAGAAAGAACAATGTTGAATCCAAGACAAAAGTCTCATACTCCCGCTCCGAGTCGCTCTTAACGACCTCTTCGGAAGAAGTAGAAATGCTTGCACATGTATGTCGAAGCAAGAGTGAGTCCAAAAGAACTCAACAAGTAACTCCAACCACACTAAACATACATACATCACATGACTTTTCACATTCTCATGCTACCCGGATATCACATTAGCATAGACTTGATAAAATTTTCAAGAAAAACCTAAACATGATTTCTACACATGCCACACATGATAAATGACTCATAACAATTTTTACAATGATTTAAAACCTATCAAATGCTTTCTAAATATTTTTCAATATACTAAACTAAGTCTCATTTAATCACATTTATATTCGAAGACTATAACCCTTTTTAAATATTGAATTTACACATTTTACAAAAGACATTCCTAGCATGGATTCTATGATCATGTTCACATGGATAACACATCTATACACATGAATAGCTTGCTGTTTTTTTTTTTTCATATGGATATATTACATTCATATAAGGAATTATCATTTTACATGCTATTCCTTGATTCATAATCTCACATGATCATTTACACAATTACACAATTTACACATTCACTTTTCACATAACCACAAATTCACATTTATTAAATGCTGTGACACATAGCCCAAACCACCTCTAGAAGGACACACACTAATCACATCACACACATCTATCACCTAGGCATTACAGTGATAAATCTTAGTTACTGCGCAGAACCGGGAGAAGCACTCTCCACCCTAACCAGCGGTACTTGTCCACCTCCAGGATTTCATCCCAATGCCCATGGGATATCACACACTATGAACCTTCCCGTGGGGACTTTACCACAGTACAGTTCCACAACCCTCTAAGGTAGCAGTGTCACCCCATTGGCACATTTACACATTTTTCTAAACTTCTAACACACACTTAATGCACAATTTTAACACATCCATTTCATGCTCACACATTTACATGCTTTAGTATTACCTAGCATGGTACTACTGTTCTTAGTATTAAACAGATTCGAAACAAGTCTAATCATACTGAAATTAGTAGATTTTATTATCAACCATATTACATGTATTAATTGATCATTGCTCACATAAAACCAACATATGTAGTTACTGTCATCATTTCAGTAGGAAAATTTAACCACAAACTTCTTACAGGTTACCCATCATGCACACCAAATTTCACATTTTTATGAATTACACAAAAATTATGAAAATTATAAAAGTGTTATTATACAAAGTAAACATAGTCAAACTAGCATGGATTTTCATTGTTCAGACCCACAACTCACTCTACACATGGATACTGATAGTCCTAAACATATGTCAATTTCTAGGAATTTAAATGTTTCCACACTATTTATCTAAATTTCTACACTAATAAAACATGCTTACTATTTTACCATTCAGAAAATGTAATAATTTACACAGATATCAGAAATTTCCCAAATTTTTACAACATGAATTGAAACCCACAAACATTGCACATAAATTTTATGACACTTCGATTCCACACAGATTGAACAATCATAATTTTACAAGGTTAAAACTTGTCAGCCAGGCATTTTAGAAATTTCTAGTAATTGAAGTATTCCACCAAAATTCATGACATCTCACAACATACTCCAACATAGATATTATATATCATATAAAATTTACCATATATCCTTATGCGAAAAATCCCAAAAATTAGATCATATATGTCAAACATGCACACTATTGTAGTCTGGCAAACTTAACGACATTCAGCTGGCCGTCTATCAGGTTAACGGCAACAAAGTGTGCCACCAACTGAAGATCTTAATGGCAAGGGATCCCGCCGTTAAGTTCCTATCTGTGCAAACACAGACTGAACGCAAGAAACATGGTGAAATTGGGGTTCCAGGACACGAATAAAAATCCAGAAAATACCTAGGACCTACTAGATGCACGTAGGAATGATGTAGAAGGGTTACTTGCCTCTTGTAAAATCCACAAGCAACGATTTAAGACGGAGAGCCCTCCTCGGCCTGAGCCAAAGAGTCCTCAAAACTCTCTCGATCCAGGTTCTGTGTTGATCTCTCTGCACACCAGTGTGGGGTCGTTCCCCCCCTGTTCAGAGTCCTCTGCAGTCATTGTAGAACGCCGGATGAAGCCTCCAGTCACCGGATCAAGGGTTCCAAAATCAGGTTTCGCACAGAAAATAGGGTTTTTGACAAAAGAGTCAAAAAGGGTTAGATTTGGCCGGTGATGGGGTGTTTTATAGAGCTAGGGGTCGGAGATGTAATTGGTAAGGCGGGTTACCGTTGAGAATGGTTACCATAACAAGGGGCGAAGATTTCAGGGGCATTTCCGGATCTGCAAACGCAACAGATCTGGGACATTGATGTCAACATCACAGGCCGCCAATTCTGAGTTGACGTCCATCGTTGTGGCCACTTACTTGGGATTGGCGTCCACACATATTGACGTCTTTTGGCCGACAGAACTGAACTTAAAACTATAGAAACTTTATGTACACCACACATGTATATATATATATATATATATATATATATATAAATCTACAATGCACACATTAAAATAATACTTATTCATGCAATGTAAACAAGTAGTACTATGCACAATAAATTTATACATCGATGGCATACATTTAACATACATAATGTTGGGTTTACTTGTGCCTTAATGTTTTGATGATGTGTTTTTTAATGAACATTGCAATTTATGATGGTATAATGACCTATTTGTTAAGAACATGAATGACATGATCAAGTGTCAAGATGATCACCTATGTATTCATTACATCTCACTTAAAATGTCTTTTAATGTAGGTATGAATGCATATAGCCAAGCAACAAGATTCAGGTGAAAAAGAACAATAAAGTAACTTCAAGTGATCATCTGTCGACAGCCAAGAAATCCCCTGTCGACAGATAGACATGACAGAACAAACAAGGTTCTGGAAGCACTCAGAAAGTAGTACCTGTCGACAGCCAATATGTTCCTGTCGACAGATGAAGTGTGCCTGTCAAAAGCAAGACAATATCTGTCAACAGATCCAGTGTTCCAGAAACATGAAAGCCAAACTGGGCAGTAGCTGTCGACAGCAGCCAATCGCCTGTCGACAGACGTAGTTTTGGAAAGCTCTAATGTCCAAGATATGATCCATGCATTGGGTGATTCTGTCAAGCACGTCTCTCCATATTTGGACACCCATATATATAGGACATATGGGGTTATTTTCGCAATAAGAGGCCATACCATCAATGTAAGACCCTCGAATTTCCGTAGTATTTTTTTCGTATTTATGTGTGTATATTGTGCTTGTGCATGTATGTACGTATTTACGTGGTATTAAAATAGTATAAATACGTGTACATGTGTTTATATTGAACATAAATAATGTACTTATTGCATGATGGTAGTGTGGGTACGATACTATATGTACATTGCATGTATATATGTCCGGTATGCATGGTTTTCTGCATAATTAGGGTTCTGGCCGAAGGCCCTATTGGCGTCAATCCCCAGGCCGTCGAGGTGGTGTCAGCGTCCAGCCCTGGACGCCACACTAGATCCGGCGTCCAGCGATCTGGACGCCAACCTCTCTGACCTGCATGCGCAGCAAGCTGCTATCTTCTGAAACAAGGCATGGCAACCATTGGGGGGATGTCCCCCAACGGCTCTGAAGGTGTCAAATCAGTATGGTGAGTGGGTGAGGGGCTCTTCTTAGGGTCCAACCCGAAATTGGCTCCTCTCACTCCTCCCTTCACCTTGTGAGAAGAGGAAAAGGAAAAGAAAGAAAACCCTAGAGAGCATTCTGTGAGAAAACCCCAGTTTGAACCCCTAAAATCCGACCCTTGGAAGCTGGTTTTGGAAATCTTCTGCATCAAGGAGGGAGCTGAAGCAAAGGGGAAGGCCTCCCCATCATCTCCTCGGCGTGGAGATCACCCAGGAGCTCGGAGGAAGGCGTTCTTGGAGGTGCTTCTGCAACTTCTTGGGACTGCCCAAGGAGGTCTTCTTCGAGCCATAGATCTCTTGGAGGATTTTTAAAGAGGCAAGTGACCTATCCATGGTGTCCCCGTATGAGTCTAGGATGTTTCTATCATTTTTATGAAATTTATTTCGAGTCCTAGACCCTCCATTTCACCCAAATTTCAGAGCTCGGGTCTGTGTTTTTGCACAGACCTGAGTAAACGGCAATGTCCCTGGACGCCTAGGATGAGATTGGCGTCCATCGACCATGCCGCTGACTCTGAGTCAGCGGCCAGAGACTGCCGCCTAGTTCTTCAGGACAGAACAGTGAGCTGTTCTGTCCCTCTTATACATTTAATTCCGGTATGTTTATACGTTGAGGATATATGGTATTCCTATAAGCTATGTATATGGTACATTGTGGTTGTGGATGTATGTGAGTTGTGTGGGTGAATGTGGCTAATGATGTCTTGTAAGCATGTGAGAATAACTTGTAGATCATCTTGCAAAATCCATGATTCATGATTTAGATTAATGTGAATGCCTTGATTTCGGTCTATTCATGAAGAGTTGTGGGACATGTATGTGTGTTCTGAAATTTTGGAAATTATACATGCTTGTGAAATTGCTAATAAGTCGGTTCGGTAATATGAAAGCATGTAAAAATGGTTGTGGTAAACGATTTATAGATGTATGAATTAGGGAATTTTGTACTCTAAATTCATGTGTATACATTGGTAGTTATGTTTAAACAGCAAGTGATAAGTTACATGATGTGTGAATTCCATGTTGATGAAAAATGTGAATAATATGCTAATTATGTGTTTGATTTACTGTAAATCCTATTTAGCTCAGAAAATCTGAAAAATTGAGGGTATGATCATGAGCCCGAAAGCAGCCTGTGGTTAAATTTTCAGACCATTTGGACCCGTAATAGAGAGTTATGAGTTTTCATGTGAATGTGAATAATTCGTACATATGATCGCAATGTGACTAGATTTTTGTTTAAATCAGCATGATTTGGATGTTCACTGTGTGTTAAAGCCTGAAACTCTGTAGTACCATGTTAGTAAAAACAGAGGAGTTCATGTGAGTGAGGAAGTGAATGTGATGGGAAGTGTAAAGTGTGAAAACCATGTGTAAACGCTAATTGTGTAAAAGTGTAAATTGTGCCAATGTGATACTGCTTCCGAGAAGGCAGTGGAACTGTATCAGGGAAAAGTCCCCCTGAGAAAGTTCATTGTGTTAAGTGACCCTAAGGGCATTAGGGGGAAATCCTGGAGGTGGACAAGTACCACTGGTTAGGGTGGAGACTTGTTCTCCCGGTCTGCGCAGTCCAAGAGTCACCATTGCATTGCCTAGATGGTGCCTATGTGTTATGTGATGTGAATGTGTCCTTCTTTGGTGGTTTGGACTATGTGTCACGGCACCTAAATTGTGTAAATATGTGTAAAGTGTAATGTGTAAAGTGTATGTGACCATGTGTAATGTGTAAGTGACATGTGGATGTATATGTGTAAAGTGTAACCATGTGAAAAGAGGAATTGTGTAAAAAGGAATGTGAAATTCTAGATGTGTAAATGTGTAATGAAACCATGTGAGACTAAATCTGAAACCAAGTAAATTCTGAAAATGCATGTTATTATTCTCATGTTATGTATGCAAAAGTGCGTAGAATCCATGTTAGAGACAACTAATGAACATGTGTGTGAAAAGGGCATGATGGATTGTTCACATGTGATGTTTAAGCAACATTGTAGCTCTCATGTGTAGGTTTATAGTCATTGAACCATGTAAAATCAGCAACCTAAAGCATGTTGAAAAGTTTGGTATGTACTTAAGAACTTGTGGAATCCATGCTAATTACGTTCCCCGTGCATGTATGTCAATTGTTCATGTGAATAGTTCTCACGTTTTGATCAAAGTCCCATGAGTAAATTGAATAGAGATCATGTGATAGGTGGGTTTCATCTTAAAAATCTGAAAGCATGCCTTATGTATAAAACTGTAGAACCTTCATGATAGGTTGAAAACTTGCATTGACTAGCATGCTTGTGTGTGAAATCTGTAAATGTGCATGTAGAAACCACTAGGACTTGTACGTGAATATCATATATAGTGTTGCTTGCTGAGTCTTTAAGACTCACTCTTGCTTCGGCGTACAGGTTTAGACGGTGACGAGACCTTCGTGGAGGAGACAGTGGAGATAGACTCCGAGCGCGGAGTTTAGCTTGTGGAGTTGTGCATCCCTTTTGTTGTAATCTTCATAGTATGTACTTGAAACATTATATTAGAAGTATCATGAAGAAAATGTACTATGTGGACATTGGACATTTTGTATTTTATTCAGCATTAAATTATGAGAACTTTAATTCTTTCTTTGCAAATTGTAAACTGCATGTATGTCTAATGTGGATGATGAATGAATGGAGATAGTTCTCTTTTACTTCCGCTACTCTGTTATGTATATTCGCGTGTATCTCAACTGTTTGTATCGTTGGGTAAATGTCCCACTGTGGCAGCACACTCGTTATATTGACGTGGGTCGGTATGACCGTACCGGTGTAACGAGGGCCGTCACAATCAAACCCTAAGCAAATCCCAAGACAAAAGCCTCCACCTGTTGCTATGCTTCAACCTACCGCCCAGGGAAAGGAAGATCCGTCATCCAAGCGGAGGTGAAGCCAGTTCGTCTGTGATTCAAGCTTCTCCATCAATCTATACTTGCCAAGACGAAGTTTGAAGTTCATCTAGACGAGCATCTTGAAGAGTTCCACATCAGGATTTGTTCTTTCAACTCAGAACTCTTCTCTGTCTCTGTTTTCTCATACTTCTGTGTGTGTGGTGGTGTTTCAAGCTTCTTGTGCTTGATTCACGTGGTTTGTGTTGTTCTGATCGTGGTTTCACATCAGACAACTCGTGTGTGTGAGTTGTAGTCGTGAACCAGCTCATAAGCAGTTGTTTCTGCGTGTGTGTGGACGGTGGACGTAGGATACACAAGTTGTGTACTCCGAACCACCTTAAAACATCGTGTCCTGTGGTTTGACGTCTTTACGATAGATGTTTGGTAGGCACGTTGTTTTTACACACGCTGAATGAGTTGCTACTCCATCTACCTACAACTAACACACATCTAAGTTTAGCTTAAATTTTGTTACAGTTTCAAAGTCTGTGTTTTCATTAAAGAAGGTCGTAGTAAATTTTTAATTGATAGTAATCTATTCAACCCCCCTTCTAGATTACCATATTGGATAATTCCGCAACCTTTCAATTGGTATCAGAGCGAGGTCTCTCTGATTTACTGTTGTGGTTATTTGATCTTACGATCAGGAGGATCTCATGGAATCTAATAAGGGGTACATGGCCGAAGGACACTCAGTGACCAGGCCACCCTTCTTTGACGGTACTGATTATCCTATTGGAAAAACCGCATGCAGGTATTTCTGAGAGCACACTACGAGCTGTGGAAGATCGTCAGTAAAGGAGCGTACACCCTTCCTGAGGACGAAGATACCTGGACGAAGGACCAGATTGCGAAGGGAACTCTCAATTGGAGCGCCCTCAACATGATGCAATGCGCAGTGCACCCCAAGGAATATTCAAGAGTCTCCACGTGCACCTCAGCAAAAGAGATGTGGGACAAGCTTGAATTGATATACGAAGGTACGTCCGAGGTAAGGGAATCCAAAGCAAGCATGTTAATTTCTGAGTATGAAATGTTTAAGATGAGCAATGAAGAAACCATATCTGACATGTTTGCAAGGTTCATGCTAATCATAAATGGATTAAAGGGTCTTAAAAGGAATACTCAGAAAGTGACTTAGTGAGGAAGATACTTCGGTCTCTTCCATCCTCATGGAACACTAAGGCCACTGTCATTGAGGATTCAAAAGATCTCTCAAAGATGAAATTAGATGAACTAATTGGCTCCCTAATGACTTATGAAATAAATGTGAAAAGAAAGGAAACTGAAGAAAATCCTAGGAATTGATTGCTTTAAAGGCTTCCAAGAAAAACTCTTCAGGTTCCAAAAGGATGCTCTTCAGGATAGTGATGATCTTGAAACATCTAGTGATAGTGAGAATGATGAAATGGCCATGCTCACTAGACAATTCAAGAAATTCCTGAAATTCAAAAGGAGAGGGTCAGGTAACTCTAAACCCTTTCAAAAAAAGATTCTTCAAACAAATTTGAGTCTAACAAGAAATCTGATATTGTGTGCTATGAGTGCAAGAAACAAGGGCACATGAGAGGAGAGTGCCCTGAGCTCAAGAAGAAGCTGAAGAAAGAAAAGTTCACCTTCAAGAAAGCCAAAGCAATGATGGCTACTTGGAGTGATGAGGATGAAGATGATAACGCTGAAGCAACCTCTGGGGATGAAGAAGTTCAATGTCTAATGGCAAGAAGTGACGACTCCAACGAGGTAAACTCTTCCTTTGAAAGTTATTCTATTGATGAATGGGAAGAAGCTTATACTGCTTTATTTGAAAAGTTCTGTGAATTTAAGTCTGAAAACAAAGCACTCAAAAAGAAAATCAATTCCCTTGTTCATAGCACCAATCATAGTGAACAAATTGCATCTTTGAATAAAGAAATTGAAATGATGAAAATTGATGAGCAAGCTCACAGTGAGGAAATGGACTGCATGAAATTGAAATTGCAAGAAACCCAAAAAGAAAAAGAAAGTCTAACCAACTCTCTTGAAACTCTTCAAAATGAACTTGATGAAGTGAAGAAAAAATTAGAAAAGGCTGAAGAGAACCTTAAGGGAAAATCTGAAGATCTAACAAGGTTTGTAAAAGGGAAACAAAATCTTGATGCAATTCTGGGATCTAATGTATTTGTTGCAAAGCATGGGATTGGATATCAACCTGTAAAACCAAAGGTAATTGGTAAAAATTTGTTAACATCCCTTGTTGATTCTAGCCCAAGCACAAGCAAGCAAATCCCTTCAAAGAACAATAAAAGTCAAGCCAAGGGTAAGAAACAGGAACCCAAGAACATCAAAACTGTTGCTAACAACACTAAGAAATCTGTCAACAGCCCCCAACAGGGTTGTCGACAGGCCTGGAAACAAGCTTCCAAACGAAAGCTAACCAGGCAACAAAAAGGTAAAATGCTCATGCATGTTCCTCAGAATAAAAAGCCCATTGTTGTGAGAAAACCCTCATCATGCAATTTTGTAAGAAAGTTGGGCATAATGAACAACAATGCCGGAATAGTCCAAATAAACAGAAACTCAAACAAGTTTGGATTCCGAAGCATTTACTGTTTGGCATGAATGATACATTGGGACCCAAAGTAATTTGGGTACCAAAACCTCTTGTCTGATCCACATGTGCAGGAATGCCTAGCAGCCCAAAATCAAAACAAGTGGTACTTGGACAGTGGCTGCTCGAGGCACATGACGGGCGACAAAGAAAAATTCTGCTTGCTAGTGGAAAAAGACGGAGGTCAAGTTATTTTCGGAGGCAACAATAAAGGTCAGATCATCGGCTCAGGTAAGATTGGTAAGTATGCTTCTAACTCAATAGACAATGTCCTGTTAGTCGATGGCCTTCATCACAACTTGCTTAGTATAAGCCAACTGTGTGATAAAGGTCATAGAGTTGTCTTTGAATCAAACACATGCCAAATCATTGATAAGGAATCAGGAAGTCTAAAATTTTCTGGAAAAAGGGTGAACAACATTTATTTGATTGACTTAGATGATCCAGAAAATGAAAACTTGTGTCTTGTAGCAAACAAACAGGATGAGCTTACCTTGTGGCATCGTAGGCTTGGCCATGCAAGTTACAATGTATTGCACAAGATCATGAAGCTGAAATTGGTAAGTGGACTTCCTGAAATCTCCTTCAATAAAAATGAAAGTTTTTGTGATGCATGTGCACAGGGAAAACAAACCCGGAAATCCTTCAAATCAAAAGCACCGGTAAGCACTTCTAAACCTTATGAACTTTTGCACATGGACCTCTTTGGACCTACTAGAACACTAAGTCTCAATGGCAAACGTTTTGGTTTTGTCATTGTAGATGACTTCTCTAGGTTCACTTGGGTAAAGTTCCTTGCACACAAAACGAAGCATTGAGACTGTTTGAGGATTTCTTTAATAAGATTGAGCATGGAAACGTTCACAAGATATGCTCAATACGCACTGATCACGGGGGAGAGTTTGATAATAACTCCTTTTCTGATTTCTGCAGGCACCACGGGATTGAACATTTGTTTTCCTCTCCAAGGACTCCGGAACAAAATGGAGTAGTGGAGAGAAAGAACAGAACATTGGTGGAAATGGCTCGCACCCTTCTGGTCGAAAGTCAACTTGCAAGGACTTTTTGGGCAGAAGCGGTCAACACATCGTGTTACATCCTCAACAGAGCCATGGTAAGACCTGTCATAAAGAAACTCCCTACGAACTCCTAAAAGGTAAGAAACCCAGTATTGGGTATTTCAGAGTTTTTGGCTCAAAAGTGTTTATACATAACAATGATAAAGTTGATCTAGACAAATTTGAGGCCAAAAGTGATCAAGGTATTTTTCTTGGATACTCAGAACACTCTAGAGCATATAGGGTTTTAATATTAAGAATAAAACTGTGGAAGAGACTCCACATGTTGTTTTTGATGAAAATCATGCAAAAGCTAACAATTTCAATTCTCACAGGACCAAGATGAATCTGAAAAAGATCCACAAGAGGAAGAGCCTCAAGAAGAAACTCCTCAAGCACATCCTCCTCAAGAACAGCCTCCACAAGATCAACCCAGTCCTTCAACAATCACAAATGTGAGGTATTCCAGACATCATCCACTTGATAATGTGCTTGGAAATGTAAATGATAAAGTTCAAACTAGATCTAAAATTAGACAAATAGTTGAACAAGATCATTTAGCCTTTGTCTCTCAAGTGGAACCTAAAAATGTTGAAGAAGCTTTAAAAGAAAATTCATGGATTGATGCTATGCATGAGGAGCTTGGACAATTTCAAAGAAATAATGTCTGGAGTCTCGTTCCTAAACCCCTGAAATTTCTGTCATAGGAACAAGATGGGTTTTTAGGAATAAGTTGAATGAAGAGGGTAAAGTGGTGAGAAATAAGGCTAGACTGGTAGCAAAAGGGTATAATCAAGAATTTGGTGTGGACTTTGAAGAATCCTTTGCTCCTGTAGCTAGGCTAGAAGCAGTTAGGATCTTGTTAGCATATGCATGCTCAAACAAATTCAAACTTTTTCAAATGGATGTTAAAACTGCTTTCTTGAATGGTTACATCAAAGAGGAAGTCTATGTCTCTCAACCACCTGGCTTTGAGGATCATGATAAACCTAACCATGTATATAAACTGCACAAAGCTCTCTATGGATTGAAACAGGCACCCCGCGCTTGGTACGACAGACTAAGCACATTTCTGGTAAGCAAAACTACTCAAGAGGTAAAGTGGACCAAACTCTCTTTACTAAAAAGTTCACAATCACATCATTGTTGTTCAAGTTTATGTGGACGACATCATTTTTGGATCCACTAACCCATCACTGTGTGAAGAGTTTTCAAAACATATGCACAGTGAATTTGAGATGAGTTTAATGGGGGAGCTACAATTCTTCCTTGGATTGCAGGTTAAACAATCTGAAGATGGCTTTTTCATTAATCAAGAAAAGTATGTAAAGGAGCTCTTGAAGCGTTTCCAGTTTGAACAAGCCAAACCTGCTTCAACACCAATGAGCACAAGCATAAAACTTGAGAATGATGAGCAAGGTAAACCGGTAGATGCAAAGAACTTCCGAGGTATGATTGGCTCACTCCTTTATCTTACTGCAAGTAGACCGGATATACAATTCAGTGTTTGCCTTTGTGCTAGATACCAATCTAGTCCAAAGGAAAGCCATTTGGTTGCAGTTAAGAGAATTTTCAGATATCTCTCAGGTACGTATGATTTGGGTCTTTGGTATCCAGCAGGAAGTAGCTTTAATTTGATCTCATACTCAGATGCTGACTATGCTGGGTGTAAAATTGATAGAAAAAGCACTAGTGGGTACTGCCAACTTCTTGGTGGTTGCATAGTTTCGTGGGCATCCAAAAAGCAACACTCGGTTGCACTCTCAACTGCAGAGGCAGAATATGTTGCTGCAGGGAGTTGTGCAACTCAAGTGTTATGGATAAAAAGTCAACTGTGTGACTATAACATTGATATTGGATGCACACCAATCCTATGTGACAACACTAGTGCAATCAACCTTTCAAAGAACCCAATCCAACATTCAAGGACCAAACACATAGAGATAAGACATCACTTTTTGAGAGATGAGGTAGCCAACAAATCCTTGGAAATTAGCTTCATACCCACTGAAAAATAATTGGCTGACATTTTCACCAAACCATTGTCCGAGGAGAGATTCACATCTCTTAGAAGAGAATTGGGCTTATGCAAGTTTTAATGAAATCAATACCACATTCAGAGGCAAACAACCCTTGTGAATAGTGACTATGAGGTATATCAAATGGTGATATGTGAAAGAACAAGTTAAGCTTGTTCGGAAACTATCATTATGCGTGAGGACATTTTCTCCGCCACGTATCCATAGACACTATTCTCATAAAGGTTATTCACTTCAAAATAGGGTACTTGATTATCTTTAATCCTTGTCATACACATTTCCTCTTACTACTTAAGTTAATATTCATGGATGTTTTGGATGTTGCATGTGAGTAAGTGTTTGCCTTCCTTGTCAATATCATGTTTGCAATTGTTTCAAATGCTTGAAATGTTGTGTCCACATGCACACACTATGGGGGAGTAAAGAAAAGGCTAGGTGAGTGATTTTCTCAAGAATACACATCTCATACTTTGAGTATTTTGATCCCTCTCTTGATGGTTTCAATTCCATTTCAAATCCAAGTCTTTACACTAATTTTTCACTTACCTGTCGACAACCCACATTGCAGAGGTCGACAGGCAAGCCTTTCTAGAACACTGGTTTCGACTGAGTACAATATCTGTCGATAGGCCCCTTTCATCTGTCGACAGCTGTCCCTCTCCCAAAAACACCTTTTCCCTGAAGTTCAGTAGCTGTCGACAGGGACAATCTTGCTGTCGACAGACACCCCATTGTTGTCTCATCTTGTTCATGTTTCACCTTCCTTCAATGAGTATGTGCACAATCATTGCATAAGGGGAGAATAGCATTTTGAATTCATTACTATATGTTATCCCAATCTAGTGTCAAAGATACAAATTAATTCTCAATGATTTTGACATAATATTTTGAGCCTGAATCTAGGTTGTGTCATCTAGAAAACCTTGAACAACTCAATTCAATTCCACTTCATTCAGTTGAATATTTCCCTTGTGGCTCATCATATCTCTAAAATGGATTGATAAGTAAAATGGTGCTTGAATTTAATGTTTCACATTGCCCTTTGGCCATATATATCTAGTCACCTTGGTTGTTAATAAAAAAAAAAGGAGAAAAGCTACCTATTTCACACAACAAACAAGAAAGAAATAATATGGGATAAAGGCAGAGCAATGATGTTTATTTCTGAGTAACCGGGGACTTTGGCATCACAAATGTCTGTCTTCGTGTCAAAAAGTTATTCCATTATCTCTGTACAACGATATGATGGTCCTTTATACTGAGTAACTGGGGGCATAGACATCACAAATGTCTACCTTCACGTCAAAAGGTATACATGAATCTAATTATCACTTTTCCCATATCCCTTTTGTCAAGTTCAAGAATATCAAATTCAAAGAAATAGAGTGAAGCCTCCAAAATTTTAACTCAAGGGACAAGGTTGTCTATTGTCAATGGGTCATGTCAATGTTGTCTTCAATCACCAAATGAACATCGCCACTAAGTCATATTTTTTTCTACAATGGTTTTATTCAACGGGTTTGTCTTTATTTTATTGGGACTTGAACATGGTTCTCTAAATGCCATAACTTAAGACTCCCGAAGTATTATCTCTTAACCATTGAAGAATGACTTTTGTGTCCTCATACTAGTGGCCATGACACTTAGTAATATGTTTAAAACATGTTCTCCACCTTAATACGAACAGTGCATGCTCAAATGGGGTGAAATTTCTCAAAATTTACCATTTCTGGCTCAGCTGCTATGCAGCTGTCGACAGCCCCTATGCTGCTGTCGACAGCCGGCGGCAGGGTGACTTTTGGAAGTCCAACTGGCACCTTTTGGGTGGATTTCGTGGGACCCAGCCCTTTCAAATTCTCTCCAACCCTCTTTAAAAGGGACCCACTGACCCTTCCTCCCTTTCCCACCTCCAAAAGTCTCTCCTCCCTCCTTCCTCCCCAAATCCCTCTTTCTCCGGGCGACAGAAGAGAGATTCTTTCTATCTGCGTTTCTTCCTCCTTCTGTCCCCTTCCACCTTCAGAGCCTTCTCCACAATGACATCACCCCTTCTGATGGCTCCTCCAGCCAAGAAGCTTGCCTCTCGTCGCCGTCCTCGATCTCCACAAGCCGGCGAGGGTTCCAGGGCACCAACCGAGCGCCGGACAAAGCATCTAGAAGATCGTCTGCCGGAGCTCATCGATCCACACAACCTTCAGGCATCTAGGGTCCAGGGCTCATTCACCAAGTTCGTGCAACCTCGGTTCGTGCACTTTGAATCCATTGAGGACATGTTTCCTAGTCTTCAACCCCTGTTCGACACTCAGGGCTGGACCGAATTTGTGTACTCCCACACCTGGTATTCTACTACAGCTGTGACGGAGTTCTATAATAACCTCCAGTTGTCAGTGGTAAGCTCTGAGTTGTATACCACTGTTAAGGGCACTTCTTTTCATATCACTCCCTCTCTTTTTTCTCGTGCCCTACAAATTCCTAACTCCGGGGTTGATATTCTTGTCAACCCTCCATCTGCCTCTGACTATTATACTCCCATCACCCATCAAATTTATCATCCCAGTGTGGACCATCTTAAGCTCAATGCCAACTCTTTACCTCCACTAAATCGTCTCATCCATCACATCTTCACTACTATTATTGTTCCTAAAGATGGAAGTCGGGAACTCGTTACTACAGTCCAGAAGTCCCTCTTCCACTACTTTCTGAAGTGTGAACAAATCAATCTTCCTAACATCATGGTAGACCTCATTAAGCAATGTCACGTCCCGAGAATTATGCAGCGGATATTAGTTCGAATAATTCGAGTCGATATTCCGAGACGTGGACAGTCGGCAAATAAGCCTCTAGCTAGCACGCACTAAAGGTGTATCAACACAACATCATAATAGGGCCCAACTGATGAACTCAATAAAAAAATTGTATTCAATCTCAACTCAACTTATGAAAATTGGAAACTAGTACAAGACTGAGACTCAAATAAAAAGGAAAGTACATTTACCCCTCACTTCCTACTACAGGTTCTAACTCTCAAAATAAACTACGATAACTAGACTCGTAATTGGAAACGCTCATCACTCGGATGCATTCCCATCCTCTGCTGGCTCTTCCTCTTGAATGTCATAGTCACCTAGATTGGGAAAAGGTAGGGGATGAGCAAACTAGCCCAGTAGGATTTATATCTCGATGTGCGGGCAATGATATAAGTGATTAACATTTTAGAACTAGGCAAGTACGATGAATGATATGCAAGTACGAATAAAACTCATTAAAACATGATAGGTAAACAAACTAGATAGAGTGAACAAGATAGAATAAGATTGTTAAACAAGATGCCAAGAAAGAATTAGCTATAGATCACTTTGCACAAGCATGCAAGATTTCACTGATGTCAATGGTTTCAAGAAATCAAGATATCACTAGTTGCAATAAATGCAGGATGGCCATATCACGCAAGCAAGCAAGCAAGATTGCACAAGCACGTTCAGGTAACACTAATAAGGCACGTAGACACCAATGTACACCAAGAAAAGATCCATCAAGAATGTACACCAGGACACGTGTATGTGGTTATGTATCTAACATTCAACAAGCAAGAAAGTACTCCCAGCGCAGATGCAACGCCAGTAATCATTATACCCCATGGTTAACAGTATATTTATGACTCTCCGTCATTGGGGCTAGACTGGAGCCCTTGGACACACTCCGTGCCCTGTCAGCCATCTCATTTAAAATTTCAAATGTAGATACCCACAGTCATTAATAATGGCCAATGAGAGTTTCAACAAGTAAGCATGTGTATTGTCATCTTCACGATGATGATAAGAAGAAATAAATAAATTGAACATGATCCCATGAGGACGATGGTCAAGAGATAAATTTGACAGCTGAACGGTAGGATTTATAATTTAGTTCGATCTTTACATTAATAGATTTAGTGTAGATGGTAAATCACGCTCACGAGAACAAGATGAGAAAGGAAGTGCACGCCCTAGATGTATAAGTGTGTAGTGATGCACGTGTGTCAATTCACAATCCGTCGGTCTCAAACTCTCAAAAAAACACTTAACCTGATGGCATGCAATGAACAATGCATTTAACTACATATGGGTTCACAAGATTTTAGAATAAAATTTATCATTTTAAGCAAGCTAGAATGGTAACAAGAGTAAATCACAAGTCTCATGTATGATCATATCATTAAAAAAGCATTTAGAATAATATTCATGTAATTAAGGATTTTCAATGGGTTAAACACTTTTAAGCCATTAAATAAACATTATGTAGTGAACAGACCCAAAACATGCAATATCTTGTAAAGGTAGTGTCGACACAACCCATGCTTCAAACATAAAGCAAAACATGAAAAACTGGTCAAGTAGTGTCGACACAACCCACGCTTCAAACATAAAGCAAAAACATGAAAAACTGGTCAAGTAGTGTCGACACTAGTCCAGGTGGTGTCGACACAGTGCATCAAAAACAAGGTAAAAAGGTCAAGTAGTGTCGACAGGAGATCAAGTAGTGTCGACACTAGAGACAAGTTCCAGAAAACCATCTGGAAACATGGGACAGTGTGTCGACACAAGATGGGGCTGTGTCGACACTAGATGGCCTTCCCAGAACTTTCTGGGTCAAACTGGGACAGTGTGTCGACACAAGATGGGGCTGTGTCGACACTAGATGCTTTCCCAGAACACTTTCTGGGTTGTTCTGGGACAGCAGGTCGACACGGGCACAGGCTGTGTCGAAACTAGTGGCTTTCCCAGAACACCATCTGGGCTGTTTTGGGACAGCAGGTCGACACGGGCACAGGCTGTGTCGACACGAGTGGCTTTCCCAGAACAAAACACAGGGTCATGTTGAAACCCGATGACACTTCTCATGCAGTGATTCACTTACGACTCTTATAACTCTTTAACGAGTGACATTTAGACAAAACGTTCAACATGAAAGATTAAGAGGACAACTAGTAGAATAACTTTGATGTTGATGGTTTGATCTAATTCATTCACGAATCCCGATAAAACATATGAAGAACAGAAAATCAAATGTAGCCCGAAATTGCAGTATCATGCAGAGACTCTCCTATCATGCTCCTAACTCTCTAACAAATGATTTTTGGATAAAACGTCCAACATTAAAGATGATCGTGATTTCAATTGGAAGAACTTTCATGAATAAGTTTAATCAAATTTGGTCTTGAATCGTGTACACAATATGACGAACGAGAAAAAAACCTAACAGTGCAGGACTTCGGGAAAATCATCAATACACAATGTAAACTCCATAAAAACCATTCAAACAAATTGAAAATGAACCTAGACTCAAAGAACTACATGTTGGCATGGGTTTTCTTTAATCTTGGCCCGAGAACACCTACCTTATGGGTTGAAGAAGTCTCGTTTGTCCAGAAAACCTGAGTTCAGACCACTCGGAGAAAAACACTTACTGCTCCGTGTACCCTGCATGGAATTTGAGAATTCCACTTGGGTTAGTACGTAGACTTGACCCTCTTTCCAGGGGTATAAGCCTTGCAAGGTTTGGTTTAGGTTTGACCTACCTTTGGTCGACTTCAAGATGATGGTCTGCACAGGTCGCAGCAGACGAAACAGGGAAAGATGAACGACTTGGTGTGGAGGATCTCCTACTCCCCAACCACCAAGAACTTCTCCACACGATCCCAGCAAGTTCTAAAACTCGTTCCTAGGGTTTGGTGAAGAGTATTTAAGCAACCATGGTGTTTTAGGAGTCCTATTATAACTAGGAAACCTAAGCTGCGGTTTTGACAGTGCAGTTTCCTATCTTTTGAGGATTCCTTCCTCCCTTAGAGTGTGTGAGGCTTTAGGAAACCTCCCACCATAGATAGGCACGAATTTGGGTTGCCAAGAATGCATGATTGCATCCCAATCCAACTCAGATTGCCTCTTCTTAATTTCAGCCGAATTAAAGTTACGAATTTCCTGCATTTTCTAGCTTTCTTTCATTATTGGGCCAAATGATGTCTATTGACCCAATTATGATATTGGGTTATTAATATATAATGTTGGAAATCCCTCCAACCCCTTTTTTTTATTTAAATTGATTTTCTTATTATACTAAAATTTTTCGGGTGCTACAAGCAATGTTTCACTAACCCCAAGAGGTCAATGCCATATGCATGTCCTATTACATCCCTCCTATCTTTTATTGGCATTCCCATCTCTGACTCCGAGTGCATCAAACTCAAGTCCAGAAGTTCTTTTGATCTTACTGCGGTGCATCGGATGGGCTAGAAATTTGTAGATGGGGTAGTGACCAGGACTCTCAAGGGTCAAGCTCCAAATGTTGAGGAAGAATCTGCTGCTGATGAAGGTGATGATGACGGTGCTGATGAAGGTGATGATGAAGACTCCCAGGCAGAACTCATGGATGCTCAAGGAGATGATCCTGCTGATGCTGCACAACGGGAACAACCTCCTTCTCTTAGGGATTTCATTGCTGGTCAGATGGCCCAATTGCAACTCCAATTCACCACGGATTTTGAGCATCTCAACACCCGTCTCGATCATGTGGATATGAGAATGGATACACTGGTGAACACACAAGTGTGGTTAAAAGACTAGCTTGCCAGGCTCTCTACTGATTTTCATAGCTTTCTTCATCCCGATGTACCAAAGAATGACGATGTCTAGAGAGTCATTGGGTTATCTAGGTCATCGTTCTAGATTTGGGTACTAGGTCACTAAGTTATTTGAGTCAGTCATGTATCTTTCCTTCTAATGCTTTCACTTTATGTCATGCAATGGTCGTCTTTTGTAACTGAGTGTCTGGCATGTTAATGAATGAAAAACCTCAGTTCCTTTGCTTACATCTTATCCATGTGTGCATAATGTGTCTTTTTGAATGTTGTCAAAAGGGGAGAAATCATCAATGTGCATAAATTGAAATTTTGTCATCATCAAAAGGGGGAGAATGTTGAGTTTACTTGTGCCTTAATGTTTTTGATGATGTGTTTTTTAATGAACATTGCAATTGATGATGGTATAATGACCTATTTGTTAAGAACATGAATGACATCATCAAGTGTCAAGATGATCACCTATGTATTCATTACATCTCACTTAAAATGTCTTTTAATGTAGGTATGAATGCATATAAGCCAAGCAACAAGATTCAGGTGGAAAAGAACAAGAAAGTATCATCTGTTGACAGCCAAGAAATCCCCTGTCGACAGATAGACATGACAGAACAAAACAAGGTTCTGGAAGCACTCAGAAAGCAGTACCTATCGACAGCCAATATGTTCCTGTCGATAGATGAAGTGTGCCTGTCGATAGCAAGACAATATCTGTCAACAGATCCAGTGTTCCAGAAACATGAAAGCCAGAACTGGGCAGTAGCTGTCGACAGCAGCCAATCGCCTATCGACAGACGTAGTTTTGGAAAGCTCCGATGTCCAAGATATGATCCATGCATTGGGTGATTCTGACAAGCACGTCTCTCCATATTTGGACACCCATATATATAGGACATATGGGGTTATTTTCGCAGTAAGAGGCCATACCATCAAACCCTAAGCAAATCCCAAGACAAAAATCCTCCACCAGCTGCTCTACTTCAACCTACCGCCCAGGGAAAGGAAGATCCGTCATCCAAGTGGAGGTGAAGCAGTTCGTCTGTGATTCAAGCTCTCCATCAATCTATAATTGCCAAGACGAAGTTTGAAGTTCATCTAGACGAGCTTCTTGAAGAGTTCCACATCAGGATTTGTTCTTTCAACTCAGAACTCTTCTCTGTCTCTATTTTCTCATACTTCTGTGTGTGTGGTGGTGTTTCAAGCTTTCTTGTGCTTGATTCACGTGGTTTGTGTTGTTCTGATCGTGTTTTCACATCAGACAACTCGTGTGTGTGAGTTGTAGTCGTGAACCAGCTCATAAGCAGTTGTTTCTGCGTGTGTGTGTGGACGGTGGACGTAGGATACACAAGTTGTGTACTCCAAACCACCTTAAAACATCGTGTCCTGTGGTTTGCACGTCTTTACGATAGATGTTTGGTAGGCACGTTGTTTTTACACACGCTGAATGAGTTGCTACTCCATCTATCTTCAACTAACACACATCTAAGCTTAGCTTAAATTTTGTTACAGTTTCAAAAGTCTGTGTTTTCATTAAAAGGGTCGTAGTAATTTTTAATTGATAGTAATCTATTCAACCCCCCTTCTAGATTACCATATTGGATAATTTCGCAACCTTTCACATAAGCAATTACCCAAAGATGAAAAATCATGGGATTTACACCCTCTCCCCATTAAAGAAATTTCGTCCTCGAAGTTAGACCGACGCTACTCAAACATTGAGGATATTTCTTATTCATTGCATCCTCAAGCTCCCAAGTAGCCTCCTCTCGCGAGAAGTTACGCCATAAGACTTTCACCGATGCAATACTCTTGTTCCGGAGATGCTGAACCTTCCGATCATAAATAGCTATTAGTGGCTCCACATAAGAAAGATCTGCCTGGATCTCCACTGGTTCGTGGCTACTAACATGAGATGGATCTCTGACATACCTCCTGAGCATAGATACGTGGAAAACATGATGAACACTAGCTAACGCTGGGGTAAAGCTAGTTCATATGCCACGTTGCCCAATCGTCTATGAATCTCATACGGGCCAATGAATCTTGGACTTAACTTGCTATGCCTGCCAAATCTAACTACACCACGAGTAGGTGAAATCTTTAAAAAGACATGCTCACCTACCTCGAACTCCAAATCTTTCCTTATGTTGTCAGGATAACTCTTCTGCCTATCCTGTGCCACAACAAGCCTGTTCCTAATCAGTTGGACCTTATCTAAAGTTTCGTGAACTAACTCTGGACCAATCAGCTGCCTATCGCCTATTTCCTCCCAACATAAAGGAGATCTACAAGGCCTACCATACAATGCCTCAAATGGAGCCTTACCAATACTCGCATGAAAACTGTTGTTATATGCGAACTCCACTAGAAGTAAATGGCGCTCCCAATCATCCTACCAATCTAGAATACACGCTCTCAACTTATCCTCGAGCGCTTGGATAGTCCTCTCGGACTGTCCATCTGTCTGGGATGAAATGCCGAACTGAGCTTCAGGTCTGAACCTAACGCATACTGAAGACCCTTCCACAACCTCAAAGTGAATCTCAGATCTCGATCCGAAATGATCGACTTTAGCACAACATGCTTTCTAATAATGCTACTAATATACAATCTAGCTAAACTCTCTACTGACTCCTTCTTCTTCATGGTAAAAAATGCGCAGTCTTCGAGAATCTATCTACCACTACCCAAATCGAGTCATTACCCCGTCTAGATCGAGGCAAACCTGTAACAAATCCATAGTGACAGCTTCCCACATCCATACTGGGATCTCCATCTTTTGCATAAGACCAGATGGTCGCTGCCGCTCGGCCTTCACTTACTGGCAAACTAGACATCTAGACAGATACTCCGCTACATCCTTCTTCATTCCAGACCACCAAAAAGATCTGTTCAAATCCTGGTACATCTTAGTGTTACGCGGATGAATAGAGAATCTCGACCTATGAGCCTCCGCTAAACATGCTCATGGTCATCCACAATGTCTGGAACACAGACACAGTGATGGAATCTAATCACGCCATCCTCATCACGAGCAATGCCCGCCTTGCCCACTAAGTCTTGGAGTCTAGGGTCGGCTTTTTGCTGCTCGATTATCTCATCCAACACCGAAGATCTAATGGACACTGAGCTACAAAAGCCTGACACAAAAATGGCTCTAACTCAGTCATCGCACACGCTGCATCCTCCAACATCTTCCATTCCTGCTGGAGAGAAGACATCTTCCTACTAAGGGCATCCACTACGACATTCGCCTTTCCAGCATGATACTAGAGGTCGAAGTCATAGTCCTTCAGGAACTCAATCCATCTTCTTAACCTCAGGTTTAATTCCTTCTGGGAGAAAAGATATCTCAAGCTCTTATGGTCAGTGAACACCTCAAATCTGACACAATAAATATAGTGTCTCCAGATCTTTAGTGCGTGAACCACTGCCGCAAGCTCAAGATCATGAGTCGGATAGTTTTGCTCATGCTCCTTCAATTGGCGAGAAGCATACGCTACTACCCTGTTGGGTTGAGTGTGAACTTTATACATTTCCCCTCATAACTTTGATGATGACAAGTTGTGATTTTGATGCACAAATAAGTGGAACATGTTAAATACATCACACATGTAATACAATATTCAAAAAGCATGTTTCCAAACACATTTATCATTTATATTCATGATAATACATTGGACTAATGATTTATTTGTTTATTTCTCAGGGACATACATTTCTTGCAAGGGTAGTGTCGACACACCCCCTACTGGTGTCGACACAATGCTTCAAACCCAAGGCAAAATGATGAAGAATGGTCAAGTGGTGTCGACACAGGATCAAGTAGTGTCAACACTAGACCCAGCTCCCAGAGAACCCAGTCAACAGGTCTGGACACTGTGTCGACACAAGATCAAGTGGTGTCGACACTAGATTCAGCTCCCTGAAGGCCTGTTTGCCAGTTCTGGGCAGTGTGTCGACACAGCCTGAAGCAGTGTCGACACTAGAGACCCTTCCCAGAGAACCTTTTGTGCCAGTTTGGGACAGTGTGTCGACACACCCCATGGGCAGGTCGACACACTCCGGAAACCTTTTCACCTTAAATCACATCTGGACACGTGGCACTCTAGGGATCATGTGGATCGGCCTTGGATCATGTGCCCACGACCCCCAAGGGTACTTTTGGACACATTGGGCTATAAATACCCTCCAATTGGCCATCCAACCACAAGAGAACCTTTCAGAGCCTTCCAGAAATCCGTTTGGCGGCAAGAAGTGTTCTCCTCCCCGTTCTTGCTCTCCTGGTGCTTCCTTAAGCCAATTCTCATCTGTCCAAGCACGAGAAGTGGAGTTTGATCATTGAAGATGCAATCGGATCACTTCAAGGGAGCAGATCAAGTAGAGGCAGTCAATTGAGAAGACTTCAAGGAAGATCCCAAGTACAAGTTGCAGAGCATCGGCCAGGAACTTCAAGGGATCAAGCTTCTTCACAATTCAGCCTCTACAAGGGAGTATACTTGAAGAACAAGGATCTTACACTCATTTCCTCAATTCCCCTTGTTTCTTCTAGGTCATTCTTGAGATTATGCATGAACAGTTGCATCAATCTTCTTGAATGAACTTTTATAGATCAGATCATTGCTAGAGGATCTGGATCTTTGTGTTTTTATTCTAGCAAGTTGTTTGTGAGCCTGTGTGCTCAGTGTTGAGTCGTTGTACTCAGTTGTGGTTGAGCAGTTGTGCTCAGGTGTCTAGAGTAGTCTTGCTCTAGAGGTTGTGTGAGTTGTAGAACTCAGTGTGTTGGAGTTGTCAGGCTCCAGGCTGTGGTGTATCCAAGTTGTGTAGTGGATCCTCACAGTGTGAGGGGTGGATGTAGGAATCACGTGGTGTGATTTCCGAACCACCTAAAAATCTCTGTGCAGTGGTTTGTTTGTGATTCAAATTCACTTTGCGTTAGATGTATGCATAGGGTTTTTGAATTCACTTCTAATCAACTTGATCTCACACTCTAATCATATAATTCACACAATCACTCATCAGTTCTGTAAAGTGCTCTTTCAAATTAACTCTGATTCAAAGCATTGATTTAAATTGGCTAAGCTTTTGCAGTTTTTGGCCAACATCTATTCAACCCCCCCTTCTAGATCTTGTCCAACCTAATTTCGATCCTACAATTAGTATCAGAGAGGGTTTATATCTGATCTGATCTGAGTGCTTTCTGTTTGTTCTGTGTGTTTTACTTGCTTGCTTGCTAAGTGTTTCCTTCATTGAACCATCAATTTGATTCAATGGATTCCAGAGGGTTCATAGCTGAGGGTCATTCCATTAATAGGCCACCCTTCTTCAATGGGACTGACTACTCCTATTGAAAGAATAGAATGCAAGTCTTCCTTAGAGCCCAAAACTATGAAATCTGGAAAGTAGTCGAGGTAGGTACCTATGAGAACCAGGGAGAGGAAGAAATCTTGACCAAGGAACAGATTAGAAGGGCTACCTTGAACTATAGTGCCATGAATATGATCCAATGTGCAGTCCACCCTAAGGAGTACTCAAGAATCTCCATGTGCAAATCTACCAAGGAATGTGGATAAGCTTGAGCTACTCTATGAGGGAACATCCCAAGTAAAAGAAACCCAAGCTAACATTCTTTTTTCTGAGTATGAACTATTTATGATGAATCTGATGAGACAATTTATAAAATGTTTGCTAGGTTTATGATCATTGTGAATGGACTGAAGGCTTTAGATAAGGATTATACAGATGCTGATTTGGTAAGGAAATCTTGCGCTCTCTCTCTTCAATTTGGCACACTAAGGCCACAGTCATCGAAGATTCTAAAGATTTATCCAAAATCTCTTTGGATGAATTGATAGGATCCTTAATGACTTAAGAAATAAACCTGAAAGAAATGAAGAGCACATAATGAAAACCAACCAGTAGCCCTCAAAGTTTCATCTTGTAACAAAGACAAGAATCAGGAGAAAACATGTTCTGATGAGTCTGAGTCCAATGAGGATGAGATTGCCCTCATGACCAGGCAATTCAGAAAATTCTTACAATATAGAAAAGGAAAACTCTCTGGGAAAAAGAAATTCCCATCAGGAAAAAGTAACACTTCCTTTTCTAATGCCAATTCAAGTAGAAATTAGAAATCTGATGAAGTTGTCATTTGTTACAGGTGCAACAAACTAGGACATATGAAGAGAGAATGTCTTGAGAACAAGAAGGAGAAATACAAGAAGATTCACAAATTCAAGAAGCCAAAAGCAATGGTAGCCACTTGGTCTGATGAAGACTCAAGTGAGAAAGAAGAAGAAAAGTCCTCAAGCTCTGAGAGTGAGGAAATTTGCTTTATGGCAAATGGCTAGATGGAAAGGTAAGTACATCTTTTGATGATTATTCAGTTGATGATTGGCAAGATGCGTATGCTGAACTTATTAAAATTATTCTAAAATAAGAAAAGAAAACAAACATCTAAAGAAAAAAATTGAAAACATTTTGCATAACCAATCAATAAACAAAAGAATTTGTGAATTGGATAATGAAGTAGCTGAGCTCCATGAGGAAAAAGAAAATCTTCTGAATGTGATTGATGAGCTCAAGCTTGCATCCCAAAAGGCCACTCATGAGTTTAAAGAATTGTCTGAAAAGCTGGAATTGTAACAAAAATAAAAACAACAAAATGCTGATGAAATCAAAACCTTAGAAAACCAGCTAAAAGAAAAAGAACAAGTCATTGAAACCTTCACAAAGGTAAAGATAATTTGGAGGCCTTGCTAGGAGCCAAAATGAGATCTGAATCACATGGACTAGGATTCAACAAACAAAAATCAAAGAAAGACAAATCTGGTGAGATAAGGAAAAAGAACCCTTAATAAATTTTGTCAAAGGTCCTAGTCTTGAAAACACAAAAAACAAGCAAGTGTCAAACACACAACAAAGACTTCCAAAACCCAGAACAAAAAGAAACCAAACAGGTCGACACAATCACCTGACAGGTCGACACCAGTCCACAAAAGATGAAATCTGTGACTGCTGTGTCGACACCAGTCAAGGACAGGTCGACCTACTCAACCTCAATAAACACAAACAAGTCAACCAAAAATTCAAATAAAAATCTGAAAAATAAGAAAAATTCAAAAGAAGCCATTCATGACAAACCTTGGACTTCCAAGATAGCACATCAAGCTGATTGGACTAATTCTTGGAACCAATGGTATCACAATCCATTTTGGTACCACCCTCAATTCTTCTATCCAAAATTTTCAATGTACCAACAAAACCCTTGGTTTGTACCTCCACAACTGAACAATCATGTCCAAATGTAAAACTCCCCTCCTAAAGTGAAAAAGAACACTTGTGTTTTTATTCCAAAAGGAAGGATAAATTGAAAAAGGCAAAAACACCATTGAAATGAAACAAAAGCAAAAACAAGTCAGATTTAGATTAGAAAAGATTTGATGTCAATGTTCAAACATTCTGATGGTCCCAACAATGTTTGGGTACCAAAATCTTCTCTCCACTGATTGATTTTACAGGAAGGTCGTGCACCCAACTCAAATGTGTGGTTCCTTGATAGTGGGTGTTCATGACACATGACTGGAGACAAAGCTAAATTTTCATTCCTGATTGAGAAGGAGGGAGGTTCTGTTACATTTTGAGGTAAAAATAAAGAAAAAATTATTGGATCTGGAAAGGTTGGTCAATCTTCCACAAACTCAGTTGATAATGTTTTGTTAGTTGATGGTTTAAATTACAATTTGCTGAGCTTTAGCCAACTATGTGACAAAGGTCACAAAGTTGTGTTTGAATCTGATTTTTGCAAGATAATTGACTCATCAACTGATAAAATAAAATTCTTTGGAAAGAGGGAAAACAATCTCTACATGATCAACCTTGATAAAACTTTTCTGAAAATATTTGTCTTGTTGCAAATAAGAATGAAATTGCATGGACTTGGCACAAAAGACTTTGTCATGCAAGTTTCAGAACAATAAATAACTATTAAGGCTGAATTTGGTTAAAGGTCTTCCTGAATCCTTTTCTAATGTAGAAAATCAAGTTTGTGGGATTTGTGCCCAAGGAAAACAAACCAGAAAATCTTTTAAACCTTTAATGAGGTACTCACATCTAAGCCACTAGAATTACTTCACATGGACCTCTTTGGCCCAACAAGAATTCTAAATCTTAGTGGTAAAAGATATGGGTTTGTCATTATTGATGATTTTACTAGATATACATGGGTTATCTTTCTGTCCCACAAAAGTGATGCTTGCCTTGAGTTCAGGAATTTCTGTACCACTGCCTTAACAAGTTTTCCATATAAAATCAAAAACATTCTGACTGATCATGGGGGTGATTTTGAAAACAAATCCTTTTCTGATTTATGTGCTGAACTTCACATATTTCACAAGTTTTCTTCACCAAGAACTCCAGAACAAATGGAGTTGTGGAAAGAAGAATAGAACTCTTGTGGAAATGCTAGATCCATGCTCTTAGAAAGCAATTTGCCCAAATCCTTCTCGGGTGAAGCTGTGAATACAGCAAATCACATTCTCAATAGAGCATTGGTCAGACAAAAATCAAAAAAAACCCTATGAATTATTGAAAAACAAAAAGCCAACAGTGTCTTATTTTAAAGTCTTTGGGTGTAAATGCTTTGTTCATAACAACAATAAAGAAAATCTTGAGAAATTTGATGCTAAAAGTCAGGAAGCCATCTTTCTTGGCTATTCTGAAGTGTCAAGAGCTTTTAGAGTTTACTCTCTCATGAACAAAACTGTTGAAGAGTCTCCACATGTTGTTTTTGATGAAAATTCCTTTTCAACTCATGGTTCTAAATCTTGCAGGGACAGTAAAGATATTGAAGAGGATGATTTCATTGTGGACTCTTCACCAACTATTGAGGAAAATGAAGACATTGGTGAGAATTTGAACATTCATTCACCTACTCCAAGTGGATCAAGTAATGTCGTTCGAAATTTAAGTACACCTCAACAGGTAACTTCTGAACATAGATTTTGAGAGATCACCCATTAGAAAATGCTGTTGGCAATGTTCATGATAGGGTAAGAACTAGATCATCATTCCTGAATGCAATTCATGAAGACCCACTAGCACTAATTTCCCAAGTTGAACCAAAATCAATTGATGAAGCTCTAATGAGTTCTGATTGGATCAATGCAATGCATGATGAACTTCATCAATTTGAAAGAAATGAAGTAGGGAATTAGTACCTAGACCTAGTGACCATCAGTCATTGGCACTAGATGGGTTTTCAGAAATAAATTGAATGAAAATGGTCAAGTCATAAGGAATAAAGCTAGGCTAGTTGCAAAGGGGTACAACCAAGAATTTGGAATTGATTTTGAAGAGTCATATGCCCCTGTAGCTAGGCTAGAAGCTGTAAGAATTTTTCTTACTTTTGCATCTTCACTGAAATTTAAAGTTTATCAAATGGATGTCAAAAGTGCCTTTTTGAATGGTTATATAAAAGAAAATGTTTTTGTTGAACAACCTCCGGGCTTTCAAAATGAAAACATCCTAATCATGTTTTTAAGCTTCATAAGGCTCTTTATGGTCTTAAACATCTCCAAGAGCTTGGTATGACCGTTTGAGTTCTTTTCTGCTTGAAAAAGTATATTCTAGAGGTAATGTTGATCAAACCCTGTTCACAAAAACTGTCAATAAACAAATAATTGCAGTCCAAATTTATGTTGATGACATAATATTTGGATCAACCAATAAGAGCATGTGCACTGAGTTTGCAAACCAAATGAAAATGAATTTAAAATGAGTTTAATGGGAGACTTAAAATTTTTCTTGGGATTGCAGGTTAACCAAACCAGTGAGGGGATCTTCATAAGTCAAACCAAATATGTCAAAGGACTTCTGAAAAGGTTTGACTTCCAGAACCTTAAGCATTCAAGCACACCCATTGCAATTAATGCTAAACTAGAAGAAGACTCACTTGGTAAGTCAGTAGACCCAAAAACATACAGAGGTATGATTGGTTCTCTACTCTATCTCACCACTTCTAGACCTGACATTCAGTACAGTGTGTGCTTGTGTGCTAGATTTCAAGCTAATCCAAAAGAAAGTCACATGTTAGCTGTTAAAAGAATCTTTAAATATCTTGTTGGAACATGTGATCTTGGAATTTGGTATCCTGCTGGTTGTAAGTTAGATTTGATTGCCTATTCTGATGCTGATTATGCTGGGTGTAAACTTGATAGAAAAAGCACAAGTGGCTTGTGTTTGTACTTAGGTGGTTGACGAATCTCTTGGGCTTCTAAAAAGCAACACTCAGTTGCTCTATCAACAGCAGAGGCTAAGTATGTTGCAGCTGGTAGATGTGGCACTCAAATTCTTTGGGTGAAACATCAACTTCTTGATTACAATCAAGAGTTAGGTTGTGTTCCCATTCTTTGTGACAACACAAGTGCCATAAATCTGTCTAAAAACCCAATTCAGTATTCTAGAACAAAACTATTGAAATTAGGCATCATTTCTTGAGAGATGAGGTAGAAAAAAAATCCTTTGAACTCCACTTTATTGAAACTGAAAACAAATTGCTACATCTTCACCAAACCTCTTCCTGACAGTAGATTTTCATCCTTGAGGAGAGAGCTTGGTCTTTGCAAATGTCCATCTTCTTGATCTCTCTCATTTGGGTTGAGTGTTTAGGTATATTCTGAGGGGGTCATTGTTTCATCATTATTCTTTGCTTCCTTGATTCATATTTTTCACATCTCTCACAATTCAACTTCTATTTCTTTTTGACAATAAATTCTTCACTCATATTGTGTTGAACTTCTTGGTATATCAAATCGTGACTTGAAGAAGGACAAGTTCTGCTTGTCTGGACACTTTCACTATGCGAGAGTATATGTCTCAGCCAAGTACCAAGAAATGAATATGCAATTGTTGAGGGGGAGCTTTTGTTGTTCAAAGAGAATCATTTCTGTTTTCAAAATACTTGCACATCTTGATTTTGATGAATTGTTGTTGGAATCATCATCTCAGGGGAGCTAGAGAATTCACAAGTCATTCTTTTTGCAAAATTCAAAACTCTTCTTGAATTACAACAACTTCCTTGCATGATGTACTCATTGAGTTGTCTAGAACCTCAAAATAATTTTTTGAGTGATCTACTACATCTTTTTACATCAACTCTCAACTATACTCTTCAAGACTACAGAAATTCAAATCTCTTTCAAGACTGAAGGATATTGTGTGACTTGAATTTAAACATCTTTTTGTTGCAACTGATGGGGGATATAAATGCTTTCATTTTATAAAATTCTTCTTACACTCATGATTCAACAGAGCAATGACACAAATGCTGAGAAACTACACACCTTCACAATGAATGAAGTGCCATGTATGTCATGAAGCATTTTGCTATCTCTGTTCAAAGGGGTTCAAAAATTAAAAAAAAAACAAAACAAAAACAACATGCTCCATATATTTTGATGATGACTGAGCAACTGGAAATATTGGTGTCTGATAAACGTATATTTTCACGTTCGAAGGTTTTCATTTACCCCTTGAAACTGGATAATGGGTAATCTCTAGTATCCCGGGACTATGGTGTGTAAAAAGCATTAGTTTCTTGAGTGAACAAGATTTACTACATTTGATAGTTTGTTTAAAAAAAATTAATTTGTGTGTTTGTTCAAGGAGAATTGCTTAAAAAACATCCCTGTCTTTCATCAGTTTGTTCTATAGGTGTTTACCTTCATCACACTTGATTTCAATCTAAAAGACATTTTTATTTCTTTGGATTTGGAGAATATGGTAGTTTGTTATTGATTGTTGGATGTCTTATATCCCTCAAACCATCATTTTAATGGCTCAAGTCATTTAATGAACATATCCTGTAAGTTGTTGTGTAAAACTTGAAGTTTGCTGAATTTTTGTAACAATTTGACAAATGAATTCTTTGGTGTCTTAAAATCCTTGAAAAGTTAATTCCATTTATATTTCATCATATTAAAGATTTCCCAAAATTCACAAATTTTTCCCATGCTCAAAACCTCAAAATTCTTCAGGCCAGGTCGACACTACCTCCATCTAGTGTCGGCACAGTCTAAGCCCGTGTCGACACACTCCCTATCTAGTGTCGACACACAAGCCTTTCTGGGCGATTCCAGCCATTGGCACCAGTTTGGGGTTTCTTGTACCTACGGGACATTGTACCCCTAAACCCCTTTTATACCCCAGGTCGACCCCATGGCCGCCTCTTGCCTTTGAAAACGGCAAGAATCATCCTCTCCTTCCCTCCTCACAGCCATCTCTGTCTTCCTTCCCTTCACCCCATCCCCTTCATACCCTGTTCTTCCATTTTCTCCTGCAACCATGGCCCCCAAGCAGCTTCCTCGCCGTGGTGCCAGGTCTAGGGCAAATGCCAGACCTATTGCCGTGGAAGAACACCCTGTTGAGCGGAGAAGCAAGCGTCGCCATGACCCTGTAGAGCAGCCAGGGATTTCTTCTGCATCTCCTACTCCATCTAAGAGAGGTAAGTCATCCTCTTCAAGTCGAGGTCCTTCCCAGAGGGGTTCTGCAAACCCTAGGAGGAAGATTCTGCAATCTTCTCCTGAAGTTTCAGAAGAATCTTCATCTCATTTTTCTGGATCTTCCCAGCCATCAGAGGCAACTCCTTCCAAGCTGGCTAGGGAAGGGAAATCCATTTTGAAACCGAGGGCAGTAGATTTAGAAGACAATGTTTTAGCAACTGCATTTCCAGAAGTCCTTCAATTCTTCAGCTTCCAGACTTGGTTGCCTTTCATTTCTGCATTTAGAACCATTTACCCCAGACTTGTACAAGAATTTTACCTAAATTTGGAATGTACTGATGAGCGTTACAAGTCTGAAGTAAAAGGAGTTTTGATAGATCTGCCTACTGAGTTAGCAGCCACTTTGTTTAGAATTCCTGATGAAGGAGCAGATTACCACAATTTTGAATTTGATCTCCATGAGGCTTACTCCTTGATGACTGGACTCCCAGCTGATGAGTCTGACCCAAAGCAAACCCATGTGACCAAGTTCAACACAAACACCTTCCCACCTGTGTTGAGACTGTCCACCACATCCTCACCACAATCATCACACCCTAAGGTGGTGGCAGGGATAGACTCACAGACATTCAATGATTTGTTATATATTGCATGAAGAGGAACATCAAGATCAACCTGCATGTGATCATGTACCAGATCATGTCTGAGACTACTAGGAAAGATCTCCATAGGTCTCTTCCATATGCAGCTCATTTAACACCAGTTTTTGAGCACTTTGGAGTCTCATTTGGGAATGAAAAAGCACAATCAATCCCAAAGTCCAATATTTACTGCTGCAAGCATTTGCAGAAGTTTATGGGATTTAGGCTTGAGGGTGATCAAGTGAGAAGATGACCAGCTGTAGTTGAGGCCCAGTGGCTCCTGAGGTAGTGGAACAACCTCCTGAGGTACCAGCACATGAAGACCAGCCTCCTGCACATGAGGATCAGCCTTCTGTTAAGGATGCAGCACAAATACCCCACGATGTACCTGTCACACCTCCCTTTCAGACCTCTTCACCACTTCATCCTACAGTGGATATTCCTTCATTCTCTCCACAAGCTCATGCTCAAACCTCCACTTCCTTTGGTGGACCTTCTGTTCCACCAGAGTTATATTCATTCCTAAATGACAAGTTTGATGCTTTTACTTCTACCATCCAACAAATGTCAGAGAGCTTTGATCTGAAGATACAGAGGTTGGAAAATTCCATGAATGCTCAGTTCATCAAGCAGAAAGAAGCATCAGATCATGCAACTCAAAGGTTCAACAGACTCATTGGAACTTTGGCTGATGCATCCCTTGAATTGAAAGAACATCAAGAAACACTGGAAAAGGTCCTTCAAGGATTTAGCAAATTCTCAAACCAACTTGTCAACAGTCAGGAAGCAGTCTCACAGATATCCAAGACTAGGCTGTCATTTGCACATATGGTTGATGACTTAAAAGGCATGAAGAATCTCTGCACACATAGACAGTGAGATGTCTACCCTTAAGAAGAGCTCAGAAACATCAACAAGCATGGAATTACCAGCTCTTCTTCTTCTGGTGCACAACCAACTTCAGCTGATCTGTCACTATTTCAGTCTAATATGTATGAGAACAGTCAAAGATTGGAAGAACTTGTGCATACAAGACTCTCCACAATGCAATCTCAGCTCAAGTCCAGCCTTCATGGTATGGAATCAAGACTAAGGTCGATTGAATCACTCATCCTTCCCATTCCTCCTCCTCCTCCTCATGCTTAATGTATTTTTTCTTTTGATGATGTCAAAGGGGGAGAAGAAAGAAAGAAAAGAAAGAAAAACTTTTGGAATGTATTTGAATGCTTGTAATGAACATCTTTGTTAATGATAAGTGATACTTGTTTTGTTGAATGAAAAGAAACACACTTGTCTTGAATGTGATTGAAAATCTTTGTAATGAATGTTAATGAATGTCAATGAATGGATGATTGTCAAGCTGCTTGGCCATTAATGAAAAGACTTCATCATTAGTAACATTGTGCCTCTTGAATGTGAAAATGTCAAATGTTGCTAAAGTGTGTTCAATGGCCTTTGATAATTGTGAATAAAAGTGATTGAAACATGGTTCATTGTCATTCAGTGTGTTTGAAGTTGAATGTGAGTAAACAAATGGCTTAAAATCACATTTCATTGAAATTTCAAATTTCATGTGGACTTAATGTTGCCATCATCAATTAGGGGGATGTTGGGTTGAGTGTGAACTTTATACATTTCCCTCATAATTTTGATGATGACAAGTTGTGATTTTAATGCACAAATAAGTGGAACATGTTAAATACATCACACATGTAATAACAATATTCAAAAAGCATGTTTCCAAACACATTTATCATTTATATTCATGATAATACATTGGACTAATGATTTATGTGTTTATTTCTCAGGGACATACATTTCTTGCAAGGGTAGTGTCGACACTCCCCTACTGGTGTCGACACAATGCTTCAACCCAAGGTAAAATGATGAAGAAATGGTCAAGTGGTGTCGACACAGGATCAAGTAGTGTCGACACTAGACCCAGCTCCCAGAGAACCCAGTCAACAAGTCTGACAGTGTGGTCGACACGGGATCAAGTGGTGTCGACACTAGATTCAGCTCCCAGAAGGCCTGTTTGCCAGTTCTGGGTAGTGTGTCGACACACAGCCTGAGCAGTGTCGACACTAGAGACCCTTCCCAGAGAACCTTTGTGCCAGTTGGGACAGTGTGTCGACACACCCCATGGGCAGGTCGACACACTCCAGAAACTTTTTCACCTTAATCACATCTGGACACGTGGCACTCTAGGGATCATGTGGATCGGCCTTGGATCATGTGCCCACGACCCCCAAGGGTACTTTTGGACACATTGGGCTATAAATACCGTCCAATGGCCATCCAACCACAAGAGAACCTTTAAGACCTTCCAGAAATCCGTTTGGCGGCAAGAAGTGTTCTCCTCCCCGTTCTTGCTCTCCTGGTGCTTCCTGAAGCCAATTCTCATCTGTCCAAGCACGAGAAGTGGAGTTTGATCATTGAAGATGCAATCGGATCACTTCAAGGGAGCAGATCAAGTAGAGGCAGTCAATTGGAAGACTTCAAAGAAGATCCCAAGCACAAGTTGCAAGCATCGGCCAAGGACTTCAAGGGATCAAGCTTCTCACAATTCAGCCTCTACAAGGGAGTATACTTGAAGAACAAGGATCTTACACTCATTTCCTCAATTCCCCTTGTTCTTCTAGGTCATTCTTGAGATTATGCATGAACTGTTGCATCAATCTTCTTGAATGAACTTTTATAGATCAGATCATTGCTAGAGGATCTGGATCTGTGTTTTGTTCTAGCAAGTTGTTTGTGCGCCTGTGTGCTCAGTGTTGAGTCATTGCACTCAGTTGTGGTTGACCAGTTCTGCTCAGGTGTCTAGAGTAGTCTTGCTCTAGAGGTGTGTGAGTTGTAGAACTCAGTGTGTTGGAGTTGTTAGGCCAGGGTGTGGTGTATCCAAGTTGTGTAGTGGATCCTCACAGTGTGAGGGGTGGATGTAGGAATCACGGTGGTGTGATTTCTGAACCACCTAAAAATCTCTGTGCAGTGGGTTGTTGTGATTCAAATTCACTTTGCGTAGATGTATGCATAGGGTTTTTGAATTCACTTCTGATCAACTTGATCTCCACTACTGATCATATAATTCACACAATCACTCATCAGTTCTGTAAGTGCTCTTTCAAATTTACCACTGATTCAAAGCATTGATTTAAATTGGCTAAGCTTCCACATTTTTTGGCCTAGATCTATTCAACCCCGCTTCTAGATCTGGTCCACCTAATTTTGATCCTACATACCCTTCCTTGCTGCATCAATACACAACTAAGGCCAATCCGAGATGCATCCGTGTAGATAGCAAAACTCTCTACACCGTTCGGTAAAACTAACACAGGAGCTGAAGTGAGCTTAGTCTTCAATAATTGAAACTCTACTCACACTCCTCCGACCAGACAAACTTTACTACCTTCCTGGTTAGCTGAGTCAATGGTGTGGCGATGGATGAAATCTCTCATGAATCGCCGAAATACCCCGCTAAACCAAGAAACTCTGATTCTCCGAAGGGGTCTGGGAATCTCCCAATCCATAACAGCCTGGACTTTTGCTGGATCCACTACTACACCAGCACCGGAGATAACATGCCAAGGAAATGAACCTCGTGGCAACCAAAAATCGCACTTGCTGAATTTTGCATACAGCTTGTTGCTCACGGAGAACTTCTAATACTACCTCAAATGCACAATGTGTGGCCTCATCGGAGTCACCAACATCAATGAAAACTATGATGAAATTATCTATATAAGTCTAAACACCCTGTTCATGATATCCATGAACGCTGCAGGGGCGTTTGGTTAGACCAAAGGAAGGACCAAAACTCATAATGTCCATAATGGGTTCTAAAAGCCGTCTTGGACACATCCTCACTCCTAATCCTCAACTGATGGTATCCACACCGCAGATCAATCTTAGAAAAGACTGATGCATCTTGCAGCTGGTCAAACAAATCATCATTCCGAGGTAAGGATACCTGTTCTTTACCGTCACTAGGTTCCGCTTTCTATAATCGATACATAACCTAAGTGACCCATCCTTCTCTTCACGAATAAGACAAGTGCACCCCAAGGGAAACACTAGGGCGAATGAATCTCATATCTAACAAATCCTGCAATTTCTTCCTTAGCTCAGCTAATTCCGTAGGTGCCATCTGATAAGGTGCCTTCGATATAGGAGAGGTGCCTGAAGCAACTCCAAGGAACTCTATCTCTCTAGCCGGTGGCAAACCAGATGAGTCATTAGGAAAGACATCTGGAACCTCTCGCACCACATCTATCTCTGCAAGGGTGGGTGACTCATCAGCCTTGGGTACTAATGCCACGCTGAAGAAAAGCGTCACAACCCTTGTTCACCATTCTCTCGCCCTTCATGGCAGAGATGACAAATTTCCCGCTAAGTTCCTTGGTAATTGATGAGAAAACTCATCCTCACCAGGAATGCGGAAAATGATCTTCTTCCCATGACATCTACTAATGCATAGTGCTCCTCTATCGAATCCAGACCAAGAATAGCCTCGTAGTCCTTCATCTTTAGCAGAAGAACACCCTTCTAGGACTCTATCCTCAATGCACACCGGTAAAGACGGAATACACTTCTAGTCGATACCGTACCCAAACCCATAGTGTGTGCACACAACAAAGGGACCTCTAACTCCTCATACTCTAGTCTTGACTCTAAGGCTAACTGCCTAGCAAAATTCTCGGAATGAACGAGTGGTAGCACCCTATCAAACAAAACCCGAGTGTTCACACCCATGAAAAGAACTGTACCTTCGGTGACATGCTTCGCCTGCTCGGTGTCCTCACGAGCTAACGCAAACACTCGAGCTGGGGCTCGAGGTCTCTCTGGTCGTCCTGTCGCTAGCGCTGCTGCTGCTGCTATTTCCGCTGGATCCGCTCCATGCTGAACTCCCTACTGAAGTCTGGGACAATCCTTGATCCTATGCTCACTACTTCCGCACTTCAAACACTTCCCTGCTAACTTCCAACATTCCGAACCACCATGTGCCCTCCCGCCATGAGGACACTCCTTCTTGCCACTGGGGGAATGTTGAGAAGATACCTGACGACTTCCCGATGCCGCGGGATGCTGCGGTGACTGATGTGCCACCTTCTTTCTCTCTTGCCTCTGGAACGGAGCTGCTGGCCTCTTCTGTGAAGCCTTCTTCTCCTCAAGATACTGCTCCATCTCTCCTTCCTGCCGACAAGCCGCGCTAAGAGCCTCATCGAGGTTACGATGGTAATATCCCACCAACCTCGTGCTTAGTGATGGCCTCAGACCCATCACAACTTCTTCGCCTTCCTGCGCTCATCAGTCACAATATGGGGTGCATATTTGGATAGCTCGACAAACCTGGCCTCGTACTCTAGTACGGTCATAGACCCCTGAGTCAGAGAGGAACTCCTGCTCCATCTTGTCCTAGATGTGCTCCGGAACGACATGGCTCGGAAGAGCCTCACGAACTCGTCCCAACCAACCTTTACAGCACCATCCTCGAACCGTGTACGAAGTAACGAGGACCACCACACGTCGGCTCGCTCTTGCCAAAACCACCCATAAGGATTAATCTAAATACTCTAAACTTAGAGAAACTAAATGCATGATTAAATAACACATACCTGTAGCATATAGGTGGCTAAAGTGACTTTGTCATCCTTAGCGCACCTAATAGCCCGGAGGATCTTCTCGATCTCCCTCATCCAGCTCTCAGCAAGTAACGGATCTCTCTCCCCCTTAAAAGAGGGTGGCGACATCCTCTTGAACCATTCCATGAAGAGGGTCCCCCATGGTCCTGAGCCTGGGGAATTGGCACTTGAGCCTGCGACAACAAACAACATAAGCAACACATATATAGCATAAAACATATCATCAAGTAAGACAAACTACTCTATCTATCATTCTAACCTGAGCCTGCTGAGCCTCCAGCTGAGCCTGGAGTGCAGCCTGGATGTGGGCCTGCGTCTGCATGGCCTGCACTAATCCCTGCATGAAGACTCCATAGTCTACAGGTGGCGGTGGGGGAAGCACAGGACCCCGGGGTGCTGGGGCCTGCTGCTCACCCTGATCCTCACGCCTAGGCTAATCTCTCCTTTGCTCACCCTCACGAGCAGGAACACCATGCCTACCATGTGAAGCCATACCCTGCTAAATGATGTAATTCACGATTTAGAAACTAGGCTATCTATTTCTAACTATTTAATTATTTATGTGGACATTCTACACAGGCTTAGCATACAATGAGGATGATGGTATGTGTATATTTATGTACAATTCAGTCTATAGCGCTCGATACCAATCTCTGTACGACTCTCCTTATACCGGTACGGTTCACCCAACCCACATCGGTATAATGAACGTTGCTACAGTGGGACATTTACCCAACAATTGTACAATAGGCCTGAATCATATACAAACATATATAACCATGACAGCGGAAATGAAATAACTGGAAAGTACTCTTATTCCATCATCACATTTATACACAGTCTATATAGAAATGGAAAGTCAAATACTTCATAACTGAGAATTGCAACTATATATTGTCCACATGAGACTTCACAGAGTCTTTTATTACATACTATGAAAGAAAGAAAGTACAATGTCGAATCCAAGACAAAAGTCTCCTACTCCCGCTCCGAGTCGCTCCTAACGATCTCTTTGGAACAAGTAGAAATGTCTGCACCTGTATGCCGAAGCAAGAGGTAGTCCAAAAGAACTCAACAAGTAACTCCAACCACACTAAACATGTACACCCCATATAAGAATATGTTAAATGGACTAAATCAGCAGACTACCAACAACTCGGACTAGTCATTTTCAGAGCTCGAGCAGGAAAAGAACTCTGAAGTTAAGCGTGCTCAGTTGGGAGTAGTCCCAGGATGGGTGACCTTCCTGCGAAGTCTACCAACTGGCAAGGTTGGTGGGCCAGTTTGCTGGTGGGGTCGTCACAAATGGTATCAGAGCCTTACCCAGCCGGAAGTGCAGGAACTAAGTGCCACACAGGGCAAGTGCTACGCTATGGGAGCCACCTCTTGAGGCCATAATGGCACAAAGTGCTACATAGTGGGAGCCACCTCTTGAGCCTGTGGGGGCCACCTCTAGAATCCTATCTGCCTGGGGTTTGATTGTGTGCTATATGTGAGCAGCGACGAGGATGTCGCTTATATAAGAGGTTAGATTGTAACACCCCATATAAGAATATGTTAAATGGACTAAATCAGCAGACTACCACAACTCGGACTAGTCATTTTCAGAGCTCGAGCAGGAAAAGAACTCTGAAGTTAAGCGTGCTCAGTTGGGAGTAGTCCCAGAATGGGTGACCTTCCTGGGAAGTCTACCAACTGACATGGTTGTTGGGCCAGTTTGCTGGTGGGGTCGTCACAAAACATACACACATCACATGAATTTTCACATTCTCATGCTACCCAGATATCACATAAGCATAGACTTGATAAAAGTTTCAAGAAAAACCTAAACATGATTTCTACACATGCCACACATGATAAATGACTCATAATAATTTTTACAATGATTTAAAACCTATCACATGCTTCTACATATTTTTCTATATACTAAACTAAGTCTCATTAATCACATTTAATTCGAAAACTATAACGAAAAATGGAATTTACACATTTTACAAAAGACATTCCTAGCATGGATTCTATGATCATGTTCACATGGATAACACATCTATACACGAGAATAGCTTGCTGTTTTTTTTTTTTTGATATGGATATATTACATTCATATAAGGAATTATCATTTTACATGCTATTCACTTGATTCATAATCTCACATGATCATTTACACAATTTACACATTCACTTTTCACATAACCACAATTCACATTTTATTAATTGTCGTGACACATAGCCCAAACCACCTCTAGAATGACACACATAATCACATCACGCACATCTATCACCTAGGCATTACAGTGAGAAATCATAGTTACTACGCAGAACCGGAGAAGCACTCTCCACCCTAACCAGCGGTACTTGTCCGCCTCCAGGATTTCATCCCAATGCCAATGGGATATCACACACTATGAACCTTCCCGTGGGGACTTAACCACAGTACAGTTCCACAGCCCTCTAAGGTAGCAGTGTCACCCATTGACACATTTACAAATTTTTCTACACTTCTAACACACACTTAATGCACAATTTTAACACATCCATTTCATGCTCACACATTTATATACTTCAGTATTACCTAGCATGGTACTACTGTTCTCAGTATTAAACAGATTCGAAACAAGTCTAATCATGCTGAAATTAGCAGATTTTATTAACAACCATATTAACATGTATTAATTGATCAATGCTCACATAAAACCACATATGTAGTTACTGTCATCATTTCAGTAGGAAAATTTAACTACAAATTTCTTACAGGTTACCCATCATGCATACAAATTTCGCATTTTTCTGAATTACACATAAATTATAAAAATTCTAATAGTGTTATTATACAAAGTAAACATAGTCAACCTAGCATGGATTTTCATTGTTCAGACCCACAACTCATTCTACACATGGATATTAACAGTCCTAAACATATGTCAATTTCTAGGAATTTAACTGTTTCCACACTACTTATCTGAATTTCTACACTAATAAAACATGCTTACTGTTTTTAGCATTCAGAAAATGTAATAATTTACACAGATATCAAAAATTTCCCAATTTCTACAGCATGAACTGAAACCACAAAAAATCCATAGAAATTTTATGACACTTGGATTCCACACAGATTGCACAAACGTAATTTTACAATGTTAAAACCTGTCAGCCAGGCATTTCAGAAATTTATAGTAATTGAAGTATTCCACCAAAATTTATGAAATCTTGCAACATACTCCAACATAGATATTTACATATCATATAAAATTTACCATATATCCTTATGCGAACAATCCAAAAAATTAGATCATATAGGTCAAACATACACACTGTTGCAGTCTGGCGAACTTAACGGCATTCAGGTGGCCGTCTATCAGGTTAACGGCAACAAAGTGTGCCGCCAACTGAAGATCTTAACGGCAAGGGATCCTGCCGTTAAGTTCCTATCTGTGCAAAACACAGACAGAACGCAAGAAACATGGTGAAATTGGAGTTCCAGGACACGAATAAAAATCCAGAAAATACCTAGGACCTACTAGACACACGTAGGAATGATGTAGAAGGGTTACTTGCCTCTTGGAAAATCCATAAGGAACGATTTATGCCGGAGAAGCCCTCCTCGGCCTGAGCCAAAGAGTCCTCAAAACTCTCTCGATCCAGGTTCTGCGTTGATCTCCTCTGCACACCAGTGTGGGGAAGTCGTTCCCAGATGTTCAGAGTCCTCTCCAGTCGTTGTAGAACGCCAGATGAAGCCTCCAGTCGCCGGATCAAGGGGTTCCAAAATCATGTTTTGCACAGAAAATAGGGTTTTTGACAAAAGAGTCAAAAAGGGTTAGATCTGGCCGGAGATGGGTTGTTTTATAGAGCTAGGGGTCGGAGACGTAATTGGGTAAGGCTGGGTTACCGTCGGAGAACGGTTACCATAACAAGGGGCGAAGATTTCGGGGGAGTTTTTGGATCAGCAAACGCAACAGATATGGGACATTGATGTCAACATCATAGGCCGCCAATTCTGAGTTGACGTCCATCGATGTTGCCGCTTATTTGGGATTGGCGTCCACACATATTGACGTCTACTGGCCGCCAGAACTGAACTTAAAACTGCAGAAACTTTATTACACCACACATGTATATATATATATATAATCTACAATGCACACATTAAAATAATACTTATTCATGCAATGTAAACAAGTAAGTACTGTCACGTCCCGAAAATTACGCAGCGGATAATATCAATTAATTCCAGTCGATATTTCGAGACGTGGACAGTCGGCAAATAAGCGTCTAGCTAGCACGCGCTAAATGTGTATCAACACAACATCATAATAGGGCCCAATGTTGAACTCATATAACTTGTATTTAAATCTCATATTTGTCTCAGATAAACTAATACATGACTAAGACTCAATTAAAGCAAAAGTACATAATACCTCACTTCCTACTACATTGTTCTATCACTCACAATAAACTAACTATAGATAGACTCATGTTTGGAACGCTCTTCACTAGGACGCATTCCTATCCTCGACTTGCTCTTCCTCTTGAACTTCATAGTCCCTAGATTGGGTAAAAGTAGGGGATGAGCAAACTAGCCCAGTAGGATTTATATCTCAATGTGCGGCAATGATGTAAGTGATTAACATTTTAGAACTAGGCAAGTACGATGAATGATATGCAAGTACGAACAAAACTCTTTAAAACATGATATATAAAACAAGCTGGATAGAGTGAACAAGATAGAATAATATTTTTGAACAAGGTGCCAAGAAAGAACTAGCAATAGATCACTTTGCACAAGCACGCAAGATTTCACATGATGTCAATAGTTTTCAAGAAAGCAAGATATCACTAGTTGCAATAAATGCAGGATGGCCATATCACGCAAGCAAGCAAGCAAGATTGCACAAGCACGTTCAAGTAACACTAATCAGGCACGTAGACACCAATGTACACCAAGAAAAGATCCATCAAGAATGTACACCAGGACACGTGTATGTGGTTATGTATCTGACATTCAACAAGCAAGAAAGTACTCCCAGCGCAGATGCAACGCCAGTAATCATTATACCTCATGGTTAACAGTATATTTATGACTCGCCGTCATTGGGGCTAGACTGGAGCCCTTGGACACACTCCGTGCCCATTCAGCCATCTCATGTAAAATTTTAAATGTAGATATCCACAGTCATTAATAATGGCCAATGAGAGTTTCAAAAAATAAGCATGTGTAATGTCATGTTCATGATGATGATGAGAAGAAATAAATAATTGAACATGATTCGATGAGGACAATAGTCAAGAGATAAATTCGGCAGCTGAATGATAAGATTTACAATTTAGTTCAATCTTTACATTAATAGCTTTAGTCTAGATGGCAATTCCCACTCACAAGAACAAGAAGAGAAAGAAGTGCACGCCCTAGATGTATAAGTGTGTAGAAATGCACATCTGTAAATTCACAATCCGTCGGTCTCAACTCTCGGAAAACACTTAAGATGATGGCATGCAATGAACAATGCATTTAGCTACAAATGGGTTTACAAGATTTTAAGATAAAATTTATCACTTAAAGAAAGCTAGAATGGTAACAAGAGTAAATCACAAGTTTCATGTATGATCATATCATTAAGAAAGCAATTAGAATAATATTCATGTACTTAAGGATTTTTCAATAGGTTAAACACTTTTAAGCCATTAAATAGACCTTATGTAATGAACAGAACCAAAATATGCATTATCTTGTAAAGGTAGTGTCGACACAATCCATGCTGGTGTCGACACCATGTTTCAAACACAAAGCAAAAACATGAAAACTGGTCAGGTAGTGTCGACACTAGTTCAAGTAGTGTCGACACTAGAGACAGTTCCAGAAGACCTTCTAGAAAACATGGGACAGTGTTTCAACACTAGATGGGTAGTGTCGACACTAGATCAGTTTCCCAGAACTTCCTCGGTAAAACTGGGACAGTGTGTCGACACTAGATGAGGTAGTATCGACACTAGATAGTTTTACCAGAACACTTTCTGGGCTATTTGGGACAGGGTGTCGACACTAGATGAGGTAGTGTCGACACTAGAGGTTTCCTAGAACACTCTCTGGGCTGCCTTGGGACAGTGTGTCGACACTAGATGAGGTAGTGTCGACACTAGAGAGCTTCCCAGAACAAAACATATGGTCAAGTGTGACCCGAAAACATGTCTCATGCAGCGATTCAATTACCCATATTATAACTCTCTAACTAATGACATTTGGACAAAACATTCAACACAAAAGATGACGAGGACAACTAGTAGAAGAACTTTAATGTTTAGGGTTTGATCAAATTCCATCACGAATCTCGAGAAAAGAGATGAAGAACAAAAAGTCAAGTGTAGCCCGAAATCCCAGTATCATGCAGTCACTCTATTCCCATGCCTGTAACTCTCTAACCAAGGACTTTTGGATAAAAAGTCCAACATAAAAGATGATCGTACTCCAATTAGAAAACTTTTGTCAAGGAAGTTTAGTCAAATTCAGTACCTAATCACGTGCATAATAAGAATAACGGGAAAAACCCTAACAATGCGCGACTTTGGAAAAACACTTATAACTCAAAATATACTCATTAGATTCGATGAAACCAGTGGGAAATGAAAGTTAACTTGATGATTGGTATAGGATATATTAAGGTTTGGCTCGAGTAAACCACCTTTGGGTTGAAGAAGTCTCATTTTTCCAGAAAACCCGAGTTCAGGCACTCGGAGGAAAACGCTTACTGCTCCGTGTATACTACATGGAATTTGAGAATTCCACTTGGGTTAGAACGTAGCGTTGACCCTCTTTCCAGGGTTTAAGCCTTGCAAGGTTTGGTTTAGGTTTGACTCACCTTTGGTCAACTTCAAGATGATGGTCTGTGCAGGTCACAGCAGACGAAACAGGGGAAGAAGAACGACTTGGTGTGGATGATCTCCTGCTCCCCAGCCACCAACAACTTCTCCACACGACCCCAGCAAGTTCTAAAACTCGTTCCTAGGTTTTGGTGAAGAGTATTTAGCAACCATGGTGTTTTAGGAGTCTTATTATAACTAGGAAAGCTAAGCTGCGGTTTTTGACAGGGCAGTTTCCTATCTTTTGAGGATTCCTTCCTCCCTTAGAGTGTGTGAGGCTTTAGGAAACCTCCCACCATAGATAGGCACGAATTTGGGTTGCCAAGAATGCATGATTGCATCCCAATTCAACTCAAATTGCCTCTTTCCAATTTCTAGCCTATTTAGAGTTACGAATTTCCATGCATTCTCTAGCTTTATTTGATTATTGGGCCAATTGATGTCCATTGACCCGCTTATGATATTGGGTATATAATGTTGGAAGTCCCTCCAACATTTTTATTAAATTTGATTTCTTTATATATTAAAATTTCCGGGGTGCTACACCCTCCCCCACTTAAGAGAATTTGGTCCCCAAATTCATGTCTAGCAAGTTATTGTACAAGTGAGGTGTACTTACTTGTGAATAGCTCCGGAAATCTTTTGCGCATTGCTTCCTCGGTTTCCCACGTGTCGTCCTCATCCATGCGTTGATTCCATCTAACCCTTACTAGTGGGATAACCTTGTTCCTTAGTTGGCGCAGTTCCCGGTCCACAATCTTAATTGGCTTCTCTTGATATGTTCCGTCTTTGTTGAACTCTAGAAGCTCGTATTCTATAACATGCCATGGATCTCGTACATACTTTTTCAACATGGATATATGGAACACATTGTGTATTCCATCCATTTTGGGTGGTAAAGCGAGACGATATGCCACTTCGCCAACTCTTTCAAGGATTTCGAAAGGCCCGACAAACCTTGGTGACAACTTGCCTTTAATGCCAAAACGTCTGATCCCACGGCCTGGAGACACTTTCAAGAATACATGTTCACCCACCTGAAACTCCAGGTCTCTTCTTCTATTATCTATATATGCCTTTTGTCTTTGCTGCGCCACTGCCATTCTTTCTCTGATAAGCTTCACCTTCTCTGTGGTTTCCCTTATCATCTCTAGTCCTAACATTTGTCTTTCGCCAACCTCATACCAGCATATTGGAGATCGGCAACTTCTACCATAAAGTGCTTCAAATGGTGCCATCTGAAGGCTAGCTTGATAGCTATTATTGTAGGCGAACTCCACAAGAGGTAAGTGTTCATGCCAGCTACCTCCAAAATCTAGGACACATGCTCTGAGCATATCTTCAATCACCTGGTTGATTCTCTCCATCTGTCCATCTGTTTGTGGATGGAAAGCCGTTCTAAAATTTAGTTTAGATCCCAAGAAGTAATGCAGTCCTTTCCAAAAGTGGGATGTAAACCTAGGGTCTCTATCAGAGATGATAGACACCGGTACTCCATGTAATCTGACTATTTCCTTCACATACAATGCATCCAGAACATCTATTGACCACTTATTCTTCACTGGCAAGAAGTGAGCTGACTTGGTTAAGCGGTCGACTATAACCCAGATACCATCGAATCCACCTCTTGATTTAGGTAGTCCGAAAATAAAGTCCATCCCTATACCTTCCCATTTCCATGTCAGGATTTCTAGGGGTTTGAGTTTACCTGCGGGTCGCAAGTGTTCTGCCTTGACCCTTTGACATGTTAAGCATCGGGCGACATACTCCGCCACCTGTCTCTTCATATTAGGCCACCAGAAGCTTCTTTTCAAATTCTGATACATTTTGGTAGTTCCAGGATGAATAGTATATCTGTTCTTGTGAGCCTCGTCCATAATCATTTTCTTTGTCTCTGCATGGTCGGGTACATAGACTCGATCCCGGAACAATAGCCTTCCATCTTCAGTTAATGAGAAATCTGGCCTCTGGTCCAGATTAGCCTTAATCTCCACAACTATAGGGTCATTGTTTTGGAGTGTTGTGATGTCCTCCAATAGTGTGGTTTTGCTCTAACACTTGCAACAAGGCATCCCTTCTCTTTGATATCTGCATCAATATTTAACTTGGCGAAGTCTTCTAATAACCTCCATTCACTCACCATGAGACTAGACAAGGTAGCCATCGGCTTCCTGCTAAGAGCATCTGCCACAGCATTTGCTTTTCCTGGATGATATTGAATAGAGAAGTCGAAGTCCTTAAGATACTCCAACCACCTCTGTTGCCTCATATTCAAGTCCTACTGAGAAAATAGATACTTCAAGCTTTTATGGTCAGAAAACACAATGAATTTCTCACCATATAGATAATGACGCCATATCTTCAAGGCGAAGACTACAACAGCTAGCTCCAGATCATGTACGGGATAATTGTCCTCGTGCTTCTTCAATTGTCTGGACGCGTAGCATACAACTTCCCTTCTTGCATCAGCACACAGCCAAGGCCGATCCCGGATGCATCGGTGTATACTTCAAAACTACCCCCGGTAATTGGCAAGGTTAGTACGGGTGCTGAGGTAAGGTGTTCTTTCAATGCCCTGAAACTTTCTTCACATTCATCAGTCCATGCAAATGGATTCTCCTTCCTGGTAAGCCTGGTCATTGGTACAACTATCTTTGAGAAATCTTTAATGAAGCGACGATAATAACCGGCTAAACCGAGAAAGCTTCTGATCTCCGACACAGTTGTCGGCCTTTCCCATTCTTTACCGCCTCCACCTTGGATGGATCTACAGAGATTCCCTCCTTGGATATGATGTGACAAAGGAAAGATACTTCCTCCATCCAGAATTCACACTTACTAAGTTTAGCATAGAGTTGGTTATCTCTGAGCACTTGCAGAGCAACCTTCAAGTGTTCCTCATGTTCTTCTTTGGATTTGGAGTAAATAAGGATGTCATCAATGAACACCACTATGAACTGGTCCAAGTAGGGCCTATAAATATTGTTCATAGTTGCATGAAAGCCGCTGGAGCATTGGTTAATCCGAACGGCATGACCACGAACTCATAGTGACCATACCTACTCTGGAATGCAGACTTGTGAATATCCTCTTCCTTTATTCATAGTTGATGGTAGCCAGATCTTAGATCTATCTTAGAGAAATATTGTGCGCCAGAGATCTGATCAAACAGTTCATCGATGCGGGGTAGTGGATACTTGTTCTTTATTGTCAACTGGTTCAACTGACGGTAGTCAATGCAAAGCCTCATTGATCCGTCCTTCTTTTTGAAGATAGTACTGGCACTCCCCACGGGGATGTACTAGGCCTGATAAACCTTGATCTAGTAGTTCTTGGATCTGTCTCTTCAACTCCTGCAATTCAACAGGGGACATGCGATACGGGGCCTTTGAAACAGGGGCTGCCCCAGGGAGTAACTCAATGGTGATGTTTACCTCCCGCTCAGGTGGTATACCCGGCAATTCTTCTAGAAATACATCAGGATATTCCCTGGCTATTGGAATGTCTTCTAAGGTCGGTTTCTTCTTTTCAGTAGCCAAGACGGAAACTAGAAAAGCGTCACAACCCTGGTTGATCAGCTTAGAAGCTTTCAAGGAGGATATCAAGATAGAGTGTTTGTGATAACGGGTGCCAAGTAGTGATAGAGTTGGAAGGTTTGATCTTTTAAAAGTGACCCTCCTATGGCGACAGTTTACATCGGCATCATATTTAATTAGCCAATCGACACCCAGAATGGCATCATAACCCTTCATGTCTAAACAGATAAGGTCTGCAGGGAGATTGTGTCTTCCAATTATGTTTCACACTTTGGCAAGTAGTGAGTGAGTTCAGATTCTGAGCCTAGTGGAGAGGCTACAATTATCTTGGATTTCAAGGGTATAGGTTTGACAGGTAAAGTTGCAGCAAATGTGGTGGAAATAAAAGAATATGCAGCTCCCGTATCAATAAGTACAAATGCAGGTTGAGAGTGTATGGAAATGGTACCTTCCACCATACCCCCTTCCTCGGGTAGGTCAGCTTCTATGACAGCCTTAAGGCGTCCCTGACGCCGTGGTGCATTCTGGGATCTCCCGGGCTGGTCCTTCAGCATAGGACAATCCGGAATACGGTGGTCACGACCACCACATCTCAAGCATGCCTCGAGCTTCTTCCAGCATTCCTCAGCTCGGTGTCCTGGTTTATCACAAAACTTGCAGTTTTCAGACGACTGCCTACCTTCCACTTTGACTCTTTTATCTCCCTCCGCATCTCTTCCAGCAATTGGCCTCTTGTTGTTGCTGTTGAAGTTGTTATTGTTGCTACGAAACGTTGGAACAGTGTTAGGTGCTTCCTTCTTGACAAAGACCGGCTTAGAGTTGTCCTTGCCCCTCATGCTCTCTACTTTAGCCATGGTGTCCTCCACTAGCTGAGCTCTTTGGACCATCTCAGTGTAAGTTTGAATGTTGTGTGGTCCGAGCCTTTCAATGAACATGGGCCTGAGTCCATCCATGAAACGGTTGGCTTTCAACCTTTCTGTGCCCACAAGATGTGGGCATACACTGCCGGACGAGCAAACTGAGCTTCATACTCAGCCACAGACATGTTCTTTTGTTTTAGTAAAGCAAACTCTGCTGCCTTCTTCTCCTTCACTCTCTCAGAGAAATATTTCCTCGGAATATCTCCAGGAATCCGGCCCACTCCAATTCAGCTATATTAGGCAGATGGGCCGAAGTGGCCTTCCACCAGCTCGGGCATCCTTGATAAGTTGGAAAGTGGCCAGCACCACTTTCTCCCTGTTGTTGCATTGCATTACTTGGAAAATCCTTTCGATTTCCTCTTGCCAATTTTCTGCTTCATCTGGGTCAGGGGATCCAGAGAAACGAGAAGGGTTTAAACTCGTAAAATTTCGGTGCAGATCACCGGCTCCATTCCTTGCAGCTGCAGCCTGATTTCCAGCCTGAACTACATTTTGCAGGGCCTGCGTAAGTCCAGCCACCGTGTCTTGCATAGCTTGCCACTGGTTGCGAGCCATTGTAGTTGTGTGAGAGTGTTATGAGGGTTCCTGAGAAAAGGATGGAAACTAATTAATGTCTCTAGATACATTATAAGAGTCAATGGGTAGGAGTGTTTTATTATTTCTAAATATTCCCAGTCTCTACCCATTCTCACCAGGTATTATATTTAATTTCCATGACCTAGGTCCATAGGTATCTCCTATTTTCGTTCCATAGCTACAAATAGGTTTACAAGATTTTAAGATAAAAGTTAGCACTTAAAGCAAGCTAGAATGGTAACAAGAGTAAATCACAAGTTTCATGTATGATCATATCATTAAGAAAGCAATTAGAATAATATTCATGTACTTAAGGATTTTGAATAGGTTAAACACTTTTAAGCCATTAAATAGACCTTATGTAATGAACAGAACCAAAATATGCATTATCTTGTAAAGGTAGTGTCGACACAATCCATGCTGGTGTCGACACCATGCTTCAAACACAAAGCAAAAATATGAAAACTGGTCAAGTAGTGTCGACACTAGTTCAAGTAGTGTCGACACTAGAGACAGGTTCCAGAAGACCTTCTAAAATACATGGGACAGTGTGTCGACACTAGATGGGGTAGTGTCGACACTAGATCAGTTTCCCAAAACTTTCTGGGTAAAACTGGGACAGTGTGTTGACACTAGATGAGGTAGTGTCGACACTAGATAGTTTTCCCAGAACACTTTCTGGGCTGTTTGGGACAGGGTGTCGACACTAGATGAGGTAGTGTCGACACTAGAGGGCTTCCCAGAACACTCTCGGGCTGCTTTGGGATAGTTTGTCAACACTAGATGATGTAGTGTCGACACTAGAGAGCTTCCCAGAACAAAACATATGTCAAGTGTGACCCGAAAACATGTCTCATGCAGTGATTCAATTACCTATCTTATAACTCTCTAACTAATGACATTTAGATAAAACGTTCAACACCAAAGATGACAAGAACAACTAGTAGAAGAAATTTTATGTTGGGGATTTGATCAAATTCCATCTCGAATCCCGAGAAACAGATGAAGAACAAAAGTCAAGTGTAGCCCGAAATCCCAGTATCATGCAGTGACTCTATTCCCACGCCTGTAACTCTCTAACGAAGGACTTTTGGATAAAACGTCCAACATAAAAGATGAGCGCGACTCCAATTAGAAAAACTTTTGTCAAGGAAGTTTAGTCAAATTCAATCTCGATCACGTGCATAATAAGAAGAACGGGAAAAACCCTAACAGTGCGCGACTTTGGAAAAACACTTATAACTCAAATATACTCATTAAATTCGATGAAACCAGTGGGAAACAAAAGTTAACTTGATGCTCTACACATTGGTATATGATATATTAAGGTTTGGCCCGAGAAAGCCTACCTTCTGGGTTGAAGAAGTCTCATTTTTCCAGAAAACCCGAGTTCAGACACTCGGAGGAAAACGCTTACTGCTCCGTGTATACTGCATGGAATTTGAGAATTCCACTTGGGTTAGAACGTAGACTTGACCCTCTTTCCAGGGGTATAAGCCTTGCAAGGTTTGGTTTATGTTTGACTCACCTTTGGTCGACTTCAAGATGATGGTTTGTGCAGGTCGCAACAGACGAAACAGGGGAAGAAGAACGACTTGGTGTGGATGATCTCCTGCTCCCCAGCCACCAAGAACTTCTCCACACGACCCCAGCAAGTTCTAAAACTCATTCCTAGGTTTTGGTGAAGAGTATTTAAGCAACCATGGTGTTTTAGGAGTCCTATTATAACTAGGAAAGCTAAGCTGCAGTTTTTCACAGGGCAGTTTCCTATCTTTTGAGGATTCCTTCCTCCCTTAGAGTGTGTGAGGCGTTAGGAAACCTCCCACCATAGATAGGCACGAATTTGGGTTGCCAAGAATGCATGATTGCATCCCAATTCAACTCAAATTGCCCCTTTCTAATTTCAGCCTATTTAGAGTTACGAATTTCCATGCATTCTCTAGCTTTATTTGATTATTGGGCCAATTGATGTCCATTGACCCGCTTATGATATTGGGTATATAATGTTGGAAGTCCCTCCAATATTTTTATTAAATTTGATTTCTTTATATATTAAAATTTCCGGGGTGCTATAAGTACTATGCACAATAAAATTTATACATCGATGGCATACATTTATACATACATAACCAATCACCCAAAGATGAAAAATCAAGGGCCTTACATTTGGAGTGCACATTTCTTTTAAGAATTTGGCTTAAGTAGGCACATGGTTAATGGCATCAGGGAGAGGAATGTTGATGTGAACTTGCTTAAAGAGTTCCAAGAGTTCTTCATTATCAGTTGGTTTGTTTTTAGATTTTGGCTTTAAAGCTTCAGGAAAATGGACTCTTGGAATGTAACAGCTTGGGTCTTCATTCATTTTGATTTTGTCTAGAGGTTCTTCAATCATTTTTCTTTTCCTTTGGATTGTTCTTTTTCAACATTTTCTTCAATCTCTTCTTCAATTTAGGTTTCAATTTCATTTTTGTATCCTCATGCAATGTTGATATGTGTGGGTGAGGATTTATCCTGATTTTTCCACTTCTTAAAGTAGACACAGTTTTAACATTTTCTACTGGGGGCCCCTAGCTTGGGCAGGAGGATGGTCCTATTGTATATGTTGTTTTTGATTTTGTGGTGCTGGAATATTCTGGACAAAAGCTTGTTGGGTCTGGTGGTGGAGGTGCATTTTGGCGAGCAGGTGGTCTGTACCCCTGGGCTTGATGGTATTGCTGGTTCTGAAAAATCCGGGAGGGTTGTTCCTTGGGTTTGCTATAGCTTGACTTGGCAGCTGATCTGATTCCTGTTGCCCAGTTGACGAGCCCAGAGGGGGGGGGTGAATGGGTCTTTTAAAAATTTATTTGATTAGTACCTATACTTAAAACATTCATACAAAGATGTTCTTCGATGAAGGTTAGAGAAGCTTAGTATAAAAGAAAAACACACAATAAGCAATCACACAACACAAGGAATTATCCTGGTTCAGATCTCCTCTCTTTAGGAGTCCTACGTCCAGTCCCTGAGCAACAACTCAGGATTCAAAACTAAGGAACAGTCCCCCTATGGACAATACAACACCCAGCTCAGCTGGTCTTCCTTCACACGAAGGGAACTACAACACCCTGGATCCCTCACCAGGTCTTCCTTCACAACAGAAGGGGACACAACACCCTGGTTCCCACCAGGTCTTCCTTCACGACAGAAGGGAACACAAAAAGAATAAGCAGGAAATGAAGCTCCTAGATCAAGCTTTTGAAAGTCAAGATCTGAAGCTACTAGCACTGAGAGCAAATGATCTAACAAGGCACTCTCTCAAACTACACTGGCTCTCTTGGGATTTCTATTACAGCACAGAGAGTAAAGAGCTAAAGACACACTAGAATTGAGTTCTTGGCTCTTGGATTCTTTCAGAAGAACTGCAAAGCTTGTTTTCTACGATGGTAAGTTTCTCTCTTCTATATCTCTTTCTTCTGGAGCTGATATCTTGAATTTATATCTCCAACTTGAAATTGATCAATTTTTTTTCCAATTCTGGTCCAATCTCTGATCAAGTCTATCTAACAGATCTTCTACCCTAGAATCTGATTCTCCTCTCCCGCTTAATTCATACAACCCTACCTTCTTTACAGGTCCTAGTGCTTTCTCATAAGAGTGGAGTGAGGCATGATTAATAGAATTCTCACTCAATGTTTCAAACAGATTATATGCCTCATCCTCACTCTTAGTCATGAATGCTCCTCCACACGAGGCATCAACCATCTACCTATTTGATTGTATCAGACCTTCATAAAAAGCTTGGACTATTTGCCACCTCGAAAAACCATGGTGGCGACGTTTTCTAAGCAACTCTTTCAATCTCTCCCATGATTCATGCATTAACTCTCCTGGGTGTTGGGAGAATCTAGTTATTGCTCTTCTCATGGTGTTGGTGCGGCCAATGGGGTAAAATTTCTTCAAAAACTCCTGCTGCATTTCTGGCCATGTTCTAATGGTTCTCCCTATGGTTCCTAACTAATGTTTGGCCTTATATTTTAAAGAGAATGGAAATAGGGTCAGTCTCAAGGCATTTTCAGTGAAATTTTGTATCCTTACAGTGGAACAAATCTCAAGGAACTCATCTATATACTTATAACCGTCTTCGTTGGGATTGCCATAGAAGGATGACAACATTTGAATGGTTCCTGGCTTGATTTCAAAATGATTTGTAGGAATTTCTGGCCTGATGCAAGTAGGAGGTTGATAATCAGAAGGAATAAAATACTCCTCATCTAGGTGTGACCTCCTCTACATTCCTAGCAACTTGGTTCTGGTCTTGGTTGGCCATCCTATGAAAGAATCTTTCGATCTCGTCTATAGGTTGAGCCAAATCTATGTTCATGGAGCATCTACCAAGCATACACAGTTGAAAAGCCCTCTATTTATGATTTTTGAACTTTTTAAAAAAAAATTATTGATTTTTGATGAATTTTTATAAACAAACACAAACAAACAAACACTTTCAAAACAAATTAACTTAAGCACTAAGTGTTCCTTGGACCTATGTTATTTTTCTCAAAATCAGATTTATGCTTGCTTAAATCCAATCCTAACTTTTCTTGTACTGGCTAGTTAAGAGGTGGAGTAGACGGAGGCCCCCTTGCTTTCGCAAGGACCCAAATAAGTAACCTCTAGCTCACTTAAGCATAAGCTTTTTAACCTCTAATCCTAGACACAAACTTAAAGAAGTTTTGAAATTTAGAAAGGATAAATCTAATTATGACCCTAGGGTCAAATCTACTGATTTTTATTAAAAGTTTAGGCAAATGTAAGAATGTGAAATTTTTTTTTGTGATTTTTGGGCAAAGGAAAGGGTGATGAAATCCATCACCTTATCTTTTTCTAAAGGGTGATGCCTTAAGTAGTACCTTTACAAATATGAAATGCAACAAAGCAAGTTCAAATAAGGGTTTTCTAATGCTAAGTCTAATGCATGAAACAAGCGATGGGAGCCTTACCTTTCCCCGCACTCTTCAATGCAAGAAAAGAAGTGGAATTCAAATGACAATTAAAATGATGAATGTCCTAAAACAAGTGATTCTAATTTTTATTTGCAAACAAACGGCTTACATGAAAAAACGATTTGGAAGATTTTTTAGATTTACATTTTTTAATTTTTATTTGATTTTTTGAACTAAATGAAATGAAATTTAACTAAGAAAATATAAAGTGATACTATAAACTAACTCCAAACCACACATACCACCAAAAAGGCCAATTATTACATGCCAACTAGAAAGAAATCTTTGTACATGCACATAGAGTATATAAAATCCACACTACAAGTTTCACTCACACTCTTCTATCTAAATTCTGAATTAAAAACAAGTGTGAAAAGAAATTAGCAAGCTCTCCTACTCCAATGGGCTCAAATGTCAAGCCAATCTCCATGCTCCACTTCTTGTGCAAATATGAAATGAAAAGCCCAAATCAAGTCAATAAGAAGCCCAATGCAAATAAAATCAAATGAGAGAAGATTTAAATCAAACTCTAACGCCTCCCCGACAACAGCACCAAGATGAACACGGCAATGTTGATTGTGCACTTTCGTTGTCTAGAGTTCTTTGCACATATCAAGATGCTCAACTTCTCTAAACTGTCTCACAAAGTTAAAATTGTAAAGATGAACTAATAAAGTGGTGAGAAGAGGTCATATCCATGGAGAGGTTGAATAAAGCTTGATTTAAACTACTTTGACTTGAAACAATTCTAACAGACACTTTTAACTAAAATAACACTGCATTAGAATCAATTCTAAAAACATCACCAATCAAATCCCTCACCACTCGACAGATCAAACATAATTAAAGAACAAGTAGAATTGAAATTAAAGAAACTTGATATCACTCTACTCTCACTTGAGGGATCAAACAAGTAGACAGAAAGCTTAACTAGAAACTAACAAACCAATTTACCCCTACAGCTCAGGGGTTGAACGATCAACAAGAGTAAGTCTCCACAAACACCGAATCAATACTCTCAAAGTTCAAGGATCGGACAGATAATAAGAAATAACATATGAACATTTCAATTATGCAAAAAGAAATAATAAGAACATGAGATATATCACAATTTTATTGCATTCTAAGATCCAGATGAGACAATGAAGAAATCAAAGAACTCAATCAAAGATTTAAACTGAAAGCAATATGAACTATAAAAATTTCAGATTATTGTACCCTCACAGCTTGAGGGATGAATAGAAAATCCAGAACGAGAGTTTACTGTTGCTAAAGCCAATTCCTAATGCTACCACTGTAGAACAGGAATGAGAACAATCTCTCCCAGACCAACAATCAAAACGCAGAAGAATGGAGAATTTTCACTGGATCGAACTCTCCCCTGCAACCATCTCAAATGCTGAACAACGAAAAGAAGAAAAACACATCACAACAATCCCCCTCCCAACAGCAGAAGACATGACAAAATCTGAAGGATCGAGATAAGGTGAGGGCAAGATCTAGAAGGGGGGGTTGAATAGATCTAATACCAATTAACGCGGAAGCTTAAGAAATTAAAAATTACTTCTAATCAGAGATCAAATCACCTAATTAATTTACTGATCTGAAGTGTGATTTGGGTGTGTGAGCAAATCAATTAGTAGTGAACGAAATCCCTATGCATGCATCTAGCGAGATACAAAGGCAAACCACAATTCAAACCAATGCACAGAGGATTTTTAGGTGGTTCGGAAATCACCTCCAGTGACTCGTACGTCCACCCCTCACACAGTGAGGCCACACTACTCAAAAACTCTGAGTACAACTCACACAGGAGCACAACGACTCCAAACACCCTTGAGCACGACGACTCAAGAAACACCTGGAGCACGATGACTCCAAACTGAGCACGACGGCTCAAATAACAACCGGAGTACGACGACTCCAAATTTAGCACGACGGCTCAAACCACACAGTGAGCACGACGACTCACAAACTAGAGCACGACGGCTCACAGTACAACTTGCTAGAAAAACACAAGACTAAGATCCTCTAGCAGGAGATCTAGTCCAACCAGAGTTAATTCATGAGACTCATGCAGCAAATCATGCATAATCTCAGAATCACTCAGAAGAGAAAAAGGAACATAAATATTGATTGATAGATTCTTCTCTACAGATGTACTCCCTTGTAGAAGGTCGAATTGTGAAGTGCTTTAATCTCTGGAAGTTCCTGGACGATTCTCTGCAATTTGATCTTCAGGATCTTCCTTGAATTCTTCACAGAAATCGGCTTCTACTTGATCTGCTCCTTTGAAGTCGATGCTAGTGCTTCATGTTGATCAGACTTCTATCCTTGTGCTTGGAGGAGGATGAATTGAAGTGTAGAAGCACAGGAGGGAGCAAAACAGGGAGGAGGAACCTTCCAGCCGCCAACCAGATCTCTTGGAGGCTGTGAAAGGGTTCTTCGGGATGAGTGCCCTTAAGGAGGGTATTTATACCCTAAATATCTGAAGGGTACCCTTGGGGTACGAGGGCACATGATCCAAAGATGATCCACCATCTCCCTAGGGTGCCACGTGTCCAGGAGGAATCTTAAGTTACAGAGATTCCGGAGTGTGTCGACCTGCCCAAGGGGTGTGTCGACACACTGTCCCAGACTGGCCAAACAAGTCCCTGGGAGAGGTCTCTAGTGTCGACCTGAGATCAGGTGGTGTCGACCTGCTGTCCCAGACAGCAAAACAGGCTGTTCTGGGAATTGATCCAGTGTCGACCTGCCATGGTGGTGGTGTCGACCTGCTGTCCCAATTCTGAAAACAAGTGTTCTGGGAACGAGATCCAGTGTCGACCTGCCCTGAGAGTGCGTCGACCTGAGTAGTCAAATTCCAGGAATCTGCAACTCGTGTCGACCTGCTTTTTGACTAGTGTCGACACAGTCTCAGCATTTCTTCAGCTTTTTGCCTTTGAGTCTGAGGTGTTGTGTCGACACCATTGTGGGGAGTGTCGACACACTTTTGCAAAAAGTATTTGTACCTGAAGAATAAACACATATATCATTAGTAAAATATTTTATTATGAGTACAAATGATAAGTGTGCTTTGAAACATGCTTTTTGAATATAAATTTCAGGTGAAATGTATTTATCATGTTTCAATTAGTTTGCATTCAAATCACATTTGACATCATCAAAATAGGAGGGAAAATGATATGAAATTGCACTCAACCCAACAATCTCCCCCTTTTTGATGATGGCAACATTAAATCCATATGATAATGAGGTTTTGATGAGATGTGATTTTAAGCAATTTTTAGTTATTCAAAGTCCTTATTTTTGTTCATGTTCATGCTTGTCAAAAATCTTTAAATATAGCTCATTCACAATTGATGGTTGTACTAGTGAAGTACAATGTAACTTGAAGTAAGTTAGTTTCATAAAGAAGGTCAAGCAACTTGACAAGCATTCATTCATTCACATTCACATAAAAATTTTCCATCACATTGAAGACACAAGTGACAAAGTTCTTTCAAGCTAAGCAAAAAGCATTTCATTTCATTTATTGTTCTTTCTTTCTTCTCCCCCTTTGACATCATCAAAAGAGAAATTATATTAAGTAGAAGATGGAGGAGGAGGAGGAATAGGAAGTAAGATGTTCTCAATGTCTGACAGTCTTTTCTCCATGAAATTCAAGCTGGACTTGATTTGATCTTGAATGGTTGTGAGTTTTGTGTGCAAGTAGTGTTCCATTCTGTCTGAATTTTCTATCAAGGTAGCTTGAATTCTGGCTAGATCAGCTGAAATGGGTTGTGAAGAAGAAGATGATCCAGCTGACCAACCAGGCCTTTGCATGATTTTGAATTCCTTTGTCAAATCAGAGATCTGGTTGTCAATGTGTGCATTGAAGTTCCTCATGCTCTCCAAATCATCCACGAAGTAAGCAAAAGACAGTCTAGTGCTGGTGATCTCATGTAATGTCTGCTTGGTGTTGAAGACATCAGCTTGGGAATTTTCCAAAATTCCCTGAAGTACTATCTCTAACTTTTGCTGGTGCTCCTTCAGTTGAACAGAGGCATCTGCCATTGTACCAATTAATCTGTTGAATCTTTGAGCTGCATAGTCTGAGGCAGCTTTTTGTTCTATGAATTTGGTAGACACAGTGTTCTCCAGTCTCTGAATCCTCAACTCAAAGGTTTCTGACATGGTTTGAATGGATGAGTTCAAGGTTTCAAATTTTTCATTTAAAAAGGAGAACAACTCTGGTGGAACAGAAGGTCCACCAGAGGATGTGGATGCTTGAAAAGTGGGTTGTGGAGGGAAATGTTGAAACTGAGGTGAGAGTGGGGCATGAAATGGAATGTCACCTTCAGTTGGAACTTGAGGCTGTTCCTCATTCAAAGGAGGCTGATCCTCTTGACCTTGGGGCTGTTCCCCTTGAGCTTGAGGCTGGTCCTCTTGACCTTGGGGCTGTTCCCCTTGACCTTGAGGCTGTTCCTCCTGAGCTTGGGGCTGGTCCCCTTGACCTTGAGGCTGGTCCTCCTGAGCTTGAGGGGCCTCAACCACAACTGGCCCTCTCCTTACTTGAGTGCCCTCCAGTCTAAATCCCATGAATTTTGAATATTCTTGAAGCTATAAATGTTGGACTTAGGATAGACTGGGATTTCTCATTTTCCAAAGGCACACCAAAGTGCTGGAACACTGAGGTCAGATGTGCAGCATATGGAAGAGATCTCTTGAGGTCTTTCCTGGTTGTTTCAGATATGATTTGATACATTATTACATGGAGGTTGATTTTGATGTCTTTTACCATGCAATATAGGATGAACCTCTGAATATCTGTTAGCCTGTCTCTTCCACCACCTTGAGGGGTAATGATTGTGGTCAACATATGGTGGATGACCCTCAACACAGGGGGAAATGTATTTGTGTTGAATTTGGTGACAAAGGTTTGTTTGGGATCAGATGCATCAGCAGGAAGGCCTGTCATGATGGTATAGGCTTCATGAAGGTTAAATTTGAAATTATGATAATCTGCCCCTTCATCTGGTACTTTGAAATGGAGGCAGCTTTATCTGTGGGCATGTCAATAGCTATCCCCTTAACCTTTGACTGATAACCTACATCTGTGCACTTCAAATTCTTAAGAATTCCTGAACAAGGCTTGGATACATAATTTGAAATTCAGAAATGAAGGGTAACCAAGACTGAAAAGAGAAGTAGGTCTGAATTTCTAGAAATGTGTTTGCTAGCTGAGAGTCTTGTAAATCCACTTTTCTGGGCTTTAGGATGAGCTTAGCTTCACGAGTGGACACTTGTGAATGGGAAGACTCTGACGAAGATGATGATGATGACTCCTCAGGATCACTAGATGAAGAGTCCGGATTCTCATGACTAGGGTTGGTAGAACCCTACCTCTGCCCGAAGAAGAGGGTCTACCTCTCTTGGCTGCTGGCTGAGATGCAGAGGAAGACCCTGGTTGCTCTGCAGGGTCATTCCGCCTTTTGGTTCTTCTTTCGAACTGAAGAACATCATCCTCTGCCGGAACTGGCCTAGACGAAGCCTGAGATCTTGCTCCACGGCGAGGACCCATCTTTCTCACCATGGTTGCAAGGATGGAGTGGAATCGGGAGTTGATGAAGGAGAAGAGAGATGATTGAGAAAGGGATGTGATTGAGAGAGAAATTTGGGGAATTTTTGCCGGAAATGAGAGAAAAAACGACCGTCGGGTCGACCTGATGCCTAAAAAGGGTTTGCAGTGGTGCAATACCCCGCAGGAACAAGAACGGCTTAGCCGGAACCCACATTTAAAAAGGTCTGGCAAGGGGTCAGTGTCGACACTGGAAGACTTTAGTGTCGACCTGACCTAGGGAGTGTGTCGACACGTGATAGATTTGGTGTCGACCTGGCCTAAAGAAAATTTTTGATTTGAGTTTTGAAAAATTTGTGAGCTTTTGGGATAACTTTACAATGATAATCAGTGGGAGGAATGATCATTTCAAGGATATTTAAGAGACTAAAAATTCATTTGTTAAATTTTTTGAAAAGATTCAACACAAATCAAGTTTTACACAATATCCGACAGGATATGAGCATTCAGTGACTTAAGTCCTGAAAATGATAATTTGAGGGATATAAGACATTTAACAATCAACTACACACTACTATATTCTTCAATTCCAAAGAAGAAAAAAAATCTTTTAGACTGAAATCAAGTGTGTTGACATTAAACAATTTTTAAGAACAAATTGATGATGTATAATAATGATTCTTCAAAACAAATTCTCCAATGACATACATATATTGTTTTGAAACAAACTATCAAATGAGATATATCTTTTTCACTCAAGAACTAATGCTTTTCACACACTATAGTCCCTGGATACTGAAGATTTATTCATTATCAAGTCTCAAAGGGGTAAATGATGACCTTTTGACATGAAAATATACGTTTATCAGACGCCAATATTTCCAGTTACTCAGTCATCATAAAAAATTACATAATTATTTTGTTTTGCATTTATTTTGATTTTAATCCCCTTTGAACAGAGATAGCATTAGTGCCTCATGACATGCATGGCACTTCATTCATTGTGAAGGTGTGCAGTTTCTCAGCACATGTGCCATTGCTCTGTTGAATTGATAAATTTTGGAGAATTTTTGACAAAAAGACATCATCCATATCCAACTTCAATTGCAAACAAAAATATGTTTTAAAAAATCAGAACACACAATATCCTTCAGTCTTAGAAAGAAATTTAAATTTCTATAGTTTTGAAAGAATATAGGTGAGAGTTGACAAATGAATGTAGAAGATCACTCAAAGGATCATTTTTAGACTCTAGACACCTGAATGAGGACATCATGTAAGGAAATTGATGTAGTGCAAGAAGAGTTTTGAATTTTTCAAAAGACATGACTTGTGAATTTTCTAGCTCCCCCTGAGATGAGAATTTCAACCACTTTTCATCAGAATAAAGATATGCAAGTTTTGAAATCAGGAATGATTCTCTTTAAACAATAAAAGCTCCCCCTCAACAATTGCATTTTCATCTCTTGGTACTTGGCGGAGACATATATTCTCGCATAGTGAAAGTGTCCAGACAAGCATAACTTGTCCTTCTTCAAATCACCATTTTATATACCAAGAAGTTCAACACAATGTGAGGTGAAGAGTTCATTGTTAAAAAGAGATAGAAGTGAAATGGAGAGAGATACAATGAATCAAGGAAGCAAATGAATATGATAATGAAAAGAACTCCCCCTCAGAATATGCCTAACACTCAACCCAATCCCAATGGACATTTACCAAGACCAAGTTCTCTCCTTAAGGATGAGAATCTACTGTCAGGAAGGGGTTTTGTGAAGATGTCAGCAATTTGTTTTTCTGATTCTATGAAATGGAGTTCAAAAGATTTCTTTGCTACCTCATCTCTCAAGAAATGATAAATCAAACATGAAAGAATATTTCTTCAGCATTTCACACAAAGATTCCTTTGGCTCACTTTCCATAAGATATATATGATTTTAAATGATCATACATGCAATTCAGATATGTTCATTCAAAGTAATTTGCACCGATAGAATATGAACATGATCAAGCATGCATTAACAGGTAATTTATTAAACAAAATTTTTGCATCTTTTCAAATTTACTCCCCCTTAATTAATGCATGGAATGAAAAGGTTAGCATGCAATTCACACATGATTATGAGCACAATTAGCTTTAAACAACACATGACTTTTGGTACTTGGCGGAGTATTTTACTCACGCATAATGATAGTTTCCAAACAAGCATAACATGTTTTTCCACATATCATCATTTGATATACCAAGAAGTCAAAGCAATTAGTATGCATACAGACTCATGGGAACAGTTAAGCATGCATGACAACATAAACATGATTCCAATTGTTATGACATAAAGTTCATTGATGGGAGTAGCATTGAAACACATTTCTCATTGTTCAGATAAAGATTAACATTCATTTCAATTCAATCAATTCAAGTTTGAAATGCTAAAGAGATTTTACCTGAACAATCTTCATTTCTTTCTTAAAGATTTTACCTGTGTTCTCCAGCCATTTCTAGTCTTGCACAGCCAATATCTTGAATCCATTTACAGTGTATGGCTGCAAGACTTCTCAGCTTGCTGATCAAGCTGGTTTTGGGACCCACACTTGTTTGGGTCCTGCAATGAAATCAATGTTAGATTGCAACAATGATTTCTGAATCCAAAATGTTTTTAATTTTTGTATAGATGCATTTCCTTCATTGATAGAACTATGAACAGAATTAGTTCCAGATTTTCTTTTTGCCTTGATCAATGCATCTATGTTTTCATGAAGTTTTCTATTTTTTGGATTTTTAATATGAGCAGAAACAGAATGATTTTGTGCAACATTTCTATGCCTATACACATGGAACTTCTGAACATTTTCAGTATGAACATGATGTTTATATCTATGTGTATGAGCATGTGCATTAAACTGGAATTTTTTAGCATGCACAACAAAATCATTTCTGTACCAACAGTCCCTAGAAATATGACCAATTTTATGACAATTAAAGCATTGGACTGATTTGGCATGTTTATTGAAATTTTTATTTCTATTCCAACAATGTTTGGCAAGATGACCAGGTTTATTGCAATTAAAGCAAATAAGAGCATTTCTTACCTGGTTCTTACCTTGGTATGTAAGCATTTGCTGGAATCTTCTTTTCATGTGAGGAGGCTTACCATGAAGAGAAGGAGGTATCTTTTGGTGGCTCTTGGCATGATGTGAATTTGGAACTTGCCTTGGAGCTTTTTGAACTGCTGCAGAAGTTAGATAAATCTTCTTGACAGAGGCATTTTTCTTCTTCTCTTTCTGTTTCTGAACAAGAACTTTCACTAGTCTTTCATTAGAAACATCAAGGTTCTTGTTCACAGCAGTTTTAACAAAGTTGTTATGTTTTTCTTTTCATTTTTCTTATTTTTAACAGAAGCAAGACTTGTGTTCTTCTAGTTATTTAGAATCTTCTGTTTTTCAGCTCTTAATGCAACAACTTCTTTTTCTGAAGTTTGAAGCTTGTTTAGCATGACATCCAAACCATTTTTCATCTTGATCATTTCATTCTCAAATTGAGCAATTTTTTTTCCAAGTCAGAAATTTTATTACTCAAATTACTACATTCATTGTCCAATGGTCTGTCATGAAACAAGCCTTCAATCTTCCTTTTTAGATGATGATTTTCTTCAACAAGTTGTTTGCATTTCTCATTTATTTGATGATCATGAGCCATGTTGGAAATCTGTTTGTTTAATTGATCATTATCAAATTGGAAGTTTTCATTGAGATCAATCAATTTTCCATTTTCCTCTTCAGATCAATAACTTTTGTTTTCAATAGCTCATGATTGTCCTTCAATCCAATCAATTTATTTTCACAGATTTGGACTTCATCTTCTAAATTTTCTTTCTCAGCATTTAATCTTTCAACTTCATTTTTCAAATTCTCAATTTCTTCTGAAGGACATTTATCATTTTTCTGGAGCAATTCAATTGTATTTTTCAAGTTTTCACTTTCTTTATGGCAATGATTTAAACTCTTTTTTAAATCTTTATTTTTAGTGTTTAGCTTTGCATTAAGATTTTGCATATTTTTACAGAATTCAATCAATTCAGCATAAGACATACTTTCATCTTCATCAGAATCAGAATTGGAATATACAAATGGATCTGGAGATAATTTACCTGACCTTTTAGATCCATTTGAACTCTTATGTTCTGAAGAGGATGAAGCATACTCTGAGCTCTTAGAATGTGCTGTCAAAGCCATATCCTTATGAATTGTTAATTTTCTGGATTCATTGAGGCTCCTCTTTGCCATTAAGTACTTGTGAATTTCTTTTGCTCTGTGCCTTTGTGAGTCCTTTGAGAAATCCAATGAAGATAAGCTTGGGGATTTCTCTGAAATTATAACAGGAGATTCATGCAGATTAAATAGATTTTCCATTATATCAAGACTCACAAAAGACTGTTAGATCTAATCACAATGAATCAATGTGACAAGGAATTAGATCTAACAATTAGATTGGATAATCTGCTCTAATGCCAAAAGGAGGAATCAGAGCGATTAAGCACACAGATCAAGCAATTAAATCAGATCAGCCAATTTACACAGAGATCAGCCAGAAGCAATCAAACCAGATCAGTAACAGACAATAACCCGCTCTGATACCAATTGAAGGATCGAGATAAGGTGAGGGCAAGATCTAGAAGGGGGGGTTGAATAGATCTAATACCAATTAACGTGGAAGCTTAAGCAATTAAAAATTACTTCTAATCAGAGATCAAATCACCTAATTAATTTACTGATCTGAAGTGTGATTTGGGTGTGTGAGCAAATCAATTAGTAGTGAACGAAATCCCTATGCATGCATCTAGCGAGATACAAAGGCAAACCACAATTCAAACCAATGCACAGAGGATTTTTAGGTGGTTCGGAAATCACCTCCAGTGACTCGTACGTCCACCCCTCACACAGTGAGGCCACACTACTCAAAAACTCTGAGTACAACTCACACAGGAGCACGACGACTCCAAACACCCTTGAGCACGACTACTCAAGAAACACCTGGAGCACGACGACTCCAAACTGAGCACGACCGCTCAAACAACAACCGGAGTACGACGACTCCAAATTGAGCACGACGGCTCAAACCACACAGTGAGCACGACGACTCACAAACTAGAGCACGACGGCTCACAGTACAACTTGCTAGAAAAACACAAGACTAAGATCTTCTAGCAGAAGATCTAGTCCAACCAGAGTTAATTCATGAGACTCATGCAACAAATCATGCATAATCTCAAATCACTCAGAAGAGAAAAAGGAACATAAATATTGATTGATAGATTCTTCTCTTCATATGTACTCCCTTGTAGAAGGTCGAATTGTGAAGTGCTTTAATCTCTGAAAGTTCCTGGACGATTCTCTGCAATTTGATCATCAGGATCTTCCTTGAATTCTTCATAGAAATCGGCTTCTACTTGATCTGCTCCTTTGAAGTCGATGCTAGTGCTTCATGTTGATCAGACTTCTATCCTTGTGCTTGGAGGAGGATGAATTGAAGTGTAGAAGCACAGGAGGGAGCAAAACAGGGAGGAGGAACCTTCTAGCCGCCAACCGGATCTCTTGGAGGCTGTGAAAGGGTTCTTCGGGATGAGTGCCCTTAAGGAGGGTATTTATACCCTAAATATCTGAAGGGTACCCTTGGGGTATGAGGGCACATGATCCAAAGATGGTCCACCATCTCCCTAGGGTGCCACGTGTCCAGGAGGAATCTTAAGTTACAGAGATTCCGAAGTGTGTCGACCTGCCCAAGGGGTGTGTCGACACACTGTCCCAGACTGGCCAAACAAGTCCCTGGGAGAGGTCTCTAGTGTCGACCTGAGATCAGGTGGTGTCGACTTGCTGTCCCAGACAGCAAAATAGGCTGTTCTGGGAATTGATCCAGTGTCGACCTGCCCTGGTGGTGGTGTCGACCTGCTGTCCCAATTCTGAAAACAAGATGTTCTGGGAACGAGATCCAGTGTCGACCTGCCCTGAGAGTGCGTCGATCTGAGTAGTCAAATTCCAGGAATTTGCAACTCGTGTCGACCTGCTTTTTGACTAGTGTCGACACAGTCTCAGCATTTCTTCAGCTTTTTGCCTTTGAGTCTGAGGTGTTGTGTCGACACCATTATGGGGTGTGTCGACACACTTTTGCAAAAAGTATTTGTACCTAAAGAATAAACACATATATCATTAGTAAAATATTTTATTATGAGTACAAATGATAAGTGTGCTTTGAAACATGCTTTTTGAATATAAATTTCAGGTGAAATGTATTTATCATGTTTCAATTAGTTTGCATTCAAATCACATTTGTCATCATCAAAATAGGAGGGAAAATGATATGAAATTACACTCAACCCAACAAAATCAACACAGAAGAAATGAAAATAATAATTCCACTGGATCAGACTCTACGACACAGAAGAAATGGAAGAAGTCGACACTGAAGAAATGGACAAGATCAACACAGATGAAATGGAGAGTGTGATTCCGTTCCCAGTAGCACAGAAGACATTAAAGAAAAATCCCCAAAAATATCAGAGCCCCTCATAGTTGCAGAACCTTAAAAGCAGAACCATCTCAGAGTTGCAGTATGTTCAGAGCAGAACCATCTCACAGTTGCAAGAGCTTCACAATAGCATCGAAGAGAAGAAGAAGAATAGAACAAAATTCTAAAAAATTCCACTCGATCTCCAGATGAATACAGAAGAAATGCCAGCAATCGTCCTCCTCATAGCAGCTTGCATTACACAGAGAAAGAAAAACATGGAAGCAATCGATCTCTCCCAGCCTAACAACTCTCAAAGAAAAGAACAATTAAAATTCCATCCATCCCGCCTTCAGCTAACAGAACAGAACAAGCCCTCAGAAAAAACACTGAACTTAGATGAAAAGAAAAGAAAATTCAAATTCGCAAAAAATGTCAAACCCTCCTATAGATGATGAAAGGAAAAATACAGAGGAAAATGGAAGAAAAATCCCCAAAAAAATCTGAACTCCCTCCCCTGAGGACCTTGGGGTCCTTTTATAGACGCCTTCGAACCTTCCAGGTGCAAGCTCTGCATGCCATAAATCGCCATGCTCTAGCTCCTCTCCCCGCCTCCGATCCGCACGTACCAGCCTCCGGCCTCACACAAGCTCCTCACGCGCCAGATGCACAGCCAGCCGCATCCGCCATGGCCGCCCCAGCTCTAGCAGCACACGCTGCCGCCACCTCAGCACGCCCTGCTTCACACGCGGTAGCCCGGATGCACGAGCTCTGCACCGCCACAGCTGCATCGCAAGGCTGCTACCTCGCTCCCCTGCTGCCATCCGCCGCACCCGACCCGGCCGCTACGCAGCTGTTGCTCAGGTTCTCACGCCCACCAGACGAACACCATCCAGCTCGGCACAGCTGGAGCTTCACACGAGATCCACCGCACCCCAGCTCCGCCATCTGCATGCCCCACACACCGCCCAGCCACTGTGCACGCAGCCACGCACCGCGCACCGCCTGCATCGCACCGCGCCCAGCTGCGCTTCCCGCCTCCGAATGCTGCTTCACACGGCCAGCCCACCGCCTCACATACCGCCTCCGTACGCCCCATCTACCGCTGCGTCGCACAGCCCTGCTTCCAGCTACTTCGTGAAGCTTCTTGTGGATGAGGCAAAACATGAGTGAAATGGAAAAAGGTGGTTAGAGTAATATCGGGTTTTGTTAAAAAGGTGGTGAGATGGGAATGGGGGTTGTGGCACCATGTGATTAAAATGATCAAATAATTTTTATTTATTTACACTTTTTTTTATTTACTGTTGGGTTGAGTGTGAATACAATTCATTTCCCCTCATATTTTGATGATGACAAGGTGTGATTTTAATGCAAAATAATTGTAACATGTTAGATGCACCACATATGTTAAGACCACATTCAAAAAAGCATGTTTCCAAACATATTTATCACTTATATTCATGATAAATCAATGGACTAATGATTTATATGTTTTAATTCTCAGAGACAAACATTTCTTGCAAAGGTAGTGTCGACACACCTCTCACTGGTGTCGACACAATGCTTCAAACCCAAGCAAAAATGTTGAAGAAATGGTCAAGTAGTGTCGACACTAGACCAAGTCAGGTCGACACTAGAGGCAGCTCCTAGAGAACCATGTCAACAAGCCTCTACAGCAGGTCGACACCAGATGCAGTCAGGTCGACACTAGAGAGCCTTCCCAGAAGGCCTGTTTGTCAGTTGGCTATAGCAGGTCGACACTAGACCATCTCAGGTCGACACCAAAGACCTCTCCCAGGGAAGTTTTTCTGCTAGTCTGGGACAGTGTGTCGACACTAGATCAAGTGAGGTCGACACACTCCAGAAAGTCTGTGACTTAAATCATCTCCTGGACACGTGGCACCCTAGGGATTTGGTGGATCGGCCTTGGATCATGTGCCCACGACCCCCAAGGGTACTTTTGGATATCTTGGGCTATAAATAGTCCCTCATTGGCCATCCAACCAACAAGAGATCAGAAGAGAGCCTCCAAGATTTCTCCAGAAGCATTTTTGGCGGCAAAGCTGTTCTCCTCTCTGTTCGTGCATCCTCTTGTGCTCCTTCTTTCCAATTCCCACATCTCCAAGCACAAGAAGGAAGATCTGATCCAAGATGGAGCAGTAGGATCAACTTCCAAGGTACAGATCAAGTAGAAGCAGTCTTTTGTGAAGAATTCGAGGAAGATCCCAAAGATCAAATTACAGAGCATCGCCCAGAGATTTCCAGAGATCAAGCTTCTTCACAATTCGACATCTACAAGGGAGTTTTCTGAAGAACAAGGACATTTCAATCCATTTCTCATTTCCCCTTGTATCTTCTTGGTTGTTCTAGAGATTGTGCAGTGTCTATTGCATCAATTCTCTTGAATGAGCCTTTTGAGATCAGATCTTAGCTAGAGGATCTGGATCTTGTGTTGTTGTCTAGCAAAGTGTTTGTGAGTCGTTGTACTCAGTGGTTTGTGAGCCTGTGTGCTCAGTGTTGAGTCGTCGCACTCAAGTTTGGTTGAGAAATTGTGCTCAAGTGTCTAGAGTACTCTTGCTCTAGGTGTTGTGTTGAGTTGTAGAACTCTTTGTGGTGGAGTTGTCAGGCTCCAGTGTTTGTGTATCCAAGTTGATAGTGGCTCTTCACTGTGTGAGGGGTGGATGTAGGAATCACATGGTGTGATTTCCGAACCACCTAAAAATCTCTATGCAGTGGTTTGATTGTGGTTTGAATTTACTTTGCGTTAGATGCATGCATAGGATCTTTCGAATTCACATCTAATTAACTTGTTCACACACTCCTATTGCACAACTCACTCAATTACTATTCAGATCTGTGAAATTCGTTTTCAAATTGTCTCTATTCAAAGAGTTTTTTCTAAATTGACTAAGCTTCCGCAATAGTTGGCCTAGATCTATTCAACCCCCCCCCCCTTCTAGATCTTGTCCACATCTTTTCTCGATCCTACAATTGGTATCAGAGAGGATCTACACTTGATCTGATCTGATCTGAGTGGTTTCTGATTGTTTTGTGTGTTTTGATTGTTTGCTTGTCTGTTTGCTAAGTATCTCTTCTTTGCACCATTTAATTGCTTCAATGGATTCAAGAGGGTTCATGGCTGAGGGTCACTCTATTAATAGGCCACCCTTTTTCAATGGGACTGACTACACTTATTGGAAGAATAGAATGCAGGTCTTCCTTAGAGCCCAAAACTATGAGATATGGAAGGTAGTCGAGGTAGGTCCCTATGAGAATCAGGGGGAGGAAGAGACCTGGACTAGGGAACAGATTAGGAGGGCACTTTAATTATAGTGCCATGAACATGATCCAATGTGCAGTCCACCCTAAGGAGTACTCAAGAATCTCAATGTGCAAATCTGCCAAAGAGATGTGGGATAAACTTGAGTTACTCTATGAGGGAACATCTCAAGTAAAAGAAACCAAGGCTAACATTCTTGTCTCTGAGTATGAATTGTTTATGATGAAGTCTGATGAGACAATTTCTAAATGTTTGCCAGTTCATGATTATTGTGAATGGACTGAAGGCCTTAGGTAAGGATTACACAGATGCTGACTTGGTAAGGAAAATTTACGCTCTCTTTCTTCAATTTGGCACACTAAGGCCAGAGTCATTGAAGACTCTAAAGATTTGTCCAAAATTTCTTTGGATGAATTGATAGGGTCCTTAATGACTTATGAAATCAATTTAAGAAGAAATGAAGAACACATACTTAAGACCAAGCCAGTAGCATTAAAGGCTCTTCTAGTAACAAAGACAAAAATCAGGAGAGAACAAGTTCTGATGAGTCTGAGTCCAATGAGGATGAGCTTGCCCTCATGACTAGGGAATTCAGAAAATTCTTAAAATATAGAAAAGGAAAATTTTCTGGGAAAAAGAAAATTTCATCAGGTAAAAGAAACACTTCCTTTTCTAATGTTAATTCCAATAAGAATAAAAAATCTAACGAAATTGTCATTTGTTACAGGTGCAACAAGCCAGGACATATGAAGGGAGAATGTCCTGAAAACAAGAAGGAAAAACACAAAAAGATTCACAAGTTCAAAAAGCCCAAGGCCATGGTAGCCACTTGGTCTGATGAAGACTCAAGTGAAAAGGAAGAAGAAGAAAAATCCTCAAGTTCTGAAAGTGAGGAAATCTGCTTCATGGCGAATAGTTCAGATGGAAAGGTAAGTACATCCTTCGAAGACTATTCAATTGAGGATTGGCAAGATGCATATGCTGAGCTTGTTGAAAAATACTCTGAATTAAGGAAAGAAAACAAACATCTCAAAAAGAAAATTGAAAACTTCTTGCATAACCAATCCTTCAATAAAAGAACTTGTGAACTGGAAAATGAAATAGCTGAAATCAATGAAGAAAAAGAAAACCTTCTAAACATAATTGATGAACTCAAACTTGCATCCCAAAAAGCTTCTCATGAATACAAAGAATTGTCTGAAAGGCTGGAAATGGAACAAAAGGAAAAACAACAAAAGATTCATGAAGTCAAAAAACTAGAAAACCAGCTAAAAGAAAAAGATGAAGTCATTGAAACTTTCACTAAAGGGAAAGACAATTTAGAGGCTTTACTGGGGGCTAAAATGAAATCAGTTTCTCATGGACTAGGATTCAATAAGCAAAAATCTAAGAAAGACCAATCTGGTGAGAAAAGGGATAAAGCACCATTGATTAAATTTGTCAAAGGTCCTAGTCTTGAAAACACTGAAATCAAGCAAACATCAAGCAAAACAACAAAAATTTCAAAAACTCAGAACAAAAAGAAGTCAACCAGGTCGACACAGTTACCTGACAGGTCGACAACAGTCCACAAGAAGAAGGATTCTGTGACTGCTGTGTCGACACCAGTCAAGGAAAGGTCGACCTGCTCAACCTCAACAAACACAAACCACAAAACCAAAAATTCAAATAAAAATCTAAAAAATAAAAAATTCAAAGGAAGTCATTCATGAAAAACCTTGGACCTCCAAGACAGCATATCAAGCTGATTGGACCAATTCTTGGAACCAATGGTATCACAACCCATTTTGGTATCATCCCAATTCTTCTATCCAAATTTTTTGATGTACCAACAAAACCCTTGGATTCCACCTCCTCAACTAAACTCTCATGTTCAAATGAAAAACTCCCCTCCTACTGAAAACAAGAACACTGGTGTTTTCATTCCTAAGGGAAAGAATAAATTGAAAAAGACAAAGAACACCACTGTAACAAAACAAAAACAAAAAAAAATCAGATTTGGGTGAGAAAAGATTTGATGACTATGTTCAAACATTTGATGGTCCCAACACTGTTTGGGTACCAAAATCTTCTCTCCACTGATTGATTTTGCAGGAAGGTCGTGCACCCAATTCAAATGTGTGGTTCCTTGACAGTGGGTGTTCACGACACATGACTGGAGACAAAGCCAAATTTTCATTCCTGATTGAGAAGGAGGGAGGTTCTGTCACTTTTGGAGGTAAAAATAAAGGAAAGATCATTGGATCTGGAAAGGTTGGTCAATCTTCCTCAAACTCTGTTGATAATGTTTTGTTAGTTGATGGGTTAAATTACAATTTGCTGAGTATTAGCCAACTATGTGACAAAGGTCACAAAGTTGTGTTTGAATCTGATTTCTGTAAGATAATTGATTCATCAACTGATAAAATAAAATTCTTTGGAAAAAGGGAAAACAATGTTTACATGATCAACCTCAATAAAAACTTTTCTGAAAATCTTTGCTTTGTTGCAAATAAAGATGAAATTGCATGGACTTGGCACAAAAGACTTGGCCATGCAAGTTTCAGAACAATGAATAAATTGTTAAGGCTGAATTTGGTTAAGGGTCTTCCTGAATCTTTTTCTAATATTGAAAATCAAGTTTGTGGGATTGTGCCCAAGGAAAACAAACCAGGAAATCTTTTAAAACCTTCAATGAGGTACTCACATCTAGGCCACTAGAATTACTTCACATGGACCTCTTGGGCCCAACAAGAATTCTAAGTCTAAGTGGCAAGAGATATGGGTTTGTGATCATTGATGATTTTACCAGATTTACATGGGTTATCTTCTTGTCCCACAAAAGTGATGCTTGCCTTGAGTTCAGGAATTTCTGTACCACTGCCTTAACAAATTTTCCATATAAAATCAAAAACATCTTGACTGATCATGGGGGTGAGTTTGAAAACAAATCATTTTCTGATTTATGTGCTGAATTTCACATATTTCACAAGTTTTCTTCACCTAGAACTCCAGAACAAAATGGAGTTGTGGAAAGAAAGAATAGAACTCTTGTGGAAATGGCTAGATCCATGCTCCTAGAAAGCAATTTGCCCAAATCCTTCTGGGCTGAAGCTGTAAATACAGCAAACTACATTCTCAATAGAGCATTGGTCAGACCAAAAATCAGAAAAACCCCTTATGAATTGTTGAAAAATAAAAAGCCAATTATGTCTTACTTCAAAATCTTTGGGTGCAAATATTTTGTACACAACAATAATAAAGAAAATCTTGACAAGTTTGATGCTAAAAGTCAGGAAGCCATCTTTCTTGGCTATTCTGAAGTGTCAAGAGCTTTCAGAGTGTACATTCTCAAAAACAAAACTGTTGAAGAGTCTCCACATGTTATCTTTGATGAAAATTCCTTTTCAACTAATAGTTCTAAATCTTGCAGGGAAAGTCAAGACAATGAAGAGGATGATTTCATTGTGGACTCTTCACCAACTGTTGAGGAACTTGAAGACATTGGTGAGAACTTGAACAATCATTCACCTACTCTAAGTGGATCAGGTAATGTTGTTCCAGATTTAAGTTTACCTCAACAGGTAATTTCTGAGCATAGATTTTTGAGAGATCACCCATTGGAAAATGTTATTGGCAACTTGCATGATAGAGTTAGGACTAGATCATCTTTACTGCATGTTATTGAAGAAGACCCACTAGCTCTAATTTCCCAAATTGAACCAAAGTCAATTGATGAAGCTCTATTAAGTTCTGATTGGATCAATGCAATGCATGATGAACTTCATCAATTTGAAAGAAATCAAGTATGAGAATTAGTACCTAGACCTAGTGACCAAACAGTCATTGGCACTAGATGGGTTTTTAGAAATAAATTGAATGAAAATGGTCAAGTCATTAGAAATAAAGCTAGGCTAGTTGCAAAGGGGTACAATCAAGAATTTGGAATTGACTTTGAAGAATCATATGCCCCTGTAGCTAGACTAGAAGCTGTTAGAATTTTCCTTGCTTTTGCATCCTCCATGAAATTTAAAGTTTATCAAATGGATATCAAAAGTGCATTTCTAAATGGATTCATAAAGAAAACGTTTTTGTTGAACAACCTCAAGGCTTTGAAAATGAAAAACATCCTAATCATGTTTTCAAGCTTCATAAGGCTCTCTATGGTCTTAAACAAGCTCCAAGAGCTTGGTATGACCGTTTGAGTTCTTTTTTGCTTGAAAATGGATATTCTAGAGGAAATGTTGATCAAACATTGTTCACAAAACTGTTAATAAACAAATAATTGCAGTCCAAATTTATGTTGATGACATAATATTTGGATCAACCAATAAGAGCCTGTGTACTGAATTTGCAAATCAAATGAAAACTGAATTTGAAATGAGTTTAATGGGAGACTTACAGTTTTTCTTGGGATTGCAGGTTAACCAAACAAATGAGGGGATCTTCATAAGTCAAACCAATATGTCAAGGAACTTTTGAAAAGGTTTGACTTCCAGAACCTCAAGCATTCAAGCACACCCATTGCAATTAATGCTAAGCTAGAAGAAGACTCACTTGGTAAGTCAGTAGACCCAAAGACATACAGATGTATGATTGGTTCTCTACTCTATCTTACAACTTCTAGACCTGATATTCAGTTTAGTGTGTGTTTGTGTGCTAGATTTCAATTAAATCCTAAGGAAAGTCACATGTTAGCTGTTAAAAGAATTTTCAAGTATCTTGTTGGAACATTTGATATTGGAATTTGGTATCCTGCTGGTTGCAAGTTAGATTTGATTGCCTATTGTGATGCTGATTATGCTGGATGTAAATTAGATAGAAAAAGCACAAGTGGCTTGTGTTTATACTTAGGTGGGTGCCTAATCTCTTGGGCTTCTAAGAAGCAACACTCAGTTGCTCTATCAACTGCAGAGGCTGAGTATGTTGCAGCAGGTAGATGTGGAACTCAAATTCTTTGGGTGAAACATCAACTTCTTGATTATAACCAAGAGTTAGGTTGTGTTCCCATTCTATGTGACAACACAAGTGCCATAAACCTGTCTAAAAACCCAATTCAGCATTCAAGAACAAAACACATTGAAATTAGGCATCATTTCTTGAGGGATGAGGTAGCAAAGAAATCCTTTGAACTCCACTTCATTGAAACTGAAAAACAAATTGCTGACATCTTCACCAAACCTCTTCCTGACAATAGATTCTCATCTTTGAGGAAAGAGCTTGGCCTTTGTAAATGTCCATTTTCTTGATCTCTCTCATTGGGATTGGGTTGAGTGTTTAGGCATTTTCTGAGGGGGAGTTCTTTGCATCATCATTATCCTTTGCTTCCTTGATTCATATTGTTCATATCTCTCTCAATTTCACTTCCATTTCTTTTTGACAATGAATTCTTCAACTCACATTGTGTTGAATTTCTTGGTATATCAAATGGTGACTTGGAGAAGGACAAGTTATGCTTGTCTGGACACTTTCACTATGCGAGAGTATATGTCTCCGCCAAGTACCAAGAAATGAATATGCAATTGTTAAGGGGGAGCTTTTGTTGTTCAAAGAGAATCATCTCAGTTTTTCAAAAAACTTGCATATCTTTATTTTGATGAAAAATTGTTGGAATCATCATCTCAGGGGGAGCTAGAGAATTCACACATCATTCATTTTACAGAATTCAAAATTCTTCTTGAGTTACAACAACTTCCTCGCATGATGTCTTCATTTAGTTGTCTAGAGCCTCAAAATGATTCTTTGAGTGATCTACTATATTTTTTTAGTCAACTCTCAACTATATTCTTCAAAACTACAGAAATTCAAATCTCTTTCCAAGACTGAAGGATAATGTGTGCCTTGAATGTAAACATTTTTTTGTTTGCAACTGATGTTGGATATAAATGATTTCAATTTTACAAAACTCTCCAAAAACTGATAATTCAACAGAGCAATGGCACATATGCTGAGAAACTACACACCTTCACAATGAATGAAGTGCCATGTATGTCATGAGGCATTATTGCTATCTCTGTTCAAAGGGGTTCCAAAATAAAAAATAATTGCAAAACAAAAACAATATGCTCTATACTTTTTGATGATGACTGAGTAACTGGAAATATTGGCGTCTGATAAACGTATATTTTCATGTCAAAAGGTCATCATTTACCCCTTGAGACTTGATAATGGGTAAATCTTTAGTATCCAGGGACTATGGTGTGTAAAAAGCATTAGTCCTTGAGTGAACAAGATTCATCACATTTGATAGTTTGTTAAAAAAAATTAAAAAATTGTGTATCAACGGAGAATTGTTTAAAAGAATCATCCATATCCATCATCAAGCTGTTTAAAAAGATGTTTACTTTCAACACACTTGATTTCAATCTAAAAGTCATTTTTATTTCTTTGGATTTGAAGAATCTGGTTCTTTGTAGTTGATTGTTGGATGTATTATATCCCTCAAATCATCATTTTAATGGCTCAAGTCACTGAATGCTCATATCCTGTTGGATGTTGTGTAAATCTTGAATTGTGTTGAATTTCTGCAAAATATGACAAATGAATTTTTTAGCCTCTTAAAAATCCTTGGAATGTTATTTTCACCCATTTTTATCATTTTAAAGATGCCCCAAAGCTCACAAAATTTTCCCATACTCAAATCTCAATTTTTCATCAGGCCAGGTCGACACTACCTCCATCTAGTGTCGACACAGTCCACCCAGGTCGACACTAACCTCTTCTAGTGTCGACACATACCCCGGTCTAGGCGTTTCAGGTCTTGGGCGCCGGTTAGGGTCTTCTTGTTCCTGCGGGGCATTGCACCTCCGAAACCCCTTTTATATGCAAGGTCGACCCCATGGCCGCCTTCCACCTTTGAAAACGGCAACCATTCCACCTTCTTCCCTCCTCCAACCCATCCTTGTCCTTCTTCCCTTCATTCCTTCTTCTCCATCCTCTGCTCTTCCACTCTCTCTTGCTTCCATGGCCCCCAAGCAACTCCCTCGCCGTGGAGCAAGGTCCAGGGCAACGGCTAGGCCCATTCCGGCGGAAGAAGCACCACCTACTGAGAGGAGAAGCAAGAGACGCCATGACCCTGTGGAGCAGCCAGGGCCTTCCTCTGCATCTCCTTCTTCTGCCAAGAGAGGTAGGACACCCTCTGTTAGAGGTAGGGGGTCTACAAACCCTAGGAGATGAATTCTGGTTTCTTCTCCTGAAGCATCTGCGGCGTCATCCTCTTCATCATCTGGGTCTTCCCATCCATCTGAGGCAACTCCTTCCAAATTAGTCAATGAAGGGAAGACCATTCTGAAACCTAGGGCAGTGGATTTAACAGACAGTGAACTGATTGCTGCATTTCCTGAAGTCATAGATTTCTTCAAGTTTCAGTCTTGGATGTCATTCATATATGAATTTCGAACCATATACCCCAGACTTGTCCAAGAATTTTACTCTAATTTGGAATGCAATGATGAGGGGTATAAGTCAGAAGTTAAAGGTGTTCAGATAGACATGCCTATTGCTTTGGCTGCTACTTTGTTCAAAGTTCCTGATGAGGGTACAAATTATCACAATTTTGAGTTTAATCTTCATGAAGCTTATTCCATTTTGACTGGTCTTCCTTCTGATGAGTTGACCCAAACAAACTCATGTTACAAAATTCAACACTAACAACTTTCCTCCAGTGTTGAGACTCACTCACCACATCCTCACCACTATTATCACTCCCCAAGGTGGTGGTAGGGACAGACTCACTGACTTCCAGAGATGTGTGATTTACTGCATGAAGAAGAACCTCAAAATTAACATCCATGTGATCATGTACCAAATAATTTCTGAGACAACTAGGAAAGATCTCCATAGATCTCTTCCTTATGCTGCTCACTTGACTGAAGTCTTTAAGCATTTTGGTGTGTCTCTAGAAAATGAGAAATCTCAGTCAATTCCCAAATCCAACATTTATTGCTTCAAGCATGTCCAAAAGTTTATGGGATTCAGGCTTGAGGGTGACCAAGTGAGGAGAGGGCCAGTAGTTGTTGAGGCCCCAGTGGCTCCAGAGGCAGTGATACCACCTCCTGAGGACCAGCCTCCAGCTAATGAGGACCAGCCTCAAGCTAATGAGGACCAGCCTCACATTCCAGAGGAACAGCCTCTTGCTCCTGAGGATCAGCCTCAAATTGAAACTGAAGTTCAACTACCCCAGGATGCACCTCTCACTCCTCCTTTTCACACCTCTTCACCCACTCATTCTGCCATGGATACTCCTACCTTCACTCAAGCTCAAACTCAAGCTCAATCCTCTAATGTCTTTGGTGGACCTTCTGTTCCACCAGAGTTGTACTCCTTTTTGAATGAGAAGTTTGAAGCCTTCCCTCAACAGTTCAAGAAATGTCAAAAAGCTTCAATTTGAAAGTACAAAGGCTTGAGAATACAATGACTGCCAAATTCATTGAGCAGAAAGCAGCTTCAGACCATGCAGCACAAAGATTTAATAGGTTGATTGGAACCTTGGCTGATGCTTTTGTTGAGTTGAAGGAGCATCAAGATAAGTTGGAATAGGTTCTTCAGGGAATTTTGGCAAATTCCCAGGCTGATGTGTTCAACACTAAGGAAACACTCACTCAAATTACCAAGACAAGATTATCTTTTGCTCATCTTGTTGATGACCTAGAAAGCATGAAAAATCTGTCAGCTCACTTGACAGTGAAATGACTGCCCTCAAGAAGGAGCTGAAGAACATCAACCAGTATGGACATGGTAGTTCTTCTTCTAGTGCACAACCTACTTCAGTTGACTTGTCCTCACTTCAGTATACCTTGTCTGATAATAGTCAACGGCTGGAAGAGATTGTTCACACTAGACTCTCCACCATGCAGAAGCAACTTAATTCAAATCTTCATGCTATGGAATCCAGACTTAAGTCCATCGAAGCCATTCTCCTTCTAGTTCCTCTTCCTCCTTCTGCTTAATGTATCTTATTTTGATGATGTCAAAGGGGGAGAAAGATAGAAAACAAAAAAATTCTTCTTTTGGAATGATGTTTTTCTCTTTGGATGATTGTAAAGATTTTCTGAAATGTTTCCTTTTGAAAGATTGTAATGAACATATCCTTATGAATGAAATGACACTTGTTGGTTGAGATGAAAAGAAACATCTTTTTCTTGAATGTGATTGAATTTTGAATGAATGTCATGAATGTGAATGTGAATGAATGGATGCTTGTCAAGCTGCTTGGCCATTTGTGAAAATAGTTCATCACTAGTAACATTGTGTCTCTAATGTGTGAAATTTCAAATGTTACTAAAATATTTTCAAAGGTCTTTGACAAGTGTGAATAAAAAGGAAATGAAACATAGCTCAGTGTCAATCAATGCTTTTCAAATTAAGTGATTGAGTAAATAAAAATCTTAAAATCAATTTCATGAAACTTCGAATTTTCATATGAACTTAATGTTGCCATCATCAAAAGGGGGAGATTGTTGGGTTGAGTGTGAATACAATTCATTTCCCCTCATATTTTGATGATGACAAGGTGTGATTTTAATGCAAAATAATTGGAACATGTTAGATGCACCACATATGTTAAGACTACATTCAAAAAAGCATGTTTCCAAACATATTTATCACTTATATTCATGATAAATCAATGGACTAATGATTTATATGTTTTAATTCTCAGGGACAAACATTTCTTGCAAAGGTAGTGTCGACACACCTCTCACTGGTGTCGACACAATGCTTCAAACCCAAGCAAAAATGTTGAAGAAATGGTCAGTAGTGTCGACACTAGACCAAGTCAGGTCGACACTAGAGGCAGCTCCCAGAGAACCATGTCAACAGGCCTCTACAGTAGGTCGACACGAGATGCAGTCAGGTCGACACTAGAGAGCCTTCCCAGAAGGCCTGTTTGTCAGTTGGCTACAGCAGGTCGACACTAGACCATCTCAGGTCGACACTAGAGACCTCTCCCAGGGAAGTTTTTCTGCCAGTCTGGGTGTAGTCTGTATTTAAAAATTTGAAATAATAATTTCTATAAAAATAGAATAATAGAAACATACGTACCATTATCGTATGTGCAAGAACACATCTAAAAATTCCGTAAAAATTGTAAATCAACTCCAAATATTATCCCTAAGTGTTCCACGAAGAAATTCGTGCAACGAAAAATCCGATTGGCCAAACGTACGTCACAACGTGACTAATTATCTAAATTAGGAAACTAAGTCGGAAAAACTGTTAACATAGAAAAATAACACGCCCATAAATTAAACGAACATGTCGGAGAGATTTCCAACGTCACGTAATGATTAACCATTATCGGAATTGGACTAATGGACCTCCCATAGCCCATAAATAAAATCCATGTAAGAAAAATTTATTAAATTAAATAGAAAAGCAAGGAAAGAGATTCATTAAAACTCATTAAATGAAATTAAGTAATGGGCTTTATTAAATGGACCCATTAGAAATTAGTGGGCCAAAATAAGGATTTTAAAAAGAAGAATAATGGGAAAATACCCTCAATTCGCAAATTAAATATTACTTAAATAGAAAAGATGCATTTAATGCATTAAATAAGCAATTTGAGTTGGAATTGGATTCCTAAACCTACCCTAGTTGCTTGGCCACGAATTTAGCTCCCTTCCCAACCCAAATAGAAGTTCTAATACTTAGAAAGGGAAGAGGAAATAGGAAATTCAGAATTAAATATGAGTTAGAGTCCTATTAGGAAATAGAAAGCAAAGAAGCATAAATACTCTCTTAATCGCCCAAGGCCAGCCCTAGCTCGTTGTTGGGACTTGCTGAAGGTGGAGAAGAAGCCAAGGGGAGGAGGAATTCATGGGGAGAAGGCTTCATCAAGCTTTATCCCGAGTTCTTCAAGTTCTAGCCCTAGAAGAGTAAAACAACTAAAGGTAGGCATTCTCACGAGCAAAACTCAATTAAATCCATCTATAGATTGTTCCATACATCAGGAACAAAAGCCCTCTTGTTTCACTCTTTTTCATCGAGCCAATCTTTTGATCTCTATTTTTGAAATTCTGTAATTATGATGAACCCGACCCTTCTTCTTTATTCTTGATCTCCATGTATACTCAACCTCGTGCTCTCAAATTTTAACTAGAGTTACTGATGGATTATAGGCATCTTTTGACCATAAAAGCCCTAATTTTTATCCATCCTTTGTCACGCATTAAATCTTGCATGATTTCGACAATGTACTGTTGCGGTTTAACATTGACTTGTGTTACAAGTTCCATACCTCTTTGTGGAGTCATTTCTAGACCAAGTGTTCAACAGAGAACTGGTTACCTCATGAGTCTACTTTCATTTGGCACTATTTTCCCCAATTGTTGTTGATCGTACTAAGAGTATTAGCCCGAACATTAACACTGTGTCAGATTCACACAGTCAGTCACAATATGTTTTATTACCTAGTCAAACAACCTTTGTTTCTCAATTATTTGCTACTGTACAAAGTATTGGAAGTAATCTAACTAACAAAGGTGGTTTCACTCGATTTGGATCACCCTAGCATTTGTTTTGAATTTTCAAACCCACAGCTGTCAAACCTAATCCAAGTCAGAGTTGGAAATAGGTAGAAAAAGTAACCAAAACGTCATTTCAGGTAGCGACAGGTCGACACGTCGCTACCATAACGCGACAACATCATGGTCGTGACCCATACCAAAACTCAGGCCGTTTTGTGGTCTTTTTTAGAAGGCGACAAGTTCATGGTCGCGTTCACTTTCAGAAGGCGACAGGCAATGCGTCGCTTTCTGCCTGTGTCCGCTTAATCGGCCATAACGTTTTTTACAGACCTCGGATTGACGAGCCATTTTCTTTGCTGGATTCCTCATTCAAAGGGCTTCAATGTGGTATATTCATGTGTGAGATTTGAATGAAAAATAAATGAGTTATGACCTTAGAAGTGAAGGGATGGGATTGCATTTGCCTTCTAAAAGGCATACATCTTGGTTTCCGTCCTTTTGCGTCGTTCCTTGCATGTGTGAGTTTGATCTCTTCTAAGAAGGTTCTTGAAAGTCTTAACATGCATTTATCAACCCATATCAAAGTTAAAACATGTTTACAAAATTTTTAATTCATTTTAAGTTCATGATCATGCTCTCTACTTGCCGATTATCCACTTCTTGCCTTGTTATCAAACTTGCTAAAAACACATGTTATAAAATGGAGTCATATTGAATGATTTAAAATGTAATAACACGACATCTTTCTATCCATGATTTCTCTCACACGTTCACACACTTGAACCATCCAATTATGGCTTGACTTGGCACAAAATATCTCATAATGTATCTGGTTAATTTATTGCAATAATGTATATTAAATTGCTCTATTTTAAATGAACTTGTCTTCGTTTCTCACGTTGTTTGGGAATACCGTTACCGACGCTCCACTATTCTAGAATTCCTCTAGAACGTCGGGCACTTGTTTCTATATACACACTTTCCTTGACTTGGACGAACTCTCCGTCGGATATTCCTTCTGCCGGACAAGTGAATCCTTGTTCAAGACCTCCGTAAGTCTTCTCTGTCCATGGATTCCCACATGGTCGACGAGCCGGTTGTACCCTAACACCTATGATACACTCTAGGGATCAACATGATCCAATGGCCTTAGTTTGCTCTCGTTCTTACCTTGATTTCACGGCGGACCTCTGGACCTGTACATAACATGACCAACGGAAAGGTAGTGTATTCCACCTGACTGCCAACACCAAGTGTGCGTGTTGTGCAACTGTTACTATCGTTCTTTACTTGACATTTCACGTGCAATGACCATAAGATCTCATCTATACCTACTCGCTCATCTATACACGTTCACTCAACTATCTCGTCTATTCAACTCGTACTCTCTTGGTACCTTTGAGCTGTGTGGCTCCTACTGTTTTGTATTGTTCTGACTGTCTAGCGCTATAATGGGTCTTATGACTCTACTGACAAGAATGCATACTGTTCAGGGCACGGAGAGTGTCCGAGGGGCTCCAATCTAGTCCTGGGGGCAGAGAGCCACCCAAAAATACCTGTAGGGGCTATTGACGGTGTTCTGCATTGCACCGGTTCTGACTATACTGTATTGGCTAGACATCTGATTATTATCCTTTTAGTCTGAGGAGTTCAGACGTACTGTGATATTACTGTGCTATCACAAACTTTTATACTATTAGTCTGAAGAATTCAGGCATACTGTGCTATCGCAGACTGTTACTGAACAGCTACTGTCCTAGAAGTGACTATTGTCGTATTCTACTAGTGCACCGTTGTGCAACCATACACGCTATCTCGTTACACGCTATGTTGTCATACACTCTACTTGATACTTGCTATCTTGAGTTATTGCGTACTATCGTGACTTAATCGCATTCAAAGTGCTATACTCTCTCGTTGTCTATTGACAATAAAAGTGCTATATTTTCTCTCGGCTATCTACGGATAACCAAAGTGCCATTACTATTTTGATTGACAAAAGTTAACCGAAAGTGCTATACAATCTCGATTGATGAAAATCAATCAAAGTGCAATTTACTCTTTACATGACCAACTACTATCTCTCCTTGCTATACCTATCGCTTGCTATTGCTTGCCATTGTCGCAACATGCTGTTGCGTTGTTATCGTTTCTATCGTGACTTGACTTTAATCATCGTGCTATACTTGATTCATCTGCTATTTGAACCATGTTACTTGTGCTATTACTTTCTTGACTTTACATGACTCTCTCTATCATTAGTTACTCTGCCATTAAAGCATTAATCACTTTAAGCCTGCTTGATCCTGAGATTCAAGTCTTACTGGGCGTTATCACTCACCCTTCGTTATTTGTTATTGTGTCTCAGGTAAGTCGGACGATGACGTTATACGTACCAATGGGGCGGGACCAGAGTGATGAGTGACCTGGAGTCAAATGATGATGTTACCCTAGCACCCTGGAGTCTAGTAGTAATTGTTTTAGATTTCTTTTCAATGTAATGATGTCATTGAGCCTTATGTGCGGCTCTGAATTAGTGGTTGTAATAGTCGTAGTGATTTTATAATGAAATAAAGAGTTTATTCCAATTATTATTTATTAGAAGCTCTGATGTTTGCGAAAGTATGCGCAATTGTCGTTACCATACTCGTTGTTCGCGTCTCTCTCTGATTTATTCCGCTGCTAAATTGGAGGGGCGTGACAGTTGGTATCAGAGCCTAGGATGTCCTTATTAGAATATTTTAAGTCTAGGGATGTTCTAGGTGAACTGCCATAACCGTGTCTAAGTCAACCACAATACCTATGTGTGAGATTGGGTAAAGCTTGGGGTTATGCTAGGAGCTTAACTATATGTATAAGTACCCTAAGTTTAAGAAGGGAATTAATAAGTATTATTGCTCGCAGGAACTAGAGGAGATGGCTGGCGAGCATGCACCAATGCACGAATTACAACAGACCGTACAGGGGTTAACTCAAGCCCTTAACAACGTAATTCAAGCAGGAGCAAGAAATGGGGCAGGAGACTTATATGGGAACTTTCAATGAATAAATCCCCCGAGGTTTAATGGAACTTCGGATCTCGATGAAGCTGAAAATTGGGTGAAGGCAATGGAACGGATCTTTAGGGTTATGCAATGTTCAGAGCAGGAGAAAGTCCTTCTGGAAACCTTCCAATTGGACCGCGATGCTAGAACCTGGTGGGAAGCTGCCAGTCGACAATTACCCAACATCAACATAGAGTGGGATAAATTTTTAGAACTCTTCAACACCAAATACCTTTCCGAGAGGATTCGTGAGAAGAAGGCAAATGAATTTGCCAATTTAAAACAATGAATGATGTCTATAGCAGAATATGAAGTGCAATTTGAAAGACTAGCACAGTACGCACCACATTTGGTGAGTACAGAGAAGATGAAGGCGAAGAGATTCCTAGAAGGGTTGAAACCTGTGTTCTGGGAAAAATTGGCTCCACTAGACATTGAAGTATATTCAGTCATGGTATTGAGAGCTCAATTAGTAGAAGACACCATGGAACTTCTTGAAAAGATTCATAAGAAGAAGGTGTTGAAAAGGCAATTGCTACTCATTCCAATGATAATAAAAGAAAGAAATACCATAGATAGCAAGAGAATGAAAGGGGAAGTGAAGCAGAAGGAATTCTGTAAATTTTGTAAGAAACCAGGGCATCAGATTGATAACTGTTGGAAGAAATTGGGCAGATGCTTGCGATGTGGAAGTCAACAACATCGAGTCATCGATTGTCCAACAAAGAAGAACCAAATCCACGCCAAGGACGATTACAAGCCCTTGTGGATATAAATCATACCAATAAAGGTGGACAAGGTATCATCACTAAACCCTTAGATAAGTTCATATTATTTTCACGATAGCAAAACCCTAAGTGGGGGAGATGATGGATTGAAATATTTAGAATAAATTGCTAGTTGTATCATATCATATGAATTTGGGGACCAAATTCTTTTAAGTGGGGGGATGTAGCAACCCGGAAAATTCCGTATTTAAAAATTTTAAATAATAATTTCTATAAAAATATAATAATAGAAACATACGTACCATTATCGTATGTGCAAGAACACATCTAAAAATTCCGTAAAAATTGTAAATCAACTCCAAATATTATCCCTAAGTGTTCCACGAAGAAATTCATGCAACGAAAAATCCGATTGGCCAAACGTACGTCACAATGTGACTAATTATCCAAATTAGGAAACTAAGTCGGAAAAACTGTTAACATGGAAAAATAACACGCCCATAAATTAAACGAACATGTCGGAGAGATTTCCAACATCATGAATGATTAACCATTATCGGTTGGACCAATGGACCTCTCATAGCCCATGAATAAATCCAAATAAGAAAAATTTATTAAATTAATAGAAAAGCAAGGAAAAAATTAAATAAAACTCATTAAATGAAAATAAATAATGGGCTTTTAAATGGACCCATTAAAATTAGTGGCCAAAATAAGGATTTTAAAAAGAAGAATAATGGGAAATATCCTAAATTCGCAACTTAAATATTACTTAAATAGAAAAGAGCATTTAATGCATTAAATAAGCAATTTGAGTTGGAATTGGATTCCTAAACCTACCCTAGTTGCTTGGCCACGAATTTAGCTCCTTCCCAACCCAAATAGAAGTTCTAAACTTAGAAAGGGAAGAGGAAATAGGAAATTCGGAATTAAAGAGAGTTAGAGTAGTATTAGGAATAGAAAGCAAAGAAGCATAAATACTCTCTTAATCGCCCAGGCCGGCCCTAGCTCGTTGCTGGGACTTGCTGAAGGTGGAGAAGAAGCCAAGGGAGGAGGAATTCATGGGGAGAAGGCTTCATCAAGCTTTATCTTGAGTTCTTCAAGTTCTAGCCCTAGAAGAGTAAAACAACTAAAGGTAGGCATTCTCATAAGCAAAACTCAATTAAATCCATCTGCAGATTGTTCCATACATCAGGAACAAAAGCCCTCTTGTTTCACTCTTTTTCATCGAGCCAATCTTTTGATCTCTATTTTTGAAATTCTGCAAATATGATGAACCCGACCCTTCTTCTTTATTCTTGATCTCCATGTATACTCAACCTCGTGCTCTCAAATTTTAACTAGAGTTACTGATGGATGTTAGGCATCTTTTGCCCCTAAAAGCCCTAATTTTTATCCATCCTTTGTCACGAATTAAATCTTGCATGATTTCGACAATGTACTGTTGCGGTTTAACCTTGACTTGTGTTACAAGTTCCATACCTCTTTGTGGAGTCATTTTTAGACCAAGTGTTCAACAGAGAACTTGTTACCTCATGAGTCTACTTTCATTTGGCACTATTTTCCCCAATTTTTGTTGATCGTACTAAGAGTATTAGCCCGAACATTAACACTGTGTCAGATTCACGTAGTCAGTCACAATATGTTTTATTACCTAGTCAAACGACCTTTGTTTCTCAATTATTTGCTACTGTACAAAGTATTGGAAGTAATCTAACTAACAAAGGTGGTTTCACTCGATTTGGATCACCCTAGCATTTGTTTTGATTTTTCAAACCCACAGCTGTCAAACCCAATCCAAGTCGGAGTTGGAAATAGGTAGAAAAAGCAACCCAAACGTCATTTTCAGGTAGCGACAGGTCACACGTCGCTACCATAACGCGACAAAATCATGGTCACGACCCATACCAAAAATCAGGCCATTTGTGGTCTTTTTCAGAAGGCGACAAGTTCATGGTCGCGTTCACTTTCAGAAGGCGACAGGCAATGCGTCGCTTTCTGCCTGTGTCCGCTTAATCGGCCATAACGTTTTTTATAGACCTCGGATTGACAGCCGTTTTCTTTGCTGGATTCCTCATTCAAAGGGCTTCAATTGGTATATTCATGTGTGAGATTTGAATGAAAAATCAATGAGTTATGACCTTAGGAAGTGAAGGGATGGGATTGCATTTGCCTTCTAAAAGGCATACATCTTGGTTTCCGTCGTTTTCGTCGTTCCTTGCATGTGTGAGTTTGATCTCTTCTAAGAAGGTTCTAGAAAGTCTTAACATGCATTTATCAACCCATATCAAAGTTAAAACATGTTTACAAAATTTTTAATTGATTTTAAGTTCATGATCATGCTCTCTACTTGCCGATTATCCACTTCTTGCCTTGTTATCAAACTTGCTAAAAACACATGTTATAAAATGGAGTCATATTGAATGATTTAAAATGTAATAACACGACATCTTTCTATCTATGATTTCTCTCACACGTTCACACACTTGAACCATCCAATTATGGCTTGACTTGGCACAAAATATCTCATAATGTATCTGGTTAATTTATTGCAATAATGTACATTAAATTGCTCTATTTTAAATGAACTTGTCTTCGTTTCTCGCGTTGTTTGGGAATACCGTTACCGACGCTCCACTGTTCTAGAATTCCTCTAGAACGTCGGGCACTTGTTTCTATATACACACTTTCCTTGACTTGGACGAACTCTCCGTCGGATATTCCTTCTGCCGGACTAGTGAATCCTTGTTCAAGACCTCCGTAAGTCTCCTCTGTCCATGGATTCCCACATGGTCGACGAGCCGGTTGTACCCTAACACCTATGATACCCTAGGGATCAACATGATCCAAACGGCCTTAGTTTGCTCTCGTTCTTACCTTGATTTCACGCCGGACCTCTGGACCTGTACATAACATGGCCAGCGGAAAGGTAGTGTATTCCACCTGACTGCCAACACCAAGTGTGCGTGTTGTGCAACTGTTACTATCGTTCTTTACTCGACATTTCACGTGCAATGACCATAAGATCTCATCTATACTCTACTCGCTCATCTATTCACGTTCACTCTACTATCTCGTCTATTCATCTCGTACTCTCTTGGTACCTTTGAGCTGTGTGGCTCCTACTGTTTTGTATTGTTCTGACTGTCTAGCGCTATAATGGGTCTTGTGACTCTACTGACAAAATGCATACTGTGCAGGGCACGAGAGTGTCCGAGGGGCTCCAATCTAGTCCTGGGGGCAGAGAGCCACCCGAAAATACCTGCAGGGGCTATTGACGGTGTTCTGCATTGCACCGGTTCTGACTATACTGTATTGGCTAGACATCTGATATTATCCTTTTAGTCTGAGGAGTTCAGACGTACTGTGATATTACTGTGCTATCACAAACTTTATACTATTAGTCTGAAGAGTTCAGACATACTGTGCGATTACTGTGCTATCACAGACTGTTACTGAACGGCTACTGTCCTAGAAGTGACTATTGTCGTATTCTACTAGTGCACCGTTTGCAACCATACACGCTATCTTGTCATACGCTCTACTTGATACTTCCTATCTTGAGTTATTGCGTACTATCGTGACTTAATCGCATTCAAAGTGCTATACTCTCTCGTTGTCTATTGACAATAAAAGTGCTATATTTTCTCTCGGCTATCTACGGATAACCAAAGTGCCATTACTATTTTGATTGACAAAAGTTAATCAAAAGTGTTATACTACTCGATTGATGAAAATCAATCAAAGTGCAATTTACTCTTTACATGACCACTACTATCTCTCCTTGCTATACCTGTCGCTTGCTATTGCTTGCCATTGTCGCTACATGCTGTTGCGTTGTTATCGTTTCTATCGTGACTTGACTTTAATCATCGTGCTATACTTGATTCACTGCTATTTGAACCATGTTACTTGTGCTATTACTTTCTTGACTTTACATGACTCTCTCTATCATTAGTTACTCTGCCATTAAAGCATTAATCACTTTAAGCCTGCTTGATCCTGAGATTTAAGTCCTACTGGGCGTTATCGCTCACCCTTTATTATTTGTCATTGGGTCTCAAGTAAGTCGGACGATGACGTTATACGTACCAATGGGCAGGACCAGAGTGATGAGTGACCTGGAGTCAAATGATGAAGTTACCATAGCACCATGGAGTCTAGTAGTAATTGTTTTAGATTTCTTTTCAATGTAATGATGTCATTGAGCCTTATGTGCAGCTCTGAATTAGTGGTTGTAATAGTCTTAGTGATTTTATAATGAAATAAAGAGTTTATTCCTATTATTGTTTATTAGATGCTCTGATGTTTGCGAAAGTATGCGCAATTATCGTACCATACTCGTTGTTCGCGTCTCCCTCCAATTTATTCCGCTGCTAAATTGGAGGGGCGTGACACTGGACATGTGTCGACACTAGATCAAGTCAGGTCGACACACTCCGGAAAGTCTGTGACTTAATCATCTCCTGGACCGTGGCACCCTAGGGATTTGGTGGATCGGCCTTGGATCATGTGCCCACGACCCCCAAGGATACTTTTGGATATCTTGGGCTATAAATAGTCCCTAATTGGCCATCCAACCAACAAGAGAGCAGAAGAGAGCCTCCAAGATTTCTCCAGAAGCATTTTTGGCGGCAAAGTTGTTCTCCTCCCTGTTCGTACATCCTCTTGTGCTCCTTCTTTCTAATTCCCACATCTCCAAGCACAAGAAGGAAGATCTGATCCAAGATGGAGCAGTAGGATCAACTTCCAAGGTGCAGATCAAGTAGAAGCAGTCTTTGTGAAGAATTCGAGGAAGATCCCAAAGATCAATTGCAGAGCATCGCCCAGGGATTTCCAGAGATCAAGCTTCTTCACAATTCGACATCTACAAGGGAGTTTGCTGAAGAACAAGGACATTTCAATCCATTTCTCATTTCCCCTTGTATCTTCTTGGTTGTTCTAGAGATTGTGCAGTGTCTATTGCATCAATTCTCTTGAATGAGCCTTTTGAGATCAGATCCTAGCTAGAGGATCTGGATCTTGTGTTGTTGTAGCAACCCGGAAAATTTAATACTTAAAATTTGAAATAATAATTTCTTTAAATCGAAATAATAGAAACATGCGTACCATTATCATATGTACAAGAATACATCGGAAAATTCCTTAAAAATTATAAATCAATCCCAGACATTATTCCTAAGTGTTCCACGAAGAAATTTGTGCAACGAAAAATCCGATTGTCCAAGCGTATGTCACAAGGTGACCAATTATCCAAATTAGGAAACTAAGTCGGAAAATCGTTAACACGGAAAGATAACGCGCCCATAAAACAAACGAACATGTCGGAGAGACTTCCAACATCATGAAATGATTATCCATTATCGGGATTGGACTAATGGACCTCTCATAGTCCATAAATAAAATCAAGTGAGAAAAATATAATAAAATCCGTAACTCTATTATTCTCTAATTAAAAAGGGAAATCCCATAAGATAAATTCCAATAAATAATGAGTTTTTATAAATGGACCATATAAAATTTATTGGGCCAAAATAGAGATTTATAAAAGAAGAATAATAGGAAAATACGCTAAATTCGTAACTAAATTATTACTTAAATAGAAAAGGGGTATTTAAAGCATTAAATAGGAAGTTTGAGTTGTAATTGGATTCCTAAACCTACCCTAATGGGTTGGCCACGAATTTAACTCCCATCCCAACCCAAATAGAAGTCATCATGCTTAGAAAGGGAAGAGAGAATAGGAAATTCAGAATTAATAGGAGTTAGAGTCCTATTAGGAATAGAAAGAGGAGAAGCTTAAATACACTCCTAAAACCCTCATGGCTGGCCCTAGCTCGTGCCAAGGGATTGCTGGACCAAGAGGAGAGGCCAAGGAGGAGAGATTTCGTGGGGAGAAGAACCTTTCAAGCTCTCAACCCCGTTCTTCAAGTTCTAGCCCTAGAAGAGGAAATCGAGTCAAGGTAGGCATTCTCACGAGCAAAAACTAATGACATTTTGACTGTAGATTATTCCATGCATCAGGAACAAAACCCTCAAATTTCATAATTTTCCATCGAGTCATATTTTCTTCTTGAATTTCCAAGTTCTGCAACTCTCTGACCCCGAACCCTCTTCATAATTCTTGTTCTCCATGAATACTAAATCCCATGCCTTGAAATTTTATGGGAGATACTGATGATCATTAGGGAACTTTCTCCTCTAAAAGCCCTAATTTTTATCCACCCTATCTTGCAAATTAAATCGTTCATCTCAACTGCTCACTGTGTCATGTACTCCATGTTTGACGTGATGAAAGCATGTCAAAACTCTATCTATTGTCCAATTCCTATTTACTGTAAGTACTCATGCATGTCTAGATAAATTCAAACTTGTTTCATGATTTTTCATCGTGTATACAATTAGTTATGATTTTCTGAACGACCCTATATCAAATCTGATATTTCTGGACGGCAATCCAATGCCTTGTCCTTTCCCTGTCGGACTCTGGCACGGACCCTGTGAACGCGACGGCCCAATAGGTCGCGTTCACAAGGCCGTCGCGACAGTACCTATGTCGCGATCAGATAGCGACAGACCTGGCGTCGCTATCTGCTGCCAGAACCTGTCGCGTTCCCTTCATGCCCTTGTCGCGTTCTCAAGCCGTCGCGACGCCTTCCTTGTCGCTTTCTGAATGCGACAGTACCTACGTCGCGTTCTGGCCTTCTGTCCTGACAGCCCTGTCGCCACCTTTTTCATACCATGTCGCTACCTGCCCTACCCCTGTCGCAATCCTTACATGCCTATGTCGCCTTCACAGGATTTTGCATAAAAACCCATAATATTTATTGCTCTCACTTTCTACAATATTCTTACACCTTTTAATAGTCATACCGCAGTAAAACACTGTCTTAATTGGAGCTTTATTGAATGCTTTAAAATACATATTCACGACATCTTCGATCTATGATTTCTCTCACACGTTCACACACTTGAACCATCCAATTATGGCTTGACTTGGCACAAAATATCTCATAATGTATCTGGTTAATTTATTGCAATAATGTACATTAAATTGCTCTATTTAAATGAACTTGTCTTCGTTTCTCGCGTTGTTTGGGAATACCGTTACCGACGCTCCACTGTTCTAGAATTCCTCTAGAACGTCGAGCACCTATTTTATATACACACATTACTTGGCTTGTGGTGAACTCTCCGTCGGATATTCCTTTCGCGGACTAGTGAACCCTTGCACAAGGCCTCCTTCAGTCTCCTCTGATCATGGATTCCCACATGGTCGGCGAGCCGGTTGTACCCTAACACCTGTGATACACCTTAGGGATCAGCAAGATCCAAACGGCCTAGTTGCTCTCGTTCTTATCTTGAATCACGCCGAACCTCTGGACCTGTGCATAACGAGGCCAGCGGAAAGGTTGTGTTCCACCTGACTGCCAACACCGTACGCGCGTGTTGTGCAACTGTTACTATCACTCGTTACTCGACGTTTCATGCAATGACCAAAAGATCTCATCTATACTGTACTCGCTCGTCTATTCACGTTCACTCTACTATCTCGTCTCTCTCGTCTATTCACGTTCACTCTACTATCTCATCTCTCTCGTCTATTCACATTCACTCTACTATCTCGTCTCTCTCGTCTATTCATCTAGTACTCTCTTGAGAGTCGTTGAGCTGTTTTGGCTCCTATCGTTTGTACTATTTCATGACTATCTAGCGCTGTAATGCATACTGTGCAGGGCACGGAGAGTGTCCGAGGGGCTCCAATCTAGTCCTGGGGGCAGAGAGCCACCCGAAAATACCTGCAGGGGCTATTGACGGTGTTCTGCATTGCACCGGTTCTGCCTATACTGTATGGCTAGACATCTGACACTACTATCCTTTAGTCTGAGGAGTTCAGACGTACTATGCTATTATATGCTACACAAACTATTATACATTAGTCTGAGGAGTTCAGACGTAATGTACTATCGTGAACGACTACTGTCCCAAAGTGACTATTGTCGTACTCTACCAGTGCACCGTTGTGCAACCATACACGCTATCTTGTTACACGCTATCGTTACCGCTATCTCGTTACACGTATCTCATCATACGCTATACTTGCTCTACTTGATACTCGCTATCTTGTTACTGTGTGCTATCACGACTTGATCACATTCAAAGTGCAATTTACTCTTTACATGACCATCCACTATCATCTCTTCTTGCTATCATGTTGCTTGCTATTCTTGACAATGTCGTTACTTGCTATTGTTATTATCGTTTCTGTCGTGACGGACTTTAATCACCGTGCTATACTTGATTCATCTACTACGACTCTCTCTATCATTAGTTACTCTGCCATTTAATGCATTAATTATTTAAACGCTGCTTGAGCCTGAGAATTTAAGTCCTACTGGGTGTTATCGCTCAAACCTCGTTATTTGTTATGTGTCTCAGGTAAGTCGGACAATGACGTTATACGTACCAATGGGACAGGACCCGCGGGATGAGTGACCTGGAGTCAAAGACGAAGTTACCCTAGCACCATGGAGTCTAGTAGTGATTGTTTTAGATTTCTTTTCAAGTAATGATGTCATTGAGCCCTAGGTATTGACTCTGAATTGTGGTGTAATAGTTAGTGATTTTATAATGAAATAAAGAGTTTATTCCAATTATGTTTATAGATGCCTGATGTTTGCGAATGTTATGCGCAATTGTCGTTACCATACTCGTTGTTCGCGTCTCCCTCCGATTATTCCGCTGCTAAATTGGAGGGGCGTGACAGTTGTTGTCTAGCAAAGTGTTTGTGAGTGTTGTACTCAGTGGTTTGTGAGCCTGTTGTGCCAGTGTTGAGTCGTCGCACTCAAGTTTGGTTGAGAAATTGTGCTCAAGTGTCTAGGGTAGTCTTGCTCTAGGTGTTGTGTTTGAGTTGTAGAACTTTTTGTGGTGGAGTTGTCAGGCTCCAGTGTGTGTGTATCCAAGTTGATAGTGGATCCTCAATGTGTGAGGGGTGGATGTAGGAATCACATGGTGGTGATTTCCGAAACCACCTAAAAATCTCTGTACAGTGGTTTGATTATGGTTTGAATTTACTTTGCGTTAGATGCATGCATAGGATCTTCGAATTCACATAATTAACTTGTTCACACACTCCTATTTTCAAACTCACTCAATTACTATTCAGCTCTGTCAAAATTCGTTTTCAAATTGTCTCTGATTCAAAGAGTTTTTTCTAAATTGACTAAGCTCCGCAATAGTTGGCCTAGATCTATTCAACCCCCCGCCTTCTTGATCTTGTCCCATCTTTTCTCGATCCTACATTTTACAACTAAAAATTACAATGCCTCAAAATTATTTATGTCCAGAATGTATTTACAAAAATCTTCATTCCAAAGTGTACTTGTGAAAAGAAAATGAACAGATTAGTCAATCTAAAACAGTGACTTATTGAATGAAAGTCTAACATGTGTATTCTAACCCAATATCAACTAATATGTTCAAAAATCTATTGATGGATGAGCTGAAAATTAAAATCAAATTACACATTATTTATGGACAAAGATGTCTACAATCAACTATATGTATGAAATTTACACACGAAAATTTTACAATTATCAGCTACCTGCAGTGGTAACAAACTAAGTCTTGCTGACCTTGCTGGCCCCTGCTGCACTGATTGTGTAAGACCTGGATTCCCGACATTCTGTCTGGTGTCTTGGATGACTGGTCAGTAACGCGTCTGAGCTGGGTGATGCGTTAGTGTCACGTTGTGGGTGTCCGACACGATAGTCGTCCTTGTCGCGACCACTTGTGCGTGGCGTTCTGGTCGCGCCTGGCTTTCCCGTCGTGTCTTCATGTCGTGCCCGGTCAATGGGCCGCGACAGTGTTCCATCGCTTCGGTCGTCTGACGCGTATTAGAGTGGAAGGCATGTCAATAAGACCTGTTGGGTTCTCGCTGCATCCCTGGGGGATGCATTCTTGTCACGGTGCATTGACCCATCGCATGAAGGTCCTTAACGCGATGAGCTCGCCCCCGTCGCGTCTTGGGTCCGAAGGCTTAAGGCCTGGCCGGTGACCCCTTCTCCCTTTCCCTCTTTCCCCTCTTCTCCCCTCCGGTGGTGCTCCACCTCCCTCTCTTCCCTCTGTACATTTCAGGCGAGGAGGAGGGTCATGCGTGGTGCCGTGGAATCGTGGAGCTTGCGTGGACCGAGGAGGAGGTGGCCAATCCAACGTGAAGGGCCCTTATAGGTTCATTTCTTATTGAAAGGTAGGGATTGCTTGAACTCTTCTCGATTCGGGTGGATTGGGAGCTTCTCTACTTCTAGCTAGTTTAGATAGCTTCTCCAAGCTCCCCTCCCCCGTGTGCTAGTGTGTGGCTTGTGGGCGGCCGGGATAGAGCATCCCGTGGGTCTGCCTCTCTGCTACTGTCCTGACACCAGAAGAGGCGGTCTACCCGATCGGGCACGAACTTATCGCGAGACGTTTGCTAGTGGCGATAAGGTAGTTGTCGCGATGCATGTTTCAGTCGCGACAGGTTTGTTGTCACAATGCGTTGCCCCGTCGCGATAGGGTTGTTGTCGCAGTTCCCCTCCTCGCGCCATAGTATAGTGACGACCAGAGGGGACGCCACAATACCTGTGTGTGCCTCGGGTGTTCTGTGGTTCCAGTTGGGGTGTCGGCGTGTGCCTCAAGACTGGCTTGCCCTTAGGACCTTCTGGTGGGCAACATGGTAGGTTGCCTTACTGTGTTCAGTGACCGAAGGTGACACCTTCGTGGCTATGCCCTAGCAGCGGTGCCAGGAGGGTCGCGTCTGTCTAATAATCGATTGACCGACGGTCTATCAATTATTAGCAGAGAGATGCTTTCTATATTGATTGGTGGTGTTTCGAGGTTCTGGCTTTTTGTGTGTGCTTGGTTGGCCGACTGCCCTCTTGAGGGTCGTGTGTGCTTCGTGCTTTCTGGGCTTGTCGCGGGTTACAAGCCAGCGGTTCGGCGTGGTTCTTGTTGTACTGTGCCCGCCTGTTCGCCCGGTGTTGGCACTTGATGGCTTCCATTCAGAGCTTGTCTCCGTTGCGTGGGACCCCATCCTCGGAGCCTGTTGAGGGAGTGCTCTAGGCTACGAGTGTGCTTGAGTTGGCAGCCGAGTTAGTGGACCCTACAGCGGAGGAGGAAAACGAGGTTTGGACAGCGACGCTAAGTCATTTGTAGAGCTCTCTTGTCTGGGGCCGAACACTGAGGTCGTTAAGATGTTTTTCTTCCCAGCGCAGCCAAAACAGTCCTTTGTCTCACTGCCTCTCTTTACGTGGTTCCAGAGCCACGTAGTAGTACAGGCATGGGGCCACAGCTTGGCCAGGTTGCGGTGGTGCGTGCGTTCTTGTGGTGTTCTGTGGAGGCTCTATCTCACTCTTCCATGGAGGTTAGAGGCAGGAGCCAGGCTGGTGAGCAGAGGGAGTGGCTAGTGTGTCCTCCTCTGGCTGCTAGTGGCGGTGGGCTTGGTTGTTGTTGTTGTGACAATGTTTCCAAGTGTTATCCGTGGCCCTAGCTTGCACGGCGGTTATAGCCTGGCCGTGCCTATTTTCCGTATGCATTGTTGGTTGGGCCTTGTTGGCCTGTGCTTCTGGTGGTTTCCGCTTCAGTGTCCTTCAGTTCCGTAGTCCCGTTCTTGGGTGCCAGTCCGTGGTGGCACTCAATATGCACTTCCCTACTCACATTGTGTCCAGGGTTCGGGGTGGTTCTACTTGTGGGCCATCGAACTTGTGGAGGTCTAAGGTGGTCGTGCTTGTGGGTGAGAACGTTCTCACCTGCTTGTTGCGTGGTCTCGGCGGGGCACCGAGGGTTGCTTCGCTTGGTGCTCGACCGTTGGTGTTTTGCGGGAATCGTGTGTGTGTGTCACGACCTTGGTTAGCGGTCGTGACGTTGCAGTGTTTTGTTCCTCTGCTTTGTAGTATCCTGTATAGGGTTCTGCGCTTTCACATTCTAGTGTAGTTTCCTATTTCGGAGAGAGTTCTACTGCCCTGGCCAGGGAAGGACTAGTAATCCCTACTGGGCGTTGTTTACGAGACTCACTCCCCCTACTTCGTTCAGCTAGGGGCTCGTCGTCATGGGAGCTCGGTGTTGGACGGGTTGCGGAGATGGCCATGGCGCTGTGTGCCATCAGTAGCAGTGAGAGCGAGTGTTGTGAGCTCTTGTACCTGAGTGAGTGAGAGTTGTACTTTGCAAGTTCTCCGGGTATGCCCCTTAAGGGATGCACCTTTCGTCTTGTACTGTGCTTTTACTTGGACATGTTGTACAATTGTTATATTGGTATAGTTATTAAATTCAGTACATATCTCACTAGACTTTCTTCTAACCTTCCGAGTCTTCGGACGTGGGGGTGGCGGCGTGAACTCCCTTGCGGGGTCCAGGTGGTCGGTCGTTACAGACTGCTCCACAAACTTTGGCTGACGTCTGTGCTACAGGGGATGAAAATGTCGTCTACGCCCACGAGTGAAACATCTTCTTAAACTTCACGCGTAGGCTAATGCCGCCTGTGCCCAAAGAAGAAGAAGAAGATAGACTCCTTGAACTGCCTGAAGTTCGCTGGTATAGGGTGGACCTCGTCGAACCTCCTCCCTTCTGTGGCTGAAATGTGACTTAGTCTCCAAGGCGGTAGCCCTGGCTATGCTAACACCATGGTCTCACATAGGGCTAGCCATGGCCCACCTCAACACTAATTGTAACCCACTAATGAAATGCTCAGTGCTAGCATGCCATATTGGCTACGTGAGAGACATACCGTAAAAGTTGAACAAACTACTGGTGGGCATAGTCGGGGAAGTACTCACTATGAAAAACCTCCAACACTTCCCCAAGTGATCTGGTCTAGCCTCGTGCCCTAGAAACAAGTCTGCCTCTGAGCCCTCCACCACTCATGGACTAATCCCTTCAACTGATAGACTGCAAGTCTGACCTGATCCTACTCTACGCAGTCCATGGTCTCAAAGGTATGCTCGATCATTAAACCCAACTCTCTGCTCAGTTAGGATCATAGTCGCCTAGAAGGTCGGAGGCCTAAGATGAAGGAACCTCGCCAGAAGTGTTGTCCGATCCTTAGGTGCTTCTGCCACTACTAGAGTCGGCTACTATACTGCTGGTGGTGCCTCTGGCTGCACTGGTGGCTGCTCCTCTGCTGCCATCACTGAAAGCTGGTGTCCTCCTACTGGCATCTACTGGTATTGCAAAGGAGCCTAGAACATAGCTCTCCACCACTGCTCCGTTACCTCTGGCGGGGACAGGGGTGGGTACCACTACTCTGCGGTGCTCCTGCGGCAACGGAACACTCTGCTAGTCATCATGCTGAGGCTGAGCATCTTCCAGTGTGTACTTTGTTGTGACCGACCATCCGGTGCACGTCCTAATGCTCAATCAGTTCTATGACCTGCCTACAACTACGTGGAGCCATGTCCGATGACCCAACTATTAATCAAGTTAGCAGTTTAACCCAACGGCTAGCAATGGTACTTGTACTTTTATGGGACTTTGTGTTGTCACTTAGTTCTATTACAACTCTTGATAGACCCCTTGCTTTGATACCACTGTAGCGGCCCCGACACCTGGACCCCTGCTCCCACTGAGAATCTGACCACCGGTACCGCCGCCCATGGGCCCAAAGACCCAGAAGGGCTAAACAGACCAGTTCTAACAAGATATGTAAAGGAATTAAATGACTATAACAAGCACTAGAAATGTGCTAACAAGTGAGGAAAGCGTCTACCACAAAGTACGAGTCTAGTACTATCTCAAGTAACAATGTACAAGTGCTAAATGAAAAAGGAATATAGATGCCTTAGGGGCATACCCCAAGGGTGAAGAATCAAGAAGCACAGGGAAACACTACTCAAGGACGATTGCCATCTACTACAGCCCTGTCTCATCTACACACCGCAGAAAGAGTGGTTGTGACAGTCTCACCTTAAGGAGAGGGAATGAGCTTCACGAGAAGCCCAGTAGGGACTGCCAATCTCCCACTAGTTCTAACAAGCCAAATAGATATATGTTTAATAGAAAGTAAGTACGTCAATCTATTATACTAATAGAGTAAGTGCGGAAGGCGGAAGCAGAAAGTAAAATACACGGCCATCGATCTAAACACGTCGGGACCATAAACTCATGTAATCATGGCATGGGGATGAACCCCAAGGTAGCAAACATAGATAGAGGAATTGTTTGGACAAAGGCACTAGCCAAAAAACAAAACTACCACTAGTCAACCGATCAAGAGTGCCACGCACATTACCCTCGACCACCGTCCGGGTCTGCCACCTCCCGTCAGAGTTAGAACACAGAACTAGAGTAAACACACAACTGTATAGTTTGGTCTGACTATAGTCCCACAGCTGGCCCTCTAGATGGTACTATAACAACATAGAGTGAGGCGGTGAGAAGTACTAGCTGATCTGCACCGGAAGAACACCAAACCACATCGGCATAACAGACCAACCAAGAGAGCTCTCTAAAAAAACTCTACGCCGATGTCTCTACTATTTTCCCTTAGCTACCAGGTCTTAACTCGAACTCGAGCATGCACTCTGGAGAACTCCCTCAACTGGTGCACAGGGACGGGGGGTCCCAAGTAACAATAAACACCTCTAACGAGACAAGCCCTCTAGTGCCAAGCACCAGACAAATGACTAGTGTTGGACCGTGCTAGGAACAACACAGGTGCAATCAAATAGAGACACAACAGAAAGAACTCAAACAAGTCGCTAGTCACTCTTTGTCTGAGAAGGCGACAGGGTCACTGTCGCTTTCTCCGAGGAGGTGACACAGGGTTGTCGATACCTGAAAGCGACACCCTGCCATCGCGACCTGGGTTAGAAGCGACTCACCCCCTTTCACTACCAAAAAATGACAGACAGGGTGTCGCTACCCAACCACAAGGTATGGTCTGAAGGTGACGTACCCCCTGTCGCAACTAGAATGCGATAGCTAGGGTGTTGCGACCAACCAAAAGGCAACGAGGGCTACGTCGTGTTCTAGGTCGTGACAATAACCTTGTCACGACCACATACAGAGGACTGAGTGCCTACCCGAGACCTCCAAAAATGCCGCAAAATGGCCATTTTGGTGTGCACAAGGGGGGGAACATGGAGATCAGTAAATGCACATGCTATAGGTTCAAACCACCCACATTCACACCCATGCATGCCAATGTGAAGGATCACTCATGAAACCTCACATGCATGACACGAACACACTGAAACCTAATCCCAAGCAACTCAAAGGAACCAAACATGCATCCACACACACCTAGCATGTACAAGGCTTGGAGATGGGGAAGGTGGTCCTAGCATGCTAGAACTAGGGGAAAGTTGAGGGTCCCTACCTCAAAATGAGAGCCTACCCGTTGGGGTCTTTTCGTGTGCATGGCCATCTCATCCTCGCTCAAAGCTCCATGCTCACACCGTCCATGAGTAGTGTCCGACCTCCTACACGTGAGGAAGAGCTACCAAGTAAGGAAGAAGTTCCTCCAAAACCATGCTCGAACAGAAGAGGGGATGGGAGTAGAGGGGTAGAAGAAAAGGGGAAGAGGAAGGGAGATCTAATGGCCTTGCATATATAGCCACGCAATTGAAAACACGGCAGCCTAATAGTCGCATTCACTATTGAACGTGACAGGCATCTTGTCATGATCCCAAAGTCCTAGTCAGACCTGCCAGTGTCGCCCTCGCAGGCCTGACACCATCAATGCAACGACTGGTATGTCGCCTTCAGGTGACATACACCACAACATGTGTCCCAACTCTCCCGACAGCAAGATGACGAATGGGCATGCTGAGGTCAGAAGGTAAACGCGACGAGGTAGCCGTCGTGTTTCCAACCTAAACGCGACAACCATCCCGTTACCTTTAGAAGGCGACAACTCGATACGTCCCTACCTTCACAGAAGGGTGGCTGACCAAGGAAGGGATGTTACAGTCATCATTAAAATACATTATGTCATCATCATGACACATATTGTTCCATCATCAAAACACACAACACAACATCCCTTGGACTATAAATACCCCCCCCCCTCCTCCTATTCCACCCATCCAAGTAAAGGTAAGAGGGGAAGGATAATTTTGGGTTTTAGAGCGAGAAAAGAGAGAGGACATATATTGCTCATTCCAACAATGTACAACTATTAGTTAGGCTTCCGATAGTCCATTCATAAGGGAGATGCCACCAATTTTCCATTTGTGTCTTCTCTGTATCATCCTGGAACTCTGTCAGATTTTCATGTTCATCTTCGTACTAACCCGAACTCTATCGGAATTTAGTATGGATCTTCATTCTAACCTAGAATGCTACCATATCATTCACTAAGGATCCTTTCCCATGTCGGAATGTTGTTGGATTGTTCACTAAGGATCTTTTCCATGTGTAATGGTGTTAGACTATTCACTAAAGATCCTTTCGCACGTCGGAATGCTACCAGATCATTTACTCATGATCATTTTCTATGTTGGAATGTTGTTGGACCATATACTCGAATCTTATCTTATGTTGGGACTCTGTCGGACTGAAGTCTAATTCCTTTATCTTTGAAGCTTTTGCAACCTTCAGGTCCTCGGGTAGGTTCCTTCTAAACCTTTCTATGTTACCAGTTAGTAGGTAATAATATTAATGACCCCAGTTTAGATATGATCTCTATGTAATTCTCTTCTGTGTTTCTTAATGTGTCCCTGTGCGCTTCTTTAGTTTTTAACTTTTTACTAGATCCTTCCTAATTTCTTGATTGATACTATTGATGATCTTAGTGAATACAACATTAAGTGTTAAGAACCTCAGTTATTACAACATTGAGTGAATCCCTAATGAAGTGTCCCTTTGATTCATGAACTATATCTTCGTAGCTTCCATCTGACTGTAATTCCGTAATAATTTGTGTTTTTGATTCCACGATTTGTTGTTAGCACCTTGATCCTCTTTATCATGATTATTCTTAAACTAAGTTCCTACTAAATGTCTGGAAGCCATAAGCATGTGCTTAATGGAGCCCTAGTTTAGAGCATCCTTGGATTTTCCATCATCGTGTTAACCTTAACTCTAGCTTACATGTCTCTAATTCAATCTCAACTTGGCCTCCATTTTTTGATCTAATTACTGTTGTATACTTATTTCCTTGAGATCCTTATCTATGCTCTGAACCAACCCTTGAAGTTCTTGGCAACTTATATGAATATATAAGCTGTCCACAAGTGCTTGAAGAGGGCGCAGACTTAATAGAAATTATGCCTGTTAGGAGCTTGGTCTAGTACCAGAAAGATCTTGAATGCTCTTAGTGCCTAGTGGTACCATATGGAGAGTGGTGGTCTGCTGTTTGACATGCACCACTAGTGAGTGTGCTTGATTAACTTGTCTGACAAGTTCAATACTTATGAATGATTGCGTGTAACAGTTCATCGTATACCTAAGTGTGTATTAATCATGAAGTGTTCAGTTGCCAATTCTCGAGTTATGTAGTGATGCTATCGTGACAATATTGTAAAAATATTATTACGTGAAATCCAATGTTCATCACACAAGTAATCATATAGTGTTATTGATTGAATTCACGCTCTCATCTTGTGTGAAATCTAGTGTTTACCACTCTAGTGGTCATATACAACTCTTGATCGAACTCACGCTCATCTTGCGTGAAATCTAGTGCTCACCACTCTAGTGATCATATAGTGTTATTGATTGAACTCACGCTTTTGTCTTACCATTGTTAATCTTTCCATGTTCATCAATTAATCTCTCGTGTTCGCTTGCTTGATTAGCCTGTTCTCGTGAATTATAAGCATGTTATTCATGAAAACTGATCATTGACAAATCTCTTGAGTTATCTAGCTATACCTAGTTCTTTGTGATATCTTGACGAATACAAAATATGTGCTAGCAATTTCTTAACAATATTCAGAAGCTATCTTATGATAAATCCACTTTGCTAGTTATTTCTAAAATCATTAGTGTGTCTATTTATTTAATCCCTAGTGTATTTTCTCCCAATGTCGGGTTACTCTCTGAAATGCGACGTCTGTGTTGGTCGCGTTTCTGAGTGATGCGCTAGAGGTGTTTGGGCTGGGATCTCCAACCCTCCAACCTCCCACCTGCTACACAAACTTGTATAAACAATGTAGACTCACATGGTCTACCAATGGGCCACACATTGGCCCCCAAACTAAGTAAAGTAGGATCTGAACGAACCGGTTATTACATTACTATCACCTAAAAGGAATTTAATCCTCGAAATTAAAGGAAAAAGTGCAATTAACAGATCAACATATATAAGACTATCACCTAAAAAGAATTCAACGCTTACTCAAACAAGTATGGATACATCTTGTACATCTTATCGGCCAACTCCCAAGTATCTTCACCACCTTGCCTGTTCTCCCATCTGATCTTTACTACCTCAATATCGTTATTTCTTAACTTCTGTGTTCGACGGCCTGTAAGTAATACTAGATGCTCTGGCATGGACATATTGGTTTCAAATCATCTCGCTGATAGCTAACTATCTGAGAGGGTTCTTGAATATACCTTCGGAGCATCGAGACTTGGAACAAGTCGTGAGCATCGGTGAAGTATGCTAGAAACTCCAACCTGTATGCCGTCTCACCAATCTTTTCCGAAATCTGGAATGGACCCACATATCAAGGACTTAACTTGCCCTTATTTCTAAACCTCAATACACCCTTGGTTGGAGAAACCCTCCAAAACACAAAGTCGCTGACTTCAAACTGCAGGGGCCTGCGCCATGTATCCTCATAACTCTTTTGCCTACTCTGCGCCGTTTGAAGCTTCTCCTTGATGAAGTTTACCATTTCTACACATTGTTGTACCAATTCCTGTCCCATCAATTGCCTTTCACCCACTTCATGCAAATTTAATGGTGTTATACAAGGTCTTCCATAAAGTGCCTCATATGGTGCCATGCCGATACTTGTGTGATAGCTGTTGTTGTAGGCAATTCAACCATACTTAAATGCTGCTCTCATCCGCCTCCCCAAACTAAACAACAAGCTCGTAACATATCCTCAATAGTCTGTATTGTCCTTTCCATCCATCCATCGGTTTGGGGATGGTATGGTGAACTATATCTTAACTATGTGACAACAACCTTTTGCAAACTCCTCCAAAAATCGAAGTAAACCTGGGATCCCTTTCTGAACAATGGTGACTAGAATTCCATGCAACGACACAATTCTATTCACATATAATCTGACCAATCTGTCCACTGCCCATGAAATGCTCACAGCTAATAATCTAGAAACCTTTGTCAATCTGTCAACAAAGACCCAAATGCTATTGTGACCTGACGTTGTTCTGGGCAAACCTGCAACAAAATCCATTGCTATATCATCCCACTTCCACTGCAGTATTGGTAATGGCTGCAACAAACCACCTGGCCTTTGATGCTCTGCTTTAATCTGTTGGCATACTAAACATCTTTCTATGAATTCTTCTATCTCCTTCATCATATTCGGCCAGTAGAAATATTTCTTCAAATCTTGGTACATCTTTGTGCTTCTCGGGTGTATGGTATACCTTGACCATTGTGCTTCTTCTAAAACTTTATGCTGCACACCAATTTCACTTGGAACATACAACTTGTGCCTGAATTGGACCACACAATCATCATCTATGGTGACATCCTCCATCTTTACAATATCAGCTAAGTGCTCATCTATCTTTTGTGCTTCTATAATTTGCCAATACAAGATGGCTCCACTGTGCTTCTAGATAACACTGCTCTTCGCTGCCTACTTGAAACAATCAAGAATTTTCTGCCACATCTTCATACAACTTCCATTCTCTCATCATCATATGACTCATAACTGCTTTCCTGCTCAAAGCATCTGCTACAACATTTGCCTAGCCGGGATGATACGCTAAGTTGAAATCATAATCCTTGACGTACTCCATCCACCTGTACTGCCTCAAATTCAAATCCTTCTGTGAGAAGATATACTTCAAACTCTTGTGGTCCGTGAAGATCTCAAACCTCTCACCGTACAAGTAATGCCACCATATCTTCAATGCAAACACAACCACTGCCAATTCCTAGTCATGTGTGGGGTAATTCTCCTCGTGCCGCTTCAATTGCCTTGACACATAAGCCACCACTTTTCCATGTTGCATAAGCACTGCCCCAAGTCCTCTCTTGGATGCATCTGTATATAGCACAAAACCACCTCGGCTTGACAGAATTTCTAGTATTGGTGCTGAAGTGAGCCACTTTTTCAACTCCATGAAACTGCGCCTGCAATCGGATGACCATATAAATCGTACTCCTTTCCTGGTAAGCCTTGTCATTGGTGCTGCAGTCGTTGAGAAGTCATGGATAAACTGCCTATAATAGCCCGCCATTCGAAGGAACTCATGATCTCTAACACTGTCTTTGGTTCCTCCCATTTCATAACGGCTTCCACCTTTGTTGGATCAACTGCAACACCTTCACCTGAAATGACATACCCCAAAAACTGAATCTCTTTCAACCAAAACTCACACTTACTAAATTTTGCATAAAGATGATGCTCCCTCAATGTCTGCAATGTAACTCTCAAATGAGCTACATGTTCTTCTTCTGAGGCTGAATACACTAAGATATCATCAATAAATACCACAATAATCGGTCTACAAATGGATGAAGATCTTGTTCATCAAATTCATAAATGCTACCGGTGCATTGGTTAGCCCAAATCGCATAACCACAAACTCATAATGCCAATACCTTATTCTAAATGTCGTCTTTTCAATGTCTTCTTCCCATATCCTAAGGTGATGATACCCCGACCTCAAATCTATCTTGGAGAACACCCGTTCTGATTGCAATTGACCAAATAAATCATCTATTCAGGGAAGTGGATACATTTTCTTTATTGTGACCTGATTCAACTGGCGGTAATCAATACACATTCTGAAGGTACTATCTTTCTTTCTAACAAACAAATCGGTGCTCCCCACGGTGAGTGACTAGGCCGAATGAAACCTTTCTCAAGTAATTCTTGTAATTGCTTCTTCAATTCTTTCAATTCTACAGGTGCCATCCTGTAGGGTGCTTTGGAAATGGGCATACTACCCGCTGCAACTCTACTGTGAAGTCCACCTCTCTATGTGGTGCCAAACCTGGTAACTCATCTGGAAATACATCTACAAACTCCCTAACAACAGGTACCATATCTACTGTCTTACCTACCTCAACCAAGCTAACTGATGCCAAATAGGCTACACACCCTGCATTAATCAACTTTCTAGCATTAAGAGCAGAAATGATAAACTTAGGGGTATAGAATGGCATACCTTGAAATTCAAACATATTGCCTCCTGGATGGTTGAACCTTACTCTTTTCTTTTTGCAATCTATCACTGCCCCATATGTTTCCAACCAATCCATGCCCAATATCACGTCATATTCTTTTAACTCTAGTGCATACAATCTTACTGGCAACTGATTACCTTGGATCATAACAAGAACATCATCCAAATAGCATGTAGTAAGCATGAAATCCCCGGAAGGGACCTCTACCACAAGCTCACATTGCCTCTCCACAAATGGATGTACCATACTATCAATAAAGTCTTCAGAAATGAAAGAATGTGATGCACCTGGATCAATTAACGTTCTAGCAGAGAATTCAAGAATGGTATAATACCTTCAATCAGATTCGACGCCCCCGCTTGAGCCCTTGTGATCGCCATCACTCGTCCTCGTCCCCTCTAGTAAGGTGTACCCCTACCTCGCTCAGGTAGTGGCTGCTGCTGCTGTGGTACCCCTCTACAATAGCTACCTTATCTTGGATATGGACAATTCCTCGCCAAATGCCCCGGCTGATCACATTATAACATTTGAACTCTACAAGCTGCCTAGTTGGGCTTTGTTGAGATTCCTCCACCTCCGACTTATAGTCTCGACCTTGCTGGATTCCTTGCCACCTGCCGCCTCATCGACCTCTAAATATCTTTTTCATCTTGTTTGCCCACTTGCCAAAGCCCGATGTAGAAGCTCCTCCTGAAGGTGCCTTGCCTTTGCTAACACCCGAAGACTGCTGTGGAAGTCGAAAGCTACCCCCAATTGATCCCGATCCACTGGACTGCCTTGCTTGCACTACTATTTATAATATCGCTGCTCTTTGGGCTGCCTCTTCCACTGTCCCACACATCAAAGGAATCATTGCATCTTGCAACTCCAGCCTCAACCCCCGAATAAAGTACTCAACCATCATTACATTATTGGTCACCACATACGGTGCATACCTGCTCAAGGCCATGAACCTCATTTTATACTCCAACATGGACAAATTCCCTTGCTGTAGTGTTCTAAATTGCTCCTTTTGGCTTGCTGAATCTGCACCGGAAAGAAGGTGTTGTTGAATACTTCAAGAAATTCGGGCCATGTGATTGTATCTTCTACTTTATCGGTAAACATGGTTTTCATCTTCAGTCTCCACCACTCTTGTGCAAATCCTGTCAACTGGTAAGTAGCCAAGATGACTCTATCCGCCTGCGGACACCTCATTGTAGTAAATACCCTTTTAATTTCATGCACCCAATGCTCAGCTATATTCGGATTCAGACCTCCTGAGTACGTAGGTCGCTGCAACCGCAAGAACCTCTCCACTAACACCGTGGACTCCTCCACACTAGCTGACCTCACTGGTGCAACAGCAGGTACATGTACTACAGGTGGTTCCTCTGCTCCAAACAGTGGTACTAGGGGCGCCGATACTACCTCCTCCTGTACTAGTGGTACTCTCGCTGGCTGAACCGGTGGCTGTTGGTCTAGCCGTGTCTGACTCTAGGTGATACTATCCCATAACCTCTCTATCATCTGATGTGTGGTCTCCTCAAGTTCATCACCACCACCTCCCCAATCTCTCCTATCAGCCATTTATAAATTTGCACACACAACATTCCAAATCAACACAACACACAAGCATATCATTACAAAAATAGGGCCAACTACCAGCAGTAGACTATAGTAAGGAACATACTATGTACATTTCTTGTTTCTTCATATTTACACGAACCTTGCTTTGATACCAAATGTGATGGTCCTCGCCGTTCAGGCCCGTTAACCCAATAATGTGCCTGATACGACTTCGCCTCTCGCAATCGGGCCGAAGCATCGCAAGGGATATCAACCATACATGTCCGTGAAAATATAAAGGAAACACGCTGAACACATGAAAGATTCCTTTTCTCACATATATTCACATGAAATGTACATATTTAGTTCCATAACATAGTCATTAAACAAAGTGCAGCAGCCTGGGATAAACCCCGAGGCTCCACAAGAAAAAGTATTACTCTGGTGGTGACAAAGGCCCGACTCCACTATGGTGCTGACCGGAACTAGATTAGGGATGAGAACCGTCCTGCTCTCCATCACCTGGACGAAGAAGGGGTGAGCCTCACAAGTCATTAGCTCAGTAGGAAACTCCCCCAAAGCCGAGAAACACAATGTACAACAAATATAATAAGAAGTTGTAAAGCATTTAAAATATATAATGCCTACGCAGGATGCTACAGTTGTAAATAAATAAACGGCAAACCACGTACGCGTGTATAAGCTAAAGAAGGGCACGCATCACACGAGTCTCGAGAACTGGTTCGCGACACCAGCCACAGACCCGGACAACAACAAAAGTCGACCTCTTAGCCTCGCAGCCATGGACGAAAGGTCCAACTACCGCTCCACCTCAACAGGGTCAAGAACTGTAGAGAGAAACCACACCACACCTACAGACCACACTGCTGAAGGCCCAAGCTTGACACCTTTAGGGACTCCGGCGGAGAACCCTAAAGTGAGGCAATAGAAACAGGACTACCTGTGGACCAGTACGTCTACTGGAGTCCGTCCCACAACCACGAGCGCGCTACAAGCAACAGCACACCCACAAACACGAGTCGCTACCCCCTGCCGTCTTTCCCTCAGCCGGACGTACAACTCAAACTCAAGAGTGAGGGTCTCCACGATGACGACACTACCTTGACGGTACTCACCATACCGGGACAAGCCCTAAGCACTTGGTGCTAGGGTAACCGACTGGAGAGGTAACCACGGAAGGTGTTACAACCCAACATGCTATGCACACATTTTCATGCAAAACCCCTCGTTATCATTCAAAGTATATGCTGACACAACCCATACAAACCCTACATTACATAGCAAACACAGTCCAAGCAATATAGGACAGAAATCGGATAGACTGGCGACAGAACCCCGGAGCTCGGAGGCCACAATCTGAATCACGTCCAACAGTGGTTGCCAATCGACTTGAATCACGACGGACCAACCAATCGCCTTTAATCTAAATCGCGACGTCTAGTTCTGTCACCTTTCAGACGATAGATCCCAGATATAAAACCTCATTCCAGAATTCACCATAATTTGCTACACATGCAGATAAGGCAAGGAATAAGCATGTAAATAAAACCCTAATAGGGTGTTTGGATGCACTTTTTTAACAATTTTTTCTCTTAATTTAAAAAAGAAAGAGGTGAGACATCTTAACCTGTTTGGTTGCCAATTTTTTTTTAAAAAGTAAAAATTTTATCCTATGTAAATCTCTCTCAAATAAAAACAAGTGATGACCTGCTTTTTTTTTTAAATTACACACGCCTCAGCCCTGCCCCCCCCGGCGCTGCTCCCCCACCCCAGCCCCGCCCGGCGCTGCTCCCCCCCCCCCCCCGCCCCAGAGCCCCCCACCGGCGGGCGCCCCCCCCCCCCCCAGCCCTGCTCCCCCTCCCTAGCCCCTGCGCACCCCCCCCCCTCCCGGCCCCGACCCCGCAGCCCCGACGCCCCCCCCCCCCCCCCAGCCCCGCTCCCCCTCCCCAGCCCCGACCCCCAGCCCCGCGCCGGCGCCCCCACCCAGGCCCTCCCCCGCCCCCAGCCCCAGCCCCGGCGGACCCCCCCTCCCGGCCCCGACCCCCAGCCCCGGCGCACCCCCCCCCCTCCCGGCCCCGACCCCGGCCCCGGCGCACCCCCCCTCCCGGCCTCGACCCCGACCCCGACCCCCCAGCCCCGGCGCCCGCCCCCCCGGCCCTGCTCCCCTCCCCAGCCCCGGCCCCGACCCCCAGACCCAGCCTCGACGCCGGCGCCCCCCCCCCCCCCCCCCCCCCCCGCCCACCCAGCCCTCCCCCGCCCCCCAGCCCCAGCCCGGCGCCCGGCGCCCCCACCCACCCCCCCCCCCCCCCCCACCCAGGCCCTCCCCCCCCCCAGCCCCAGCCCCGCGCCGGCGCCCCCACCCCCCCCCCCCCCCCCAGGCCCCCCCCCCCCCCCCCCCCCCAGCCCCCGCGCACCCCCCCTCCCAGCCCTGACCCCCCAGCCCCGGCGCACCCCCCCCCTCCTGGCCCCGACCCCGGCCCCGGCGCACCCCCCCTCCCGGCCCCGACCCTGGCCACAACCCCCCAGCCCCGACGCACTCCCAGCCCCCCCCCCCGGCCACCCCGTCCCAAACATACTAACATAATTTTTAAAAATTTGGATATTTTTACCAACGGAGGACACCACGTTGCTATAATTTTAAATTTAAAATTAAAAACGAATCTAACATAATTTTTTAGATAGAAATAATTTTTTTGAAAAATTGCTCCAAACACCCCATAAGCCTGTTGTCTATCATGTTCACATGATTCATAAGCCAAATCTCACAAATCCTAATCCATACATGCCATACAAGGAAGAACAGGGTAGAATTCCCCTACCAATGGATGAAACGCAAGTCCAACAACCGTCCGGACATTCCCCGAACTCCGAAGTTCCTCCTCGCGTCGGAACCACGCCGAACAGATAGCAAAACCCTAAAATCTCCTCGGAATCCTATATCAAACTTCCACATCTTTCTCCCTTAGCTGAACAGTGCAACTGCACTATTCGACCAAGGGCAGAAGACCAAAACACACTGAAGTTGAATCGCGACGTATCGAGCCATCGCATTTCAAAATGCGCCGTATCTCGTCATCGCAATTAAACCCCGACGCTTCTGCATGCACCACGCGGCGCGCATGCAGCGGCGCCCACGTAAAGCAGAGCGAAAATGTGATGTCCTAGGTGGTCGCGTTACTCTCTAAAACGCGACATCTGTGTTGGTCGCGTTTCTGAGTGATGCGCCATAGGTCTGTTTAGGCTGGGATCTCCAACCCTCCAGCCTCCCACCTACTACACAAACCTATATAAACACATGTAGACTCACATGGTCTACCAATGGGCCACACATTGGCCCCCAAACCCGGTAAAGTACGATCCAAACTTACTGATTATTACAAGCGCCGAGTAGGATTTACATCTCATGGTGCGCGCATACTTTACGTGAATTAACAATTTAACAGGTAAGATGCTATCATGCAATAACAATAACAATAACGATAGTGACAAATCCAAGTTATAACATGTATGAGGATGGTTCAGTGACAAATTCCATGACAGTGCTCATGTAGAACGAAACGATTAACAATGGGATGGATAACAGTACGATCATTTAACATTGGAAGAGATTCAATAACAATGTAGTATATTCAATAGATATCTCAAGTTGAATTCCATAGAATTCCAATGGACAATTAGATTCAATAACAATGACATGTACTGTAAGGCCCTCAAATTTTGGCCTGTTTTGGTTAGATTGTTGTCATGTGATGTATATATATATCTTATGTATGTAATTGAGTACATGTGTATATATGTATAAGTATTTGTATTTATACATGTATATATGTATATATATATATATATCACATACATGATGTTTGTATTTAATAATTAAGTTATATGTATGGTACATTGCATGTATATACCTAGTGTAAGCAGAATTACTACAATTCTGTGTTTTGGCCGAAAACCCTTTTGGCGTCAACATTAGTTGACATTAAGCGGAGGTCAGCGACCACATCGATGGACGCTAACCCCAAATAGGCGGCAAGTGATGTTGACTTCTAGATTCCAAATCTGTTGTGGCTTACGATCCCGAAACGCCCACGAATTCTTCGGCTTCTGTTTTGGAAACCGACTCCCAACGGTTGGACGCCCTACCTTATCAAGTCCCTGAACCCTTGGCTCTATAAAATACCCACTCACCGGCCGGATCAAACCCTTTTGGAATTTTGTCAAAAACCTAGTTTTGCTGCACGAAAACTGAACTTGGAGGCCGTGGATCTCTCTTGCTGGTGCGGTTCTTGGCGATCTGCATCGACGGGAGGACACTTGGAACATCGAAGAAGACTTCCCCGACCCCGACATACTTCTTTCATCAACATAGAAGCCGGATCGAGGAGGTTAGGAGGGCTTCTTGTCACAGGTCGAGGAGAGCTTCTCTGGCATCTAATCACATTGTGTAAATTTCTTAAAGGCTAGTAAGCCTTGACCATTGTCCATACATGCGTCTAGTAGGTCCCAGGTATTTTTACGGATTTTATTCGTGTCCTGAAACCCTCGTTCTCTCTTATTTTTGTGAGTTCTGTCTGCATTTCTGCAGACATGAACTTAACGACATCATTTGCTGCCGTTAAGATCAGAGCTTGGTGGCAACCTATGCTGTCGTTAACCTGGTTGGCGGCCACCTGTGTGCCGCTGAGTTCTTCAGGAGGTGACATTGTGCATGTCTAACCTTTGTAATTTATTTTCCGGATTTCCGAATATGAGTAGATACTTTAAAAATGATGTATTGTCAAGTATCTCTAGTCGATCATACTGTGTAATTATGATGAATTTTTGTTCCTTGCATTATTTATTAAAATTTCTGAAATGATTTGTTGGGCATGTTTTAGTCGTAGTAATTACTGTTTATGTGGATCTGTGTTTAATTAGGATGCCAGGAAAATTCTGTGAGATGTACATATGTATCAATTCATGCCATGAAACTTAGGAAAATTTTAATTACTGTGGCAATATTTAGAATTTTTGGAATATAAAATAGTGAGCATGAATTGTCTATTTTAAATTTCAAATAAAGGGTATAATACATGTTAAAATACCAGAAATTTTATGTGATATCATGACTGCTAGATACAAGTTTTAGAACTGTTTAATACATCGGTAACACTGTGAATCATGCTTAATTGAGTTCTTGATAATTATGTAGAATGCTTGTTCAAATTTTCATAAATTGTGTAGGTGCTCAAAATATATGAAAAATTGTGTTTATGATGATCAACATGTAAGCAGTCTGTAGTAAAATTTTCATGGTGATTAGATAACAGTAAGAGCTGATTCGGATTTAACATAGAAAAAGGACAATGTGGAGCATGCTTAATATAATTGTTCATAATTTACTGAATTGCAGTATGATTAGGGTTCGTTTATGACCTGTTTTACATTGTAAACAGTAGCATGTTATTAGATAAACTGAACTATGAAATAATGTATAAGTGAATGCAATAGTGTCAACAAGTGTATGTGAACAATGTTAATAATACGAAAAGTGTATAAACTGTGCCTTGTGTGACACTACTACCTTAGAGGGCTATGGAACCATACCGTAGTAAAGTCCCTATGGGAAGGTTCATAGTGTGTGAAATCCTACGGGCAATTAGGATGAAATCCTAGAGATGGACAAGTACCACTGATTAGGGTGGAGAGTGCTTCTCCCGGTTCTGCGCAGTTAACCAAGATCTATCACTATTTTGCCTAGGTGATAGGTATGTGAATGTGATTGTGTGTCCTTCTAGAGGTGGTTTGGACTATGTTTCATGACATTAAATGTGAATAATGTGAATGTGTATAAGTGAAATGTGAAATTGTGTAATGTGCAAATGAATATGTGAACATGTGAAAACAATGTGATAACAAGGAGTTAGTGAAACATTATATGAGTATGTTAAATCCATGTCAAAACAGTAATCTAACATGTTTATAATTGTATTACATGCATAAGAATGTAAACAGAATCCATGCTAGGATTATTGCTTACATTATGTGTGAATTCCATGTGTTAGTTGCATGTATATATTAGCATGAATTGATTAAGTTTTAAAATGATTAAGCATGTTAAAGAATGTGGAAAGAACATGTGATAGGTTTTATATTTGAAGTGATAAAGCATGTATCATGTCACTTAATGTTATAGAAATCTCATGTATAGAAATTATAGATTGTTCAAACCATGCTACATGTATTGATTGTTCTATTAAAAATAAAAATGTATATATGATGTGTGTATGCATAATGTGCGTGGATTACTTGCTGAGTCTATTTAGACTCACTCTCGCTTTAGCATATAGGTGCAGGTGTCTCCACTTCCTTAGAGGAGACAGTTAGGAGCGACTTCGAGCGAGAGGAGTAGCATCTTTTGTCGAGATTACGCTGTTGTATTTTCATTTCATAAGTATGTAGTCAAGGGTATTATGTAATTCAAATGTGAACAATGTAATTTGATTTAGAATTTCAATTATATGAACATTAGTTTCTTGCTTACATTATATGGACTGTGGATATTTAATGTGGATGATGGAATACAAATGATGTTATTTCTTTTAATTCCGATGTTCTATGTTTATATTTGTGTACATCTCAACTTAGTGTATACGTTGGGTCAATGTCCCACTGTAGCGATGCTCATTATACTGACGTGGGTTGGTGTAACCATACCAGTATAAGGACGGTCGTTACATGTACAGTAGATTTAGCCAATCACATATAATAGTCTAATCAGTCATCAATCAATCAATCAACCATTCAATAACAATTTGGAAATTACCCAGATCAATCTTGCATTCAATTAGGTGATTGTCCAACACCTAAATGGATCATATACGCTCGCGATTTATAAGTATTTCGGGTGCTCCTCCCAGGACTAGATTGTGCCCTATTTGCACTGACATAGTTGTGAACCGAAGTTCCAATATTTTTTGGTAATTCCATTCATTCATTTACGGCCAATACGAATTCCAATCAATGAACAGTATGTACTAAAGATCATGTCAATGATTATTGAGAACAAGGTAAAGGGACATGATCCTGAGTAGATTTTGACAGTATAACTGCTTAATGACATTAGTTCAATCTTTACAGTTAAGGGCTTAGTTCCAATGTCAAACCACTCTCATGAGAAGATGATAAGAAGATAAGTCCATTCTATCTTCCGAGTACTTTATTCGTACAACCAACTTGGTGTCCATGAGGGAATCCATGGAGTATGGAGATTCACGGAGGTCTTAAGAGAAAGGTCACTAGACTGCCGATACGAAATGACCGGCCGTGAGTTTCCAATCTCTTAAGAATGGCTGCCTATATCTGCAAAGTGTCATGTAGAGCGTGTCTCAATCCACAAACCATCGGTTTAAAACAAGACGGAAAGCTTATAACAAATACGCATGACATGTATGCATTTCAATCTATCACATGGTTGTTGTAGTTTTATCACAAAACACTTTGTAGTTTTGAACAAGACAGATTATGATTATAACTCATATCAATCACATGGTAGATGGAATCAACCAATAATTAACACTTAGAATAGAAGTCCACATTCTTATGGCTTTCATATTGGTTTATCATTATTAGGCCATTAAATAACTACATAACATGATATAACGATAGGGCATGCATATAGTTAACTATACAACTCAATAGAAAAGTCTCGGGTTGGCCTTTAAATTGTGACAAACATAGTCGTCGCACTTCAAAGGGCCGTACACAGTCAAAACAGGAATCTGTGTAAAGTTTTTAAATCGCAACGGACCTAACAACGCGGTTAGAGACAGTCGATGTGACGAAATAGATTCAGGACAAAAACACGATGGTTTACACGGATGCGTTCTGAAACAACCTATACAGGTAATCGATTCAGAACATAAACGCGACGGTTTACACTGACACATTTCATGGAAATCGGTACAGAAATGTGATGATTTGCATGGACGCATTCAGAAACAACTGATAAAAGTAATCGATTCAAAACATAAATGCAACGGTGTACACTGATGTGTTTCATGGAAATCGGTACAGAAACGTGACGGTCATGACCAACGCTTTTTAAGGCAATCGATTTAGGGTATCGATTCTCGATGCAGAAACGCGACGTGCATGTACGACAAGTTCATGCAAACCTTCTTAAATACAAATTGGATACGAAAACTAAGGGCGGGAAAAATAGTAGAATCGTGACGACATACATGGTAGCGTTCTTGACATGCATTGAAAACGATGCTACACATAGTTTGATGCAATCAGATACTATCAGAACAGGTCCAAAATCGTGATGACATAGGTTGTCACCTTTTAGGTAACCGCGACGGGTTAACCTGTCACGATACCAGAGCCTAATACGTGACGTCTGCACTGGTCGTGTTTTAGGGCTCAGCCCGAAAATGTAGAAAATGCTACAATCCTTCATGAAAGACTTATGACTTGACATTTAGCGATCTTTAGACAAAACTGTGAACATGAAAAGTGTCGACGACATCAAGTGGAAGAGAACCGCAATTTTGGTTTGACTCAATTCAGCCTTTGTTTGTGTGAAAAATTGTAAGAACACATAAAGCCCTATCTTTGTGCGATACTTGGAAAACGCTTAATACGACTCACATGGTTCATGAAAATTAGGGAAAATGCATGCAAATGAAACTAGACTTGATGCTCTTTCCATTGGTATGTGTAATGTTTATTTTAACCTCGAGATCACCTACCTTTGTGTAGTTCTAATTGTGGTCAATGCACAGGTCGCATCAGAGAAGAGTTGGGGAAGAAGCTCCAGTTCTTGGGCGATCTCTTCTCCTCATGGTGCCCAAGCTTGCCTCCACACAACCCCAAATCAATGGTAAACCTTCCCAACTAGTCTCATGATGATTATTTATTTAATTAGGGTTAATTTCAAGTCCTAAAGAGGCTAGGAAAGAGGGTTGCAGTTTTGGCTTGGCCCCTTTCTTGTTTTGGAGAATCTTCACCCAATTGAAGTAGGAATGCCATTCAGAAAGCTCCTAACAAGGCTGGGTATGAATTTGATTGCCCAACATGTCTAATTACCTTTGTTTTAGCCCTAATTTGCCCTTTACTATTTTTGCATAATTATGGTTACGAATTTTGGGGTTTAATATCTTTGTGCTTTGTTCTTTGGCCCAAGTAGAGTTGTGTTGGCCCAATATATTTTAAATGGTTGATTCCTCTCTTTGGGAGTTTAACCATGGATTTTATTTTATTTCTAATCACCATTTTTATTTATTACTATTTCTCTATATTTTAAATCACTTAAATTTCTGGGCGTTACATCCTCCCCCACTTAAGAAAATTTGGTCCCCAAATTTATACCCGATGATATAGCATCATACCTGAGAATAATTTCGAGTGGTTTTTCTTCATTCTTTCCACCGATTCCCAGGTAGCCTTGGTAACTCCTTCTTGACTCCATTGGACCTTCACCATAGGTATGGTGCGATTCCTGAGTCGTTGTAGTTTCCGATCCAATAGCTTGATCAATTTCTCCTCGTAGGTTAGGTCCTCCCAAATCTCCAAGTCTGCATGGCGGATCACATGGTCAGCATCGAACACGTACTTCCTCAGCATGGATATGTGGAAGACGTTGTGAACATTTGCTAGTTGTGGAGGTAGTGCAAGTCTGTAGGCTACCTACCCAATCCTTTGCAGGATTTCAAAAGGGCTGAGATATCTGGGACTCAACTTTCCTTTGATCCCAAATCTTTGAATTCCCCGTGAAGGTGAGACGTTCAAGAAACATGGTCACCAACTTGAAATTCCAGCTCTCTTCTCCTTTTGTCTGCATAACTTTTCTGCCTTAGCTTTGCTATCTTCAAATGTTCCCTAACGATTTGCACCTTCCTGACAATCACTTCGACTAAGTCGGGTCCAACCCATTGGTTTTCTCCAACCTCCTCCCAACAAAGAGGTGATCTACAACTCATGCCATATAAGACTTCAAACGGTGCCATCTTGATGCTGGCCTGGTAGCTGTCGTTATATGCAAACTCAATTAGAAACAACTGGTCATCCCAGCGTCCCCTAAAATCAAGAACAAGGGCACGGAGCATGTCTTCCACTATCTGATTGGTTCTTTCATTCTGTCCATCCGTCTGAGGATGGAAGGCAGTGCTAAAGTTTTGTTTGGTACCCAGTGCTACTTGTAAACTCTTCCAAAAGTGTGAAGTGAATCTAGGGTCCCGATCGGATATTATGGGGGATGGAACCCCATGCAATCTAACCACTTCTTTAACATAGAGTGTAGCCATCACGTCTACTGTCCATGTGCTATTAATCGGCAAGAAATGAGCTGACTTAGTCAATCTGTCAACTATCACCCAAATTCCATCTAAACCTCCTCTAGACCTGGGTAGTCCCATGATAAAGTGCATACCAATACTATCCCACTTCCATTCTGGGATGTCTAGTAGTTGTAATCCTCTTGCAAGTTTGAAATGTTCAACTTTGACTTGCTGGCAGGTTAATCGTTGTGCCACAAAGTCGGCCACATCCCTCTTTATATTCGGCCACCATAAGATCTTTTTAGGTTCTAATACATCTTTGTTTATCTAGGATGAATGGTGTACTTTGACTGGTGAGCTTCTTTCAGCACTTTCTTTTTGAGGTTGTCCAGGTCTGGTACACATGTTCTGCCTTGGAATAACATTCTTCCATCCTGTGCTATAGAGAAATCCAGTCTATGTTCTAACTTCTCTTTAATATCAACTAGGAAAGGATCTACTCCATGCTTCTCTTTGATTTCAGTTAGAAGATCAGACTGTACTTTGATATTAGAGATCATCACCGGTTTCTCCATCTTTCCCATGTCTAAAATCATAATTGCAAATTGTTCCAACAACTTCCATTAGCCCAGCATCATACTAGCTAGCATAGCTCCGGGTTGTCTACTTAGAGCGTCTGGCACCACATTGGCTTTTCCTGGGTAATATTGGATAGAAAAGTCAAAGTCTTTGAGGTACTCTAACCACCTTCTTTGCCTCATGTTGAGTTCCTTCTGTGATAATAGATATTTCAAGCTCTTGTGATCATAAAAGACTTTAAATTGTTCCCCATAAATGTAATACCTCCATATTTTTAGGGCGAACACCACAACTGCTAATTCCAGATCATGTACGGGATAATTTGCTTCATGGGTTTCAAATGTCCTGAGGCATATGCTATTACCCTTCCTTGTTGCATTAGGACACATCCTAGACCTATTCTAGAAGCATCTAAATAGATTTCAAATCCTCCCTCTTCAGTGGGTAAGGCAAGGACAAGAGCAGAAGTCAGACTCTTCTTCAAGCTACTAAAGCTCTCTTCACATTTATCGATCCACACAAATGGATTTTCCTTCCGGGTCAGCTTGGTTAATGGCACTGCGATCTTTGAGAAATCCTTTATCAATCTTATATAATACCCTGCTAATCCCAGAAAACTTCTTATCTCTGTGACGCTTGTTGGTCTTTCCCACTTCAATACAGCCTCTACTTTTGATGGATCAACAGCAATACCATCCTTTGTTACTACATGTCCCAAGAAGGATACCTCCTCTAGCCAAAAATCACATTTACTCAGCTTGGCATAGAATTTATTCTCCCTCAGAATTTGCAATGCAATCCTCAAATGTACCTCATGCTCTTCTTTTGTTTTGGAATAGATCAGTATATCATCGATAAACACCACAACAAATTTATCGAGGTATGGGCGATAAATACTATTCATCAGCTACATGAAAACTGCAGGAGCATTTGTTAGTCCAAAAGGCATAACAATGAGTTCATAATACTCGTACCTGCTTCGGAAGGCTATATTGTGTATATCTTCTCCTTTAATCCTCAATTGGTGATAGCCGAATTTGAGATCTATCTTAGAGAAATATTTAGGTCCAGACAGTTGATCAAATAATTCATCAATCCTTGGCAAGGGATATTTGTTCTTAGTTGTTAATTGATTCAGTTGCCTGTAGTCTATGCACAACCTCATCGACCCATTGTAACGACCCTCTTTATATCGGTACGGTTCCACCAACCCACATCGATATAGAAAGCATCGCCACAGTGGGACATTTACCCAACACTAGTACAATAGGCTGAAACATACACAAATATAATATATTTCATGACAACGGAATTTAAAGAACTGAAAAGAAATCTTATTCCATCATCCACATTCCATTCACAGTCCATATAGAAGAAAAGAGAGCTAACTGTTCATAACTGAAATAAAATAACTACATTGTCTACATGAGACTACGCAGAGTCTTTATTACATACTATGAAGTAATGGAAAAGTACAATGCTAACTCCACAACAATCTCTCCTACTCTCGCTCCGAGTCGCTCCTAACGATCTCCTCGGAAGAAGTAGAAACGTCTGCACCTGTACTCCGAAGCAAGAATGAGTTCAAAAGAACTCAACAAGTAACACCAAGCACACTAACCATACATGCATCAAGTAATCTCCATATCCTTATGCTATATCATTTACACATAATACATGGAAGTGACAATTTTTCAAATAGAAACCTATTCATGATTTCTACACATTTCACACATGAGATTTAGTTTTATACACAATAACAAATCCTATCACATGCTTTCTACACTTTTCACTATGCTAAACTGATTTCATTCAATCATTCATAAGCCACATGTTGATCATTTTACACAATATTTACACATTTCATAACAACTAATCTAACATGAATTCTAAGATAAGTTTTCACATGGTTAACACTTTTATTTTAGTGAAAAGCTTGTTGTTTTACTACTATCATGTCACATTCACAAGAAACTTATCATTTTTTTTTTGCATGCTTTCATAAGAATTTCATGAACACATATTCACTTACACAGGTTCACAATTCACACATTATCTTTCACTTAAACACATTTTCACTTTTCTTTAATGCCGTGACACATAGCCCAAACCACTTTAGAAGGACACACACTAAACACATCACATATCAATCACCTAGGCATTCCAGTGATTAATCTTAGTTACTGCGCAGAACCGGGAGAAGCACTCTCCACCCTAACCAGCGATACTTGTTCGCCTCCAGGATTTAATCCCAATGCTCATGGGACATCACACACTTTGAACTTTCCCGTGGGGACTTTACCACAGTACAGTTCCACAGCCCTCTAAGGTAGCAGTGTCACCCATTGGCACATTAATACATTTTCTCAATTTCAACACATTTCTAAATATAAAATATTTATGCATTCATCTCATGTTTACACATTTACATTCTTCAGTATTACCTAGCATGGTACTACTGTTTTCAGTATTAATCAAATTTTTACAATAATTCTAATCATGCTGAAATTTTTGCAGAATTAAACATTAATCATATTAGCATGTATAGATCATTAATATCCAACATAAAACAAGTTTATATAGCTACTGTCATCTGTTCAGTACAGAAATTTAACCAGAATTTCATCACAGTTTAACCATCATGCATACCAAAATTTACATTTTTCTGAGTTACACATATTTTCTGAAAATTCTAACAGTGATGTTATCAACTGTAAAAATAGCCAAACTGATATAAATTTCCATTATTCGGATTCACAGTTTATTACATACATGAATACTGACAGTACCAACTTTATCACAAATTATAGGAATTTAACTAGTTTCGCATGAATTCTTAACTTTTCTACATTGAGTAGACATATTAACTAATTTTCCGTTCAGAAAATTTAATAAACTATACAGATGTTATAAATTACTCAAATTTTTATGTCATGCATTAGATCTCATAAACAATGTACAGAAATTTCATGGCAATTAAATTCTATACATATTTCATAAACGACATTTTCCAAGATTAAAATTCTATCGGTAGCACATTCAAAGAATTCTGATAATTAGTGAAAATTTCAAAAATGCACAATAACTCACTGTACACCCAAACATATGTATTTACATATTATATGAAATTTTACTGTATATCCTCATGCGGAAAAACTCGAAAATTAGTTTATATAAGGACAGACTTGCACACTGTTGCAGTCTGAAGAACTCGACGGCATGGGGTAGCCGTCTATAGGTTAACGGCATTGTATGATGCCGCCAACACATGATATTAGCGGCAAGGGATCTTGCCGTTAATATCCTGTCTGCACAAACACAGACTGAAAGCCAACAAATCACTTGAAAGGGGGTTCCAGGACACGAGAAAAATCTGAAAAAAATTCCTGGGACATACTAGACACATGTAGGGATGATGTGAATGGGGTACTTGCCTCCTGTAAAATCCTCAAACGACGATTCAAGCCGGAGAAGCCCTCCTCGGCCTATGCCAAAGAGTCTCCAAATCCCTCCTTCTTCAGATCATCTGTTGATCTTCACTGCACACCAGTGTGGGGAGTCGTTCCCGGATGTTCAAGGTTGACACCAGTCGATGCAGATCGCCAGATGAAGCCTCCCGAAGTCAGATCTCTCAGGTTCAAGTTAGGGTTTTTGCATAGAAGAGATAGGTTTTTGACCCAAGAGTCAAAAGGGATGGATCTGGCCGAAAATTGGGTATTATAAAGGGTTGGGGGTCGGATATGCTAATGGGGTAAGTCTCAGAGCCGTTGGGAAGGGTTTCCCAAACAAGAGGCTAAATTTCCGGAGGCATTTCCGGATCTGGAAAAGTAACAGGTCTGGGATATTGGCGTCCATATCCATGGTCGCCTATCCAAAATGGGCGTCCATCGATATTGCCGCCTACCCCTGGTCAGCGTCAGCCGATGTGGACGCCAACTGGCCGACAAAACTCACTTTAATTATGCAGAATTTATAACACTACACATATAAATATATATATATATATATACTTGAATACACTATGTACATTTCAATAATCCTAATTCATACAATTTATATAAATAAATACTTATACACAATAATCTATACATCAATAGTATACACTTATACGCATATACGTATACTTAAGCAAGCCAGATGAAAATCAAGGGCCTTACACCCTCTCCCCCTTAAAGAAACTTCGTCCTCGAAGTTAGACTGACACTACTCAAACAACTGAGGATATTTCTTTTTCATTGCATCCTCAAGTCCTAAGTAGCCTCCTCTCGCGAGAAGTTACGCCATAAGATCTTTACTGACGCAATGCTCTTGTTTCGGAGATGTTGAACCTTCCGATCAAGAATAGCTACTGGTTGCTCTACATAAGAAAGATCTGGCTGGATCTCCACTGGCTCATGGCTAATAACATGAGACGGATCTCTGACATACCTCCTGAGCATAGATACGTGAAAAACAGGATGAACGCTAGCCAATGCTGGAGGTAAAGCTAGCTCATAAGCCACGTTGCCCAATCGTCGGAAAATCTCATACGGGCCAATGAATCTAGGGCTCAATTTACTATGCCTGCCAAATCTAACTATACCACGCGTAGGCGAAATCTTCAAAAAGACATGCTCACCTACCTAGAACTCTAGATCCTTCCTCCTATTGTCGGCATAACTCTTCTTCCTATCATGTGCCGCAACAAGTCTCTTCCTAATGAACTGGACCTTATCCGAAGTCTCCTGAACTAACTCCGGACCGATCAACTGCCTATCACCGGTCTCCTCCCAACACAAAGGAGATCTGCAAGGCCTACCATATAAAGCCTCAAATGGAGCCATACCAATGCTCGCATGAAAACTGTTGTTATATGCGAACTCCACTAGAGGTAAATGGCGCTCCCAATCATCCTTCCAATCCAGCACACAAGCTCTCAACATATCCTCAAGCGTTTGGATAGTCCTCTCGGACTGTCCATCTGTCTGGGGATGAAATGCCGAACTGAGCTTCAGCTCCGAACCTAACGCATCCTGAAGACCCTTCCATAGCCTCGAAGTAAATCTCGGATCTCGATCCGAAATGATAGACTTCGGTACTCCATGCAATCTAATAATACTACTAACATACAGTCTAGCTAAACTCTCTACCGACTGCTTCTTCTTCATAGGTAAGAAATGCGCAGTCTTCAAGAATCGATCTACCACTACCCAAATCGAGTCATTACCTCGTCTAGACCGAGGCAAACCCGTAACAAAATCCATAGTGACAGCTTCCCACTTCCAAACTGGGATCTCCATCTTCTGCATAAGACCAGATGGTCACTGCCGCTCGGCCTTCACTTGCTGGCATACTAGACATCTAGACACAAACTCGGCTACATCCTTCTTCATGCCAGACCACCAAAACGATCTCTTTAAATCCTGGTACATCTTAGTGTTACCCGGATGAATCGAGAACCTAGATCTATGAGCTTCTGCTAAAACATGCTCACGAATATCTACAATGTATGGAACACAGACACGATGATGGAATCTAATCACACCATCCTCATCACGAGCAATACCGGCTTTGCCCACTAACTCTTGGAGTCTAGGGTCGGCTTTCTGATGCTCGATCACCTCATCCAACACCGATGACCTAATAGACAACTGAGCTATAAAAGCCTGGCACAGAGATGGCTCCAACTCGGTCATCGCACACGTTGCATCTTCCAACATCTTCCAATCTTGCTGGAGAGACGACCTCTTCCTACTAAGGGCATCTGCTATGACATTCGCCTTTCCAGGGTGATACTGGAGGTCGAAGTCATAGTCCTTCAGGAACTCAATCCATCTTCTCTGCCTAAGGTTCAATTCTTTTTGGGAGAAAAGATACTTTAGGCTCTTGTGATCAGTGAACACCTCAAATCTGACACCATAAAGATAGTGCCTCCAGATCTTCAGTGCATGAACCACTGCCGCAAGCTCAAGATCATGAGTCGGATAGTTTCGCTCATGCTCCTTCAATTGCCTCGAAGCATATGCTACTACCCTTCCTTGCTGCATCAACACACAGCCAAGGCCAATCCGAGATGCATCCGTGTAGATAGCAAAATCCTCTACGCCTCTCGGTAGAACTAACACAGGGGCCGATGTGAGTTTAGTCTTCAATAATTGAAAACTACTCTCACACTCCTCGGACCAGACAAACTTCACTCCCTTCCTGGTCAGCTGAGTCAATGGAGCGGCGATAGATGAAAATCCCTCAATAAAACGCCGATAATAACCCGCCAAACCAAGAAAACTCTGAATCTCCGAAGGAGTCTTGGGACTCTCCCAATCCATAACAGCTTGGAATTTCACTGGATCCACTGCTACACCAGCATCGGAGATAACATGCCCAAGGAAATGAACCTCGCGCATCCAAAAATCGCACTTGCTGAATTTTGCATACAGCTTGTGCTCACGAGAACCTCTAACACTATCCTCAAATGTTGACGATGAGTGGCCTCATCAGGAGAGTAGACCAACACGTCATCAATGAAGACTACAACAAAACTATCTAAATAGGGTCTAAACACCCTGTTCATGAGATCCATGAACGCTGCAGGGGCGTTGGTTAGACCAAACGGAAGGACCAAAAACTCATAATGTCCATAACGGGTTCTAAATGCCGTCTTGGACACATCCTCACTCCTAATCCTCAACTGATGATAGCCAGAACGCAAATCAATCTTAGAAAAGACCGATGCCTTCTGTAGCTGGTCAAACAAATCATCAATCAGAGGTAAGGGATACCTGCTCTTTACCGTCACCTGGTTTAGCTTTCTATAATCAATGCATAACTGAAGTGACCCATCCTTCTTCTTCACGAATAAGACAGGTGCGCCCCAAGGAGAAACGCTAGGGCGAATAAATCCCTTATCTAACAAATCCTGCAACTGCTTCCTTAACTCAGCTAATTCCGCAGGTGCCATCCGATAAGGTGCCTTTGAGATAGGAGAGGTGCCTGGAAGCAACTCTAGAGTGAACTCTATCTCTCTAGCCGGTGGCAATCCAGATAAATCATCAGGAAAGACATCTGGAAAATCCTGCACTACATCTATCTCGGCAAGAGTAAGTGACTCTTCAGCCTTGGGTATTAAAACCACACTGGCAAGAAAAACGTCACAACCCTTGTTCACCATTCTCATTGCCCTCATGGTAGAGATGACAAACTTTCTTGCTAAGTTCCTCGGCAAAGGATGAGAAAATTCATCCTCACCAGGAATGCGGAAAACAATCTTCTTCCCACGACAATCTACCAAAGCATAGTGCTCCTCTAGCCAATCCAGACCAAGAATAGCATCATAGTCCTTCATCTTAAGCAAGAAGAAACACCCTTCTAGGACTCTATCCTCGATGCACACCGGTAAAGACGGAATACACTTCCTAGTCGATACCGTACCCGCAGGTGTGTGCACAGACAAAGGGACTTCCAAATCCTCAGACTCTAATCCTGACTATAAAGCTAACTGCCTAGAAAAACGCTCGGAAATGAACGAGTGAGTAGCACCCGTATCGAACAAAACCCGAGCATGCACACCAAAGAACAAAACCGTACCTTCGGTGACATGATCCGCCTGCTCGGCGTCCTCGCGAGCTAAAGAAAACACTCGAGCTGGGGCTCCAGGTCTCCCTGGTCGTCCTGTTGCTGGCGCTGCTGCTACTGCTACTGGGGCTGGTCCACGCTGGACTCCCTGCTGAAGCCTCGGACAATCCTTAATTTTATGATCACTGCTCCCGCACTTTAAGCACTTCCCTGCTACTAGCCAACACTCCGTACCGCCATGTGCCCTTCCGCAATGAGGACACTCCTTCTTACCACTAGGGGAACGTTGAGAAGATACCTGACCACTGCCTGATACTACAGGACGCTGCGGTGACTGGAAAGTCGCCTTCTTCTTCTCCTGCCTCTGGAAAGGAGCTGCTGGCCTCTTTTGGGAAGCTTTCTTCTCTTCCAGATACTGCTCCATCTCTCCCTCCTGCCGACACGCCGCGCTGAGCGCCTGCTCGAGGGTGCGATGGTCGAAAGCCACCAACCTCGTCCTCAGCGATGGTTTCAGACCCATCACGAATTTCTTCGCCTTCCTGCGCTCATCAGCTACAATATGAGGGGAGTACTTTGATAGCTCGGCAAACCTGACCTCATACTCCAGCACGGTCATGGAGCCCTGAGTTAACGAGAGGAACTCCTGCTCCATCTTGTCCTGGATGTGCTCCGGAACAAACTTGGCTCAGAAAAGCCTCACGAACTCATCCCAACTAACCTCCACAGCACCATCCTCGAACCGAGTACGTAACAACGAGGATCACCATACATCGGCTCGCTCCTGTAGCATATAGGTGGCTAAAGTGACCTTGTCGTCCTCAGCACACCTAATGGCCCGGAAGATCTTCTCAATCTCCCTCATCCAGTTCTCAGCTAATAATGGATCGCTCTCCCCCTTAAAAGAGGGTGGCGACATCCTCTTAAACCTTTCCATGATGGAGGGTCCACCATGGTCAGCCTGGGGAATTGGCACCTGAGCCTGCTACAACAAACAACATAATTAACACATATAATATAACAATCATATATTTAATAAAGAAGACTACTTTATCTTATTGTTCTAACCTGAGCCTCCAATGAGCCTGGAGTGCAGCCTGAGTGTGGGCCTGCGTTTGCATGGCCTGTACCAAACCCTGCATGAACACTCCATAGTCTACTGGTGGCGGTGGGGGAAGTACATGACCCTGGGGTGCAGGGGCCTGCTGCTCACCCTGATCCTCTCTCCGAGGCTCATCTCTCCTCTGCTCGCCATCACGAGCAGGAACACCACGCCTACCACGCGAAGCCATATCCTGCAAAAAATATTAATCACCATTTAGAACTAAACTATCTAACTTCTAACTAATTACTTATCTATGTGGACAATCTACACAGACTTAGCATACAATGAAGATGATGGTATATGCATATTTATGTACAATTTCAGCCTGATTCTCTGATACCAATCTCTGTAACGACCCTCTTTATATCGATACGGTTCCACCAACCCACATCGATATAGAAAGCATCGCCACAATGCGACATTTACCCAACACTAGTACAATAGGCTGAAACATACACAAATATAATATATTTCATGACAGCGGAATTTAAAGAACTAAAAAGAAATCTTATTCCATCATCCACATTCCATTCACAGTCCATATAGAAGAAAAGAGAGCTAATTGTTCATAACTGAAATAAAATAACTACATTGTCCACATGAGACTACGCAGAGTCTTTATTACATACTATGAAGTAATGGAAAAGTACAATGCTAACTCCACAACAATCTCTCCTACTCTCGCTCCGAGTCGCTCCTAACGATCTCCTCGGAAGAAGTAGAAACGTCTGCACCTGTACGCCGAAGCAAGAATGAGTTCAAAAGAACTCAACAAGTAACACCAAGCACACTAACCATACATGCATCAAGTAATCTCCATATCCTTATGCTATATCATTTACACATAATACATGGAAGTGACAATTTTTCAAATAGAAACCTATTCATGATTTCTACACATTTCACACATGAGATTTAGTTTTATACACAATAACAAATCCTATCACATGCTTTCTACACTTTTCACTATGCTAAACTGATTTCATTCAATCATTCATAAGCCACATGTTGATCATTTTACACAATATTTACACATTTCATAACAACTAATCTAACATGAATTCTAAGATAAGTTTTCACATGGTTAACACTTTTATTTTAGTGAAAAGCTTGCTGTTTTACTACTATCATGTCACATTCACAAGAAACTTATCATTTTTTTTTGCATACTTTCATAAGAATTTCATGAACACATATTCACTTACACAGGTTCACAATTCACACATTATCTTTCACTTAAACACATTTTCACTTGTCTTTAATGTCGTGACACATAGCCCAAACCACTTTAGAAGGACACACACTAAACACATCACATATCAATCACCTAGGCATTCCGGTGATTAATCTTAGTTACTGCGCAGAACCGGGAGAAGCACTCTCCACCCTAACCAGCGATACTTGTTCGCCTCCAGGATTTAATCCCAATGCCCATGGGACATCACACACTTTGAACTTTCCCGTGGGGACTTTACCACAGTACAGTTCCACAGCCCTCTAAGGTAGCAGTGTCACCCATTGGCACATTAATACATTTTCTCAATCTCAACACATTTCTAAATATAAAATATTTATGCATTCATCTCATGTTTACACATTTACATTCTTCAGTATTACCTAGTATGGTACTACTGTTTTCAGTATTAATCAAATTTTTACAATAATTCTAATCATGCTGAAATTTTTGCAGAATTAAACATTAATCATATTAGCATGTATAGATCATTAATATCCAACATAAAACAAGTTTATAAAGCTACTATCATCTGTTCAGTACAGAAATTTACCAGAATTTCATCACAGTTTAGCCATCATGCATACCAAAATTTACAATTTTCTGAGTTACACATATTTTCTGAAAATTCTAACAGTGATGTTATCAACTGTAAAAATAGCCAAACTGATATAAATTTCCATTATTCGGATTCACAGTTTATTACATACATGAATACTGATAGTACCAACTTTATCACAAATTATAGGAATTTAACTAGTTTCGCATGAATTCTTAACTTTTCTACATTGAGTAGACATATTAACTAATTTTCCGTTCAGAAATTTTAATAAACTATACAAATGTTATAAATTACTCAAATTTTTATGTCATGCATTAGATCTGATAAACAATGTACAGAAATTTCATGGCAATTAAATTCTATACATATTTCATAAACGACATTTTCCAAGATTAAAATTCTATCGGTAGCACATTCAAAGAATTCTGATAATTAGTGAAAATTTCAAAAATGCACAATAACACACTGTACACCCAAACATATGTATTTACATATTATATGAAATTTTACTGTATATCCTCATGTAGAAAAACTCGAAAATTAGTTTATATAAGGACAGACTTGCACACTGTTGCAGTCTGAAGAACTCGACGGCATGGGGTAGCCGTCTATAGGTTAACGGCATTGTATGATGCCGCCAACACATGATATTAGCGGCAAGGGATCTTGCCGTTAATATCTTGTCTGCACAAACACAGACTGAAAGCCAACAAATCACTTGAAAGGGGGTTCCAGGACACGAGAAAAATCTGAAAAAATTCTTGGGACATACTAGACACATGTAGGGATGATGTGAATGGGGTACTTGCCTCCTGTAAAATCCTCAAACGACGATTCAAGCCGGAGAAGCCCTCCTCGACCTATGCCAAAGAGTCTCCAAATCCCTCCTTCTTCGGATCTTCTGTTGATCTTCACTGCACACCAGTGTGGGGAGTCGTTCCCGGATGTTCAAGGTTGACACCAGTCGATGCAGATCGCCAGATGAAGCCTCCCGAAGTCAGATCTCTCAGGTTCAAGTTAGGGTTTTTGCATAGAAGAGATAGGTTTTTGACCCAAGAGTCAAAAGGGATGGATCTGGCCGAAAATTGGGTATTATAAAGGGTTGGGGGTCGGATATGCTAATGGGGTAAGTCTCAGAGCCGTTGGGAAGGGTTTCCCAAACAAGAGGCTAAATTTCCGGAGGCGTTTCCGGATCTGGAAACGTAACATGTCTGGGATATTGGCATCCATATCCATGGTCGCCTATCCAAAATGGGCGTCCATCGATATTGCCGCCTACCCCTGGTCAGCGTCAGCCGATGTGGACGCCGACTGGCCGACAAAACTCACTTTAATTATGCAGAATTTATAACACTACACACATAAATAAATAAATATATATATATATATATATATATAATATACTTGAATACACTATGTACATTTCAATAATACTAATTCATACAATTTATATAAATAAATACTTATACACAATAATCTATACATCAATAGTATACACTTATACGCATATACGTATACTTAAGCAAGCCAGATGAAAATCAAGGGCCTTACACCCATCCTTTTCTTGACAAAGAGAATTGGTGCACCCCATGGTGATGTGCTTGGTCGAATAAACCCTTTCTCTAGAAGTTCCATCAGTCGCTCCTTTAATTCCTTCAGTTCTGTGGGAGACATTCTATAAGATGCCCTACATACTGGTACTGCTACAGGGACCAACTCAATGGTAAAATCAACTTCTCGCTCATGAAGAATATCAGGCAAATCTTCAGGAAATACATCAGCATACTCACTAACAATAGGGACGTTCTCAATCTTTACTTCCTTCTTTGTGGTAACAACTGCGGTTAGAAAGGGTATGCAACCTTTCCTTATCATCCTCTTGTCTTGTAGTGCGCAGATGAGGGATAGTCTCCTACGGTTTCTATCTCTTGAGAACACTAGCTTTGGATGCTGACTAAGTGTTACTCAACTTTTCTTATAGTTGATACTAGCCCCATGTTCAGACAACTAGTCTGCTCCTAGTATCACATCATAACCTCCATGTCCATGCATATTAAATTTGCAGGTAGGTTTAGAGTTCCAATTAACACCTCACTAGATGTAAAATGGTTTCTAAGTTTGGTGCCAAGACCAATAGGGGTTGACACGACTATTCCAGATTTCATTGGAACGAGTTTTTCAAGGTATCAACAAATGTTTGTGATATGAAGGAATGAGTAGCTCCTGTATCAAATAGAACAAATGCAGAACGGGATAGAATAGTAAGTGTACCTTCAACAACACCACCTTCCTCTGATGTAGTTGGTTCTTGCAACGCCTGCAGCATACCGTGGAGCTTCTGGCCTATAACGACCCTCTTCATGCCGGTACGATTATACCAATCCTCATCGGTACAAAGAGTGCCGTCACAGTGGAATAATACTCCAACACTAGACGATAGGTTGATATGTACATGAATATAATTGAGTACAACGGAAATAAAATAAATAACTCAACTTCATTCCATCATCATCGCACATTCCACAGTCTATATAGTAAAAGAAAGTGACAGAGTCCACATTATTACAACTTTAAAAGAACCGTATTGTCTATGACATTGTCCATATGATGACATTATTCATACTATGAAGTAAAATAACTACTAAAAGGTCTCCACAATTATTACTCCTCAATTCTGGTGTCGACCTTCACTACACTCTCCTCAGGTACGGAACCACTTGTCACACCTGTACGCCGAAGCAGGAATGAGTCTAAAAGACCCAGCAAGTAATCTAAAGTATCAACCTTACACATAACACATACATACTAAGCTACTAACAATAAGGAACACATGCTATCATTCTGACCATAATAATTTATATGGCACATGCTTCTTATGGTCAACTACACATAATTTACCCAAACACATTCCTAACTAACACATGCTCATATTAAATCATGGAAGATAACACACACCTACACAAGTTCTCTACTCATGATATATTCTATGATACATGGTTCAAATATTTATCATATCATTGCACAATTTTTACCAATTTAAAACATACGGTTATGTACAAGATAATAAACACTCCTACCATGGTATCTAACCAATTTCTCATGCAATTATATCATTTTATCACTCATTTAACTTGCTGTTTTTAATGTAAAATTTTCATACTCTCTTGACACTTGCACATGCATTTTAATAAACTACATAACATGATACTAAACTTTCTATCATAATCATATTAATACATTTATGACATGAACATATGCACTCTTATACACCTAACATGTAGCATGATTTACCAATCTAAACATTATCCATATTATGATAAATCTCCACCAACTAAAGTATGGAATTAAGCACAAAATAAATAGCAACCTAGCATCATTTCTAGTCATATCTCACATGCACTTTTCTTATTTATTTACGCACTTCAATTGTTGTTTTAATATAAATAAATCATAATTTCACATGATAACACATTTTATTAACCATGCCTTATAAGTTTAAAATAGATTCAAGTTGGTTGGCTACTATTTACAATTTAAGCATGGAACTATGTACTAAGTTAATAGTAAATCTATCATGGAACTTAGACATTATTTCATGTATTTATCACAATCATAATCTCACTTTGCTTGCTGTTTTGACATGAATTAATCACAATTACATGGATTTACACTTATTCACATGCCATCTTATTCATTTAACAATTCCACTTGTTCATCTTTCTCATTACACAATTTACATGTTTACTTACACATATTCATATACACTACCACATGGAAGTTATCAAACTATACAACATGATATTGAACATGATATTTCATTTATGATAATAACGCACGAATGACATGAATATATATACATGCATTATTACTTGGGTTTTCACATGCAATTGTATTCTCATTATCATTTACTCTCCCTTACAAATCATTTCACACTCCTTCCATTTCATTTACTCTTGCACTCACATTTATCACATATCACAACAATTGCACTTATCACGTGCCACATTCACTTATCACTTTACGTTTTATTCACCTTTAATCTCTTAAGTTTCCGTGACACATAGTCCTAACTACCATCTAGAGGAAAAACACTCACTTTAGCACTTAGTGCTTATCACATAGCACTTAGCACTTATCTTGCACCTATTTGTCACCTGGGCAAGCTAGTGACAAATCAAGGTAACTACGCAGAACTGGGAGAAGCCCTCTCCACCCTAACCAGTGGTACTTGTCCACCTCCAGGATTTCATCCTAATGCCCTTAGGATATATTTCAAAACGTTGAGCCTTCCATAAGGACTTTTCTATGGTACAGCTCTCAGACCCCTATGGTAGCAATGTCAATCTCGGCCAAATTTTACATTAATTACATTATCACACTTCATCACATTTTTCTCACTCTTATATACACACTTTAATCTCTTTTTACGTACACTTTACATAACAATTACTTTTCAGTTTACATAATTCAGTCTTATTGTTTAACAATGATAAACAACTTAAAATAAGATATTAGCATGTTGTTAATCCTTAATTTACACATAATTAATCCCAATATGCTCAATATGGTCATTTCGTCATTTAAAATCATAACAGTGCCTACTGTCATTAAAACATCAAGAAATTTTTATAATAGATTTCAAACAGTGAATATGTCACATGCTCAATTTTACTGATTTTTTTCCCGTATAGTAAATATATTATAGCAATTAAAACCAATTACAGGTACATTCGTCACTAAATTCCCTTAAGTAGACATTACAGTATAATAACTAAACCTAACAGTGCTAATACATAAAGACGGTCATTACATGATTGTAGAAAAAATATGAAACCATAACTCACAACAGATTTATTTACACAAATTAAACAAGGTCATATTATGCTCATAATTCAATTTCTAGAATTTTAATAATTAACACAAATCATGAAAATTCAGTACAACCTCATGATGTGACCTAATGACTGACCTTGACCATAGACAATTTTACAGCATGCATATTCATACATAAGTCCAAATAATACAGTTTAAAGATCAAATAGTGCACTTTAAAACTCTGAAGAACTTAACTACACAAGATGTGGTCGCCAACTGTAAACGCACACTCTGGTGCCGCCAACACAGGATCTTCGCGGCACAGGATGTGGTCGCCAACCTCCTGCCAGTACACCATGCATACAGCACAGTAAAACAAGGGGAATTTGGAGGTTCCAGGACACGAGGAAAAATCCATAAAAATACTAGGACCTAAGGGGACATGTGTAGGATTGACATCCATAGGTTACTTGCCTCCAAATACATCCGAGAAGATCAAATCTTGTTGGTGAAGCCCTCCTTGGCCAAGCCAAGAGGGTGCTCAAAAGCACTTCAAATCTGATTCCCCTGTTGATATGGGTTGATCCTTGGAGTTGGGGATGCTTCCTCGATGGTTGGACTATCCTCCAGTCGGTGTAGACCTCTAGCAAACTCCTCCAATCGCCGGATCGAAGTCGTCAAAGAATAGCTTTTCTCCACAGGAACCCTAATTTCTCCAATGACCCCAAAAGACATGGCGCGGCCAGAAAAGGGTGTTTTTATAAGGCTGGGCAGGTTGGGTACGCACTAGGGTAGGTTTCCTACAATTTGGGATGGGTTTCCTAAACTGGAACCGGGCAAAACGCGAGCGTTACCAAATCTAAAACCGTCACACTGCAGGGAACTTGGCGTCAACATCTAGTGCTGCCAACATGAGATTGGCATCCCCCAGGGTGCCGCCCACAGAGGGGTTGGCGTCCATCGATCTGGACGCCAACCCTGACCTGGTAGACAGCGGCACAGTGTCCTGCCGCCAACTGGGTATTTCGGCTAGAATTGAGATAAACATCAAAACAAACACACAATTGCAGCATAACCAGTTTATGGGGACTAAAGTAAGTAGATATCATATGTACAATGTTAAACATATATATATATATATATTATTCATGCCTAGAATAGATAAACTATCAATTGAACAAGATAACATATGCATGTATACATATCACCTCATAGTGACCTACAATATGTATGGAATGATTAAATATAACATGTACATCGATATACACATCATAGTGACCTACAATATGTATGGATGATTAAATATAACATGTACATCGATAGTAATAATGCATGCACACTTAAAGATATACATGTACGAAAATAACTCACATGTAATTATAAGGTATATAACAATACTTACCTATCATATGCACAATTTATTTAAGTACCATATATACTATAGACAACTTAATTTGTATAGAATTATTTAGTTATCACATGTATAAGATAACACATATATACATATGTACAACTTATATTTACACACAATATCCATGGGATAAACATATAATTGCACTTCAAATAGTTAGATAGTATACACCCGTATATTAAGATGCAATATACAATAAGTTAAATAAGAATAATCTATATGACAATAATCAATTTGCACACGCACCCTTGAATTGACATATATATATATACACATCTACACAATATAGTTACATATATTGTACATGAAATAAGTAAATACAATATGTACTTCCATAAATAGATTCAACTGCACCTATATACACATTACATGCAAAAATTAACTCATATACCTATAAGATGCATAGCAAAATTGACATATTTACATGCAGAACGTTACTTAAATATACTATGCATAGTATTTACATAAGTACTTCATGTAGAAATTAGTTATTTACCTATACCCACAGAAAATAATATAGATACATGTGTATACACATGAATAATTAATAATTTAATATGAAAAATTTTAATACACACGCTATGTGCATAACGAGAAATGCACAAGATAAAATGATAGAAAATTCGGGGTCTCACATGGCCTCCTTAAGGTGTCGCCGATGTCTGATTCATCATACGCGGACAATCAGAAATCTTGTGACTCTAGCTTCCACAGCATAAGCACCTCCCTAGTGCCTTCCAACAGTCCTCCATCCTGTGACTAGTCTTGCCACAGTGTTTGCATGGCTCTCTGTTAATGGGGGCTTGTTAATAACCTCCATCCCTGTACTTCTTCACTAGTTGACTTCCCGCTTGGCCCATCGGCCTCTTTGTTCCGACCACAGCTAGTGGCCTTTTTGGTATTGTTCCCTGTTCCCTCTTCATCATACTGTTCTTGATGTTTTTCGCTATAGCTAGTGAGTCTCCAGTAGTAGTGCTTTTCTTACCATCTTTGGTAGGTTTGCAATCCATCGGTCCCAGTTGTGTGATGTACTGAGGCCTCAGACCGCTCATGATCCTCTTGGCCTTCAACCACTCGGTTTGGACCATGTGGGGCATAAACATACAATTTAGAGAATTGGACCTCATATTCAGCTACGCAAAGACTCCGTTGTTTCAGATTGGCAAACTCTGCCGCCTCCTCTCTTGTACTCTGTCAGAGAGTACTTATTGTTGAAGTACTCTTGGATATCCCAATTGGTCTGGGCATCACCTAGCGTAGCCTCAATCGATTCCCCATGCGTGCTTCACTTTCTAGCTGATAAGTAGCTAGAGTAACCTTATTCTCATCTGTGCTCGCATCACGCGGAACGCATGCTCCATTTCCATGAGCTAGTGCTCAGCCTCATTCGGATCAGTGCTACCCCCAAACCTAGGTGGGTTCATACTCTGTTAGTTTCTGTGGAGATCTCCCTGATTCTCAGCTCTACCCTAGGTGGCCTATAATCGTGGCTGGCAGCCTGTTGATCGTCCTCTGCATGTCCCTTTCACGTGCAGTGGCCATTGCGATCCTTCAAGATAACCACATTATATTCATTAGACATTAACTTTATCACAACTTAATTCTAACTACATGCTTTAGCCCATGTTTGTACCCAATCTCACTGTTGATTTTTGACAAGTCGACATATGGGATTTAGTCTTGGCTAAACCTAGCAATTTTATGTCTGTCGAGAACTTAAAGAAAGCCTAGGCTCTGATACCAACTATCATGCCCTGACATTTAGCAGCGGAAAAAAATATCGGGATGCATGAGAGATACAAATATGAGTATCACAGTTGAGAAATTCAGAGTAACAACTAAGTATAACAAAAGATTTGAGACAATAATATTGCAAGCCAAATACTCTTTATTTCATTTCTATCATACTAATTTAAAACCTTACATAATCATAGCCAAACATAGGGCCCAATATTGTATCTTAAAGTACATATGACATTAAAGGAAATAAACTTATCTACTACAAACTCTTTAATCTAATCTTCTTGGCTGACTTGCTAACAAGACGGGTACACTTGAGAAGCTCGTCACTCTTCCCCCCGTCCCATCAGTCTTCAGTTCCTCATACTCATTGTAACGGACCACGTCATTCAAACCCGTTAACCCATTATCGAGCTGGACCCGACTCCGCCTCCTACGAACAAGTCGTAGCCTCGCAAGGGATATCATGCACATGTCCATGGAAACACAAAAGAACACACTGATATAAATAAAAGATTCACAATTTCATACATATTCACATTAGATTTACATAGCCAAATTTCAACAAAAGTCAAAGGAAAATACAAGCCTGGGGCATACCCTGAGGTACAACAGAAGAAAATCTACACTGCTGGAGGCGTCGGCCCACATTGCTGCGACGTGGCTCTGAACTCGAAGACGATAGGGAATCCTCCTTCTCTCATTCACCTGTAGGGAGTAGGGGTGAGCCTAGTAAGTCACTGGCTCAGTAGGGTAACTTCCCCAAAAACTGAGTAAACTAAACTCAAGTACGTAAGCAGGAAGCTACGCCAGCAATTTATAGAGTAAACTAAACAGAATATTAAGCTGTAAATACCACTTACCACTTGTTGTTAACACAAACCAATTTAAATAATAAACGACAATACAAACAACTCGTGTATGGGGTAAAGTAGAGACTGCCATACTCATACCACGTAAACTTATTCGCGACACCAGCAACTGATGCGGACAAAACACACAGTTCTACCTCTAAGCCTCGCAGCCATGGATGAAAGGTCCAGTTGCCGCTCCACGGGAACAAGTCAAACAACTGTGGAGACCAACCAACACCACAACCGCGGACCACACTGCCGCGGGCCCATGCCTGGCAACTTTAGGGACTCTGTCCTGAGCTCCCTAAAGTGAGGCACTGGTAACAGGACTAGTTGGGGATCAGTGACGTCTACTGGTGCTCGTATCCCCAACTATGAGCGCGCTACAAGCGACAAAACAACAAACTCATACAAGTCGCTGTCCCACTGTCGTCTTTCCCTCAGTCGGGCGTACAACTCAAGGTAAGGAGTGAGGGTGTCCAGGTCAGATGACAAAGACCTTGACGGTACAAACAAGTACTGGACAAGCCCCGAGCACAAGCCTAGCTCACACAAAACATGGGGCACCCCAACTGAAGAGGTAACCACGGTAGGCGTCGTACTACTCGCCATGCACACACAAACCACGTGCATACTGCACAAACCACGTGAAACCTCACATCAACACGCCAGTCACGTGTGCCACTTGCTAACCTCGGAAACACGCACTCAAAGCGCGACAGGTGCCAATGCACCGCATATACTTGCCATGTACAAGAAATAGTAATAATCAGATAATTCCCCATTAAAACCATGCACTATAGGACCTCTCAGATGAGGTCGCGACATAGGCTAGTGTCGCCTTAAGAATGCCACCCCCGATATGTCGCGTTCATAACATGAACGCGATGGGTCGGCCTGTCACCTTCAGAACGCGACAGGGGCTCTGTCGCCTTAACAGGCGAAACCCTAATTCTGGAACCATCTCTAGATTACCACCCCAAACCATGCAAACCCTGTTTATTCTCATTTTTATGCTTTAATGGATACCCTAGCATGGTATCCACTGTTCTAAACACAAAAAAACCAAACATACATACATCCCACGCAATCACACGGTTTAAAACGGGAAGAATTCCCCTACCTTTGTGAAGAACGTGAAGAACGAGACTATCCCGGCGTTTCCTCCACTCCACGCATGATCCTCGCGGAGAGAACATGCCAGACGCACCCCAAATCCGCAAAAATGCCCTGAGAATCGCCACAACTTCCTCCCCCTGGCCGAGCAGAACCATTTACAGCTCTGCTTAGCCAGGGTAACTTAAAAATGTCTAGCAGTTGGAACGCGACGAACCCCTCCGTCACGACTGATCGCGGCGGCATAGTTGACTGTGCATTTTCGTTGTCCAGAGTTCCTCGCACAAGTCAATATGCGCACTTCCTCTAAACTGTCTCACGGAAATAAAATTTCAAAGATGGACTCATACAGTGGTGAGAACATGTCATATCCACAGAGAGGCTGAATAGAATTTGAATTAACTACTTTGACTTGAAATCTCTATCACAATGTATTAAAAGTGAATGTGTAACAACACTGATCAAATCCCTCACAAACTCCTCAGAAGAGACAAAGCAAAATGTCTACTTCAGTGAACCAAAGAAAAGAAACTTAAGCTTTCAAATCCTCACAGAACAACATAAAACTCCTGAAATTCTAGACTCAACACCCCAATCTCCCAACACCCACAAAAAAGGTTAAATAACGCAGATGAACTGGACAATGTAACTAAGCTGAACTAAACAAGAACTGGTATAACACCACTGGATCAGATTCCTCTCAACACAGAGGAAAATAAATAAGAGCATCACTGGATCGATTCATCTAAGCACGGGCAAAATAAACAAATCAACACAAACAATGGAAATATAATTGCTCCAGGAACAACCTTCTGCAGTACAAAGATGAAACACCAAATTCCAACCAAATCACAGTAGCCGAACTGAGAAGGAAATGAACCAACAATTACAGAAGAAGGAAATTGATACCAACAGCCTCAATCTCTCACAGCTCTCACTAGGTGCTCCTCCTGCTCAACCAACAACAGAAAGAACACTCTCACAGCTCACCCCTCTGAACTGCAGAACCAAGAGAAAGGAAAACCTAAAAATTGCAGAACTTAAAACCCCTATGGAAATCTCAACTCTCCGATCTGAACTCTCGTTACAGCAGCACAGAACAGATGGAAGAACAAAAAATTGAACTAAAAATTTACTGAATTCCGAACTGTCTACCTCTCCTAGATCTGAAAGAAACATGCACTACACTGCTCAAATATATGAATCCAGGAGGAACAGAAAGAAACAACATCTCAAAGAAAACAAACCAGCAAACCTATCTCCCTCCCCTGCTTACAGAAGAAAGGTACAGAAAAAAATGACAACAATGAAAAATTCAAACAACTTCAACTCGGATGCCCTGAAGACATCAAATTCTACAAATTTCTGCTGACCAAGCTCCTGAACTGGAAGAAAGAAATAGGAAAATTAACTGGAAACCCCACAAAATATCCGAACCAATGCTTGCTTACAGAAAGAAAGCTACAGAAAGAAACTAAAACTCCACATAAATTGAACTAATGCTTAACAGAAATATAAAGAAAAATACGATCTCCTCCGGAGAACAACACAAGCCAAGAACATATCCATCTCTTCCAACTCTCATATCAAACTAAGAAAAGAAAACAAATAGCTCTCCCTCCCAGATGCCTGCAGAACTGCTCAAAGAAAAATTACAGAAAAAATGGCAAGGAATTAAATTAAAATCTGAACAGAGAACCCCCAAACATCTCAACTCGTCTCCCCCACTGCTCTGCTCAAAATGAAAATTACAGAAATAAAAGCTAAAAAAATTCCTACCAAATTCTAACCAGTGAGCCCCTTGGACTTGAGGACCTTGGGTCCTTTTATAGGCGTTAGGATTCTTCCAGGCGCCTCTGCTTCCTCTGTAGCTTGCACCAGGATCGCCACCTCAGCACTGCCCTGGATTGCCACCTCAGCAGGCCCTCACCGCCCAGAAAGCCACCTTCTTGCCTGCGCCATTGCCCTGGTCACGCCTCCAGCGGCACACGCCGCCACCTCAGCTTCACCAGATCTGGCCTCCTCAGCTGCTGCTCTACACGGTAGAGCTTCACACGGTTAGCTTCCGTTGTGCAGCACCGCCAGCCTCACCAGCTTCCTCGCTTCCGCTGCTCCGCACACCCCGCCACCTCAGCATCGCCATCGCACAGCAACCCACACCATCTGGCCTCCAGATCCGGGCGCGCCTAGCCAGTACCATCGCCCTGGCCTCCAGATCCGGGCGCACCTAAACCCCAGTGTCGCCTAGCACACCAGCTCCATGCACAGCATGCCCTCCCAGCCGCACAGACCCTGTACAACCAGCCCAGCCGCACCATCGCCTGAGCGCACCTGGGAGCTGGCCGCCTCCTACTCCATCACACCATCAAACCGCCATGCCCAAGCCCCATCGCCAGAGCTCTGGAGCCAGCTTCCAGCAGCTTCTGTTGTGCCACCTCCAGGGCTCCTGAAAAGGGCAAAATAAGGCTTCAGATGTGTTCGTGGTAAAAAGTGTGGTGAGGTGTTAAAATGTTTATTTATTTATTTAATCGAATTGGTGGATTATTAAAATACTTTTATTTATTTATTTAAGATTGGGTGGGGTATGTGACATGATGGTATTTAGGTAAATGCTATTTATTTAACTAAGATTTAAAATTTGATTTATTTATAAACTAATATTTACAAAGATGATTAAGAAAATCTAAGATCAATGATTTATTATATACAATGTACATGAGAAAAAAATTTATTAGTCAAACTATTTAAAAAGTATTGACTTATTAAATGAAATCTAACTATGTGATCTACCCAAAATCTTAACTGAAATGCTCAAAATTTTATTTATGGATGAAATGCCAATTAAAATAAAATGACATCATTTATAGACAATCGTTGTCTAAATCAACTACATGTATGAAATTTAACACGAAAATTTAGTAGTTATCAACGACCTCATGCAACGGGGTAAGGCGTCGCCTTCCCAGGGCTGACGTCGGCATGTCGCCCAGTGCACGACACGCGGCGCGCATGCAGACGACAACCACCCAATGGTGGTCATAAGAACGCGACATGCAGAACCGTCCCGTTAAGAACGCGACGTCCCTCAATGTCACGTTCACAGACAGTGAACAGGTTGGGTTTTTGGCCCAGCCTACCGCCCAACCACACCCAACCTGTACGCACACTGAAACACGCCACATTGGCAATGCATTGGCCACCACAAACTCTAAACAAAGGATCCACAGAGATCCAACAAAGGATCCACAAAGATCCGAAAAACGCACGACGTTACATTACTATCATCTAAAAAGAAATTTCGACCTCGAAATTCAAACATCATTCAAGTAATTAAAACTTTAAACACTATAACAAGTACTATCATCTAAGAAGATTAGAAAGCTTACTCTAACAGGTAAGGATACGCTTTAGCCATTTCCTCTGCGAACTCCAACTATCCTCTCCTCTCTGCCTATTCTCCCACCTGACTTTCACTAAATCAATTTCTTTGTTTCTTAACTTCTGTGTTCTGCGGCCTGTGATATGCACTGGGTACTCTGGCATAGACATATCCGGTTTCAAATCATCCCGCTGATAACTGACTATCTGTGCTGGATCTTCAATATATTTTCTCAACATAGACACATGGAACACATCATGGGCATCAGTGAAATCACTACCATCAATTATGTAGGCTGTCTCCCCAATTCTTTCCAGCACTTGGAAGGCCCCCACATATGTTGGGCTTAACTTCCCCTTCTTACTAACCTCAAAACACCTTTAGTAGGAGAAACCCTCAGAAAGACAAGTCTCGAACTTCAAATTAAAGTGGCCTGCGACGATTATCTGCATAGCTTTTTTGTCGCTCTGGGCTGTAGCACCCGAAATTGTAATTACATAAAAATTTAAATAAATAGAAATAAATAATTTCCACATTATCGGAGTATTTAAAACATACGTATCATTATCGTACGTGCTAAAACACGTCGGAAAATTCCGTAAAAATTATAAATCAACCCCACACATTATTCCTAAATGTTCCATAAAGAAATTGGTGCCAAGAAAAATCAGATTAGACAATTTTAAAGTGTATTGCAACTTATTATCGTAATTCATAAATAAGTCGAAAAATCATTATCACATGTACTTGGATAAGTCAGAAAATTAATAAAAAATCATAAACGGACTTCAAATAATATCCTCTAATGACCCATCAGAAATTTGGGTCAATAAAATCATTTGGGCTAGGCTTAAGTGTTATTGTGACCGATTATCCAAATTACGAAACAAGTCGGAAAACCGTTCACACGAAATACGACGCAACCATAATTAATAAAAATGTTGTAGAGATTCTAGCATTATATATTAATGACCCAATATCATAATTGAGCCATGGCCATCATTTGCCCAAAACTCAAATGAAACAAGAAATGCATGGAAATTCATAGCTTAAATAAGCTAAAATTAAAAAGAGCAATTAGAGTTGAATTGGGATGAGAACATGCTTTCTTGGCAACCCAAATTCGTGTTTAACTATGGGGGGAGGTTTCCTAAAGCCTCACACACTCTAATGGAGGAAAAATCCTCAAATTAGGAAACTAGTATGTCAAACTGCAACCCTAGTTTCCTTGTCACAATAGGACTCCTAAACACCATGGATGCTTAAATACTCTCCACCAAACCCTTGGGGACGAGTTTACTCTTGTGGGGTCGTGTGGAGGAGTTCTTGGTGGTTGGGGAGTAGCAGATCGCCCACACTAAGCCGTTCTTCTTCCCCGTTGCGTCTGCTGCGACCTGCACAGATAGTCCATCTTGAAGTCGACCAAGGGTAGGTCAAACCATACCAAACCTTACAAGGCTTATATCTCTGGAAATAGTAGGTCGCATCTAGTTTCTAACCCCACTGGTTTCACTATTTTTCACTCAGTAGATCGGGTACATTAAGCATTCTCCTGCAAGTGGTCTGACACACAGAGTTTTCTAGAAAAATGGGACTTCTTCAACCCAGAAGGTAGGTTTCCTTGGGCCAAACCTTACATATCCTATACCAGTGTGTAGAACATCAAGTTAACTTTCGTTTCCCACTGATTTCATCGAATTCCAATGAGTACATGTGAGTTATAGGCGTTTTGCCAACATCGCATGTCTGAGACTTTTTACGTTCGTGTTGATTTATCACGCATCTCTAGGTCATTTAAAATTGTTTAAAAATCATAGTTTGCATCTATTCCACGTTACCTACCACTTTCATGATGAGACTTTTGTCCTAAAAGCCCTAATTATTCATGTATCATACCTTGCAAGTAAATCTTGCATTTAACTGTTCACAGTGTTCTATACCTCATGTTTGACTTGATTAAAGCCTGTCGAGACCATCATTGTTTTCTAATTCCGATTTACTAGAAGCACCCTTGCATGTCTAGGTTGGTTTAAAACTAGTTTCGTGATTTTTCATGCATTGTACAATTTGTTCCCTATTTTTGAAGCACCCTGCATCAATATAAGGCAGTTCTGGACTGCAATCCAGAACAGTCTTTTTTCTGTCGGATTCAGGGGCAGACCCTGTGAACGCGACGGCTCAATAGGCCCGTTCTAAGGTCTTGTCGCGACAACACACCCGTCACGTTCTGAATGTGACGAACGCCGTCGTTGCTATCTCTCTGCCTGTTCTGACTGCCCCGTCACGTTGTGTACATTCCCTTGTTGCGTTCTGTCTCGATCTCGTCGCGACCCTTACTGGGTTGCGTCGCGATCTCAGAATTTTTCATGAAACCCCACTTATTGTTTTTTACAATCTTACCGACTATACCCGAGGTCTGGTTAACATGATAATTAGTGTGTAATTCTCATGTCCTGGGTCTGCACATGATATCTATTTAATGGCTTAAAAGTGTTTAACCCATTTAAAAGATTGAAGTACACAACATTACTCTATTTGCTTTCTTAATGACGTGACCATTCATGTAACTTTTGATTCACTCTTTGTACTGTTCTAGCTTCTTAAAATGATAATTTTTATCTCAAAATCTTGCAATCCATGTTTACTTAAGTGCATAGTTTCATGTCATGTCCATGCTAGTGTTTTCCGTGAGTTTAAAACCAACGGTTTGTGAATTGATACACGCGTACATCACTACACCCTTACATGTCTAGGTAGCCCTTTCTTGGGAATTTGAAGCTTTCTGCCAGTCATTCTGAATTGGTAGACTAGTGACCTATTCTCCAAGGCCTCCGTAAATCTCCTCTGACCATGGATTCCCACATGGCCGACGAGTTGGTTGTACCATTGAAGTTCCCTCGAGATAGCGTGCACTTCCTTTCTCTTCTTGTTCTCGTGAGGGTGATTTACAATCTAGACTAAACCATTAATGTAAAGATTAAACTAAAGTATAAATCATACCGTTATGCTGCCGAATTTATCTCTTGACCACTGTATCATGCAATCATGTTCACCTTACTTATTCTCATCGTTATCATGAACATTGACATTACACATGCGTACATATGAACTTCTCATTGGCCACTGTTAATGACTGTGGGTATCTACATTTAAAAATTGAAATGAGATGCTGACTGGGCACGGCGAGTGTCCAAGGGCTCTAGTCTAGCCCCAATGACGGAGAGTCATAAATATTACTTTTAACCATGGGGTAAAATGATACTAGCATTGCATCTACGCTGGAGTCTTGCTTGCTTGTTGAATGATAGATACAATAACACATACATGTGTCCTAATGTGCATTCTTGGTGGATCTTTCCTTGGTGTACATTAGTGTTTACGTGCCTGATTAGTGTTACTTGATCGTGCTCGTACATTCTTCCATCTTGCTTGCGTGATATGACCATCCAACATTTATTACAATTTACATGATATCTTGCGTCCTTGTTATAAAACTCACTCTTATATTTCTCATTATATTCTTGCTCTATCACAATCACTCTTCTCTAGCTTGTTCATGTATCATTTTTAATGAGTTTTATCCGTACATGCATATCATGACATTCATCGTGCTTACTAGTTCTAAATTGTTAATCACTTATATCATTGCCCGCATATTGAGATATAAATCTACTGGGCTAGTTTGCTCATCCCCTACTTTTACCCAATCTAGGAGACTATGATGTCCAAGAGGAGGAGCATGTGGAGGATGGGAATGCATCCGAGTGAGGGCGTTCCAACCATGAGTCTAGTTATAGTAGTTTTCTTTGAGTGTTAGATTCATGTAGTAGGAAGTGAGATAATATGTACTTTTCCTTTTTATTGAGTGTTAGTCCTGTAATAGTTTCCATTTGGATACAATGAGTTGAGATTTGAATACAAGATTAGTTGAGTTCAATATTTGGGCCCTATGATTATGTATGTTGTATACATTTAGTGCGAGCTAGCTAGAGGCTTATTTGCCGACTGTTCACGTCTCGGGATATCGACTCGAATTATCTCCACATTATTAATATCCACTGCGTAATTCTCGGGGGACGTGACATGGGCTATCTGTAATTTTTCTTAGATAAATCTGAACATTTCTGTTTGTTTGCTGAATCAATTCAGGAGCCATTACCTGCCTCTCTCCACTTCATGCCAATTTAATGGAGTTCTGCACGGCCTGTCATATAATGCTTCACACGATGCCATTCCAATACTGGTATGATAACTATTGTTATAAGTAAACTCGACCATGCCCAAATGGTGCTCCCAATTGCCTCCCCCACTAAGACAAGCTCGTAACATGTCATCAGATGTCTGTATTGTCTTTCTGTCTGACCATCTGTTTGTGGGTGATAGGCTGAACTGTATCTCAATTCCATACCAAGTACTCTTTGTAAACTTCTCCAGAAACAGAAGTAAACATTGGATCCCTATCAGAAAGAATTGTCTTCGGGATGCCATGCAATAGAAAAATTTTGTCAACATAAATTCTTGCTAATCTATCTACTGGTCCAGGACATACTTACTGCTATTAATCTGCATACTTTAGTTAATCTGTCAATAAATAGCAGATTCCATTATGCCTGTAGCTGTTCTTTGTAGTTCATGCTGGAAATCAGGCTACAGCTGCAAGGAATGGAGCGCGGTAATTTACCACCGCAACTTTAGAAGTTTGAACCCTCCTCGTTTCTCTGGATCCTCTGATCCAGACGAAGCGGAGAATTGGCAGGAAGCAATAGAAAGGATTTTCCAAGTTATGTAAGCACCAATAGGGAAAAAGTGTACTGGTCACTTTCCAATTTACAAAGGATGCCCGAGCATGGTGGAAGGCCACATCGGCCATCTGCCAAATGTAGCTGAGCTAGAGTGGGCAGGATTTCTGGAGATCATTCGAGGAAAATACTTCTCTGAAAGAGTTAATGAAAAGAGGCGACGGAATTTGCTGCACTAAACATAAAGGAATGTCCATGGTTGAGTATGAGGCTCAGTTCGCGCGTCTGGCTATGTATGCCCACATCTAGTGGGAATGGAATGATTAAAGGCTAAACTATTTCATGGATGGGCTCAGGCCCTGTTAGGATCGGACGTTCGGTGATGGCAAAGCTAGAATGGGGGGTTTGAATAGATTTGCAGCGGAAACTTAAGCAATTTAAAAATTTCTTCGTACTAAGAGATCTACTCAATTAAAACCCCTCACTGATCTGATGTAATGTGTGTAGACAAATTAACAGTTAGTGTGTAGACGAAATCCCTATGCATGCATCTAGCGCAATATAGATCAAACACAAATCAAACCACAGTGCACAAGGGATTTTTAGGGGTTCGGAGATCACACCACTGATTCCTATGTCCACCCCTCAGACAGTGAGGACACACTACTCAAGAATCGAGTACAACCACACACACGATCACAACGACTCAACCACACACGCTAGATCAAGTTCACAAAAGATCAGATCCTCTAGCCTTGATCTGACCAACACACCAAACACTATGATCTATACACAACCCTTGTACAGATCACAAAGCACACACACTTCCACAAACACCACGTACTCATCTCCAATCAGTACACACACAAAGAGATATATGAAAATAGAGTAAAAGAAAAGTTCTGAGATAAAAGATCAAATCCTATGATGAACTCTTCGATTTGGTCGTCCAGAACAACTTCAGGCTTCGTGTTGATGATGATTAGACGATATAGATGAAGCTTGATTCGTGGACAGACAGGCTTCAACTCCTCGTGAGATGGATCTTCTTTGAACAATTTGGAGAGTTGAAGCAGAGCAGCAGGAATAAGCTCTTCTCTTACGTTTTGCTTAGGGTTTTGATATGGTGGCTTCTTGCTGCGAAAATACCTCTATATGATCTACATATAGTGGTGTCCAAGTATGGAGAGACGTGCTAAAAGGAAACACCCTAATACACATCTATTCTGACCATTGGATCTGACTTTCTTTTCGTCTGTCGACAGGCACCATGTAGCTGTCGACAGCTACTGCTCAAACTATTTCCAGAATCATGTAAGTTCCTAGAACACTGGGGCTGTCGATAGGTGATAGCCTAGCTGTCGACAGGCAACCTATCTGTCGACATTGATTGCTGGTTGTCGATAGGCAGCATGTATCTTTCGACAGGCAGTCTTCAGCTATTGACAGCTACTGCTCCATTTGTGCTTCCAGCAGCTTGTTTTGTTCTGACTTGTCTATCTGTTGACATGGGCCTTCATGGCTGTTGACAGGAGTTCAGATGAAGTCTTGTTCTTGATCTTTTTCACTTGGTTCTTGTTGCTTGACTTGTATATATTCACACCTACATAGAGAACATTATAAGGAGATACAATGAATACATAGGTGTCATCAAAGCATTTGCTCACCTGATCATTTCATCATGTCTTTGTCATATTTATCATGTTTCCAACATTAAGACAACATCAATTATGTCACTCATCATCAAAAACATTTAAACACATGTCATCATACACATTGTAACCCAACATTCTCCCCCTTTTAGATGATGACAAAATTACAATTGATGTCTCCCCTTTGGCAACATCCAAAAAGATAAGTCATGCACAAATGGGTAAGAATGAAGCAAAGAACAGACTGATGACTCAAGAGAAGGGCAAGGAAATGAAGCAAGAACTACTTGACCCCAGAATTGAATTGTGAAAGATTTGAGTGGGGAATGAGTGTTCAAATGGGATTGCAAGGTTGAGAATAGGTTGATACCCACTACAAAGTGTCATAAATACTACTATTAAGACACATAAAAATTCTACAATGGTTAAGAGATATACTCCGATAATCTCAAGTTATGGCATTTAGAAGACACAGTTCAAAAACATATGAAACTAAGATAACCTGTTTGAAGCACCCTGCGTAGATATAAGGCAGTTCTAGACCGCAATCCAAAAACATGTCTTTTGTCTATCAGATTCAGGCGTAGACCTTGTGAACGCGACGGCCCGATAGGCCGCGTTCTGAGGTCTTGTCACAACAACACACCCGTCGCGTTCTGAATGCGACGAGCGCCGCCATCGGTATCTCTCTGCCTGTTCTGACTGACCCGTTGTTCTAGATTCTTGGACCCTTGTCGCGTTCTATCTCGATCCGTCGCGATCTCAGAATTTTCATGAAACCCCACTTATTTTTTTTGCAAATCTTACCACTATACCCGAGGTCTGGTTAACATGATATTTAGTGTGTAATTCTCATGTCTTGGGTCTGAACATGATATCTGTTTAATGGCTTAAAGTGTTTAACCCATTTAAAAAGCGTTAAGTACACGAACATTATTCTAATTGCTTTCTTAATGACGTGACAATTCATGTAACTTTTGATTCACTCTTTGCACTGTTCTAGCTTCTTAAAATGATAAATTGTTATCTTTAAATATTGCAATCCATGTTTAGTTAAGTGTTTTCCACGAGTTTAAAATCGATGGTTTGTGAATTAAGACACGCGTAATCACTACACACTTACACGTCTAGGCAGCCTTTTCTTGGGAATTGGAAACTCTCTACCGGTCATTCCCAATCGGTAGTGTCACGCCCCTCCATTTAGCAGCGGAATAAATCGGAGGGAGACGCGAACAACCAGTATGGTAACGACAATTGCGCATACTTTCGCAAACATCAGAGCATCTAAAAACAATAATTGGAATAAACTCTTATTTCATTATAAAATCACTAAGACTATTACATCCACTAATCAGAGCCACACATAAGGCTCAATGACATCATTACATTGAAAAGAAATCTAAAGCAATAACTACTAGACTCCAATTGTGCTAGGGTAACTTCATCATTGACTCCAGGTCACTCATCACTCTAGTCCCGTCCCATTGGTACGTATAACGTCATCGTCCGACTTACCTGAGCCACAATAACAAATAACGAAGGGTGAGCGATAACGCCTAGTAGGACTTAAATCTCAATAGTCCAGCAGGATTTAAATGATTAATGCTTTAATGGCAGAGTAACTAATGATAGAAAGAGTCATGTAAAGTCGAGAAAGTAATAGCACAAGTAACATGGTTTAGATAGCAGATGAATCAAGTATAGCACGATGATTAAAGTCAAGTCACGATAGAAAACGATAGAAAAATAGCAAGTAACGATATTGTCAAGAATAGCAAGCAACATGTATAGCAAGAAGAGATGATAGTAGATGGTCATGTAAAGAGTAAATTGCACTTGATTGATTACATCAATCGAGATAGTATAGCACTTTGATTAACTTTCACCAATCGAAATAGTAATGGAACTTTGAATGTGATCAGGTCACGATAGAACTCAATAACTCAAGATAGTAAGGATCAAGTAGAGCAAGTAGAGTGTATGACAAGATAGCGTGTAACGAGATAGCGTGTAACGAGGATAGCGTGTATGGTTGCACAACGGTGCACTAGTAGAGTACGACAATAGTCACTTTGGGATAGTAGCCGTTTCACGATAGTACATTATGTCTGAACTCCTCAGACTAATGTTATAACAGTCAGTGATAGCACAGAAATGGTACAGTACGTCTGAACTCCTCAGACGAATAGTAGCAATTAGATGTCTAGCCAAGATAGTATAGTCAGAACCGGTGCAATGCAGAACACCGTCAATAGCCCTGCAGGTATTTTCGGGTGGCTCTCTGCCCCCAGGACTAGATTGGAGCCCCTCGGACACTCTCCGTGCCATGCACAGTATGCATTGGATACATTAGAGTCACAAGACCCATATTATAGCGCTAGACAGTCATGAAATAGTACAAAACATAGGAGCCACACAGCTCAAGGGTACCAAGAGAGTTCCAAATGAATAGACGAGATAGATGAGATAGTAGAGTGAACTTGAATAGATGAGCGAGTAGAGTGTAGATGAGATCTTATGGTCATTGCACGTGAAACGTCGAGTAACAAGAGATAGTAATAGTTGCACAACACCACGTACGGTGTTGGTAGTCAGGTGGAATACACTACCTTTCCGCTGGCCATGTTATGTACAGGTCCAGAGGTCCGGCGTGAAATCAAGATAAGAGCGAGAGCAACTAAGGCTGTTTGGATCTTGTCGATCCCAAAGGGTATCATAGGTGTTAGGGTACAACCGCTCGTCGACCATGTGGGAATCCATGGACAGAGGAGACTTACGGAGGTCTTGAACAAGGATTCACTAGTCCGGCAGAAGGAATATCCTACGGAGAGTTCGTCCAAGTCAAGGAAAGTGTGTGTATAGAAACAAGTGCCCGACGTTCTAGAGGAATTCTAGAACAGTGGAGCGTCGGTAACGGTATTCCCAAACAACCGAGAAACGAAGAAAAGTTCATTTAAAATAGAGCAATTTAATGTACATTATTGCAATAAATTAACCAGATACATTATGAGATATTTTGTGCCAAGTCAAGCCATAATTGGATGGTTCAAGTGTGTGAACGTGTGAGAGAAATCATAGATAGAAAGATGTCGTGTTATTACATTTTAAATCATTCAATATGACTCTATTTTATAACATGTGTTTTTAGCAAGTTTGATAACAAGGCAAGAAGTGGATAATCGGCAAGTAGAGAGCATGATCATGAATTTAAAATCAATTAAAAATTATGTAAACATGTTTTAACTTGATATGGGTTTATAAATGCATGTTAAGACTTTTTAGAACTTCTTAGAAGAGATCAAACTCACACATGTAAGGAACGACGCAAAACGACGGAAACCAAGATGTATGCCTTTTAGAAGGGAAATGCAATCCATCCCTTCACTTCCTAAGGTCATAACTCATTGATTTTTCATTCAAATCTCACAACATGAATATACCAAATTTAAGCCCTTGAATGAGTAATCCAGCAAAGAAAATGGCTCGACCGAGGTCTATAAAAAAGTTATGGCCGATTAAGTGAACATAGGCAGAAGGCGACACAGTGCCTGTCGCCTTCAGAACATGAAGGCGACCATGATCTTGTCGCCTTCTGGAAAAGACCACGAAACGGCCTGATTTTTGGTATGGGTCGCGACCATGATGTTGTCGCGTTATGGTAGCGACGTGTCGACCTGTCGCTACCTGAAAATGACGTTTGGGTTGCTTTTTCTACCTATTTCCAACTCCGACTTGGATTGGGTTTGACACCTGTGGGTTTGAAAAATCAAAACAAATGCTAGGGTGATCAAATCGAGTGAAACCACCTTGTTAGTTAGATTACTTCCAATACTTTCTACAGTAGCAAATAATTGAGAAACAAAGGTCGTTTGACTAGGTAATAAAACGTATTGTGACTGACTGTGTGAATCTGACATAGTGGTAATGTTCGAACTAATACTCTCACTATAGTCAACAAAAATTGGGGAAACCAGTGCCAAATGAAAGTAGACACATGAGGTAACAAGTTCTCTGTTGAACACTTGGTCTAAAAATGACTCCACAAAGAGGTATGGAACTTGTAACACAAGTCAAGGTTAAACCGCAACAGTACATTGTCGAAATCATGCAAGATTTAATTTTGACAAAGGATGGATAAAAATTAGGGCTTTTAGGGGCAAAAGATGCCTAACATCCATCAGTAACTCTAGTTAAAATTTGAGAGCACGAGGTTGAGTATATATGGAGATCAAGAATAAAGAAGAAGGGTCGGGTTCATCATATTTGCAGAATTTCAAAAATAGAGATCAAAAGATTGGCTCGATGAAAAAGAGTGAAACAAGAGGGCTTTTGTTCCTGATGTATGGAACAATCTACAGATGGATTTAATTGAGATTTGCTCGTGAGAATGCCTACCTTTAGTCGTTTTACTCTTCTAGGGCTAGAACTTGAAGAACAAAGGAAGATGTTTGAGAGAGCCTTCTCCCCACAATTCTCTTCCTCCTTGACCTTCTCTCCACGTCCAGCAAGCCCCAGCAAAGTTTTAGGGCGGCCATGGAAGTTAAGAGAGTATTTAAGCTAGTAAGGGTTCTATTCCTACTACTACTCAAATTTCTCTTTAATTACGAGATTTCCTAACTACTTCTTTCCTTCCTTACTTTCCAACTTCTATTTGGGTTAGGTTGATGTCTAAATTCGTGATAAATCATATGGGGTAGGTTTAGGAATCCAATTCTATCTCAAATTGCTTATTTAATACATTAAATGTTCTTTTCTATTTAAGTAATATTTAAGTTGCGAATTTAGGGTATTTTCCCATTATTCTTCTTTTTAAAATCCTTATTTTGGACCACTAAATTCTAATGGGTCCATTTAACCAAGCCCATTATTTATTGGAATTTATCTTATAGGTTTTTCCCTTTTTAATTAGGAAGAATAGATAGGGGTGTCAATGGGCCGGGCCTGGACCGGGCCTTGTTAGGCCCGGCCCAGGCCCGGGGGTAGGCCCGGTATGGCCCGGCCCTGCCCCGCCCAGAAAAAGCCCGAAAAGCCCGGCCGGCCCGAAAAATAAAAAAGTATTATTTTTTATTTATATAATATATAATTTTAATACATCTACTATAATATATCTATAAAAAAAAATATATATTTTACTTATATCTATATTAACATTTAACTTGTAAAAGTTTATATTTTTGAGTAGATTTATTGTAGAAAAAAATACATGTAAATCTCTTTCTAAATATAAATTTTTTATTTAATATAAATTATATTTTATTTTTCCGGGCCGGCGGGCCGACCGGGCCGGGCCACACAAAGCCCAAGCCGGCCCTATTTTTTTCCGGGCCGGGCCAAAAATTTGTAACGGGCTCATTTTTTCGGCCCAAGCCCGGTTAAAATCGGGCCGGGCTTCCGGGCCTCCGAGCCGGCCCGGCCCAATTGACACCCTAAGAATAGAGTTATGATTTTTATTGCATTTCTTATTGATTTTATTCATGGGCTATGAGAGGTCCATTGGTCCAAACTCGATAATGGTTAATCATCACATGATGTTGGAAGTCTCTCCGACATGTTCATTTAATTTATGGGCGCAAGATCTTTCCATGTTAACGGTTTCCGACTTAGTTTCCAAATTGGGTAATTAGTCACATTGTGACGTACGCTTTGCCAATTGGATTTTCGTTGCACGCATTTTTGTGGAACACTTAGGGATAATATTTGTGGTTGATTTATAATTTTTAAGGAATTTTTAGATGTGTTCTTGCACATACAATAATGGTACGTATGTTTCTATTATTTCGATTTAAAGAAATTATTATTTCGGATTATTTTTTTTAAGTATTAAATTTTCTGGGTTGCTACATCTCCCCCCATAAAAGAATTTGGTCTCCAAATTCATATGATATGATACGACTACCATTTACTATGGATATTCATTCATCACCTCCCCACTTAGGGCTTTGCTATCGTGAAATAATATGAAAACAAACTAAGGGTTTAGTGATGGTACCTTGTCCGCCTTCATTGGCATGATTCATATCTACGGGGCTTGTAATCGTCCTTGGCGTGCAGTTTGGTTCTTCTTGTTGGACAATCGATGACTCGATGTTGTTGACTCCACATCGCAAGTATTTTCCTAATTTCTTCCAACAGTTACAATCTGATGCCCTGGTTTCTTACAAAATTTACAGAATTCCTTCTGCTTCACTTCCCCTTTCATTCTCTTGCTATCTATGGATTTCTTCCTTTATTATCATTGGAATGAGTAGCACGTTCCCTTTTCAACACCTTCTTCTTATGAATCTTTTCAAGAGTTCCATGGTGTCTTCTACTAATTGAGCTCTCAATACCATGCTGAATATACTTCAATGTCTAGTGGAGCCAATTTTTCTAGAACACAGGCTCAACCCTTCTAGGAATCTCTTTGCCTTCATTCTTCGTACTCACCAATGTGGTGCGTACTGTGCTAGTCTTTCAATTGCACTCATATTCTGCTACAGATATCATTCGTTGTTTTAAATTGGCGAATTCATCTGCCTTCTTCTCACGAATCCTCTCGGAAATTATTTGGTGTTGAGAGTTCTAAAAATTTCGTCACTTATATCGATGTTGGGTAATTGTCGACTGGCAGCATCCCACCAAGCTCTAGCATCGCGGTCCAACGGAAGGTTGCCAGAAGGACTTTCTCCTGCTCTGAACATTGCATAACCCTAAAGATCCGTTCCATTGCCTTCACCCATTTTCAGCTTCATCGGGATCCGGAGTTCCATTAAACGTAGGGGGATTTATTCGTTGAAAGTTCCCATATAAGTCTCCTGCCCCATTTCTTGCTCCGCTTGAATTACGTTGTTAAGGGCTTGAGTTAACCCCTGTACGGTCTGTTGAATTCGTGCATTAGTGCATGCTTGCCAGCCATCTGCTCTAGTTCCTGCGAGCAATATACTTATTAATTTCCTTCTTAAACTTAGGTACTTATGCATATAGTTAAGCTCCTAGCATAACCCCAAGCTTTACCCAATCTCTCACATAGGTATGGTGGTTGACTTAGACACGGTTATGGCAGTTCACCTAGAACATCCCTAGACTTAAAATATCCTAATAAGGACATCCTAGGCTTCTCGTACGGTGTTGGCAGTCAGGTGGAATACACTACCTTTCCGCTGGCCATGTTATGTACAGGTCCAGAGGTCCGGCGTGAAATCAAGATAAGAGCGAGAGCAACTAAGGCGTTTGGATCTTGTCGATCCCCAAAGGGTATCATAGGTATTAGGGTACAATCAGCTCGTCACCATGTGGAATCCATGGACAGAGGAGACTTACGGAAGTCTTGAACAAGGATTCACTAGTCTGGCAGAAGGAATATCCTACGGAGAGTTCGTCCAAGTCAAGGAAAGTGTGTGTATAGAAACAAGTGCCCGACGTTGTAGAAGAATTCTAGAACAGTGCAGCGTCGGTAACGGTATTCCCAAACAACACGAGAAACGAAGAAAAGTTCATTTAAAATAGAGCAATTCAATGTACATTATTGTAATAAATTAACCAGATACATTATGAGATATTTTGTGCCAAGTCAAGCCATATTGGATGTTTCAAGTTTGTGAACGTGTGAGAGAAATCATAGATAGAAAGATGTGTGTTATTACATTTTAAATCATTCAATATGACTCCATTTTATAACATGTGTTTTAGCAAGTTTGATAACATGGCAAGAAGTGGATAATCGGCAAGTAGAGAGCATGATCATGAACTTAAAATCAATTAAAATTTATGTAAACATGTTTTAACTTTGATATGGGTTTATAAATGCATGTTAATACTTTTAGAACCTTCTTAGAAGAGATCAAACTCACACATGTAAGGAACGACGCAAAACGACGGAAACCAAGATGTATGCCTTTTAGAAGGCAAATGCAATCCCATCCCTTCACTTCCTAAGGTCATAACTCATTGCTTTTTCATTCAAATCTTAACAAGAATATACCAATTGAAGCCCTTTGAATGAGGAATCCAACAAAGAAAACGGCTCATCAATCCGAGGTCTATAGAAAAAGTTATGGCCGATTAAGTGGACATAGGTAGAAGGCGACACAGTGCCTGTCGCCTTCAGACATGAAGGCGACATGATCTTGTCGCCTTCTGAAAAAGACCACGAAATGGCCTGATTTTTTGTATGGGTCGCGACCATGATGTTGTCGCGTTATGGTAGCGACGTGTCGACCTGTCCTACCTGAAAATGACGTTTGGGTTGCTTTTTTCTACCTACCTATTTCCATCCGACTTGGATTGGGTTTGACACCTGTGGTTTGAAAAATCAAAAAATACTAGGGTGATCCAATCGAGTGAAACCACCTTTTTTAGTTAGATTACTTCCAATACTTTGTACAGTATCAAATAATAGAAAACAAAGGTCGTTTGACTAGTTAATAAAATGTATTGTGACTGACTGTGTGATCTGACACAGTGGTAACGTTCAGACTAATACTCTCACTATAGTCAACAAAAATTGGGGGAAACCAATGCCAAATTGAAAGTAGACACATGAGGTAACAAGTTCTCTGTTGAACACTTGGTCTAAAATGACCTCCACAAAGAGGTATGAAACTTGTAACACCAGTCAAGGTTAAAACCGCAACGTACATTGTCGAATCATGCAAGATTTAATTCGTGACAAAGGATGGATAAAAATTAGGGCTTTTAGGGGAAAAAGATGCCTAACATCCATCAGTAACTCTAGTTAAAATTTAGAGCACGAGGTTGAGTATACATGGAGATCAAGAATAAAGAAGAAGGGTCGTTTCATCATATTTGCATAATTCAAAAATAGAGATCAAAAGATTGGTTCGATGAAAAAGAGTGAAACAAGAAGGCTTTTGTTCTGATGTATGGAACAATCTACAAGTGGATTTAATTGAGTTTTGCTCGTGAGAATGCCTACCTTTAGTCGTTTTACTCTTCTAGGGCTAGAACTTGAAGAACAAGGAAGATGCTTCAGAGAGCCTTATTCCCATGAATTCTCCTCCTCCTTGACCTTCTCTCCATGTCCAGCAAGCCCTAACAAAGTTTCAGGGCCGGCCATGGAGACTTAAGAGAGTATTTAAGCTAGTAAGGGTTCCTATTCCTACTACTACTCAATTTCTCTTTAATTACGAGATTTCCTAACTCCTTCTTTCCTTCCTTGCTTTCCAACTTCTATTTGGGTTAGGTTGAAGTCTAAATTCGTGATAAACCATATGGAGTAGGTTTAGGAATCCAATTCTATCTCAAATTGCTTATTTAATGCATTAAATGTCTCTTTTCTATTTAAGTATTATAAGTTGCGAATTTAGGGTATTTTCCCATTATTCTTCTTTTTAAAATCCTTATTTTGGACCACTAAATCTAATGGGTCCATTTAACCAAGCCCATTATTTATTGGATTTATCTTATAGGTTTTCCCTTTTTAATTAGGGAAGATAGAGTTATGATTTTTATTGCATTTCTTATTTGATTTATTCATGGGTATGAGAGGTCCATTGGTCCAAACTCGATAATGGTTAATCATCACATGATGTTGGAAGTCTCTCCGACATGTTCATTTAATTTATGGCGCATGATCTTTCGTGTTAACGGTTTCCGACTTAGTTTCCAAATTTGGATAATTAGTCATATTGTGACGTACGCTTTGCCGATTGGATTTTTCGTTGCACGCATTCTTCGTGGAACACTTAGGGATAATATTTGCAGTTGATTTATAATTTTTAAGGAATTTTTAGATGTGTTCTTGCACATACAATAATGGTACGTATGTTTCTATTATTTCGATTTAAAGAAATTTTTATTTCGGATTTTTTTTTAAAGTATTAAATTTTCTGGGTTGCTACAGGTAGAACTAGTGACCTATTCTCCAAGCCTCCGTAAATCTCCTCTGACCATGGATTCCACATGGCCGACGAGTTGGTTGACCATTGAAGTTCCCTAGAGATAGCGTGCACTTCCTTTCTCTTCTTATTCTCGTGAGGGTGATTTTACAACTAGAGTAAAGCCATTAATGTAAAGATTAAACTAAAGTATAAATCATACCATTATGCTTCAGAAATTTATCTCTTGACACTGTTATCATGCAATCATGTTCACATTACTTATTCTCATCGTTATCATGAACATTGACATTACACATGCATACATATTGAAACTCTTATAGGCATTGTTAATGACTGTGGGTAGCTACATTTAAAATTGAAATGAGATACTGACCGGCACGGCGAGTGTCCAATGGCTCCATTCTAGTCCCAATGACGGAGAGTCATAAATTACTATTAACCATGGGGTATAATGATTACTGGCGTTGCATCTGCGCTGCGAGTCTTGCTTGCTGTTGAATGATAGATACAATAACCACATACCGTGTCCTAGTGTGCATTCTTGGTGGATCTTTCCTTGGTGTACATTATTGTCTACGTGCCTGATTAGTGTTACTTGATCGTGCTCGTACATTCTTGCTTGCTTGCTTGCATGATATGGCCATCCTGCATTTATTGCAATTTACATGATATTTGCGTGCTGTTACAACCTCACTCTTATATTGCTTCGTTATATTCTTGCTCTACACAATCACTCTCTCTCTAGCTTGTTCATGTATCATGTTTTTAATGAGTTTATCCGTAATGCATATCATGACATTCAGCGTGCTTACCTAGTTCTAAATTGTTAATCACTTATATCATTGCCCGCACATTGAGATATAGATCCTATTGGGCTAGTTTGCTCATCTCCTACTTTTACCTAATCTAGGAGACTATGATTCAAGAGGAGGAGCAAGTCGAGGATGGGAATGCGTCCGAGTGAGGAGCGTTCCAACCATGAGTCTACTTATGGTAGTTTTCTTTGAGTGTTAGATTCATGTAGTAGGAAGTGAGGAATAAAATATACTTTTCCTTTCCTTTTATGAGTCTTAATCCTGTAATAGTTTCCATTTGGAATACAATGAGTTGAGATTTAATACAAGATTAGTTGAGTTCAAATTTGGGCTCTATGATGATCTATGTTGTTATACATTTAGTGTGAGCTAGCTAGAGGCTTATTTGCCGACTGTTCACGTCTCGGATATCGACTTGAATTATTTCCGCATTATTATATCTACTATGTAATTCTCGGGACGTGACATGGGCTGTCTGCAATTTTTCTTTGATAAATCTGACCATTTCTGTTGTTTACTGAATCAATTCAGGAGCCATTACCTGCCTCTCTCCCACTTCATGCCAATTTAATGGAGTTCTGCATGGCCTGTCATATAATGCTTCACACGATGCCATTCCAATACTGGTATGATACTGTTGTTATAAGCAAACTCGACCATGCCCAAATGGTGCTCCCAATTGCCTCCCACAGTAAGCAACAAGCTCGTAACTTGTCTTAAATTGTCTGTATTGTTTTCTTCTATCTGACCATCTACTTGTGGGTGATAGGCTGAACTGTATCTCAATTCCATACCAAGTACTCTTTATAAACTTCTCCAGAAACCAGAAGTAACATTGGATCCCTATCAGAAACAATTGTCTTTGGGATGCCATGCAACAGAACAATTTTGTCAACATAAATTCTTGCTAATCTATCTACTGTCTAGGACATACTTACTGCTATTAATCTGCATACTTTAGTTAATCTGTCAATAAATACCCAGATTCCATTATGCCCTGTAGTTGTTCTTTGTAACCCTGCCACAAAATCCATAGCAATGTCGTCCCATTTCCACTGTGGAATGGGTAACAGTTGTAGTAAACCTCCAGGCTTCTGATGCTCTGCCTTTATTTGCTGACAAACTATACATCTTGTAATAAATTCCACTATTTCTCTCTCATGTGTGGCCACCAAAAGTGCTTTTTCAGATCTTGATACATTTTAGTGCTACCTGGATGAATTGTATACCTGGATTTATGTGCCTCTTCAAGAACTCTTTGCTTGATTCTCTTTTTGCAGGTACATATAACCTGCCTCTGAGCCTGACTACACAATTATCATCAATGGTAACACCTCCACTTTCACAATTTCTGCTAAACTTCCATCGGTTCTCTGAGCTTAAATAATCTGCTAATACAAAGATGGCTCTATAGCACTACTGGCTAGTACTGCTCGCCGCTGACAGCTCGGAACATACAGTGAATTATCTGCTATTTCCTCATATAATTTTTATTCTTTTATCATCATATGACTCATGTATGCTTTTCTACTCAATGCATCAACTACCACATTGGCCTTACTCGGATGGTAAGCCAAACTGAAATCATAATCTTTCAAATATTCCACCCATCTACGCTGACAGAGATTCAAATATTTTTAAGAAAAGATATACTTCAAACTTTTATGATATGTAATATTTCAAATCTTTCACCATAAAGGTTTGCCTCCACATTTTAAAGCAAAAACAACTACTGCTAACTCTAAATCATGTGTTGGGTAGTTTTCCCTTGCTGGCTTCAATTGCCTAGATGCATAAGCTATCACCTTACCATGTTGCATTAATACTGCTCCAACCCCTCTTCTCGATGCATCAGTATAGACCACAAAACCACCACTGCCTACTGGTAATGTCAATATGGTGCTGCTGTAATTCCTCCTTTCAATTCCATGAATTTTTCTAGCATTCATTTGACCACACAAATGGCACATCTTTTCTGGTTAATCTAGTCATGGGTGTTGTTATTCGGGAGAAGTCCTGAATGAAACGCTTGTAGTAACCTGCCAACCCAGGAAACTCTTAATTTATGTATTATTTTTGGCGCTTCCCACTTCATAACTGCTTCTACCTTAGCTGGATCTACTGCAACTCCCTCTGCTGAAATAACATAACCCAGAAACTGAATTTCTTTCAACCAAAACTCACTCTTACTGAATTTAGCATACAATTGATTATCCCGCAAAAGCTGCAATATAAGCCTCAAATGAGCTGCATGCTCCTCTTCAGATGCTGAATAAACAGTATGTCATCTATAAAATCACTATAAACTGATCCAGATAGGGGTGAAAAAATTGTTCATCAATTCATAAATGTTGCTGGTGCATTGGTTAGCCCAAATGGCATCACACAAACTCATAATGACCATACCTGGTTCTAAATGTTGTCTTATCAACATCATCCTCTCTTATTCTTAACTGATGATACCCTGACCTCAAGTCAATTTAGAAAACACTTTAGCTGATTGGAGCTGATAAAATAGATCATCAATTCTCGGCAAGGATACTGTTTTTTTATTGTGACATCATTCAATTTTCTTTAATCAATACACTTCTAAAGTTGCCATCCCTCTTTCTTATAAATAACACTGGAGCTCCTCACGAAGAATGACTTGGCCTGATGAATCCTTTTTCCAACAATTCCTGCAACTGTTTCTTTAATTCTTTCATTATGCTGGAGCCATTCTATATGGGGCCTTAGAAATTGGCAAGTTCTTGTTGCAATACAATTGTAAAGTCCACCTCTCTTTGTGGAGCTAACCTGGCAAGTATCTGGAAACACATCCACAAATTCCCTGACTACTAAAACTACCTCTACTGTTACAAGTCTCAACCAAGCTCATAGAAGTTAAATAAGCTACACATCCTGCATTAACAATTTTCTAGCTCTATTTTCTGAAATTATAATCTTGGAGGTATATAAAGGCATCCTTGAAATTCAACACTACTCCACTGGATGACAAAACCTGATTCTCTTCTTTCTGCAATCTACCATGGCTCCATAGGCCTCAAGCCAATCCAAACCCAGGATAATATCATAATCTCTTATTATAAAGCATATAATCTACCTGGCATCTAATTTGTTGAATCACAATAGGAGCCTCATCTATATAACAGGAGGTGAGCATAAACTCACACGAGGGAACCTCTACTACCAACTCACACAATTTCTCTCTAGTGGATGCACCATACAATCCAAAACTCCTCGGAAATAAAAGAATGAGAAGCACCCGGATGAAATAAAACTCTTACTATAAAATCATAGATAGGTAATATACCTTCTATTATTGACGCCTTTGCCTGGGCTCGGGTGATAGCCATAACCCACCCTACCTCGCTGGTACGGTGCTCCCCTACCACGACTAGTGGTGGCTACTGGGGCTGCTACTACTGCTGCTAACTCCTCTTTCCATATCCATATTCTTGAGGATAGGGTAATTGCGAATTAAATGCCCCAGCTGGTCACAATTATAACACTTGTATCCTGGTGGAAGAGTAGGTTGCCTGGCGGTACTCTGTTGTGATTCCTCCACCTCTAGCCTATGGCCACGCCCTTGCTGAAACATTGTTGATGACCTCCTCTTCCTCCTCAACCTTAAAATACCTTCTTCAATTTTTGTCCCCATTTGCTGAAACCTAAGAAAGATGCTCCCGATGGCACCTTTCCTTTGCAAATCCTTGTAGACTACTGCGGTAGCCGGAAACTACCTGAACCTGACTCTCCTGCCTACCGAGTCCAATGGACCTTTCTAGTGTAGCTGCTCTCTAGGCTGCTCCTCTACAGTCTTGCACATCAGCGGTATCACCGCATTCTGCAACTCTGCTCTCAGGCTCCATAAAATACTCAACCATCATATCATTATCTGATACACATAGGGTGCATATAGACTGAGTGCCATAACCTCATTTGGTATTCAAAATGGAAGAATTCCCGTGTTGAAGTGTCTGAAATTGCTCCCTTATTACGTGATGTACTTGTACTGGGAGAATGTGTCATTAATACCTCTAGAAATTCCGACCAGGTGATGGTCTCTCTTCTGTCTGCCTGCAAAAGTAGTCTGCATCTTTACCTCCACAATTCTTGAGCAAAACCCCTCAACTGATATGTAGCTACACAACTCTATCTGCTGGTGGACACCTCATCGTCACAAATACTCTTTCAACTTCCTGAATCCAGCGCTCCGCTATGTCTAGATTCGGTCCTCCTGTATATGTTGCGACTGCAATCTCACAATTTTTTCAACCTGCATCATTGGTTCCTCTGCTGCCCTCACAGGCAGTAGCAGTGGTACAGGTATTGCAAAAGGTACCTCCACACTGGGTGGTGGTGAAACTGGCGCCATTGGTACGACCTCTCCTGCAATTGGTGGTACTGCTGCTGGCAGTACCGGTGCCTGCTGGTCCATTCTCATCCGAATCTCCGTAGACTCTCCCATATCCTTTCTATCATGCACTAAGTAGACTCCTCAGGCTCATTTCTTCCACCCCAATTCCCTCCTCCTATCGCCATCTCAATTCCTGCACAAATTCCAACCCATATACACGAAAGCAAATCATCACAAAACCACTAGCTACCAGCAGTGGACTAGGTAGAAATAAGGCTATGTAATTTCCTAGTTCCTTTACATTTACACGGACCTTGCTCTGATACCAACTGTATAGACCCATCATTCAAACCCGTTAACCCATTAACGAGATTGACCCCCTGCCGCCTCCAGCGAACAGTCGTAGCCTTGCAAGGGATATCATGCACATGTCCGTGGAAACACAAAAAGACCACTGATATATATAAAAGATCACAATTTCATACATATTCACATTAGATTTACATAGCCAATTTCAGAAAAGTCAAAGGAAATACACAAGCCTGGGGCATACCCCGAGGTACAACAGAAGAAAATCTACACTACTGGAGGCGTCGGCCCACACCGTTGCGACGGGCTCCGAACTAGAAGACGGAAGGGAACATCCTCCTCCTTCACCTTGTAGGGAGTAGGGGGTGAGCCTCGCAAGTCACTGGCTCAGTAGGTAACTTCCCCAAAAATCGAGTAAACTAAACTCAAGTACGTAAGCAGGAAGCTACGCCACATTTATAGAGTAACTAAGCAGGATATTAAGCTGTAAATACCACTTACCCTTGTCGTTAACACAAACCAATTTAAATAAGTAAGCGGCAATACCACAACTCGATGTATGGGGTAAAGTATAGACCGCCATACCCAAGCCACGTAAACTGGTTCGCGACACCAGCAACTCACATGGACAAACCACATAGGTCTACTCTCAGCCTCACAGCCACGGAAGAAACGTCCAGCTGCTGCTCCATGGGAACAAGTCAAACAACTGTGGAGACCAAACCAACACAACAACCGCGGACCACACTACTGCGGGCCCATGCTTGGCACCTTCAGGGACTCTGGCCTGAGCTCCTTAGAGTGAGGCACTGGTACAGGACTAGTTGTGGACCAGTGATGTCTACGGGTGTCTGTACCCCCACTATACAAGCAACAAAACAACAAACTCACACAAGTCGCTGTCCCACTGTCATCTTTCCCTCAACCGGACGTACAACTCAAGCTAAGGAGTGAGGGTGTCCAGGTCAGATGACACAAACTATGATGGACAACACAAGTACCGGACAAGCCCCGAGCACAAGTCTGGCTCACACAGAACCAGGGGCACCCAACTTAAGAGGTAACTACGGTAGGCGTCGTACTACTCGCCATGCACACACAAACCACGTGCATACCGCACAAACCACGTGAAACCTCACGTCAACCACGTGAACACCGTACACTGACTGCGTGAACAATACGCCAGTCACGTGTTACACATGCTAAGCTCGGAAACACGCACTCAGAGCGCAACGAGTGCCAATGCACCGCATATACTTGCCATGTATAAGAATAGTAATAATCAGATAATTCCACCATTAAACCGTGCACATAGGACCTCTCAGCCGAGGTCGCGACATAGGCTAATGTCTCCTTAAGAACGCGACACCCAGATATGTCACGTTCACAACATGAACGCGATGGGTCGGCCTATCACGTTAGAACGCGACAGGGGGCTCTGTCTCCTTAACAGGCGAAACCCTAATCCGAAGAACCCTCTCCGGATTACCACCCAAACCATGCAAACCCCTGTTTGATTCTCATTTTTCATGCTTTAATGGATACCCTAGCATGGTATCTATTGTTCTAAACACCAAAAACCAAACATACATGCATCCGACGCCATCACACGGTGTATAACGGGAAGAATTCCCCTACCTTTGTGAAGAACGCGAAGAACGAGACTATCCCGGCATTTCCCCCGCTCCACGCAAGATCCTCATGTGAGAACACGCCAGACGCACCCCAAATCCGCCAAAATGCCCCGGAATCGCCAGAACTTCCTCCCTGTGGCCGAGCAGAACCGTTTATAGCTCTACTTGGCTAGGCAACATAAAAACGCCCAGCGGTTGGGAACGCGACAGACCACTCCATCGCGACCTCAACGCGATGAGGTAAGGCGCCTTCCCAGGGTGACGTCTATGTCGCCCAGCGCACGACACGCTGCGCGCATGCATATGACAACCACCCAACGGCGGCCACAAGAACGTGACATGCAGAAACCGAAGTGTTCAGAACGCGCCGTCCCTCACTGTCGCGTTCACAGACAGTGAACATGCTGGTGTTTTGGGCCCAGCCTGCTGGCCCACAACCACACCCAACTTGTAGACACACTGAAACACGCCACATTGGCCACACATTGGCCACCACAAACTCTATACAAAGGATCCGCAGAGATCCGACAAAGGATCCACAAGGATCCGAAAAATGCGTGACGTTACACTCATTATCTGAAAATGTTAAGGAAAATAGGTGTGAGCGCACTAGCGCCCAGTAGGATTTACATCTCATGGTGCAGTCATACTTTACGTGAATTAACAATTTAACAAGTAAGATGCTATCATGCAATAAAATAGGATAGTGACATATCCAAGTTATACCATGTACGAGACGGTTCAGTGACAAATTCCATGATAGTGCTCATGTGAACGAAATGATTAACAATGGGATGGATAACAGTACGATCATTTATCAATGGAAGAGATTCAATAACAATGTAGTTTGTTCAATAGATATCTCAAGTTGAACTCCATAGAATTCCAATGGACAATTAGATTCAATAACGATGACATGTATAGTAGATTTGGCCATTCACATATAACAGTCCAATCAGTCAATCAATCAATCAGTCATTCAATAACAATTTGGAAATTACCTAGATCAATCTTGCATTCAATAGTTGATTGCCAGACACCTCAATGGGTCATATACTCTTGTCATTTATAAGTATTTTGGGTGATCCTCCTAGGACCAGACTAGGCCCTATTTGCACAGGAATGGTTGTGACCAAAGTTCCAATATTTTCTGGTAATTCCATTCATTCATTTATGGCCATCACGAATTCTAATCAATGAACAGTATGTACTAAAGATCATGTAAATGATTAAGAGAACAAGGTAAACGGACATGATCCTGAGTAGATTTTGACAATAAAACAGCTTCATTACATTAGTTCAATCTTACACTTAATGGCTTACTTTCAATGCCAAATCACTCTCACGAGAAGATGATAAGAAGAGAAGTGTATTCTATCTTCCGAGTACTTCATTGGTACAACCAACTCGGTGTCCATGAGGGAATCTATGGATTACAGAGATTTATGGAGGTCTTAAGAGAAAGGTCACTAGACTGTCGATATGGAATGACTATAGCCGTGAGTTTCCAATCTCCCAAGAAGGGCTACCTATATGTGCAAAGTGTCGTGTAGAGCGTGTCCCAATCCACAAACCATCGGTTTAAAACAAGACAGAAAGCTTATAACAAATACGCATGACATGTATGCATTTCAATCTATCACATGATTGATGTAATTTTATCACATAACACTTTGTAGTTTTGAACAAGACAGATTATGATCATAGCTCATATCAATCACTTGGTAGATGGAATCAACCAATAATTGACACTTAGAATAGAAGTCCACATTCTTATGGCTTTCATATTAGTTGATCAATTTTTCGCCATTGAATAACTATATAACATGATATAACGATAGGGCATGCATATAGTTAACCATAAAACTCAATAGAACAGTCTCGGGTTGGCCTTTAAAACGCGACGGACACAGTCGTTGCACTTCAAAGGGCCGTACACAGTCAAAAAAGGAATTTGTGTAAAGTTTTTAAATCGCGACGGACCTAATAGATGCGGTTAGAGACTGTCGATGCGACCAAATCGATTTAGGACATAATTGCGATGTGTTTACATAGACGCATTCAGAATCAGCTGATATAGGTAATCGATTTAGAACCAAAACACGGCGGTTTACACTGACGTGTTTCATGGAAATCGGTACAGAAATGCGACGGTTTACACGGACGCATTCAGAAATAGCCGATACAAGTAATTGATTCAGAATAGAAACGCGACGGTTTACACTGACGCATTTCATGAAATCAGTACAGAAATGGGACGGTCATGATCGACGCATTTTAAGGTATCGATTGTCGACGCAGAAAGGTAACATGCATGTATGATGCGTTCATGCAAACCTTCTTAAATATGAATTAGACACGAAAACTAAGGGCGGGAAAATAGTATTATCGAAACGACATACATGGTCGCGTCCTTGACATGCACTGAAAATGATGCTACACATAGTTCGATGCAATCCGATCCTGTCAAAATAGTCCAAACCGTGACGACATAGGTTGTCACCTTTTAGGTAATCGGGACAAGTTAACCTGTCACGATACCAGAGCCTAATACATGACGTCTGCACTAGTCGCGATTAAGGGTTCACCCTAAAACACAGAAAATGCTACAATCCTTCATGAAAGACTTATGACTTGACATCTATCAATCTTTAGGCAAAACTATAAACATGAAAAGTGTCGAGGACATCAAGTAGAAGAGAACCACAATTTTGTTTGACCCAATTCGGCCTTGGTCTGCGTGAAAAATGGTAAGAACACATAAACCCCTATCTTGCACGACTCTGGAAAACGCTTAATACGACTCACATGGTTCATGAAAATTGGGGAAAACGCAAGGAAATGAAACTAGACTCGATGCTCTTTCCATTGGTATGTGTAATGTTTACTTTAGCCCGAGATCACCTACCTTTGTGTAGTTCTAATTGTGGTCAATGCACAGTCGCAGTAGAGAAGAGTTGGGGAAGAAGCTACGTTCTTGGCTGATCCTCTTCCTCTTGGTGCCGAAGCTCGCCTCCACACGACCCCAACTCAATGGTAAACCTTCCCAGCTAGTATCATGATGATTTTTATATGTTTAGGGTTAATTTCAGTCCTAAAGAGACTAGGAAAGAGGGTTGCAGTTTTGGCTTGGCCCCTTCCTTGTTTTGGGGATTCTTGCCCAATTGAAGTAGGAATGCCATTAGGAAATCTCCTAATATGGCTGTGTACGATTGGATTGCTCAACATGGCTAATTACCTTTATTTTAGCCCTAATTTTGGCTTTTACTATTTCTACATATATAGGTTATGAATTTTGGGATTAATGTCTTTGGGCTTTGTTCTTGGCCCAAGTAGAGTTGTCTTGGCCCCATATTTTTAAATGGTTGATTCCTTTCTTTGAGAGTTTAACCATGACTTTTATTGTATTTCTATTCACCGTTTTTATTTATTGGTATTTTCTTATATTTTAAATCATTGAAATTTCTAGGGCGTTACATGGACACCCTCCAAAAATGGGCAAAAATCACACTAGTACTTTTCTATCTAATTACATCCAGCATAGTCTGCATCAGTATAAGAAATCAACTTATATTCACAGGATGCGTGATACCAAAAACACAAGTCAAGAGTTCCTACAAGATATCTGAAGATTCTTTTTACAGCACTCATGTGGGATTCTCTAGGACTAGCTTGAAATCGAGCACACATGCATTGCGAATTGAATGTCAGTCTGGATGCAGTAAGGTATAGTAAAGATCCGATCATACCTTTGTAGATTTTTGCATCTACTATTTTACCTTTCAGATCTGCATCAAGACTCACAGTGGTGCTCATTGGAGTGACATTGACTTCGAGTTCTCTAGTATATAATGTTTTAGCAAATCCATCGTGTACTCTTGATTGATTGATGAAAATACCTTCTAAAGTTTGATTGACTTGTAAGCCAGGAAGAATTTTAGTTCTCCCATTAACTCATCTCAAACTCATTAGTCATGAGTTCTGCAAATTCTTTACATACGGAGGATTTTGTTGATCCAAATATATATCATCAACGTAGATTGAACAATTAGGATACCATCATTTTGTACTTTGGGGAAAAGATTGGTCAACATTACCTCTTGTGTAAGCTTTACTTATGAGGAAGGAACTCAACCTGTCGTACCATACTCTAGGAGCCTGCTTAAGTCAATAGAGTGTCTTGTCAAGCTTGAAAACATGATTAGAATATCTAAACATTGAAAGCCAGGTGGTTGTTCTACAAAATTTCTTCTTTTATTAAACCATTCAAAAAGGCACTTTTTACATCCATTTGTTGAAGTTTGATGTTGTGCACATGCAAAGGAAAGCAAAATCCTTATTGCTTCTAGCTTAGCTACAGGAGCAAAAGATTCTTCAAAGTCAATCTTAAATTCTTGGTATAGCCTTTTGCAACTAGCCTAGCCTTGTTTCTTATTATTTTGCCTTCTTTACTAGTTTTATTCCTAAAGACCCATTTAGTTCCAATAAGGCTTTTAAAAGAGAGTCTTGGAACCAATGCCACACTATGTTTCTTTCAAATTGATTTAATTCCTCTTGCATGACATTTATCCAAAAATTGTCTGTTAATGCTTCTTCAATATTTTTTGGTTCCATTTGTGAGACAAGGGCCATTTGATCCATTTCATCAATAAGCTTAAAGTGTGATCTTGTTAGATGGATCAAGCAAATTACTAATTATGCTATCTTACGGATGGTCTCTGAGCATTTTGATATTGAATAGATCGTTACCTTCATTCATAGTTGAAGTTCCTTGCTCATCTTTTTCACTTTGATTCTCGTTTGCACTTGATCCCTGTCCTTGTTGGTTATTTAGGTCTTTTTTTTTTTTTCTAGGAATTCCCCATCATATTCTTCCGTGCAAATATCATCATTGAATTCATTAAAAGTTATGTGAGGAAATTTTTCAACAGTTTGATTTTTGACATTGAAGACTGTAATGCCCCGAAAAATTATATGATTTAAAATATAGGAAAATAGCAAATGAACAAAAATGGTGAATAGAAATAAAATAAAAGTCATGATTAAACCTCCAGAGTGTGGAATCAACTATTTAAATTGAAATTACCGAAGACAACTCTAAATGGGCAAAGATCAAAACCAATGGCAATAAGCCCCAAATTCTTGACCATAAATATGCAAGAATTAGAAAAGGGCAAATTATGGCTAAAATATGGGTGATTAGCCATGGATGGCAATCCATTCGTACCTAGCCATGCTGCGATCTTTCCTAATGGTATTCCTACTTCAATTGGGAGGAAATCCCCAAAAGTAGGAAGCTACCCAAGCAAAAACCGCAACCCCTAATTCCTAAGCACATTAGGACTTGAATAAACCCTAGATCTAGAAATAATCGTGAAGAGACTCTTGGGGAAAGTTTACCATTGTGTTGGGGTCGTGGGAGAACGCTAGGGCACCAAAGGGGGGAGAATGGCTAGGAACTGGAGCTTCTTCCCCATCCATCCTCTACTATGACCTGTACATCGACTTGTCTTAGAGCGACACAAAGGTAGGTGATCTCGGGCTTAACCTAACGATAGAGCATCAAGTCTAGTTTCATTTGCACATATTTTCCGCAATTTTAATGCACCATGTGAGTCGTATTAAGCATTTCCCAAGAGTCATGCACTATAGGGCTTTATGTGTTCTTCATGTGTGTCACGCAAACCGATGCCAAATTTCATGCAACCAAACCATAGTTCTCTCCTACTACTCCCTGTTCCCAACAAGTTTCATGTTTACACTTTTGTCCCAAGAGCCCTAGATCATGAGATACAAGCATTGCATGTATCGTGGTACTGTTTTCTGCATTCTCGGCAAGAACATGAAACGCGACGACTCCAGACGTCGTGTTCCTTGTTGCATGAACATGACGTACTAGTCCGTTGCGTTCATCTAAAACACGGTCGTGCTCTATGTCACGATTTTACTGTTGACTTGACCGCTCTGACACCTCTGTGCGCCGCGTGGGTTTCTGTGCCATTCATGAACGCAACGTATACCTACATCGCGACTTAGCCGTTTTTCCCACTTAAACATTTTTGCCTATTTATATATTCAGGTTTTCAGTCAACTCTTGGACGCGACGTAGAAGAACTCATCATTCAAAGTCATTGCGACATATCAACTTGTGTTGTGTTATAACTCGATTGATGGAACCGTCGTGTTCTTGTTTAGGCAATTGATGTGGTGATCGATTCCCGAGCCAGAAAGGCGACCATCTTACCCGTCGCGATTTGAACGCAACGGGAAGGTCCGTTGCAATTTAGTAACTTATTTCAGAACCGTGGTTTGTCTATATATGGCTCTTTGAAGTGCGACGACTGTGTCCAACACGATTTAAAGGCCACTCGAGACTGTTTTAAAGAGCTGTTCAGTCTATTATATGCATTTCCTATCTCATATCATGTCATGTAGGTATGCATGGCTAAATGTGATCAACCTATTGTGTTGAGTGTGTATTGGAATTTCTTAAGTTATTTTTAATGATGACCATTGTACATCACTCATACTTTGATTTTGATGATGACATATTGAACAATTGTACATATTGAATATATTATAATAATGCTCAAACATGTTCTTAACATTGATATTTCTATTTTACTGTTAATGGCATGTTTTGATGGTCTACACTTCATAGTTTCAGGTTTCTAACTTTGTCAAAGTGGTGTCGACCAAGTCCATTGTGTGTCGACACATGCATTGCTCTCTAGAAAGCAGTAAAGAAAAGAGAAGCCAGTCGTGTCGACACAGTCCAGTGTGTGTCGACAATCCTTGCTTTCCAGAAAAACAGTCAGAAGAAGGAAGCCAGTCGTGTCGACACAAGTCAAGTGTGTGTCGACACATCTAGTGTATCCAGTAATAGTCAGATAAAGAAGAGCCAGTTGTGTCGACACAGTTCAAATGTGTGTCGACACAGGTTATCTGCCATGCAGCAAAACATTAATCTATGTCGACACACAACTTGATTGTGTTGACAAGGATGATGATTCAGTACGTGAATTTTCTGGACACGTGGTTGCTTAGGAATCAAGGGAATTGACCTAGATATTTGTCTCCAAGGGTCCATATGGACACATGGACTATATATACCCATGATCCTCGTACTCCAAAAGGAGAGGGAGCTGGGACTTTTCCAGAAGAAGAGGAGAAGAGCGGGAAAAGCTCTTGCGTCCAGAAAGGGAGTAGAGGAGTGCCGCCAAAGGGAAGAAGAAGAAGGGAAGAAGAGGTGGAGTTCTGATGAAGTTTTGCTGATCAGAAGGAGATCCATCTGAGTCTATAACTCATTGAGTGTCAATTCTCGTTTGTGATCTGTGTATGTGTTCTACATAGATCGCCTAATCTGTGTTGTTCTACCTTTTCTCCTGTACTAAGATAGATAGTGCTAGAGGATCTACTCTCTAATTGTGCTTGTTCTAGAAGAACATGGATCCTTTGTGGTCCAAAGGTTTTGAGTACTGTGTACTCAGGTTTGGGGCCATAGTGCTCTGGGTTGGAGCCATGTGCTTTGGTGCTTGAGTCGTCGTGCTCAAGTGATGTGAATTTGCTGAATTCACAAGCGGTCTGTGTAGTAGGTCGTCGTGCCTATCTCCTAGGTTTCTTGAGTCTTCGAACTCAAAGAGGTTGGATTCGTCGTGCTTTAGGTTGTATGCCTAGTGTTAGTGGTTCCTCCATCGCGAGGAGGTGGACGTAGGAGACACAAGTTGTGTTCTCCGAACCACCCTAAAAATCTTCTGTGCATAGTGGTTTGGGTGTGGTTTGCGTCTATATTACTATACTCACACCCACTCTTGGATCTGATCGAATTGTGTGTATTACTCATTTTATTCACTGCCGTACACAAATTGTCTAATATGTCATCATCAAAATCAAAGTATGAGTGATGTACAATGGTCATCATTAAAAATCAACTTTAAGAAAATCCAATACACACTCAACACAACATTCTCCCCCTTTTGATGATGACAAAATAAATGCACAAACTTGGTTTTCATATGCAATCTCCAAAAAACCTTACAAGGACTCCCCTATCCCTGCATTCTCCACTATAAAGAACACAACCTACATGAAAACTATAAGAATATGAACATCTATTCTAAGTGTTAATGATTCATTGATTTCATCCATGTGATCATGCAATGTTCCATGCTATGTCCATACTCTATCTGACCTTAATTGCAAAGGATTATATGTTAAAAGCACTGCAACCATGTAATAGAATGAATTACATACATGTCATGTTGATTGTTTTAAGCTTTCTGTAATGTTTTAAACCGATGGATTGTGGATTGAGACACGCTCTACACGTCACATTGCACATATAGGCAGCCCTTTCTTGGGGAATTGGAAACTCTCTGTCGGTCATTCCGTATCGACAGACTAGTGACCATTTCTCTAAAACTTCCGTAAATCTCCGTACTCTGTGAATTCCCTCATGGAGACCGAGTTGGTTGTACCAATGAAGTACTCGTAAGATAGAATCACTTCTCTCTTATCTTCTTCTCGTGAGAGTGATTTGATACATTGAAAACAAGTCATTAAATGTAAAGATTGAACTAATGAGAATACGCAGTTATGCTGCCAAAATTAATCTAGATCATGTCCCCTTGCATTGTTCTCTATCATCATTGACATGATCCTAGTTCATCATTGTTTATTGCTTGGAAATCATGTGCCCATAAATTAATGAATGGAATTTCCATAAACCTTTGGAACATTAGTTCACAACTATGCCTGTGGAAATAGGGCCCAGTCTGGTCCTAGGAGGAGCACCGGAAATACTTATAAATCGCGAGAGTATATGATCCATTGAGGTGTCTGGCAATCACCTAATTGAATGCAATATGATTTCGGTAATTTCCACATTGTTATTGATGATTGATTGATTTATTTATTGACTGTTATATGTGAAATGGCCAAACTTTTATATGTGTCATCGTTATTGAATCCTACATGTCATGTCTATTAGAGTTCTACGGAATTCAACTTGAGATATCTATAGTACATACTACATGTTATTGAATCTCTTCTACATGCCAAGTGATCGTACTGTCATCTATTCATTGATAATCATTCCATCCTACATGAGAATTGTCATGAATTGTTATTGAACCATCCGCGTACATGTTATATCTTGAACCATTTTCATAATCATTGACATGAGTAATGCATAATAGTATTGCCACTGTTAACACGTTATTACGTAAATCATGCCCGCACCATGAGATGTAAATCCTACTGGGCGCTAGTGCGCTCAACCTGTTTCTTATTCTTTCAGGTAATGAATATGAGGAATGGAAAATGAAGGGACCAGAGACGAGTGATGAGCTACTCAACTATACCCGCACATAGCTAGTCAGCCAAGAAGTTTAGAATTGAAGCGTCTGTAATAGATAGGTTATTTCATTTGATGTCATATGTATTTGAGATACAATATTGGGCCCTATGTTTGGCTTTGATGATGTAAGGTGTTTAAACTAGTTGATGGAATGAAATAAGGATTATGGTGGCTGGCAATATTATTGTCTTTAACCTTATGTTATATATTTAGTGTTACTTTGAATTACTCGACAGTGATGCGCACACTTGTCGTCGCTCACGCTCTCGACGTTTATTTTCCATTGCTAAATGTCGGGCGTGACAGTTGGTATCAGAGCTAGGCTTTCCCTTATGTTCTAGCAAACAGGAAATTGCTAGGCTTAGTCAAACCAAACCCACGTATCGACTTGTCAAAACTTAACTGTGAGATTGGGGTAGAAAACATGGGCTAAGTCATTTAGATAGAATTAAATTGTGATGAAGTTAATATCTAATGAACGTAATTTGGTTGTCTTGAAGGATGCAATGGCCACTGCAAGAGAGAGAGATTTTGCAACGGACAATCAACACACTGACTCGGGCATTATTACAGGCCATCAGGGTAGAGCGAGACTCGGGAGAGCTCCACAGGAACATCCAGAGCATGAACCACCTAGGTGGCGGGCGTAGCACTATAGCAACCTGAATTTTGAACAAAAATAAAAATTTACAGAATATTTAAAATTTGATTATTAGAAAAAATCAAATAAAAGAAAATAAATGACATAGGAATTAATGGGAAGAGAAATACATAAAACCCATTAAATGAAAAGAAGTATTGGGCTTTATTAAATTGACCCAATAGAATTTAGTGGGCCCAAAATAGGAATTTTTAAAATAGGGAATAATGAGAAATTACTCTAAATTCGTAACTAAAACAATGCTTAATTATAAAAGAAGCATTTAATGCATTAAAAAGAATTGAGTTGGAATGAGATTCCTAAAAACCAACCCTAATGGGTTGCACACAAAATTAGCTCCATCCTAACCCAATTAGGAGATCTCATGCCTAAAAATGGTAGAAGGAATTAAGAAATTCGGAATAAAAGGTAATTAGAGTCATAGTAGGAAAGAAAGGGTAGATGCTTAAATACTCTCCTAAAACCCTCATGGTCGGCCCTAGCTCGTGGCCAAGGGGTTGTGCTGGACTAGGAAGGAAGGCGAAAAGAGGAGGAGAATTCGTGGAGAAAAGGGATTTCCCAAGTTCTTCCCCGAGTTCTTCAAGTCTAACCCTAGAAGAGGAAAATGATCAAAGGTAGGTATCTCACGAGCATAAATCATGAACATTTTCTGTAGTATGTCTCATCTATCAGGAACAAAAAGCCTTTGGTTTCATATTTCCCATCAAGCAAATCTTTAGTTCTCAATTTTCAAGTTCTGTGAATCCATGACCCCGAACCTCTTTACAAATTCATATCTTCATGCATAATCGTCTCATGCCATGAGATTTTTATTGTAAGAACTGATGGATGATAGGCTTCTTTTGCCCCTAAAAGCCCTAATTTCCATCTATCCTATCATGCGAATTAATTCGTTGATCTCATATGGGTACTATTCTAAGTACTTCATGAATATCATGACCAGAGCATGTCGAAACCCCGTTTGCTTTTCCAATTCCTATTTACTGAAGTACCCATGTATGTCTGGATCTGTTTAAAACTAGTTTCGTGATTTTTCATGTACTGTACAATTTGTTCAATTTAGAACAACCCTGTGTTCTAAACTTGGAATGTCTGGTCTGCAATCCAATGCACTGTACTTTCCCTGTCGGACTCTGGCACAGACCTAGTGAACGCGATGGCCCGATAGGCTGCGTTCACAGACCGTCGCGACAGTACCTCTGTCGCGATCAGGTAGCGATAGTTCTTGTCGTCGCGATCATCTGCCGATCCCGTCGCGTTCCTTCAAGCCCTGTCACGATCCAAGCGCCTGTCTTGCCCGACCGGTCGTGATCTGTCCTATACCCTGTCGCGATCTGTCCTGAGCCCGTCACGATCTCAGTTTTCGGCCCGAAAACCAGTCTTTTGTAAATCTTGTTGTACCACCATCATCCCCATATCATGCTAACTGTCTTGACACAGAAAAGACGAAATGTTAAATTATTGAATATTCTAAGAAAATCAAGTTAACCACATGAACCTCTTATATTCCATGATCTATTACACGTCGCACACACTTTTAAAACCATCCAAATATGGCTAAATTGGCATGAATATGATACATAACATATCAGGTAATTTTTTCTATAATTGTCTTATTTAAAAAGAACCCGTTAACGACTCTTGCGATGTTTTGAACACCGATCTCGACGCTCCACTATCTAGAACTCCTCTAGAACGTCGAGCACTTGTTTCTATATACACCACTTCTTGACTTGGACGAACTCTTCGTTGGATATTCCTTCTATCGGACTAGTGAGTCTTTGTTCAAGGGCCTCCGTAAGTCTCCTTGTCCATGGATTCCCACATGGTCGACGACGAGGTTGTACCCCTAACACCTATGATTACCCTTTAGGGATCTATATGATCCAAACGGCTATTAGAAGTTCGCTCTCGTCTTGAATCACACCGGACCTCTGGGCTTGTGCTTCACATGGCCAGCGGAAGGGTTGTGAGTTCCACCTGACTGCCAACACCACGTGCCGTGTTGTGCAACTGTTACTATCGCTGTTTACTCGATGTGTTACGTGCAATGTCCACTAGTTTCATCTATACTCTACTCGCTCATCTATTCACATTCACTATACTATCTCGTCTATTCATCACGTGCTCTCATCTACTTCTTGGTACTCTATTTTGGCCATTGACTGATTGTCTAGAGATAAACATATAACCAATGCTTGGCAATATATAAAGGGCCCGATCTGGTCCTGGGATGTGCGCCCGAAAGTGCTAGTGCCCATGGGAGTTAAATGACAGAGTGTTTGGCATTACACTCGAGTGCTATCTATCTCGACTATCTAAATGACAATCAAAAGTGCTATGATCTCTCGTTGTCCATTGACAACAAAGTGCTATGCAATACTCGTTGTGCTATTACTATACTTGTGCTATTGTACTATGGCCATCTGTTATTTTGTGCTATTCTCGACACTTGTGCTATTTTTGGAAAGTCTATATTTGGATAGTCTTACTATTCGTTCACGTGCTATCCTACTATATTTTGCAATACATGACTCTCTTGCTCTATCGTTAGTTACTCTGCCTTTTAATGCACTAATTACTTAAAGCCTGCTTGACTATTGAGATTTAAGTCCTATTGGGCATTATCGCTCACCCTGCGTTATTTGTCGTTGTGTTCTCAGGTGAGACAAGGATGAACAATACACTCAAGAGGACGGGAACGGCCTAGAGTGATGTCATGAGTACCATAGCGTCCTATTACTAGGTATAGCGTTGTAGTAGTTAGGTTTGAAGTTTAGCTCTTTGCTTTATTTCACTGTAATTGGGCCCTATAGATTGGCTCTGATATTAGTGGTTGTAACTAGACATTTGAAAGATTATTAATGAATGAATTTGTTTTAGTATTTATCCATGTTCAATGGTTTGATGTCTAGTCCTCGCTCTATACCTGTTTACTTGCAACTGCCTCGCGTTCCGATATTCTGCGTCGGGGCGTGACAATTTGTGGTATCAGAGCCTAGGTATTCTTAAGCATAGGATGATCTAGGTTAACCTGCCTCGACTAGAGACAATTATCCTACCTATGTTAGTTGTGGTTAGAGCCCAGGGTAACTAGCTAAAATAAACTCACACACGCACGAATTAAATTTCCACATCGATATCATGATAATAAGTTATTTTGTAGGAACTAAGCAACAAAGATGACGACTGAACGTGCTCAAATGAGGGGCATGCAACAAGCCATCCAGGAACTGACGCGCACCATTGTGCAAGCTACCAAAGGTGGTGGCATCGTGGTGTAGGCGACCTATATCGCAATTTCAGGAGTCTAAACCCGCCTAGGTTCAGTGGATCCACGGATCTGGATGAAGCTGAACACTGGCTGAAAGAAATGGAAAGGATTTTCCATGTCATGCAATGTGCAGCGGGGGATAAGCTACTACTAGCCACATTCCAACTGGAGAAGGACGCCCGCGCTTGGTGGGAGTCAGTGGAAGCTACTAGAGAGAATGGGCAATTCACCTAGAACGAGTTTAAAGAAGCGTTAAACTCTAAATACTTCTCCGAGCGTGTTCAAGAAAGGAAGGCTGTGGAATTCGCTGCTCTTAAACAGCTGAGTTTAACTGTGGCCGAATATGAAGCCCAGTCTCTAGACTGGCTCGCTATGCTGTGCATCTGGTGAACACTGAAAGGATGAAGGCTAAGCGTTTTCTAAACGGCCTTAAGCAACAATACATCATCCAACTGGCACCTCTCGACATCCAGACCTACGCCGAGATGGTAAAGAAAGCTCAACTACTGGAGGATGCTACGGACTTCATCGACCGCATCATAGGGAAGTTCATGAAAAAGGAGATGACCTCTGGTCAATAATCTGCTAAGCCGAACAACGGCAAGAAGCGTCCCTTCAACATCACGGAGGGACCCAGCCAAGAAAGGAAACCCAAGATCCCCGTCTCCAACACTCCAATAAAAAGCAACTGCAAGCATTGTGACAAGCCTGGTCACACTGCTGATGAGTGCTGGAGGAAGGCTGGCGCATGTCTGCGCTGTGGAAGTCGCGAGCACCACATCCCCGAGTGCCGGCTACTAAAAGAAAATGAATGGCGTCCTAATGCGCCTAAGAAACAAGGAAAGCTGCAAGCCCTGCATAATGAAGAAACCACAGAGGAAGGAGGAGTGGTAGAAGGTACCCTTCAAGTTTTCTCTCAATCCGTATTTGTTTATTGATACTGGAGCAACTCATTCATTTATATCTCAACACTTTGCTGATACCCTAACCGAAAAATCTATATCCATGGGATGTGAATTCTCTGTCACAACGCCACTAGGGGAGAAGGAGAAGTTGAACAAATACTTTCCATCTGCCGATGTAATGATCGGAGGACCATAACCTAAAGGCCGACCTGGTGTGTATGCCCATGGAAGGCTATGATGTAATTTTGGGAGCCGACTGGTTGTCTGCATATGGGGCAAGTGTCGACTGAAAGAAAGGGAAGGTTACCTTTAGTGACTTTCCTAAATTGGCATTCTCTGGGATTAGACATAAGAGACGGATGTCTCTAGTCTCCGCCATAAAAGCCCACAACATGATGAGGAAAGGTTGTATTGCTTTCCTAGCAACCGTAGTTGTGGAAAAGAAGGGTGCTAATATAGAAGACATTCACATAGTTCAGGATTACCCCGAGTGTTCCCGGAAGATCTGCCAGGGATTCCCCCAGAACGTGATGTCAACTTTGCCATAGAGTTGATCCCTGGAGCTGCCCCGGTATCGCGTCAACCGTACCGGATGTCACCTTCTGAACTCAAAGAGCTGAAGGCGCAACTAATGGAGCTACTAGAAAAGGGGTTCATCAGACCAAGTACTTCCCATGGGGAGCACTGTACTATTCGTCAAGAAGAAAAATGGATCGATGAGGTTGTGCATCGACTATCGTCAACTCAATCAGCTCACCATCAAGAACAAATACCCATTGCCTAGGGTCGATGAACCATTCGACCAAATATCCAGAGCGCAATATTTCTCCAAGATCGATCTTCGATCTGGCTATCACCAAATGAGGATCAAGGATGACAATATTTTCAAAACGGCTTTCAGGAACATGTATGGACATTATGAATTCGTCGTTATGCATTTTGGTCTAACCAATGCTCCTGCAGCCTTTATGCAACTCATGAACAACATATATCGGCCATACCTCGACAAGTTCGTGGTCGTCTTCATCGACGATATCCTCATTTACTCTAAGACCAAGGAAGAGCATGAAGAACACCTGAAGATAGCACTACAAGTCTTTTGAGACAACAAGCTATACGCAAAGCTTAGCAAGAGCAAATTCTGGCTCGAAGAAGTGTCCTTCTTGGGCTATGTCATCTCCAAGGAAGGCATCTCCGTTGATCCCTCCAAAGTCGAAGTTGTACTCAACTGGGAGGGACCAACCAATGTCACCGAAATCAGAAGTTTCCTAGGACTGGCTGGCTATTATAGGCGGTTCATCAAGGACTTCTCCAAGATTGCCGTTCCTCTCACGCATCTGACACGAAAGGAGAATCCATACTCCTTGGGTAGATAGTGTGAGAAAAGTTTCCAAACTCTCAAGGATCGTCTTACCTCAGCACCTGTTCTTGCTCTGCCAATAGAGGGAGAAGGGTTCTTTGTCTACACCGATGCCTCAGGGATTGGGCTAGGGTGTGTACTATGCAAAAGGAGAAAGTCATCGCCTACTCTTCTCGACAACTGAAGACTCATGAAGTCAACTACCTGTGCATGATCTTGAGTTGGCTGCCGTGGTCTTCGCCTTGATAATCCAGAGACATTACCTCTACGGAGAAAAGTTCACTGTCTACTCAGACCATAAAAGTCTAAAGTATTTATTCTCCAGAAAGAACTCAACATGAGACAGAGAAGATGGCTAGAATATATGAAGGATTTCGACTTCAACATCCAATACCACCCAGGCAAGGGAAATGTCGTGGCTGATGCTCTTAGTAGGAAGCCAATGGCTTTCTTTCAAGTCTAGTCCTTGGCGAGATGCAACTACTAGAACAATTCGCAAGGATAGACTTAAATATTGAACACAGAGATGATCGAGTCTTGGTTGCCAATATCAAGATTCAATCTGATCTGCTAGAGGAAATCAAAGCTCAACAAGACGATGATCCATTCTTAGTTCGTGTCAAAGAAACTCTAACTGAAAGACCGGACTTTGCACTGACTGAAGACGGAAGGCTTGTCTTTCAAGGAAGGACATGCATTCTCGACAATGAAGAATTGAAGAGGAAGTTAATGGATGAAGCCCACAAGACAAAGTACACTATTCATCATAGAGGTACCAAAATGTATCAAGACATGAAAAGAACGTTTTGGTGGCCGAACATGAAGAGAGAGGTAGCGGAACATGCCGTTCATTGCCTTACTTGCCAACAAGTAAAAGTAGAACATTTGTGCCCTGCTGGTGTACTCAGACCGCTAGATATTCCAAAATGGAAATGGGAAAGCATTGGCATGGATTTCATCATGGGTTTACCCAAGACTCGTGATAGACTCGACGCCATATGGGTTATTGTAGACTGACTAACCAAATATGCCCACTTCCTAACCATAAAAAGTAAGTGGTCAGTGCGGGTACTAGCTGCGTTATATGTCAAGGAAATTGTAAGACTACATGGCATTCCATCATCTATTGTTTTGGATCAAGATCCGAGATTTACATCACATTTTTTGAAAGGACTGCAAGGTGCACTGGGTACTAAACTCAACTTTAGTGCCACATCCATCCACAAACTGATGGGCAAACTGAAAGAACTAACCAAATAGTGGAAGACATGTTGAGAGCTTGCACTATAGACTTCCAAGGGTATTGGAATGAACATCTATCTCTTATTGAGTTCGCCTATAACAACAGTTACCAGGCAAGTATAAAGATGGCACCGTTCGAAGCACTCTACGGAAGGAATTGTAGATCTCCTGCATGCTGGAATGTGGTTGGAGAACAGCAATGGCTAGGCCCAGACATGGTGCAACGTACCACAAAGGACATACAGGTAATCAGAGACCGACTCAAGATTGCTCAATCCAGACAGAAGAGCTATGCCGACAAAAGAAGGCGAGATCTGGAATTTTAAGTGGGTGATCATGTATTCTTAAAAGTGTCACCTACTCATGGCATTCAAAGATTCGGTGTAAAGGGAAAGCTCAGCCCTAGATTCATCAGTCCTTTTGAATTACTCGAAAGGATTGGTGAGGTTGCATAACGACAGGCATTGCCACCGGATCTGACATGTGTATAATGTGTTCTATGTCTCCATTCTCAGGAACTATGTCTATGACCCCACACACATCATTCGCCATGAGAAGTTGGTGCTGAACAAGGATGTGACACATGAAGAGAAGCCAGTCAAGAAACTGGAACGAAAGGTAAAACAACTCAGGAACGTCCCATCCACGTGGTGAAGGTCTTATCGAATAACCGTGGAGTGGAAGAAGCCACATGCGAACCGAAGGAATCATCAGACGCAACTACCCGATCTTTTCGGTAAGACATTTCCTCCCATATGATCATATGAATTGGGGACCAAAATCTTTTTAAGAGGGGGAGGATGTAGGAACCTGAATTTTTGAACAAAAATAAAAATTTACATAATATTAAAATTTTTGATTTATTAGAAAAAATCAATTAAAAGAAAATAAAAGACATAGGAAATTAATGGGAAGAGAAATAAATAAAACACATTAAATGAAAAGAAGTGTTGGGCTTTATTAAATTGACCCAATAGATTTAGTGGGCCAAAATAGGAATTTTTAAAAAGGGGAATAATGAGAAATTACTCTAAATTCGTAACTAAAAGAATGCTTAATTATAAAAGAAGCATTTTATGCATTAAAAATGAAGTTTGAGTTGGAATGAGATTCCTAAACCTACCCTAATGGGTTGCCCACGAAATTAGCTCCCATCCTAACCCAATTAGGAGATCTCATGCCTAAAAAGAGGAGAAGGAATTAGGAAATTCGGAATAAAAGGGAATTAGAGTCATAGTAGGAAATAGAATGGGGAGATGCTTAAATACTCTCCTAAAACACTCATGGCCGGCCCTAGCTCGTGCCAAGGGGTTGCTGGACCACGAAGGAAGGCGAAGAGGAGGAGAATTCATGGAGAAAAGGGATTTCCCAAGTTCTTCCCCTAGTTCTTCAAGTCTTAACCCTAGAAGAGGAAAATGATCAAAGGTAGGCATTATCACGAGCATAAATCATGAAACTTTTTATGTAGTATGTCTCATCTATCAGGAACAAAAGCCCTTTTGTTTGATATTTTTTCATCGAGCAAATATTTAGTTCTCAAATTTCCAAGTTCTGTGAACTCCACGACCCGAACCCTTTTTACAAATTCATATCTTCATGCATACTCCTCCTCATGCCATGAGATTTTTACTATAAGAACTGATGGATGATAGGCTTCTTTTGCAGCTGAAAGCCCTAATTTCCATCCATCCTATCATGCGAATTAATTCGTTGATCTCATCTGGGTACTGTTCTAAGTACTTCATGAATACCATGACCAGAGCGTGTCGAAACCCCGTTTGCTTTTCCAATTTCTATTTACTAGAAGTACCCATGTATGTATGGATCTGTTTAAAACTAGTTTGCGATTTTTCATGTACTGTACAATTTGTTCTTAATTTTATAACAACCCTATGTCTAAACCTGGAAGGTCTGGTCCGCAATCTAATGCACTGTACTTTCCCTGTCGGACTCTGGCACGGACCCTGTGAACGCAACGGCCCGATAGGCCCCGTTCACAAGACCGTCGCGACAGTACCTCTGTCGCGATCAGGTTGCGATAGTTCTTGTCGTCGCGATCTTCTACTGGTCCCTTCGCGTTCCCTTCAAGCCCCTGTCGCGATCCAAGCGCCTGTCTTGCACGACCGGTCGCGATCTGTACTGTACCCTGTCGCGATCTGTCTTGAGCCCGTCGCGACCCTTACTGGGCTGCGTCGCGATCTCAGTTTTCCGCCCGAAAACTAGTCTTTTGTAAATCTTGTTGTTCCACCATAATCCCCATATCATGCTAACTATCTTGCACACAGAAAAGACGAAATGTTAAATTATTGAATATATTCTAAGAAAATCAAGTTAACCACATGACCTCTTATATTCCATGATTTTCTATTACACATCGCACACACTTTGAAACCATCCAAATATGGCTAAATTGGCACGAATATGATACATAACATATCAGGTAATTTTCCTATTAATTGTCTTATTTTAAAAGAACTTGTTTACGACTCTTGCGATGTTTTAAACACCGATCTCGAAGCTCCACTATTCTAGAACTCCTCTAGAATGTCGAGCACTTGTTTCTATATACACACTTTCTTGACTTGGACGAACTCTCCGTCGGATATTCCTTCTGTCGGACTAGTGAGTCTTTGTTCGAGGCCTCCTTAAGTCTCCTCTGTCCATGGATTCCCACAAGGTCGATGAGCCGGTTGTACCCTAACACCTATGATACCCTTAGGGATCTATATGATCCAAACGGCTATTAGAAGTTCGCTCTCATCTTGAATCACGCCGGACATCTGGGCTTGCGCTTCACATGGCCAGCGGAAGGGTTGTGAGTTCCACCTGACTGCCAACACCACGTGTGCGTGTTGTGCAACTGTTACTATCACCTATTTACTCGACGTGTTACGTGCAATGTCCACTAGTTCTCATCTATACTCTACTCGCTCATCTATTCACGTTCACTCTACTATCTCGTCTATTCATCTAGTGCTCTCATCTACTTCTTGGTACTCTATATTGGCCATTGACTGATTGTCTAAAGATAAACAATATAACCAATGCTTGGCAATATATAAAGGGCTCGATCTGGTCCTGTGATGTGCGCCCGAAAGTGCTAGTGCCCATGGGAGTTAAATGATCAGAGTGTTTAGTATTACACTCGAGTGCTATCTATCTCGACTATGTAAATGACAATCAAAAGTGCTATGTTCTCTCGTTGTCCATTGAGAACAAAGTGTTATGCAATACTTGTTGTGCTATCACTATACTTGTGCTTTTGTGCTGTGGCCATCCTGCTATTTTGTGCTATTCTCGACACTTGTACTATTTTTGGAAAGTCTATATTTGGAAAGTCTTACTATTCGTTCACGTGCTATCCTACTATATTTTGCAATACATGACTCTCTTGCTCTATCGTTAGTTTCTCTAAGATAGATCTCAGATCCAGCTATCACCAATTGAAGATCAAAGGAGAGGATATACACAAGATAGCGTTTCGAAGCAGGTTTGGGCATTATGAATTCATTGTTATGCCTTTTGGACTAACAAATGCTCCTGTAGTTTTTATGCAGCAGATGAATAGTATTTATAGCCCGTACCTGATAAATTTGTGGTGGTATTCATCGATAATATATTGATCTATTCCAAAACAAAAGAAGAGCACAAGGAACACTTGAGGATTGCATTGCAAATTCTGAGGGAGAATAAACTGTACGCCAAGCTGAGTAAGTGTGAATTCTGGCTAGAAGAGGTATCTTTTTTGGGGCATATGGTAACCAAAGATGGTATCACGGTGGATCCATCAAAAGTAGAGGCTGTATTGAAGTGGGAAAGACCGACAAGTGTCACAGAGATCAGAAGCTTTCTGGGATTAGCAGGATATTACAGAAGATTATAAACGATTTCTCAAAGATTGCAATGCCATTAACCAAGCTGACCCAGAAGGAAAATCCATTTGTGTGGACCAATAAATGTGAAGAGAGCTTTAATAGCTTGAAGTAGTGTCTGACTACTGCTCCTGTCCTCGCCTTACCCACTAAAGAGGGAGGATTTAAAATCTACTCAGATGCTTCTGGAACATGTCTAGGATGTGTCTTAATGCAACAAGGAAAGGTATTAGCATATGCCTCGAGACAATTGAAAACCCATAAAGTAAATTATCATGTACATGACCTGGAGTTAGCAGCCATAGTGTTCGCCTTGAAAATATAGAGGCACTACATTATGGGGAACAATTTAAAATTTACTCTGACCACAAGAGTTTGAAATATCTCTTCTCACAGAAGGAGCTTAACATGAGGCAAAGAAGGTGGTTAGAGTATCTGAAAGACTTTGACTTTTCCATTCAATATCACCCTAGAAAGGCCAATGTAGTGGCAGACGCTCTAAGTAGACAACAAGGAGCCATGTTAGCTAGTATGATGCTGGGCGAAAGGAAGCTACTTGAACAATTTGCAAGTCTGAATTTAGACATGGGAAAGAAGGAGAAACAAGTGAAGATTTCCAATATCAAATTACAGTCCGATCTACTAGCGGAAATCAAGGAAAAGCAAGAACAAGATCCCTTCTTAGTTGAGATAAGAGAAAAGTTAGAACAAAGACCGGATTTCTCTCTAGCATCTGATGGGAGATTACTATTCTGAGGCAGAACATGTGTCCCTGATCATGGGGAACTCAAGAAGAAGCTGTTGAATGAAGCTCATCAGTCAAAGTACACAATTCAACCTAGATCAACAAAGATGTACCAAGAATTGAAAAGGTCTTATTGGTGGCCGAATATGAAGAGGGATGTGGCCGACCATATGGCATATTGTTTAACATGCATGAAAGTCAAGGCTGAGCATTTCCGAACGGCCGGTAGATTGCTACCATTAGAACTCCCATAATGGAAGTAGGATAGCATCGAGATGGACTTTATCATGGGATTGCCTAAGACTAGAGGTGGTGTGGATGCGATTTGGGTGATAGTAGATCGATTGACTAAGTCAGCTCATTTCTTGTCGATTAAGAGCACATGGTCAGTAGATGTGTTGGCTGCACTTTATGTTAAAGAAGTAGTTAGATTGCATAGGGTTCCATCTACTATAACATCTGATCGGGACCCTAGATTCACTTCACACTTCTGGAAGGGGTTACAAGTAGCAATGTGCACCAAACTAAATTGTAGCATGCTTTTCATCCTTAGACGGATGGACAAACCGAAAGAACCAATCAAATTGTGGAGAACATGCTTCGTGCCCTTATGCTCTATTTTAGGGGATGCTGGGATGACTAGTTGTACCTAATGGAGTTTGCATATAACAATAGCTACCAGGCAAGCATCAAAATGGCACCATTTGAAGCCATATATGGCAGAAGTTGTAGATTATCTCTTTGTTGGGAGGAGGTTGGAGAAAACCAATGGGTTGGACCCGACTTAATTGAAGCGACTGTCAGAAAGGTACAAATTGTCAGGGAATGTCTGAAGATAGCCCAATCAAGGCAGAAAAGTTATGCAGACAAGACGAGAAGAGAGATGGAATTCCAAGTTTGGCGACCATGTTTTCTTGAAGGTCTCACCTTCGAGGGGAATACAAATATTTGGGATCAAGGGAAAACTGAGTCCCAAATTTATCGGCCCTTTTCAAATTCTAGAAAGGGTTGGTCAGGTGGCCTATAGACTTGCACTACTTCCACAACTAGCTAATGTACACAACGTCTTCCACATATTCATGCTGAGAAAGTATCTATTCAATGCCGACCATGTAATTAGCTATGAGGACATGGAGATTCGTGAGTACCTGACCTATGAAGAGAAACCGATCAAGCTATTCAATCAGAAGCTACAACGACTCAAGAATCGTACCATACCTATGGTGAAGGTCCAGTGGAGTCGAGATGGTGTTACCAATGCCACCTGGGAAACAGAGGAAAGAATGAAGATAAACCACCCATAACTATTCCTAGGTATGATACCATATCATTATGTTTAACTTTGGGGACAAAATTTTTCTTAAGTGGGGGAGGATGTAACGCCCTGGAAAATTAAATGATTTAAAATCTAGGAAAATAGCAAATAAATTAAAACGGTGAATAGAAATAAAATAAAAGACATTATTAAACCCCCAAAGAGTGGAATCAACTAGTTTAATTGAAATGGGCCAAGACAACTCTAAATGGGCCAAAGATCAAAACCCAAAGGCAATAAACCCCAAAATTCGTGACCATAAATATGCAGGAATTAGGAAAGGGCAAATTAGGGCTTAAACATGGGTGATTAGCCATGGATGGTATTCCTACTTCAATTGGGAGGAGAATCCCCAAGTATGGAAGCTACCCAAGCAAAAATTGCACCCCTAATTCCTAAGCACATTTGGACTTGAATAAACCCTAGATCTATAAATAATCCTCAAGAGACTCTTGGGGAAAGTTTACCATTGTGTTGGGGTCGAGGGAGAATGATCTAGGGCACCAGAGGAGGGGAGAATGGCTGGGAACCGGAGCTTCTTCCCCATCCATCCTCTGCTGCGACCTGTACATCGACTTACCTTAGAGCTACACAAAGTTAGGTGATCTGGGGCTTAATGTAGCACCCTTGAAAATTTATTAAATAATAAATTCAAATAAATGGAAATAAATGATTTCAAGAATATTAGAGTATTTAAAACATACATACTATTATCATATGTGCCAGAACATATCGGAAAATTCCGTAAAAATTATAAATCAACCACACACATTATTCCTAAGTGTTCCACTAAGAAATTCATGCAACGAAAAATACGATTGACATAGTATACATCACACAGAAAACAAATTATTCAAATAAGGAAACAAGTCGGAAAATCGTTAACACGGAAATACGACACGACCATAAATTAAATAAAAATGTTAGAGAGACTTCCAACATTATATATTGATGACCCATTATCGATATTGGTCCAATGGATCACTTTTGGTCCAAAATCAAATGGAGCATGACAAATACCCATAAATTTGCAACCCTAAATAAGCTGAAAATGGAAGGAGGCAATTATGGTTAAATTGGATACAATAATGCTCTCTTAGAAACCCAAATTCCTGCCTAGCCATCCTTGGAGGTTGCTTGATGGCCAAGACACTCCAATGGGGGAAGAGATCTTCAAAACATGGAAGGGGCATGCTAAAACCATACCACTTCTTTTCTTGTTGCAATATGACTTCTAAAAGCCATAGATGCATAAATACTCTCCACAAAGTCCTAGGGGACGAGTTGTACATCCTGTTGGGGTCGTGTGGAGGAGCTCTTGGCTGCTGGGGAGCAGGAGATCGGCCACACCAAGCTCATCTTCTTCCCCGTTGCGTTTGCTTCGACCTGTGCAAACTGTCCACTTGGAGTTGACCAAAGGTAGGTCAAACCTGAATCCCATCGTGCAAGGCTTATACCCTTGGAAAGAGGGTCAAGTCTAGTTCCTAACCCAACTAGAATGCACAATTTTCATGCAGTAGATCGGTCGTATTAAGCATTCTCCAACCAGTGGTCTGAACGATAGTTTTCTTGAGAATGAAAATCACTCAATATAGAATGTAGGTTTTCTCGGGCCAAACATTAACAAATCATATACCAATGTGTAGAGCATCAAGTGTAGTTTCGTTTCCATTTTGTTTCATCGAATTCCAATGAGTACATCTTGAGTTATAGGCGTTTTGCCAAAGTCGCGCAAGTTAGGGACTTTTCACATCTGTGTCGATTTATCGTGCATCCCGAGGCTGTTTAAAATTATTTAAAAATCCTAGTTCTCTTTCACTCCATGTTCACAACAACTTTCATTTTGACACTTTTTCCGCAAAAGCCCTAGTTTAGAAGATACAAGCATTGCATGGATCGAGCACCTATGTTTCTGCATTTTCCGCATTTTCGGGATGTAGCTTGAATTACGTACAGTCCAGGCGACGCGATTCAAGGTTAATGTTAAACGCGTCTGCCCAGGGCAACGCAATTTTGGGCCCATACAGTGCCTCAAGCTATGGGCCTTTGACCAGTCAGAAACCTCTGAAACGCGACGGTCAAGGCCGACGCGATTCAGGCGGTTTTCCCGCCCAATGTTTTATTTAATGAATTTCCATGAACACGTCTGGGTCCCCCGACGCGATTCAAGTGTAAACGCGGCCACATAGGTGGACGCGAATTACATTCTTCACAGTTTTGCCTGTTTTGACTGTGCACTGCGTTATGAAGTGCGTCCACTATGTAGGACGCGTATTTCAAGGCTTACCTGAGGTCTGTTTTACATGGTATCAAGTGTATGATTTGCCTGTCTTGGTTCTGATCATTTCATGAGGTCTGTTTAATGGCTTAAATTTTATTAACCCATTAAAAGCTATAATTACCCAAATGTTATTCTAAATGCTCTTAATGATGTGACCATTCATGCAACTAGTGAACTACGCCTCTTACTGTTCTAGCTTGTTAAAATGATAATTGTCATCTATAATTATTACAAACAATGTTTAGTTAAAGTGCATAGTTTCATCTCCTGTTAAGTGCTTTCCGCAAGGTTTAAACTGTTGGCCCTTTTGGTACGGCAGCAAGCTAACCTAGGGGGGGGTGAATAGGTTTTCTGATTTCTGCAAATAGAAACTTAGACACAGAAATTAACACTTGAAGGTTTGGTTAGTTTAGTGTGATAAAGAGTGCAGTGCGGAAGCAAATAAACAATCACACAAAGGACACAGGAAATTTATCCTGGTTCGGCCCTTCCCACATGGAAGTCCTACGTCCAGTCCCCAAGCAAACTCTTGGGATTTCACTAACCGAAGGTACAGTCCCCTTCAAGGACACTACAACACCCTGGATACCCCACCAGGTCTTCTTCTCTTTCCCGGGCAAGAAGTCAGCCCACTTCTCTTACAGGTCAAGAAGCCAACCTCCTGGAACAAACCCCAGTGCGGTTCTGCTAGACACTAACCCCTAGCTAGGTTATCAACTGGTACAAACCCCAGTTTGGTTCAGCTAGACACAAACCCCTAGCTGGGTTATCAACTGTATACAGTCCTACAGCCAGACACAGATCTTTCTTAGAAAGATCAGACTGAGAAGCTTTACAAGATAAACACTTGTGTAAAGCTCACAGTCCCAGACTCTCCCCAGATATACAATGAGCTCGGAGAGAAACAGAAGAGAGAAAAGAAAGCAAGAGTGCTTGAATGCTTGGACGCTTGAGATGCTTGAAAGCTTGAATGCTTCTGCTGGGCTCAGGCTCTTTCTCTCTTTCTTTGAGTGTATGTGTCGTTGAGGTTCCTCACTGGATGTACACTCTATCAAAAAGATGTTAAGGAAAAGGCTCTCCATTTCTTCAGCTATGCTCCTTCTTTTATATGAGCAGCTTTGAACAGATCCGTTGAAGAGATAGCCGTTTGAGTTTGGATCCGTTGGAGTTCTGACCGTTGCTTATCTTCTCTTCATTTGTCTTAATCAGACTCTGATGGTCTTTGAAGTCTGTACGCGTAGAAGAAAGTGTTAGCATAAAAGAGTGTTTATGATACACGATGTATAGTACTGTGCTTCTGCTAACAAACTGAAAATAGTAGGTCAAATCTTTTTGACAAGACTCTGAAATATGCATGCAGCTTTTTGTCAGAAGATATTTGACTTTTCATTTAAGCGCCAAGCATATTTGAAATATAAAGGCAATCTGTGTTTGAACAGAATCCATGAAGAAATCGTTATGAGCATGACTTATGAAATCGTTATTGTGAAGAGTTGTTGCTCATTTATAAACAAATCGATGTGAACATTTATGAAATCGTTATGCAAGCAAATCGATGTGAGGGCAAATCGTTGCACTCACTTATCAAATCGTTATGAGATCGATTTCTTATTAAGTCGTTATGAGAGCGAAATCGATGTGAACAAATCGTTGTGAGAGCAAGTCGTTGCGCTCACTTATAGAATCGTTATGAGATCGATTTCTTATTAAGTCGTTATGAGAGCGAAATCGATGTGAACAAATCGTTGTGAGAGCAAGTCGTTGCGCTCACTTATAGAATCGTTATGAGATCGATTTCTTAGAAAATCAATGCGCTTTAAAGAAGAAATCGTTGCGAACACTTATGAAATCGTTAAGGCATCGACTTCTTGCGCTTTACAGAAGAAATCGTTGCAAATACTTATGAAGTCGTTATGGCATCGACTTCTTGCGCTTTACAGAAGAAATCGTTGCAAATACTTATGAAGTCGTTATGGCATCGACTTCTTGCGCTTTACAGAAGAAATCGTTGCAAATACTTATGAAGTCGTTATGGCATCGACTTCTTGCGCTTGATACTTTGGCACTTTAAACAGAAATCGATGTATATTGATTAAACATCGATTTTATCATTTTAGTGCGCCATATATTGCATCAATGTAAGACTTAGCATTTTGCTATGGGATTGATGCGACACAGATGAAACAAAATATTCAATTTAAGTTACATCATAAATTTTATTATCACCAAAATATAAGAACAAATAGAGAGTGGTTCAACATAAACCGGTGGATGTGGATTGAGATACGTACATCACTACACACTTGCACATCTAGGCAGTCCTTTCTTGGGGATTTGGAAGCTCTCTATCGGTCATTCCGCATCGGTAGACTGGCGACCTTTTCTCAAATACCTCCGTAATTTTCCGTACTCCGTGGATTCCTTCATGGAGAGCGAGTTGGTTGTACCATTGAAGTTCCCTAGAGATAGCGTGCACTTCCATTCTTCTCTTGTTCTTGTGAGTGTGATTTACAATCTAGACTTAAGCCATTAATGTAAAGAGTGAACTAAAGTATAAATTGTGCCGTCATGCTGCCGAAATTATCTTTTGACTATTGTTATCATGCAATCATGTTCACATTACTTACTACTTGGTCTCATCATCATCTTGAACATTTCATTACCATTGCTTACATATTGGAACTCTCATTGGCCATTATTAATGACTGTGGGTATCTACATTTAAAATTGAAATGAGATGTTGACCGGGCACGCTGAGTGTCCAAGGGCTACAGTCTAGCTCCAATGACGGAGAGTCATAAATATACTATTAACCATGGGGTATAATGATTACTTGCGTTGCATCTATGCTGGGAGTACTTGCGTGTTGAATGCTAGATAAAAAAACCACATACACGTGTCCTAGTGTGCATTTCGAGGTGGATCTTTCCTTGGTGTAAATTACTTTCTCCGTGATTGATTAGTGTTACATGATCGTGCTCGTGCATGCTTGCTTGCTTGCGTGATATGGCCATCCTGCATTTATTGCAATTTAATGTGATATCTTGCATGCTTGTTACATGCCTCACTATTGATAATCTCTTGCTCGATATATCGTTCTAGATCTTGCTCTATCCTGATTCGTCTATCTAGCTTGTTTCATGTATCATGCTTTAATGAGTTTTATTCGTACATGCATATCATGACAATCATCGTGCTTACCTAGTTCTGAATTGCTAATCACTTATATCATTGCCTGCACATTGAGATATAAATCCTACTAGGCTAGTTTGCTCATTCCCTACTTTTAACCATTCTAGGTGATTATGAAATACAAGAAGAGGAGCAAGTCAAGGATGGGAATGCGTCCGAGTGATGAGCATTCCAACTATGAGTCTATCTTTAGTTAGTTTACTTTGAGGGTTAGATTCATGTAGTAGGTAGTGAGGCATACATGTACTTTTCCTTTTATTGATTCTTAGTCCTGTTATACAACGTTTAAGAGATGTATTAGTTCACCATGATACAATGAGATGAGATTTGAATACAATTTCCATTGAGTACAATATGTGAGCCCTATTATGATGATGTGTTGTTACACATTTAGTGTGTGCTAGCTAGAGGCTTATTTGCCGACTGTTCACGTCTCAAAATATCGACTTGAATTATCTGAATTATTATCCGCTGCGTAATTCTCGGGACATGACAGTTTAGTGGTATCAAAGCCTATGAAAACCAAATAGGATATATGTCTCAGGATTAAGAGATACCTATGGAACCTAGGTCATGGCAATTAAACATAGTACCTGGTGAGAATGGATAGAGACTGGGAATATGTTAGAACGAACAAAACACTCCTACCCATTGACTCTTACATGTATCTAGAGACATTAATTGGTTTCTATCCTTTTCTCAGGAACCGTCATAACTCTCTCACTCAACCGCAATGGCTCGCAACCAATGGCATACTATGCAAGAAACAGTGGCAGGACTCAACCAAGCCCTGCAAAATGTGGTTCAGGCTGGCAATCAGGCTGCCGTGGCTAGAAACGGAGCCGGTTATCTACATCGCAACTTTAGAAGTTTGAACCCTCTTCGTTTCTCTAGATCCCCTGACCCAGACGAAGTGAAGAACTAGCAGGAGGAGATAGAAAGAATCTTCCAAGTGATGCAATGCACCAATAGGGAGAAGGTGGTACTGACCACTTTTCAATTTACTAAGGATGCCCGAGCATGGTGGTAGGCCACATCGGCCCATCTACCTAATGTAGCTGAACTGGAGTGGGCTGGATTCCTAGAGATTTTCCGAGGAAAGTACTTCTCGGAGAGGGTCAAGGAGAAGAAGGCGGCAAAATTTGTCCCACTGAAACAAAAGGGAATGTCTGTGGCTGAGTATGAGGCTCAGTTCGCACGGTTGGCTGTGTATGCCCCACATCTGGTGGGCACGGAAAGATTAAAGGCTAACCTGTTCATGGATGGGCTCAGGCCCATGTTCATTAAGAAGCTCGGACCTCACAACATTCAAACTTACACTAACATGGTCTAAAGAGCCCAGCTGGTAGAGGACACTATGGGCAAAGTAGAAGGTATGAGGGGCAAGGACAACCCAAAGTCGATCTTTGTCAAGAAGGGAGCACCTAATATTGCTCCAACTTTCTGTAACAACAACAACAATAACAACAACGAGAGGCCGAATGCTGGAAGAGACAATGCTGTGGACAAGAAGGTCAAGGTGGAAGGAAGTCAGTTTGCTGAGAACTGCAAGTTCTGTGATAAACCAGGGCACTGAGCTGATGAATGCTGGAAGAAGCTTGAGACGTGCTTAAGACATGGTGGTCGTGACCACCGTATTCCTGATTGTCCAATGCTAAAGGACTAGCCAGGCAAGGCCCAGAATGTACCACGGCGTCGGGGATGCCTTAATGCTGTCATAGAAGCTGACCTACCCGAGGAAGGGGGTATGGTGGAAGGTACCATTTCCATACACTCTCAACCTGCTTTTGTGATTATTGATACTGGAGCTACATTTTCATTTATTTCCACCACATTTGCTGCAACTCTACCTGTCAAACCTGTACCTCTGAAATCCATCTCCCCTTGGCTCGGATTCTAAACTCACCCACTACTTGCCAAAATGTGAAACTATAATCGGAGGACACAATCTCCCTGCCGACCTCATTTGTTTAGACATGAAGGGTTATGATGCCATACTGGGTGTCGATTGGCTAATTAAGTATGATGCCGATGTAAATTGTCGCCATAGAAGGGTCACCTTTAAAATACCAAACCTTCCAACTCTATCACTACTTGGCACCCGTTATCATAAACACCCTATCTTGATATCCTCTCTAAAGGCTTCCAAGCTTATCAACCAGGGTTGTAATGCCTTCCCAGTTTCAGTCTCGGCAACTAAAAAGAAGAAACCAACCGTAGAAGACATTCCCATAGCCAAGGATTATCCTGATGTCTTCCCAACGGAATTACCTCGTATACTACCTGAGCGAGAGGTAAACTTCACCATCTAGTTACTCCCTAGGGCAGCCCCTGTTTCAAAAGCCCCATATCGCATGTCCCCTGTTGAGTTACAGGAGCTGAAGAGGCAGATCCAAGAACTACTAGACCAAGGTTTTATCAGGCCTAGCACATCCCCGTGGGGAGCACATGTACTATTTGTCAAGAAGAAGGACATGACAATGAGGCTATGCATTGATTACAGTCAATTAAACCAGTTGACAATAAAGAACAAGTATCCATTGCCCCGCATCGATGAGCTGTTTGATCAGATCTCCAGTGCACCGTATTTCTTCAAGATAGATCTAAGATCAGGCTACCATCAACTGAGAATTAAGGAGGAGGATATACACAAGTCTGCATTCCGGAGTAGATATGGTCACTATGAGTTCGTGGTCATGCCGTTTGGTTTAACCAATGCTCCAGCATCTTTCATGCAACTTATAAACAATATTTATAGGCCATACTTAGACCAGTTTGTAGTGGTGTTCATTGATGACATCCTCATTTATTCCAAGTCAAAGGAAGAACATGAAGAACACTTGAAGGTTGCTCTGCAAATGCTTAGAGATAATCAACTCTATGCAGAACATAGTAAGTGTGAATTCTGGATGGAAGAAGTGTCTTTCCTTGGCCACATCATATCGAAGGAGGGAATCTCTGTGGATCCATCTAAGGTAGAGGTGGTAAAGAACTGGGCAAGGCCGAAAATTGTGTCGGAGATCAGGAGCTTTCTGGGTTTAGCCGGATATTATCGTCGCTTTATTAAAGATTTCTCAAAGATAGTTGTACCATTGACCAGGCTTAGTAGGAAGGAGAATCCATTTGCATGGACTGATGAATGTGAAGAATGTTTCAGGGCATTAAAAGTGCACCTCACCTCAGCACCTATACTAACATTGCCAGTCGCTGGGGGTAGTTTTGAAGTATACACCGATGCATCTGGGATCAGCTTAGGTTGTGTGTTGATGCAAAATAAGAAAGTCATATGCTATGCATCCAGACAATTGAAGAAGCATGAGGACAATTATCCTGTACATGATCTGGAGCTAGCTGTTGTAGTCTTCGCCTTGAAGATATGGCGTCATTATCTTTATGGTGAGAAGTTCATTGTGTTTTCTGACCATAAAAGCTTGAAGTATCTGTTTTCTCAGCAGGACTTGAACATGAGACAGCGGAGGTGGTTGGAGTATCTCAAGGACTTTGATTTCACTATCCAATATCATCTAGGTAAAGCAAATGTTGTGGCAGATGCTCTAAGTAGAAAGCCAAGGATCATATTGTCAAGTCTAATGTTGGGCGAATGGAAGTTATTAGAAGACCTTGCCAAGTTAAATATTGATGCTGACGTCATGAAGGAAGGATGCCTTATTGCTAGTGTCAGAGCACAACCTACACTATTGGAGGATATTATAGAACTCCAAGACAATGACCCTGTGCTCATGGAGATTAAGGCTAATCTAGACCAGAGGCCGGATTTCTCTTTAACTGAAGAAGGAAGATTATTGTTCCACAATCAAGTCTGTGTACCCAACCATGTGGAGACAAAGAAAATGATTATGGATGAGCTTCACAAGACTAGGTATACAATGCATCCTGGAACTACCAAAATGTATCAGGATCTAAAAAGAAGTTTTTGGTGGCCAAATATGAAGAGGGAAGTGGCGGAATATGTCGCCTGATGCTTAACATGTCAAAAGATCAAGGTGGAACACTCGTGACCTGCAAGTAAGTTTAAACCCCTAAAAATCCCGGCATGGAAATGGGAAGGTATAAGGATGGACTTTATTTTCGGACTACCTAAATCTAGAGGTGGATTCGATGGCATATGGGTTATGGTCGACCGCTTAACTAAGTCCGCTCACTTTTTGCCAGTGAAGAATAAGTGGTCAGTAGATGTTCTGTGTCACGTCCCAATGCGGAATATCGGAGCGCGAAGGTAGTTGCAAGAAAAGGTATAGAGAGAATACTAGACATCAAACCATTGCACATTGAATAATACTAAAGCAAATCTTTCTCATTAATAACTTTTCAAATGTCTAGTTACAACCACTAATATCAGAGCCATTCTATAGGGCCCAATTATATTGTAATAAAATGAAATAACTAACTACAACTCTAAGATAACATGATGACTCGAGGGTACTCCTGGCTTCACTCTTGGTCATTCCCTTCCTCGTGAGTGTATGTGTCATCCTCGGTCTCACCTGAGAACACATCATCAAATAACGTAGGGTGAGCGACAACGCCCAGTAGGACTTAAATCTTAGGCTCAAGCAGGCTTTAAATAATTAACGCATTTAATGGCATAGTAGCTAAAGATAGAAGGTACAAGAGAGTCAAAATATAGCAAGAGATAGCACAACAGGTAACATGATAGCACAATAGCATGAGATCGAGTATAGTTTCCAAAAATAGCACAAGTATGGAGTATAGCACGAATAGCAGGATGGCCATAGCACAACTAGCACAAGTATAATAATAGCACGACGAGTATAGCACTTGTTTGTCATTCTAGACATCGAGAGAGTATAGCACGTTTTGTGTTTTGATTGTCATATACATAGAACTTGAGTGTAATTCCAAACACTCTGATCATTTAACTCCCATGGGCACTAGCACTTTCGGGCGCACATCCCAGGACCAGATCGGGCCCTTTATATATTGCCAGGCATTGGTTATATTGTATCTCTAGACAATCAGTCAATGGCCAATATAGAGTACCAAGAATAGTTAAGAGCACTAGATGAATAGACGAGATAGTAGAGAGAACGTGAATAGACGAGCGAGTAGAGTATAGATGAGAGCTAAGGGTACATCACGTAAAATAACGAGTAAACAGGCGATAGTAACAGTTGCACAACACGCGCACATCATATTGGCAGTCAGGTGGAATTCACGATCTTCCCGCTGGCCATGTTATGCACAAGTCCAGAGGTCCGACGTGATTCAAGGTAAGAGCAAACTTCTAATAGCCGTTTGGATCATATCGATCCCTAAAGGTGTAATGGGTGTTAGGGTACAACCGGCTCGTCGACCATGTGGGAATCCAAGATCAGAGGAGACTTACGGAGGCCTTGCGCAAGGGTTCACTAGTCCGGAGAAAGGAATATCTGACGGAGAGTTCACCACAAGCCAAGTAAAGTGTGTATATAAAAACAGGTGCTCAACGTTCTAGAGGAATTCTAGAACAGTGGAGCGTCGTATCGGTATATAAACAACGCAAGAATCGAATACAAGTCCTTTAAAATAGGGCAATTAATATACTTTATTGCAATAAATTACCAGATACATTATGAGATATTTTATGCCAGATTTCAACCATATATAGATGGTTCATGTGTGTGCATGTGTAAGGGAATCATAGATAGAAAAGAAGTCGTGAATTTGTATTTTAAAGCATTCAATATAGCTCCATTTTAACACAGGTGTTTTACTATTAAAGCATTCAACAAATTTTATGGGTTTTCATGAAAAATCCTGTGAATGCGACGTAGGCTAGTAAGGGTCGCGACAGGGTCAGGGCAGATTGTGACAGGGTCTGAAAAGGGTCGCGACAGGGCTGCCAGGATAGAAGGCAAGAACACGACGTAGGGTACTGTCGCGTTCAGAATGCGACAAGGAAAGCGTCACGACGGGCTTGTGAATGCGACCTATCGGGCCGTCACGTTCTCAGGTCCATGGCCTAAGTCTGACAGAGTTCTGCTCTGTCTTGGATTGCGGTCCAGAAATATCAGATTTTGATACAGGGTCGTTCAAAAAATCATAACTAATTGTGTACACGATGAAAAATCATGAAACTAGTGGCAAATGAAACTAGACATGTGAGAGTACTTCCAGTAAATAGGAATTAGAGAGAGATCATGGTTTGAACATGGTTTGAGCATGAACAATAATGAGTAACATAGAACATGATACAGAGAGCAAGATTGATTTAATTCGAGCAACATGCTAAAAAATAATTAGGGCTTTCAGGGGCAAAAGATCCCTAACAACATGAATTGTCTACAGTAAATATTTCGTAGCATGGGATCAAGTGTACATGGAGATATGATTCAAACATGATGACTCGGAGTTATCATGTTTGCAGAACTTCTAAAATCAAGAACAAAAGATTGGCTCGATGAAAAATTATGAAACAAGAGGGCTTTTGTTCCTGGTGATTGGAACTACCTATAGATGGATTTGATTTAGTTTTGCTTGTGAGAATGCCTACCTTTGACTCGATTTGTCTTCTAGGGTTAAAATCTCCAAGAACGAGGAAGAAGCTCCAAGAACTCCTTCTCCCCACGAGATCCTCTCCTCCTTGGCCTCTTCTCCACGTTCAACAACCTTTGGCAACGAGCTAGGGTCGACCAAGAGTGTTTAAGAGATGTATTTATGCATGTATGGGTTCCTATTCCTACTTCTATTCTAATTGCTCTTTAATTACGATATTTCCTAACTCCAACCTTCCTTTCTTGCTTTCCAACCTCTATTTAGGTTAGGATGATATCTAAATTCATGCTAAATCATAAGGGGTAGGCTTAGGAATCCTATTCCAACTCTTATTGCCTCTTTTAATGCTTAAAGAGTCCTTTTCTATTTAGGAGATATTAAGACTCCGAATTTAGGGTATTTTCTTTTTATTTACTATTTGTAAATTCATATTTTAACCCAATAAGTTCTAGAGGATTCATTAAGCAAAGCCCATTACTCTTTTCCATTTAATGAGTTTTATTTAATGCTCTTTTCATTGAATATCCCTTTAGCTGAGTTTTTAATTTATTATTTAAATTTTTTTTTCCTAAAAAATTCTGGTTGTTACATTCTGGCTGCGTTGCATGTGAAGGAAATAGTCAGATTACATGGACTACCAGTGTCTATCATGTCTAATAGAGACCCTAGGTTTACATCCCACTTTTGGAAAGGACTGCACTATTCCTTGGGATATAAACTAAACTTTAGAACGACTTTCCATCCACAGACTGATGGTGAGACGGAAAGAACCAATCAGGTGATTGAAGATATGCTTAGAGCCTATGTCCTAGACTTTGGAGGTAGTTGGCACGAACACTTACCTCTTGTGGAGTTCACCTACAATAATAGCTACCAATCTAGCATACAAATGGCACCATTCGAAGCACTTTATGGCAGGAGTTGTTGATCTCCAATATGCTGGTATGAAGTTGGCGAAAAGCAAATGCTAGGACCAGAGATGATAAGGGAAACCACAGAAAAGGTGAAGCTTATCAGGGAAAGAATGGCAGTGGCACAACAAAGATAAACGGCATATGCAGACAATAGAAGGAGAGACCTAGAGTTTCAGGTTGGTGATCATGTATTCTTAAAGGTGTCTCCAGGCCGCGAGATCAGACAGTTTGGCATTAAAGGCAAGTTGTCACCAAGATTCGTCGGGCCTTTCGAAATCCTTGAAAGAGTCAGCGAGGTTGCATATCATCTAGCTCTACCACCACAGATGGACGGAATACACAATGTGTTCCACATATCCATGTTGAAGTAGTATGTACGAGATCCGTTTCATGTCATAGAATATGAACTACTGGAGTTCAACAAAGACAGAACATACCAAGAGAAGCCAATTAAGATCGTGGACCAAGAACTGCGCCAACTAAGGAACAAGGTCATCCCACTGGTAAGGGTTAAATAGAATCAACGCATGGATGAAGATGACACATGGGAAACGGACGAAGCAATGCGCAAAAGATATCTGGAGCTATTCACAAGTAAGTACACCTCACTTGTACAATAAATTTCTATCTGTGAATTTGGGGACCAAATTCTCTTAAGTAGGGGAGGGTGTAGCACCCCGGAAAATTTAGTAAATAATATATTCAAATAAATGGAAATAAATTATTTCTAGAATATTGGAGTATTTAAAACATATGTGCAATAACACATCAGAAAATTTCATAAAAATTATAAATCAACCCCACACATTATTCCTAAAGTGTTCCATGAAGAAATTCATGCAAACAAATTCCGATTGACCAAGTTGACATCACACGGTAACCGATTATCCAAATAAAGAAACAAGTCGGAAAACCATTAACACAGAAATAAGACAAGACCATAAATTAAATAAAAATATTGGAGACACTTCCAACATTATATATTGATGACCCATTATCAATAATGGGCCAATGGATCACTTTTGGTCCAAAAATCAAATGGAGCATGAAAATACCCATAAATTCGCGACCCTAAAAAAGCTGAAAATGGAAGGAGGCAATTAGGGTTAAATTGGATACAATAATGCTCTCTTGGCAACCCAAATTCGTGCCTAGCCATCCTTGGAGGTTGCTTGATGGCCAAGGCACTCCAATGGGGGAAGAGGTCTTCAAAACATGGAACGGGGCATGCTAAAACCGCAACTCTTCTTTCCTTATTGCAATATGACTTTTAAAAGCCATACATGCATAAATACTCTCCACAAAGCCCTAGGGGATGAGTTGTACAGCTTGTTGGGGTCATGTGGAGGAGCTCTTGGTGGCTGGGGAGCAGGAGATCGACCACACCAAGCTCATCTTCTTCCCCGTTGCGTCTGCTTCGACCTGTGCAAACCGTCCACTTGTAATTGACCAAAGGTAGGTCAAACCTAAATCCCATCATTCAAGGCTTATACCCCAGGAAAGAGGGTCAAGTCTAGTTCCTAACCCAACTAGAAAGCACAATTTTCTTGCAGTAGGTCGGGCGTATTAAGCATTCTCCAACCAGTGGTCTGAACGAGGGTTTTCTAGAGAATAAAACTCCCTCAATCTAGAAGGTAGGTTTTCTCAGGCCAAACATTAACAAATCATATACCAATGTGTAGAGCATCGAGTCTAGTTTCGTTGTCATTTGGTTTCATCGAATTCTAATGAGCACATCTTGAGTTATAGGCGTTTTGCCAAAGTCACGCATGTTAGGAACCTTTCACATTCGTGTCAATTTATTGCGCATCCTGAGGCCGTTTAAAATTATCTAAAAATCATAGTTCTCTTTCCCTCCATGTTCCCAACAACTTTCATGTTGACACTTTTATCCCAAAAGCCTTAGTTTAGAAGATAGAAGCGTTACATGGATCGAGCACCTGTGTTTCTGCATTTTCTGCATTTTCGGGAAGAAGCTTGAATCGCGTCCTGTCCAGGCGACGTGATTCAAGGGTCATGTTAAATGCGTCCGCCCAGGGCGATGCGATTTTCGGCCCGTATAGTGCCTCAAGCTATGGGACGTTGACCGGTCAGAAACCTCTGAAACGCGACGGCCAAGGCCGACGCGATTGAGGTGGTTTTCCCACCCAGTGTTTTACTTAATGAATTTCCGTGAACACGCCTGGGTCCCCCGACGCAATTCAAGTATAAACGCGGCCACATCGGTGGACGCAAATTACCTTCTTCACAGTTTCTCCTATTTTGACTGTGTATTGCGTTATGAAGCGCGTCCACTATGTAGGACGCATATTTCAAGGCTTACCCGAGGTCTGTTTAACATGGTATCAAGTGTATGATTTGCCTGTCTTGGTTCTGATCATTTCATGAGGTCTGTTTAATGGCTTAAAATTTATTATCCCATGAAAATCTATAATTACACGAATGTTATTCTAAATGCTCTTAATGATGTGACCATTCATGCAACTACTGAATTACCCATCTTACTGTTCTAGATTGTTAAAATGATGATTGTCATCTTTAAATATTACAAACAATGATTAGTTAAAGTGCATAGTTTCATCTCATGTTAAGTGCTTTCTGCAAGTTTTACACCGGTGTATGTGGATTGAGATACGTATATCACTACACACTTGCACATCTAAGCAGCCCTTTCTTTGGGATTTGGAAGCTTTCTATCGGTCATTCTGTATCGGTAGACTGGCGACCTTTTCTCTAAGACCTCCGTAATTCTCCGTACTCTGTGGATTCCCTCATGGAGATCGAGGTTGTTGTACCATTGAAGTTCCCTGGAGATAGCGTGCGCTTCTTTTCTTCCATTGTTCTCGTGAGTGTGATTTACAATCTAGACTTAAGCCATTGATGTAAAGAGTGAACTAAAGTATAAATTGCACCGTCATGCTGCCAAAATTATCTCTTGGCTATTGTTATCATGCAATCATATTCACATTACTTGCTACTTGTTCTTATCATCATCTTGAACATGACATTACCATTGCTTACATATTGGAACTCTCATTGGCCATTATTAATGACTGTGGGTGTCTACATTTAAAATTGAAATGTTATGCTGACCGGGCATGGCGAGTGTCCAATGGCTCCAGTCTAGCCCCAATGACGGAGAGTCATAAATATATTGTTAACCATGGGGTATAATGATTACTAGCATTGTATCTACGCTGGGAGTACTTGTGTGTTGAATGCTAGATAAATTAACCACATACACGTATCCTAGTGTGCATTTCAAGGTGGATCTTTCCTTGGTGTACATTAGTGTCTTCATGCTCGATTAGTGTTACATGATCGTGCTCGTGCGTGCTTGCTTGCTTGCGTGATATGGACATCCTGCATTTATTGCAATTTAAAGTGATATCTTGTGTGCTTGTTACATTCCTCACTATTGATAATCTCTTGCTCGATATATCGTTCTAGATCTTGCTCTATCCTGATCTCTCTATCTAGCTTGTTTCATGTATCATGTTTTAATGAGTTTTATTCATACATGCATATCATGACAAGCATCGTGCTTACCTAGTTCTAAATTGCTAATCACTTATATCATTGCCCACACGTTGAGATATAAATCTTGCTAGGCTATTTTGCTCATTCCCTACTTTTAACCATTCTAGGTGATTATGAAATACAAGAAGAGGAGAAAGTCGATGATGGGAAAGCATCCGAGCGATGAGCGTTCAAAATATGAGTCTATCTTTAGTTAGTTTGCTTTGAGGGTTAGATTCATGTAGTAGGTAGTGAGGAATAAATGTACTTTTCCTTTTATTGAGTCGTAGTCCTATTATACAATGTTTAATAGATATATTAGTTCACCATGATACAATGCGATGAGATTTGAATACAATTTCCATTGAGTTCAATATGTGAGCCCTATTATGATGATGTGTTGTTACACATGTAGTCCATGCTATCTAGAGGCTTATTTGCCGACTGTTCACGTCTCGGAATATCGACTCGAATTATCCGAATTATTATCCGCTGCATAATTCTCAGGACATGACACTTAACCTAAACGTTGCATATACCAATAGATAGAGCATCGAGTCTAGTTTCACTTGCATGTGTTTTCCCAAATTTTAATGCACCATGTGAGTCATATTAAGCATTTTCCAAGAGTCACACATTATTAGGGCTTTTTGTGTTCTTCATGTGTTTCACGCAAATAGATGCCAAATTTCATGCAACCACAGCCATAGTTCTCTCCTACTCCCTGTTCCCAAAAAGTTTCATGTTTACACTTTTGTCCCAAGAGCCCTAGATCATGAGATACAAGCGTTGCATGTATCGTGGTACCTGCTTTCTGCGTTCTCGGGCAAGAACATGAAATGCGACGACTATAGACATCGCGTTTCTTGTTGCATGAACACGACGTACTAGTCCATCGCGTTCATCTAAAATGCGATCATGCCCTATGTTGCGATTTTATCGTTGACTTAACTGCTCTGATGCCTCAGACTGTGTGCCACGTGGGTTTCTGTACCATGCATGAACACAACATATACCTACGTCGCGATTCAGACCGTTTTTCCCGCTCAAACATTTTCATCTATTTTTATATTCAGGTTTTCAATCAACTCTTGAACGTGACGTAGAAGAACGTCGCAATTCAAAGTCGTCGCGACATATCGAATTGCCGCGTTATAAACGCGACTGTCTGTTTAGGCAATCGATGTGGTGATCGATTCCTGACCAGAAAGGTGACCATCTTACCCGTCGCTATTTGAACATGACGGGAAGGTCCGTCGCGATTTAGTAACTTAATTCAGAACCATGGTTTGTTTGTATATGGCTCTTTGAAGTGCGACGACTATTTCCGTCGTGATTTAAAGGCCAACCCGAGACTGTTTTAAAGAGATGTTCAGTCTACTATATGCATGTCCTTATGTCATATCATGTCATGTAGTTATGCATTGGCCTAAAAGTGATCAACCTACATGAAAACTATAAGAATATGAACATCTATTATAAGTGTTAATGATTGATTGATTTCATCCATGTGATCATGTGATTGTTCCATGCTATGTCCATCCTTTGTCTTGACCTTAATTGGAAAGGGATTATATGTTAAAAGCACTACAACCATGTGATAGAATGAATTGCATACATGTCATGTTGATTGTTATAAGCTTGTTGTAATGTTTTAAACCGATGGACTGTGGATTCAGACACGCTCTACATATCACATTGCACATATAGGCAGCCATTTCTTGTGGAATTGGAAACTCTTTGTCGGTCATTCCGTATCGACAGACTAGTGACCTTTTTTCTAAGACCTCAGTAAATCACCATACTCTGTGGATTCCCTCATAAAGACCGAGTTGGTTGTACCAATGAAGTACTCGAATGATAGAATGAACTTATGTTTTTATCTTCTTCTCGTGACAATGATTTGATAACATTGAAAATAAGCCATTAAATGTAAATATTGAAGTAATGAGAAAAAGCCGTTATGCTGTCGAAATTAATCTGGATCATGTCCCCTTGCATTGTTCTCTATCATCATTGACATGATCTTTTGTTCATCATTGTCCATTGCTTGGAAGTCATGTGGCCATAAATGAATGAATGGAATTACCCTAAATATTGGAACTTCAGTTCACAACTATGCCTATGCAAATAGGGTCTAGTCTGGTCCTGGGAGGAGCACCCGAAATACTTATAAATCGTAAGAGTATATGATCCATTAAGGTGTCTGGCAATCACCTAATTAAATGCAAGATTGATCTGGATAATTTCCACACTATTATTGAATGAATGAATGAATGATTGATTGATTTATTAACTGTTATATGTGAAATGGCCAAATGTATTGTACATGTCATCGTTATCGAATCCTACATGTCATTGTCCATTGGAGTTCTACAGAATTCAACTTGAGATATCTATAGTACATACTACATGTTATTGAATCTCTTCTACATGCCAAGTGATCGTACTGTCATCTATCTCATTGATAATCGTTCCGTCCTACAAGAGAATTGTCATGAATTGTTATTGAACGATCCTCGTACATGTTATAGCTTGAACCATTTTCATCGTTATTGACATGAGTAATGCATGATAGTATTGCCACTGTTAACATGTTAATTACATAAAGCATGCCCGCACCATGAGATGTAAATCCTACTGGGAGCTAGTGTGCTCACACCTGCTTTCCTTAACCCTTTTAGGTAATGAATATGAGGAACTGGAAAATGAAGGCACCGGGGGTGAGTGATGAGCTACTCAAGTGTACCCGTCCACATAGCTAGTCAGCCAAGAAGTTTAGATTTGAAGGGTCTATAATAGATAGGTTATTTCATTTGATGTCATATGTATTTGAGATACAATATTGGGCCCTATGTTTGGCTCTGATGACGTAAGGTGCTTAAACTAGTTGATGGAATGAAATAAAGATTATGTTCGCTGGCAATATTATTGTCTTTAACCTTGTGTTATATATTTAGTTGTTACTCTGAATTACTCGACTGTGATATGCACACTTGTATCACTCACGCTCTAGACATTTATTTTCTACTGCTAAATGTCGGGGCGTGACAAAGACCCTATAGGCTCTAGAATGATATGAATATCAAAGAAAAATACCCAACTTACTTTTAAGTTCAAATTAGTCTAGATCACTTTCGCCATTATTTAGAATGAAACATTTTGTTCCAAACACTCTAAAGTGGGCAATGTAAGGTTTCTTACCTTTCAGAAGTTCATATGGAGTCATTTAGCTCAGAGGCCTTACCATTGTATGATTTATGATGTAGCATGAGGTATTAACCGCTTCTGCCCAAAATTTTCTGGGTAAACCACTTTCCACTAGCATGGTTCTTGCCATTTCTACCAAGGTTCGGTTTCACCTTTCTTCCACTCCATTTTGTTCTGGAGTTCTGGGTAATGAGAATTTATGAGTAACTCCTTCCCTGCAAAGATTTTCAAAGTTAGTATTCTCAAACTCATCACCATGGTCAGACATACATTATGGATGTAATCTTGAATTTTCCCTCTTGCATGATTTTCTTATAGAATTTCAAACATTCCATGAAGGCATCACTTTTGTGAGTAAGAAAGAATACCCAAGTAAATCTTGAAAAGTCATCGAAAAGCACAAATCCAAACTTTTTCCCATTAAGACTGTTGGTCCTAGTGGGTCTAAACAGGTCCATGTGAATAAGTTCGAGAGGTTTAGAAGATTGTCTTTCAGATCTACTTTTGAAGGATTTCCTTATTTGTTTACCTTCAGTGCATGCTTCAGAAATCTTATTATTTTTCTTAAAGGAGATTTCTAGTAAACCTTTTACCATGTTGAATTTTATCAGTTTGTGCAGCATATTTTAGCTAACATGGCCTAGTCTACGATGCCAGAGATATGCAAGATCATTTTTGTTATCAGTAAGGCATAGATTATCATTTTCAGGATCATCTAAGCCAATTATGTACACATTGTTAACTCTCTTACTAGTGAATTTGGCAAAATCTTAATTTGGTTCAAAGATGGTACAAACAAGGGAGTTAAATATTATTATGTCCTTTGTCACAGAGTTGACTTATGCTTAGTAGGTTGTATTCCAGTCCTTCTACCATAAGAACATCATGAATATTATTATGTCCTTTGTCATAGAGTTGACATACTTACCTACTTTTCCTTATCCAACAATTTTGCCTTTGTTGTTTCCTCTAAAGGTCACATGACCAGCTTTCTTTTCAACCAACAAGCAAAATGTACTCCTATCTCCTGTCATATGTCTTCAACAGCCATTGTCATGATACCACTTGTTGTTTTTGGCTATAAGACATACCTGTAAAATATTTTAAAAGAGAGTCTTTGGAACCCAAGTATATTGGGTCCCCTCAAATCACCTAATTCAATTGCACATGACAACAGACTGTTCGGAATCCATACATGCCTTTTTGTTGTTGAACTAGTGTTGTTTTTTACTTTACTTTGTTTTTCATTCTTTTTCTTGTTCCCAAAAGTTTTTGGAGCCTTATTCTTTTGCACATTAGTAAAATTGTCTTTTGATTGACTTTTGTTGCTCCAATGAAAGATCCATGGGAGATTATTACCACTGAACCACCTAGAGTATCGTGGATGATTGGGTCTAGCAAAGTTTGAGGATGTGTCGACACTCTGTAGGTGTTGTGTCGACCTGTCCAAGTGCATCCAAACATACCTTGGGTTCTGAAAAATGAGACTGTTGACCTCCCATATGAGGTGTGTCGACCTTCCGAATCATGAGGTTGCCAATTTGTGTCGACCTAGTATACATAGGATGTCGATGCACTTAACGATCATTAGTCTTTGTGATTGAGAAGAATCGACCTCCTCTGTATTCAATGTTGACCTTACCTTTTCCTTTTGATTTTTCATTTTGAAAATTATTTGCATCTTTCTTTTTTCTCATTTCTTTGAGATTCTTTTCCATTTTGTTTGACTTTGGATGAAGAAGCTTCTGATCTTGTTGAGGAGACAAATATGATAGTTTTCATTCTAATTTCTTTCTTCTTTGTAAGGTTGAATCCTAACCCGTCTTTATTGAAGTTCACTTTTATTCCTAACAACGCCTCTAGATTATTTTTACCAGTGACAAATTTTTCGAAAGCCTCTTGTCTTTTAGTTACCTCCTTTTGAAGTTCTTCAATTTCTTTCTTCATTTCTGTATTCACAGTTTTAATAGCATCATATTTTTCAATAGAAAGTTCCATTTCTTTTTCATGCTCAATTTCTTTTAGCTTCAATTCTTTAATGTTCTCCTTTAATGCACATATTTCTTTTGCATGTTCCTCTTCCTTTTCTTTCACAAAAGTGTCATGAACAATATGATTTTGTTGCCCAGGTAGTAAGCCCAGAGGGGGGCGGGTGAATGGATTGCTAAAAATTTCTTTTAGAAAATTCTTGTAAATAAAAACACTTTGACATAATACACTAAGTTCGATGGTTAGAGTTTGTGTAAAGCAAAGACACAATAAAATCACACACACACAAACAACAACAATTTTATTCTGGTTCAGATCTCCTGTCACAAGGAGTCCTATGTCCAGTCCCCAAGCAACAACTTGAGATTTCACTAACTAAGGGTACAGTCCCCCTTAATGACACTTACACATCCAGTCGTAGCTGGTCTTCTCTTCTCTACCCAAAGAGGCACAGAACCACCTAATGCAACAGGTCTTCCTTCATACCGAAGGGAACAATCACCCACTCCACAGTAGGTCTTATCTTCACACACGAAGAGGAGCACTCAAGAGAATGAGTAAAAGGTGGATGGCCCCTAGACCAAGCTTATAGAGATTGCTTGATCTGATGATAAATCTGAGAGACTAAGGTATACACAGAATGAGGGTCTCTCAGATCTACACAAGCTCTCAAAGACTAAATAGGTTTCTGTAGAGAGCTAGAGCTGAAGAAAGTTTGAATGGACGAGCAAGCTCTTCTTTCTTCTAAGTGACTAAGATCTTCAGGATTCAAGATGAGCTTCATGGAGTCACCGGTCTACTATTTATCTTCTTTGAACGATTTTAACCGTTGAAGTATCTGTTGTCTCACATCCTCAAGCACGTTGAAGTGTCTGGTCTGAAGTATGGAGGAAGAGAACCTACAGCCATTAAATGCTAGAATAGGCACTTACATAGAGGAAGATTGTGTGAATCTCTTCTTGCTTCTGTCAGGTTGACAGGTCCTGTCACACCCCGACGCAGAATATCGGAGCGCGAAGGCAGTTGCAAGAAAATGGTATAGAGCGAGTACTAGACATCAAACCATTGCACATTGAATAATACTAAAACAATCTGTCTCATTAATAACTTTTCAAATGCCTAGTTACAACCACTAATATCAGAGCCATTCTATAGGGCCCAATTACATTGCAATAAAAGGAAACAACTAACTACAACTCTAAGATAACATAATGACTCGAGGGTACTCCTGGCTTCACTCTTGGTCATTCCCTTCCTCGTGAGTGTATGTGTCATCCTCGGTCTCACATGAGAACACAACATCAAATAACGTAGGGTGAGCGATAACGCCCAGTAGGACTTAAATCTAAGGCTCAAGCAGGCTTTAAATAATTAACGCATTTAATGGCAGAGTATCTAATGATAGCAGGTACAAGAGAGTCAAAATATAGCAAGAGATAGCACAACAGGTAACAGGATAGCACAATAGCACGAGATCGAGTACAGTTTCCAAAAATAGCACAAGTATCGAGTATAGCACGAATAGCAGGATGGCCATAGCACAACTAGCACAAGTATAATAATAGCACGACGAGTATAGCACTTGTTTGTCATTCTAGACCTCAAGAGAATATAGCCCGTTTTGTGTTTTGATTGTCATATAGATAGTCGAGATAGATAGCACTTGAGTGTAATGCCAAAACACTCTGATCATTTAACTCCCATGGGCACTAGCACTTTCGGGCGCACATCCTAAGACCAGATCGGGCCCTTTATATATTGCCAGGCATTGGTTATATTGTTTATCTTTAGACAATCAGTCAATGGCCAACATAGAGTACCAAGAAGTAGATGAGAGCACTAGATGAATAGATGAGAAAGTAAGGTGAATGTGAATAGACGAGCGAGTAGAGTACAGATGAGAGCTAGTGGACATTACACGTAATGCGACGAGTAAACAGGCGATAGTAACAGTTGCACAACACGCGCACGTCGTATTGGCAGTCAGGTGGAATTCACGATCTTCCCGCTGGCCATGTTATGCACAAGTCTAGAGGTCCAACGTGATTCAAGGTAAGAGCGAACTTCTAATAGCCGTTTGGATCATATCGATCCCTAAAGGTGTAATGGGTGTTAGGGTACAACCGGCTCGTCGACCATGTGGGAATCCATGATCAGAGAAGACTTACGGAGGCCTTGTGTAAGAGTTCACTAGTCCGGCGAAAGGAATATCTGACGGAGAGTTCACCACAAGCGAAGTAAAGTGTGTATATAAAAATAGGTGCTCGACGTTCTAGAGGAATTCTAGAACAGTGGAGCGTCAATATCGGTATATAAACAACGCTAGAAACGAATACAAGTCCTTTAAAGTAGGGCAATTAATATACTTTATTACAATAAATTACCAGATACATTATGAGATATTTTATGCCAGATTTCAGCCATATTTGGATGGTTCATGTGTGTGCATGTGTAAGAGAAATCATAGATAGAAAAGAAGTCGTGAATATGTAATCTAAAGCATTCAATATGGCTTCATTTTAAAACAGGTGTTTTTACTGCGTGTGTGACTGTTAAAAAGGCAATAAAATTTATGGGTTTCCAGGCAAAATCCTGTGAAAGCGACGTAGGCCAGTAAGGGTCGCGACAGGGGCAGGGCAGATCGTGATAGTGGCTTGTACAGGTCGCGACAGGCAGGTTGGTTCGGGCAGACAGATCGTGACAGGGCTGCATGAGGGTCGCGACATCCTGGTCAGCAGATCGCGACGACAGGCGCTGTCGCGATCAGATCGCGACAGAGCGCTCTGTCGCGACGACCCTTGTGAACGCGGCCTATCGGGCCGTCGCGTTCACAGGGTCTGCGCCTGAGCCTGACAGAGTTCTGATCTATCTTGGATTGCGGTCCAAAAACTTGCCTTTTTGACATAGGGTAGTTCAAAAAATCATAACTAATTGTATACACGATGAAAAATCATGAAACCAGTGGCAAATGAAACTAGACATACGAGAGTGCTTCTAGTAAATAGGAATTAGTGAGAGAGCAGGGTTTGAACATGGTTTGAGCATGAACAATAACGAGTAACATAGAACATGACATAGAGAGCAAGATTGATTTAATTCGAGCAACATGCTCAACAAAAATTAGGACTTTTAGGGGCAAAAGATCCCTAACAACAGGTAGTATCTATAGTAAAATTTTCATAGCAAGGGAACAAGTGTACATGGAGATCTGATTTAAACATGATGACTCGAGGTTATCATGTATGCAGAACTTCAAAAATCAAGAACAAAAGATTGACTCGATGAAAAATTATGAAACAATAGGGCTTTTGTTCCTGCTGATTGGAACTACCTATAGATGGATTTGATTTAGTTTTGCTTATGAGAATGCCTACCTTTGACTCGATTTATCTTCTAGGGCTTAGAACTCCAAGAACGAGGAAGAAGCTCCAAGAACTCCTTCTTCCCACGAGATCTTCTCCTCCTTGGCTTATTCTCCACGTCCAACAACCTTTGGCAACGAGCTAGGGTCGGCCAAGAGGGTTTATGAGATGTATTTATATAAATACAAGTTCCTATTCCTACTACTACTCAAATTCCTCTTAATTACGAGATTTCCTAACTCCACCTTTCTTCTCTTGCTTTCCAATCTCTAATTGGGTTAGGATAGTATCTATATTCGTGCTAGACTATATGGGGTAGGTTTAGGAATCCAATTCCAACTCTAATTGCCACTTTTATTGCTTTAATAACCTCTTTCCAATTATGAGATAATTAAACTCCGAATTTAGGGTATTTTCTTATTATTCTCTCTTTGTAAATTCATATTTTGACCCAATAAATTCTAGAGGGTCCATTAAGCAAAGCTCATTACTCTTTTCCATTTAATGGGTTTTATTTAATGCTCTTTTTATTTAAATATCCATTTAGCTAGGTTTTAATTCTTTATTTAAATTTTTATTTTTTCCAAAAATTCAGGTTGCTACAGGTCCAACGTTGTCACGTATGTTTCTACCAGAACCTTGTACACCATAAATGTTGAAGCATAGAAAACTCATCTTTGTCTAAATTGTTAGTCAACGTTAGTAGTCGTGCTTTAAGAAGATATACTAAAGAGGAAATTCCATTATGTCGACCTAAAAAGCTTTACTTTATGAGACATGAGTATGGTAAACAGAAGATATATCATGTAGAGATATTGTACCAACACAATAAATGTTAGAGAGCACAGGATACAACATGATTCGTGGGAAGAGTTGAAATTCACAGAGATTTGAAAATATATTTAAATATCATGTGGAATGTAAGTTAATAATGTCTTAAAAGAATTTAAATAGGAATATTCAACAGCTATCAAAAACATAATCATTATTAAAAGATAGTTGATGTTTAGAGACAGTTTGTGTTCAGAGAGAGTCGATGTTGATATGAAATCGATGTTATAACCATAATCCATGTGAGAATGTAATCCATGTTGAAACAAAGTCAATGTGAACATAATCCATGTATGCATGTAATGAAATCGATGTTCTGTAAGAAGTTGTTATTTAACTGAAGTCGATGTACAATTGAAATCGTTGTTGTACTGAAATCGATGTACAGATGAAATCGTTGTTTGAAACGAAGTCGTTGTTCTAGTAAAGTCGTTGTTTCACATGAAGTCGATGTTTGAGTGAAATCGTTATTTCATATGAAATCGATGTTCTACTGAAATCGATGTTTAAGTAAAATTATTGTAGAAATGAAGTCGATGTTTAAGTAAAGTCGTTGTTTCATATGAAATCGATGTTCTACTGAAATCGATGTTCTAATTATGAAGTCGTTGTAGAACCGAAATTGATGTTCTACATATGAAGTCGATGTAGGCTCAAAGTCAAAGTTCTAATTATGAAGTCGTTGTAGAACCGAAATCGATGTTCTAATTATGAAGTCGTTGTAGAACCGAAATCGATGTTCTACATATGAAGTCGATATAGGATCGAAGTCGGTGTTCTACAGAGGAAATCGTTGTTTAAGTGAAACAGTAATCGTTATGAGCTTTTACAAGGAAGTCGATGTATACTTAAACAAAATATATGTACTAAGCTTTAAATGGCAGTGAGTGTAGACACTCACTTATTTTCTTTGATTTGATGCCTGTTGATAGACTTCAGGAAATGATGTTAGACAATAATTTTTAGGGTTTTGTTTATGTAACACCCCAAAATTTAATATCAAAATAATAATATGATATCAAAAATTATAGAAGATTCTAATTTCCATAAAAGACATAAATACATACTAGAAACCCGATTATCTTTATTTTAAATATATTTTTACATTATTAAAGTAACCCCGGTATTGTATTCAGATGCGCGCACTCCGACAAGGTGCCACCAGAATTCTATAACGGGATTGAAATCTGAAAACATCATAATTCTCAGAAAAATGTTTTGATTCTAGAAACATAAATATCTTGAATTATTGACGCATGGACATCAAGATTAAGTCGTCACAATGATTTTCTGGGTAATTTTTGCTGGATGAAAAATTAATTCCAAAAATTAAACTAAAATCACCATAATTTGTAAACCTTTCAATTAGCTTATATTTGAAATTTCAACTTGATTGGATATTGTTTGAATATAAAAATATAAGGACAATGGGGCCAGATGAATTATGCTCTATTTATGAAATATTTTAGCTTATGTAGCCTTGGCTACGTAAGGCCTTTTTATTCATTGTGTAATTGGGTTACACATTCCTATATACTATGTGTTGGCAGTGAAAGCTTCACTGTTAACGTGGCTAGGATGTGAGAAAGGGAAACTTGTACAGTGGCAAGTGTATGGCTATGTGCCATACATGCACCGAAACTACACCCCTATTTATACCCTTCCTTGCACACACTCGTGAAGGTTTACCCACTTGTTCAACCTTCCACCCTGCTGCTGTCGTAGCTCCTGCTAAAGCTGCTGCCGCTCCTATTGTAGTTGTTTCTCCTATTGTAGTGGCTACTTCTGCTGCAGCTCCTGCTTGCTGCGGCTGTAGCTATTGTTGCTGCGACTCCTGCTGTTGCTGCTCCAGTTGTAGTTGCTACTACTACTACTGGTTCCCTTGTTGAGGGAAGAGAAGGATTTGCATTCCTCATTAGCTAGGTAGGTTCCTCCCTACGACTCTTCTTCCATTCCATGATTTCATACTTATGCTCTCCATTTGTAAACCATATTTATTTTATTCCATGTTATGTAGGATTTCTTTCCTTCTTGTTCTTTCATTCATTAAGAACCTTGTGTTCATGTTTTACCATGTTCCTATCTCGACTTGTGATCAATAGAAGCCACTAGGAATAGTTTTTTTTTATTTTTTATTATCATGTTTCTTTTAGTTATGTCCATGTTTATGGTTGAAGTTCATGTACTCTTCACATGAACTTTTTACTAGATGCAAGGAAGAAGCTCTTAGAAGATTTGTTCATACCATGATCTTCCTTTCATAAGTTTTCATGTTATCCATGTTGTAAAGATTTTACTCCCATTGTTCTACTTCTTTCCTTCATGTATGTGGTGTTTAGAAATGTAAGTAAGACCATGAGGTGTTGTTAATCATGCATAGAATCATAGGAACACTTAGAAGAGTCTCTTGAGGTGATGTTAAACCATTCCTAGAAGAATATCCTACGTCTGTCGACAGACAGAACCCAGCTGTCGACAGATATCATGCTTCCAGAACCCAAAAATTCAGAACCACCACTAGATGTCAACAGATAGAACTCATCTGTTGACAGATGACAACCATCTGTCGACAAGCATCTATGGCTTGTCGATAGCTAGGGGCCAGATCCCGGAATCCAGTTCTGGATGACCAGTAGCTGTTGACAGCCACCTTATCGCTGTCGACATACACCAGTCTGTGTTGTTAACCTGAACCATTCCTTTTCCAGTCAGAGGTGTCAGCAGGAACTCTGTAAGACTGAAACTCATACTTTATTTACATTCTATATCATTTAAGTAAATGTTATAATTTGTTGTTTCATTTATTTAAGATATTACATGTAAATAAGGAAGTACCCCCCATTTGAATCCAATAAAAATATCAGAAAAATCATATCTCTTGCCAATAAAAAGTCAACTCCACCACCGAAGAAGAAAAACATGATTTTGGCGATTCCATCAAAATAGCGTCTTTCTAATCTCTCATAAATTGGCCTACCTGAGAGTCTCATAATTCATATAAACCTAGTAGAATGCTAAAAAAATCCATTGTCCGGTGAAACCACCAGTTTATGTTGGCAAATAGAACCATTTCATCCTCGATCAAAGTTGACACACTCTTGTATTGTCCAAACAAGTTGCCTTTCCCATTTTCTTGGATTCTAAATTATTATACCACTGAGATGAATCATTTAACCATCATCTACATCCATCTTTGGATTATTCTTGGACATCCTAAATTATCTTGATTCATATACCTTCTGGATATCTTTGAGCATTAACTTCTAGAACCCCACTTCCTATAAACATGCTTGACTCTTGATGAGTGCCCAAGTACCATGTATGTATATCAGAAATGGAAATGGGATGACATACTTTTGGGTCTTCGGACTCTCTCTTGATTTAATGCTAGTGCAAATGGGGTAGATCCAGTCCCGGAAGGAGCACCCGAATACGTTTAATCTGCGCAGAGCGACATGGATCTCTAGGGTGTTTGGCATGACACCACTACAAGCTAGATTGGTCGACATTTCCATGAACTATGTTGAAACATGATTATTTATTGCTTGCTTGAAGGAGTGGACAAGGCATCTTTACACATACACTTTCTCTATTTCCTTCTGAATTATTGATCATATACACTCTTGCTTTGCTATTTCTTGGATGGTCATCTTATGTCAGTTTATTGGCATATTACTTCATTCTTGTTACTGTTTGATAATCATGGTTCACATCATTTATGATCTGATTTGTATTCTTTTCCATTACTTGTAATCAATACTTACTGCCTACTTGTATCTCAATTATCCTGACTCATGTAAACTTTTATATTCTTGATTTTGGGGGATAAATCCTACTAGGCAAGAGTGCTCATACCTACTTTTTCTCAGGTAATCTACAGTTCTAGAAGGCGGGATATCGGGATTTGTGTGCTGAGAGATCAACCATTGCGGTGTTTAGCTTTGAGTTATAGATTGAGAATCATGTTATAGCTGTAGAATGATAGTTAATAAATTTTTATTTAGTGAAGCCCCGAGTAATTTTCTGCTCATATAGTTCAAAAGTTAATCTTGATTTTTTGTTCGTTCATGTTTCGGCATTTATAGATATATTAAATGTCGGGATGTGACTGAATGGTATCGTGCATCAATTGAGGATCCAAATACTTTAGAGTTATTGGTCTTCAACATCCTGTAGTGACCTGAGAGGATGGGTAGAAAGCCTGAGGTTAAGTTAGATAAGTAAACTTGGATATAGGTTGTGTTGTGTATGAAATGAATATCTGAAGGCGGGTGAATAGATATTGATCATGTAAAATTTAAGAGGTTTAGACTATGATCCAATTAGATGATACAATGTAGTCGGTGCCCATCAAACAACACAATGCAAGCAAAATTTTTAAGGTGGTTTGGTTCCTGTATGGAGACCTTCATTCACATGGTGTCGACGCATACAAACAATTTGACTTGGATCAGTAAAGGAAGTTTCAGTAGAGTCAACTTCATGCTCTCTAGAGTCTTCCTCATCCAAGTAAATCCAATTTTGAGGAATTATCCATCATATAGATAGGGATGTCAACTGGACCGGGCCGGCCCAGTATAACACGGGCTTGGGCTTTGTTTTTTTATTTTTTTTTAATTTTAGCCCGGCCCGGCCCGGCCCGGAATAAATCTGGGCCGGTTCCGGGCTTTGCATGGCCCGGCCCGGCCGGCCCGGCGGCCCGCTCGCCCCTCGCACCCCACGCCCCCGCCGCGTCGCACCCCGCGCCCCCGCTGCCTCGCTCCCCACGCCCCTGGCCTCGCTCCCCGCGCCCTCGCCGCCTCGCACCCCGGCCTCGCTCCCCGCGCCCCCGCCGCCTCGCTCCCCGCGCCCCCGCCACGCGCCCCACCACCTCGCACCCCCGGCCTCGCTCCCCGCGCCCCCGCCGCCTCGCTCCCGCGCCCCCGCCACGCGCTCCCACTGCCTCGCACCCCCGGCCTCGCTCCCCGCGCCCCCGCCGCCTCGCTCCCCGCGCCCCCGCCACGCGCCCCCACCGCCTCGCACCCCGTGCCCCACGCCCCCGCGCCACGCACGCCACGCCCCGCGCCCCACGCCCCCAGGCCGGGCCGGACGGGCCTGGGCCGGGCCGGACAAATTCATCCCGGGCCGTGCCTCTTTCCAAAAACTGGGCTTTTCTCTGGGCCTGGGCCGGGCCTGGGCCTGTCATCCAGAAACCGGGCTGGACCTGGGCCAGACCAAGCCCGGTCCAAGCCCGGCCCATTGACACCTCTACATATAGAGTTGACTTTGTAATATTTTAGGGTCAACCTCACATATTAATAGAGTCGACCTAACCTTCATTTGGAGTAGACTGAAGCAGTATTTTTCTCTAAGTGTTAACTAGAAACTTGATTAGTGTCAACCTGATCTCCATGTAGTGTCAACCTAAGGTGATACTTTAAACTTTCGTGTTATAGGAATCCATTAAGCATCAACCTATCCTTTGAGTAGAGTCGACTCATATGCATCATCGAATTTCACTTTTAGTAGCTCGCTCAGTACTACTTGTATGTCGACCTATGAAGTAACCAGAGTCACCACACTAAAACAGCTTTTGACTTTATAAATTTTCTTGTGATATAAAAGACTTGTTTTAGATATTTATTACATTTTGCTTGACTTATAACATCATCAAAACCAGGGACACAACATAAATCATCTGTCATATTTTTAAATCCTATAAGGAAAAGACATCATTTAATCATGAAGGTTAATGTATCAAGTAACTAGATACACACAGTAACAGCTGTATTAATAGTATTAGTTAGAAACGTTGAGTTTTAAACTACATGATTGATTAATTAAACATAAATTTGTTTGCTCAGCCAACGGGATGGGAGAGGAAACATATTGGAAAGAGGTTCAATATGCAATGAACAACCTTGCTCAGTCCTTGGAGTGAGTAGTTCCAGTCGGTGATCAAGAGAAAATGGAACTGCATGGAAATATTAGAAGTACAAACCCCCAAGAAACAGTGAGTGTTACAGTATCTATAAGGAAGAGAACAGTTCCCTCCAACAATAGAGAAACAACTGGCAATAAGACGGTGAAGATGAACAAGAAGAGAAAAAAGATCAAGAAGGCCAACAAGCAAGAGAATGTTAAGGCACAACCTAAGGAAGCTTGTGCATGTTGTCACAAACCGGGCCAAGTCAAAGAAAACTGTTGGTGGAGACTAGGAGCATGTTTGAGGTGCGGAAGTCTAAAGCATCGGATCTCAGAATGCCCTGTACCATTTCAGAACAATGGCAAGAGTTCAGGAAAACTTTAAGCCACAAGGAAAACTGACTGAGGCTCTTAGAAGTAATTTTTATGTATAAGTTGGTAGGACTAGAGTATAGTGAGAAATGCTTGAGTTTAGTTGTTGTAGTATGTCAAAGCTTAGTATGTTTTGCCAACTAATGTAATTTTGTAAGGATGATTATAAAGTTTTGTACTAGAAACCTTATGTGATAAATAAAATTTTTGATGTATATCTTCATATTCTCAATACTCACCATTCTCGTCATGCTTTATTACCCTATCCAAGAGAATATGTATCCATATAACTCTCTGAGAATTAAGACTATTTCTTAGTGGGAAGACCTCAAGTATGGTGAGATATTAACAAGGATCTACTCAATACTTAATATACTACTACCAAAAATAAAGAACATAGTGGAGGTTGCATCTAGTTGAACCCATAATCATAACATGGCTCCTTAAGATCTAAAAATGATAATATTAAGATCCCCATCAACTAACGATGTCATGACAACAAGATATATAGTGGGTGTACACGTCGTATGGTATAATAATCATGACAAGATTGGTAAGACTAATCTGGACTAAATGAAATTTAAAAGGCTGAAAACTTAATCTTTGTCATCCATCCAAACAAGTCATGGAGTTTGGAGGACCAAACTCTTTTCTTAGTGGGGAGGATTTGTAACAGCCTAAAATTTAATACCAAAATAATAATATGATATCAAAATTAGAGAAGATTCTAATTTTCATAAAAGACATAAATACCTACTAGAAACCTAATTATCTTTATTTTAGAGATATTTCTACATTATTAAAGTAACCTGGTACTATCTTCAGATGTGCGCACTCTGACAGAGCGCCACCAGAATTCGATAACAGAATTGAAATCCAAAAACACCATACTTCTCTGAAAAAATGTGCTGATTCTAGAAACATAAATATCTTGAATTATTGACACACAGATATCAAGATTAAGTCGACATAATGATTTTTTGGGTAATTTTTACTGAATGAAAAAATAATTCAAAAAATTGAACAAAAATCAACATAATTTGTAAAACCTTTCAATTAGCTTATATTTGAAATTTCAACTTGATTAGACATCATTTGAATATAAAAATATAAGGACAAAGGGGCCAGATGAATTATGCTCTACTTACATACGCTATTTTTGAAATATTTTAGCTTACGTAGTGTTGGCTACGTAAGGCCTTTTTATTCCTTGTGTAACTGGGTTACACGTTCATATACTACGTGTTGGCAGTGAAAGCTTCACTGTGAACGTGGCTAGGCTGTGAGAAAGGGAAGCTTGTACGGAGGCAAGTGTATGGCTACGTGACTTACATGCATCAAAATTACACCCCTATTTTTACCCTTCCTTGCACACACTCATGAAGGTTTACCCACTTGCTCAACCTTCCACCCTGCTGCTGTCGTAGCTCCTGCTAAAGCTATTATTGCTCCTGTTGTAGCTGTTGCTCCTGTTGTAGCTGCTGCTCCTACTGTAGCTACTGCTCCTGCCCCTGCTATAGCTACTATTGCTGTTGTTCGTGCTGTTGCTGCTGCTGTAGCTGTTGTTATTACGACTCCTACTGTTGCTGCTCTTGTTGTAGGTGCTACTACTACTGCTGGTTTCTTTGTTGAGGAGATGAGGAGGATTTGCATTCCTCTTTAGCGAGGTAGATTCCTCCCTACGACTCTTCTTCCATTCCTGTTTTCATACTTATGCTCTCCATTTGTACAACCATATTTATTTTGGTCCATGTTATGTGGGATTTCTTTCCTTCTTCTTCTTCCTTTCATTAAGAACCTTGTGTTCATGTTTTACCATGTTCCTATGTTGACTTGTGATCAGTAGAAGCCACTAGGATAGTTTCTTTCTGATTATCATGTTTCTTTTAGTTATGTCCATGTTTATGGTTGAAGTTCATGTACTCTTCACATGAACTTTTCACTAGATGCAAGGAAGAAGCTCTTAGAAGAGTTGTTCATACAATGATCTTCCTTTCATAAGTTTTCATCTATCCATGTTGTAAAGATTGTACTCCTATTGTTCTACTTCTTTCCTTCATGTAAGTGGTGTTTAGAAATGTAAGTAAGACCCATGAGATGTTGTTAATCATGCATAGAATCATAGGAACACTTAGAAGAGTCTCCTGACGTAATGTTAAACCATTCCAGGAAGAATAGCCAACGTCTATCGATAGACAAAACACAGCTGTCGATAGATATCTAGCTTACAGAACCAAGAAATTTGGAACCACCAGTAGATGTCGAAAGATAGAACTCATCTGTCGACAGGTGACAACCATCTATCGACTGTCGACAGCTAGGGGCCAGATCCCATAATCCAGTTATGGATGACCAGTAGCTATCGACAACCACCTTATGGCTGTCGACATACACCAGCCTGTGATGTTAACCTGAACCATTCCTTTTCTAGTCATAGGTGTCAGCAGCAACCCTGTAAGACTGAAACTCATACTTTATTTACATTCCATATCATATAAGTAAATGTTACAACACTTACTTAAGATATTACATGTAAATAGAAAAAGTACCCCACATTTGAATCCAATAAAAAATATCATAAAAATCATATCTCTTACCAATAAAAAGTCAACTCTCCCACCGAAGAAGAAAAACATGGTTTGGTGATTCCATCAAAATAGCGTCTTTCTAATCTCTCATAAATTGTCCTATATGAGAGTCTCATAATTCAAATAAACCTAGTAGAATGCTAAAAAAATCCAAGGTCCGGTGAAACCACCGTGTTATTGGAAAATAGAACCATTTAATCCTCGATCAAAGTTGACACACTCTGTATTGTCCAAACAAGTTGCATTTCCCATTTTCTTGGATTCTAAATTATTATACCACTGAGATGAATCATTTAATCATCATCTAGATCATCTTTGGTTATTCATGGACATCCTAAATTATCTTGATTCATATACCTTCTAGATATCTTTGAGCATTAACTTTTAGAACCCCAACTTCCTGTAAACTGCTGACACTTGATGAGTGCTCAAGTACCATGTATGTATATCAGAAAGGAAATGGGATGACGTACTTTTGGGTCTTCGGAGTCTCTCTTGATTTAATGCCAGTGCAAATAGGGTAGATCCAGTTGCAGGAGGAGCACCCGAATACGTTTAATCTGCATAGAGCGGCATGGATCTCTAGGTTGTTTGGCATGACACCACTACAAGCTAGATTGTCGACAATTTCCATGAACTATGTTGAAACATGATTATTTATGCTTGCTTGAATGAGTGGACAGGCATCTCCACAATACACTTTCTCTATTTCCATCTGTATTATGATCTATTACACTCGTGCTTTGCTATTTCATGATGGTCATCTTATGTCAGTTTATTGGTATATTAATTCATGCTTGTTATGTTTGATAATCATGGTGTCAATTCATTTATGATCTGATTTTTATTCTTTTCTATTACATTATCAGTACTTATTGCCTACTTGTATCAATTATCCTTGACTCATGTAAACTTTTATATTCTTGATTTTGGAGGATAATCCTACTGGGAACAGTGCTCATACCTATTTTTCTCAGGTAATTACAGTTCTAGAAGGCGGGATATGGGTTTGTGTGCTGAGAGATCAACCTTTGCGACGTTTACCTTGCAGTTGTAAATTGAGAATCATGTAATACTGTCGAATGATGTTAATAAATTTTATTTAGTGAAGCCCCGAGCAATTTCTGGTCATATAGTCAAAAGTATTCTTGATTTCTTGTTCGTTCACGTTTCAGAATTTATAGATATATTAAATGTCAGGATGTGACAAGTTAATCACCAAAAAAAAATACATTACTAAATAACAAATTATATGGACATGAATGATCATCAAATTTATCTTTCTCTTAAGAGCTTTGTTTTCTCTTTAACTCATCATACTGAGTCCAGGTAGTCAAACTAAAAACCTTCTCCCAAACAACTAAATGAATTTTTTTAAAAGGGACATTAACCTCATCTGATCTTTCCTCTCCTTTAGCCATTAAGCAAATATTGATGTGGTTCATCAAATTCTATGTTTTCTCTTTCATCATCATCTCCTCTTCAGTCCAGTCCAACCATTGCTTTGGGCTTTTTTTATCCATTGAAGTGAATTTTCTTGTGAGCCTCAAGACATTTGATTAACATGCCCTGGTTTTCTGTAGTTATAACAATGTTTCTATCAAATCTTTTGTTCATAGATTGTTTAAGTTTTGTTGAGCTACTACATGTGGTTTCCTTTCAGAATCTATTACCTCCTTTTCAGGAATTTTCTAAACTTCCTCGTGATAAATGCAAACTCACTTGAGTCATCTCTGAGCTAGATGACTCACTCCATCAAATATCTTTTGATGCTTGGACTGATTTGAGCGCCAATGGTTTATTTTTCTTAGCATCTCTTCTATTATTTTCAAGCCCAATTCATATGCATTAAGGAACCAATCAGTTGATCAATAGTTGTAGTGACAGGTTCTTAGACTTTTTACTACAGTAGCTTTTGTATGCCAAATTGGCGTCAAGGATCTAAGAATTTTTCTGCTAGTTCATACTCAGTGTATGTTTTTCTAGATTCTTTAGGCCATTTTTCAATAGTGTCAACCTACCATGCATCTCTGAGATAGTTTCATCAATTTCCAATTTAAAAGTTCATACTCAGAAATCAACATATTGGCTTTAGTTTCCTTTACCTCAGAAGTGCCTTTATAGATTACCATTAGACGGTTCCATACTTCCTTGGTGGTGGCGCATAAGGAAACTCTTGAAAACTCTGTAGAATGAAGAGAACATTGCATTATATTCATGGTGCTCCAGTTAGTATTAGACTTGTTGATTTGCTATGGAGTCCATTTCTCTTCATCTTTTGGGAGCTCATATGTGTTGCCCAAATAGCAAGCCTAGATGGGGGGTTAATGGGATTGTTTAAATTTTGATTATCTAAAACCTGTCCACAAAAACGTTCGCACAAAACACACTCGATAATAGTTAGCGTTAGTGAAAAGATAAACAGAAAACACAGGCAAGCATACACACACTGCACAAGGTTTATCTGGTTCGGACCTCTCTCCACATGAGTCCTATTCAGTCCTGAGCAACAACTCAGGATTCACTACCCAAGGGTACAGTCCCCCTTAAGGACACTACACACCCAGCCGCAGCTGGTCTTCTCTTCACAACCCGAAAGAGATAACAACACGTAGATCCCACCAGGTCTTCCTTCAACACTAAGGGAATAACCACAAAATGTGTTCAAGGAATGATACGCCCCTAGACCAAGCTACTATCACAATGCTGATCTGATGCGAATACTGAGAGGAAGAGATGAACAACAATGAACTCTCTCAGTACACAAAAATGCTCTCTCTAAGATCTACATAGGATGTAGAGAGCTAAGAGCTACAACAAAGCGATGGAGTGAGACTTAAGCTCTTCTAAGGTGTTTGCTGATTTTGAATTCTTGAGAGCTCTATCTTCACGTCAGCACCAGTCTTCTATTATATCTTCTTTGAAAAATGTAACTGTTGATGAAGTATCCGTGTATCTAAGTTGTGAGGACATTAGACTGCATGGTTTTCTTTGTAGTCAATGGTTCTTTACGTTCCAGCATGTAAGAAGAAAATACTTCTGGATATCTTCTAGCTTCTACTTTGTCCAACGTTGTTATAGAGTCGTGTTGTCAGAGACCTGCACACTTTAAATGCTAAACATAGACAGCTAAGCTGTCTCTTGTTGTCAGTCAACGTTAGAGTAAGAATTCATCAAGATAGAAGTTTCCATTATGTCTTTCAAAAAGATATTATACGCAGGAGCATAAGAATAGAAGATATTTAGACATACATCGTGCAGAGAAATGTACGGTTGTATTTAATGCATGGATAACAGTGAAATCGCGGGGGATGACTTTGATTGTCAAAATTTTGAATATCAAGTCGTTATAGCTCATAAAATCGATATGAACATGACTTATAGAATCATTGTGCGAATGACTCATGTCATGTGAATCGTTGCTCATTCGTAAACAAATTGTGTGAGCAAGTCGTTTATAACGAAGTCGTTATAAAATTTAAGCAAATCGTTATTAGAAAATCGTTATAACCAAATCGTATAGCAAATCATTATGACCAAGTCGTTATAACCAAATCGTTATGAGGCAAATCGTTATAACCAAATCGTTATTACCAAAATCATTATAAGCAATCGTTATGATCAAATCGTTATAACCAAATAGGTATAAGCAAATCGTCATAAGCAAATCGTTGTAAGCAAATGTTATGAGCAAATCATTATGCTCACACGAAATCACTGTGAGATTGAAACGTTATACTTACTTGTCGAATCGTTATGAGAGCAAATCGTTATGCTCACTTACGAAGTCGTTATGAGATTGAAAATCGTTATGCTTACTTGTCGAATCGTTGTGAGAGCAAATCGTTATGCTCACTTACGAAGTCGATGTCAGATTGAAATCATTATGGCACTTGTCGATTTGTTATGAGAGCAAATTGTTATGCTCACTTACGAAGTTGATGTGAGATGAAATCGTTATGATTCTAAGGAAATCGTTGTACACAACTAGAAAGTCGATGTGTACTTAGAATATTTCATGCTTTGAACTGTAAATGCTACAGGATGATAAATACATACTGATTTTGTAATGACTCGACCTCCCGGACCCCCGCCAGGGCCCCGAAGTTCGCGTCGCCACCCACGGATCCAAAGATCCGGAAGGGTTATAAGGAATAGTTTAGTGAGAATGTACTAAATTCAAGCAACTATAACTATATGTACAATACACAAAGTCTGTAAAAAGCATCTCAAGTAAAAGCACAGGTAAGGAAAAAAGGTGCAGTCCTAAGGGAATACCCGAGGACTTGCAAAACATAGCTCTCAGCTCACTCGGCTACAAGAGCTCACAACCACTCGCTCTCACTGCTGCTGACACACACGGCACCACGCGGCCTCCTCTGAAACCATCCGACGCTGAGCTCCGTGCAACGACGAGCCCCTAGCTGAAGGAAGTAGGGAGGGTGAGCCTCGCGAACAAGGCCTAGTAGGGATACCAGCCCTCACCGACCAAAGCAGCAGAACTCCGAAAATGGGAACTACACTAGAAAGCTGTTAAAGCGAGGAACACTACAGAATGATACTACTAAGCAGCGGAAGAGGACAACACGACGCCACGACCACAAACAAAGGTCGGGACACACAACCGACTACCGCAAAAACAAACGGAGTCGGGCACACAGCGGAACGAACCCTCGGCACACCCACCAAGGCCGTGGAACAACCAAGTGAGAATGACATCTACCTCAAGCACGGCCACCTCAGACCACCACAGGGTCGAGGGCCCACAAGCAGAACCACCCCGGACCGTGGACACACCACCAGGTCGGGAAGCCATACACGCCGGTGCCACTACGGACTGGCACCCAAGAACGAAACCACGGAACCGAGAGGACACCGAGCGGAAACCACCAGAAGCACGGGTCTTCCCAAGGCCAGACCAACGACGCCCATGGAAACTAGGCACAGCCAGGCTATAACCGCCGTGGCAAGCTAGGCAATGGATAACACTTAGAAACGTCATGAGGAAATGTCGTCACAACACTGCAACCAAGCCACCGCCACTAGCAGCCAAGAGGGGGGACCCGTAGTCTGCACACTCTGCTCGCTAGCCTAGCTCCTACCTCAAACCCCGCGAAGGGCGAAACAGAGCCGCCACAGAAACACACAACGCACGCAACACCGCAGCCTGGCCAAGCTGCGGCCTCACGCCTGACACCACTACGTGGCTCTGGAACCAACGCAGAGAGAGGTAGTGAGGACAAGGGACTGTCTGGTCTACGCCAGGAAAGAACTCTGAACTCCTCGGTGTCCAGACCCAGACAAGAGAGCTCTACAAACGACTCAGTGCCGTTGTCCAACCTCGTTTTCCCCTCAGCTCCAGAGTCCGCTCATGTGGGCTACCAACTCGAGCACGCTCGTAGCCCGGAGCCACCCTCAACAGGCTAACGAGGACAAGGGTCCCAGGAAACGGAGACAACCTCTGAACGGAACAAGCCCTCAAGTGCCAAGCACCGGGCAAAAGGAGAACTGGCGGGGCGACAACCATAAAAATGACATAGCTGGCTTGTAACCAAGACAAGCCCAGCCGCACAGGCACACACGGCACCCCTTTCGGAAACCCCCAGAAGGGCCGTCGGCCAACGCCGACACATAGGGCACGGCCCGATTAACCCGGAACACCACCAGGTAGAACAGAAACCAAGTAACTGGAATGCGACCACAGGCACGTCGCCTTCTGAACCAGAAGGCGACGGCCAACCTATCGCCAAAAGGTCGCGACGACCACGGTGCCGCCTTCTGATCTGAATGCGACATATCGAGCTATCGAGTTCAGCATCAGAAGGCCGGCCCCCAACCAGGGCCACCGGCCCACAGCCAAACAACATGGAAGCAAGAAGGCGACAAGGACTTCGTCGCTACCCCGAAGGTACAATGCGACGACAATCCTGTCGCAAAAAGGAAGCGACCGCGAAAGTGTCGCCTTCATATTCAGAATGCGACGTATCGAACCGTCGCGTTCCTCATCTGAAGCCAGGGACCATGGGGTGGACCCACCCCAAGGCCCACACCCCGAAGGGCTACACAACCAAGGCCCAACAAGAAGGATAGGCCTCGTACCAGCGGAAGCAGCCCTCGTCACACCCACCGAGGCCGTGGAACAACCAAGTGAGAACGATGTCTCACCTCAAGCACGACCACTTTAGACCTCCATAGGGTCGAGGGCCCACAAGCAGAACCACCCCCGAACGTGGACACACCACCAGGTTGGGAAGCCATACACGTCGGTGCCACTACGGACTGGCACCCAAGAACGGAACCACGGAACCAAGAAGGCACCGTGCGGAAACCACACAGAAGCACGGGTCTGCCCAAGGCCAGATCAACGACGCCCACATAAACTAGCATAGAGGCTATAACCGCTGTGCAAGTAGCTAGGGCAACGGATAACACTTAGAAAACGTCGCGAGGAAAACGTCACAAGGACAACAACCAAGCCACCACTGCTAGCAGCCAAGAGGGGGGACCCGTAATCCGCACACTCTACTCGCTAGCCTTGCTCTTGCCTCCACCCCTGCAAAGGGCGAAACAGAGCCTCCACAAAAAAACA